>CP125978.1:125872039-127072039 GCA_030063025.1 Avena longiglumis
GATTATCGAACTTCTTGAAACTTATGCTTACCAAACTCTATGGTGAGATCCGGCATCCAAGGCTTACTATCATATCTCCCCGGAGAACTAACCTTTATTGGACACCCAATGTTTTACGATGCAAACCCATTTCTATCAACAAATGCCTTTGATATGAATGAATGAGATGCACCGGTATCAAAGAGTACAAATGCTGAAATTGAATTGAGTCGAACTTACCCCCAGCCATCGGGCTCCTCATAGACCTCCTCCACATTGATGTGGTTAACCTGTCCTTTCTGAAAAGGATTTGGCTTGTTAGGTCCTTCAACTTTCTTCTCAGGGCACTCATTAGCATAATGCCCCAGCTTCTTGCATTTGAAGCACTCAACCTGACTAATGTCCTTTTTAGGAGGTTGGCCTCCACTTCCACTACCATTTCCACCATAGTGGCTCTTATGTCCACCCTTGTGGTTCTTGTACTTGTCCTTGTCATGACTACGGTGATGCTTGTTGTCATGACGGTTGTGGTTGTGCTTGTTGAATTTCCCATGTTTATGGGATCCTGAGTTGCCACTGTCATCATAGTGAGATCGTTTGTGAGACGATCCCGAGCTGTGTTTGTCGGAGTGTTTCCTCTTTCTACTCTCGACTTGCTTCATTTTACTTTCCAAAATAGCAGCCTTGTCACACAAAGACTGATAAGTTGGAACATATGCCACAGACAACTGCAGATTCAGCTCATCATTCAAGCCTTCCAGAAATTTTTCCTTTCTTTTGGCATCTGTGTCAACCTCATCCGGTGCATAGCGCGCCAGATTGTTGAACTCTTCTATGTATTCTGCCACGCTGCGGTGGCGCTGTTTCAGGTTGTGAAACTCCTTCTTTTTCAGACTCATCATTCCTGATGAGATATGAGCAGTGCGAAAGCCATCTTCAAAGATAGCCCAAGTCACCTCATCAATAGGAGTGGTGATTTGGAAGTTGTCCCACCATGTGGCGGCTGGTCCTTCCAACAGATGTGCGAATCGACCTTTTCAAAGATCCGAGTCGACCCAGTCACTAAGTCCTTGTTCACGTACGTAGCGTCATTGGCCACCATGGGATCAGTTGTCCCCGAAAACTTTGCTGGCCTCAAACGCAGAAATCTGGTGAGCATATCAAAACCCGGTGGGTTGTTGTTATTGGGGTTATTGTTGTTGTTGTTGGGGTTGTTGTTGTTGTTGTTGTTCTGGTTTTGGATGAATGTCGTCATCATTTGCATAAGCTGTGTTTGCGCATTCATCATTTGTTGCATTTCCGGGGTGATGTTATTGGGGTTGGGGTTTGCGCGACGGGGAGGCATCTGTGGTTTATTCAAATAGATAAGTATGAGATACCTTATATGTCTGATGCACAATACATCACAAGCATTTCACATAACATGCAACATAAGAATAAAACTCAACAACCAAATGATAAGTTTATGGAATAAAACACACACAAGTGGCAAGCCATCCACATGTCGGATGGTCCAATAACAAGTTCACAATAACAAGTATGAATATGAAAGGTGTACGAATAGTCAAGTCTACTCGTCGATAACAATCTCCTCCTCGACGAAGGTAAGACCTCGTTCTCCATCGCGTCTTGTTCTCCTCAATCCTAGTGGTCAAAGAATCGACCTTGGACTTGAGAGCCCTCTTCCGGGGAAGCCTCTCAATAACCATCTGCTGCTGCTCTAGCGAAATCCTTGGACTTCAATTCCTCGGTCATGTCCGGATCTTCTTGTTCCTATCCTGACGCGTTTCTCCACGACTCTTGAACTTGCGGTCCTGGGCCTCGAACTTTGTCTCCATTTCCTTGATCATCTCATCCTGCTGCGAAAAGCTTGTCCTTCTCGAAGCTGCACCTGAAGCTCGTCATTTCCGAGCATGACGTTCGTCCTGTCCGTATCTACGTGTGGCATCCCGCAAAAACCACTACTAGAAAATCACGTTGAATTTGTGCATTGCATCGTCATCATCATGCATTGTTTGCCAAAACTATGTTTGCAAAACCGTCTTTGTTTTCTAAACGCCCATCTTATTCAACGCCAAACCCCGGGCTCCGGAGTATTTTGTTTTGTTGCATTAGTTTAAAACGGACCAATGAAATTAAATAAAAGATTTAATTTGTTTTAGTAGGGGCAGTCGAACGGGCCGAGTAGACCCGAACGACCACCCCTGTTTTTAAATCGGTCCAACCTGCAGCCCCATCTAATTCTAAACCCACCTAAAAAGCTACCCAACCCACCCTGGCCACCTCACCCCAACCTATAGGCTTGCGCCACCTCACCCTCTCCCTAACCCTCACCCAATCCCCACCTGCCACGTGGCCAACCCCTCCCTCACACCCTCTCAGCCCACCCACTCCCAGCTAACTCCCCCCCACACGCACGCCCTACCCTCTCTCTCCAGCCCCGCGTGGCCCACCGGCAGGCCCCACGCCTGGGACCACCCCACCAGCCCCGCGGCTCTCCTCTCTCTCTACGCTTCTTCCTCCTCCCGCACCCCTAGCCTTCTCCTCCCTCCTCGCGCCCGGCCCGCCTCCCTCCGGCGACTGCCGTCGGCCGCCACCACGCCCCATCACGCCGCCCGATCCTCGCCTCCGCCTCCGCCCGCGCCTGGCCTCGCCAAGGCACCCTCCGCCGCCGCCCTCGCTTCCTCTGCGCCTCGCTCGCGCCCCCGGAGCGCCGCCGCCTCCAGCTTCCGCGGAGACCTCGCCCCGCTGCCCTCCAGCTCGAGCCCGGCGGTCCCGCTCCCGCCGCCATCCCGCGATGTCCTCCCGCCGGCGACCTCCGGCCGCTTAGCCTCGTCGCCGTCGACCTAAGCGCCGCACACCTCCTCCCACGCCCGCGGAGCCCGCTGCACCGTCGCGGCGCTTCCTCCGTCGCCTCCTCCGTCGCCGTCGCCCGAACCTCACCGCCTCGCGCCCGTCCCATGGCGCCGCCGCCCAGCTCCTGCGGCGGCTTGCCTGCTGCCTCGCGGGCCTCCTCCGGCGCCAGCGCCACCTCGCCTCCGCGGCGCCCGACCTCGACTTTCGCCCGCTCCAACCCGTCCTCGCCGGGCACGAGCCAGCGTCGCCCTCCTCGCCCGCGCTCGGCCCACAACCTGCGCCATCGGCGCCTGCGAGCCCTGCCTCGGCCGGCCCGATGTCTTCCCTGCGGTGTCTGCTGTCGAGCCGATGCGGAGATGTTGAGCAAAACGAGAACCGCACCGACAACAAGATCATCCCGGACCCGAACCCGTTCGTCCTCGACCACCAAAGCGAGAACACCGACAAGACCTTCCTCGCGGACTTCAGTTCTTCCTCACGAAGCGCCGAGATCTGAAGGAGGTGCATGGAGCCACGAGAGGGACCACCGGCACTTGAAACCGAGAGAAACCACATCGAGGACACCGCGACCCGAACGCCAAGTCTCCCTCCCAGACCCCAAGACCGATCCCGGCGCCCGAAGCCGAGGACCCCGACAAGAACCACGCCACGGATACGCCGAGTTCGCCATCGTGGAAAACCAAGGTCGACGATATGGAACCGATGGACGCCAAGTACTCCTCGGATGCGATGCTCGAGAACCCGGACGATAAGAACATCGACGCAGAACGACAAGTACTTCATCCCGAATGCCACGACCGCCGACATGACCCGAAGACCGCGAACGCGACAAGAACGCCCCGACCAGAAGAACCCGACGCGCTCCGACGCTGACACAAGTTCTGCCCCGGACATCGAGACCCCGATGCGACAAGATCTGCCCGAGAACGCTTCCGCGAACCCCGTACCCCGCTCCGAACTGTGAACCCCGAACCCGGACCAAGATCATCGAACCCCTAATGTGAACCCTTTTCCTCGAACCCTATTTCACAACATAATAACAACTTGTTGCATATTGGATTGCCATCCTTGCATGCATATCTGTGGTTTGGGGGCCTTATGCCGATTCACCTAATAATTAAATATGGGGCCCATATGCGGGAAAATCTAGTCTCATATTGGCCTCATTTAAACTTGTGTAGCGAACTCGGTGCTATATTCTTGCCTTGATAAAACAACATTTAAATTGCGGGGGTTCTAAACAACTTGAACCATCTAAATAATTGTCGGGACCCCGGTTCCGCTTAATTTGACCTAATTGCATCGCACTTTTGCCATGCCATGCATCATGCACGCATCATGCCGATCTTCTGCCGTTGTATTAAATATCGCATCCGGGGTTTCTTCTAGTGTTTTGCTTCTTCGCGGATAAGGCCGTTGAGTTGATGTGAGCTTCGCCCCGATCTTCGGATGAACCTTGCGGCAATGTTTTCAGGCGAGCATCTCCCCCTTTCTACCTATCTTACTTTTATAGTATTTACTTCCCTCCTGTTGATCTATTGCTATCTGTGTTGCGATGCTTTAGTTTCCGTACCCGTGATATTTCCCTGCAGCCTATATTGCCTTGGACACACCCTATTACCTGTTGTTTGGTAGGTAGTTGGACTTGCGCGTCGTAGTCGCTGGCTCGAGTGTTGTTGCGTGTTGTCATATGCCACAGTTGCTGATGTGTTGCCGCATGTTGATGTTGGAGATGGTTCTAGTTTTACTTATCGTCACTTTAATTTCTGTTTAACAACTAAAATTGAACAAGCAGAGGCATCGGTGGGTGATAGATAATATTTGGTTTCGACGCCCACTTGTGTCCGTAAGACCCGAGTACTTGATACATGTTCCTTGATTTATCGCGCTATCCACATCCGGAGGTATATGGGACCCCCAGAGCGAGCTTGATTCAGTCTTATTTCTAGGGCCACAAACTAGTTTGAGGTGTTTTACTATCCTACTTATGCCATGCTACTTTGTATTTAAATTGTGTGAGGGCACCTTGTCTTTGTTTAGGTTGTGACCGTTACGTGGTATCGACAAGCCCAGCCACACTTCGGGTTCCCGATCGTTTGGCCGGCCCACAAACCTTGAGGCCGTCTCGGTCAGCTAGCTTCGTTGCGGAATCTACTTGAGGGTGGCCTGAAATATTTCCGAATCCTGTGATTGTTCACCGTGAAAGCCTCGTTGGGTTTTGATTTGGTTTTTCCGAGGTTGATTGAGCGTGTGTTGCTATTGGTGCACCGGCCGGGTAAAACTTTCGAAAGCCGTGTCCGCGGATATGGACGACTTGGAGCACGAGATCTCGATCATAGACAAGCATAACTAAAGTTTATTGCTATAAATTTGACTTATAACGACTAGTAATCAGCTCCACTACAACGGAATGGCTAATTAATACTGCCCACAATTGCTTGTTTGATTGTCGCTGCGACAATTGTATCGACTAGTAAGTATTGCAACTACAACGAAATGGCTGAATAAAAGTACCAACCAACTTTGGGTTTTGGGTTTATCTCATGCTATCCAGATGTCGATTAGTAATTGCAACTATAACGGAATGGTTAACTAAAAGTGCCCACTGTTTACTTTATCGGATGATTACCTAAACCGACTAGTAATTGCTGCAGCGATAGCGAATAAATAAAACGCCAAGCTGTGTGAGTTCCGGTTGACTTCCTCGTTGGGTCCCGAGAAGAAACGCCAGATGGGTTTGTTTGGTGATAGCTTCAGGTTGGATCCGGTTAGGTCATTCTTACCCTCTCGATATCCGCCATTGTATCGAGTCTCTATAGGTTGTTTAGCGCATCTTTGCCGCTTGATCCACCATACCTATGTAGGCGAGCGCGAATTCTAGCCTCGCTGTCTTGGCCTCGATCGACGCTCCTTCTTTTTCCTTTGCCTTTGTCGGCACCTTTTGTTTAAGCAGGTTTGAGATCGGCCTTGTTAGCGGTTACCCTTCCGGCTTGGCAGGGTTATGGGCGCCATTGGTTATTCTTGGGCTCTTAGCCCCATTTGCATCTTGTCCGTAGCGGATGCTATATCGTTTTCAAGGTGATTTGGATCTTTGTATATTATATCGTATTCTTGACTCTTTGAGTCTGTTATATATATATCTGTTATGGGTCCCATCGAGGACTGTTGTGTAATGTTATTATTTTTCCACCCGCGAAAGTGCTGGTGAACCTTTGAATCGTTCTTCTATGCGGTTTGGTGAATTTTGCCCAAACTTGCATAGGTCCGATCTGAGGGTGTTACAGTGGTATCGAGCTCGGATTGCGATACCCCACAAGTCCAGCCTGTAGGATAACCTAGCTAACGGCCGAAGTAGAGAGTCAAAACTATTTTGGAAAATCGGTTGGATAGTTCTGATTAGGTCTGATTTTACTCCTTACCCCTCTGCTGTTCTCCTCTTACCTCTACGTGTTTTGAATCCGCTCTCTTCTCTTTCTTCGAGTCTAGGATTTCTCGTGGTTGGGTTTCCGTCGTACCTTCAGGGTTTCGCTTCCTCCTCTGATAACGGAGCTCTATTATCCGGTGTTCGAGCTGCCTGAGCAATCCTTCGTCGGTGTTACCATTCTTTGTTCCTTGTTTGTGCCTTTCGGTGTTTTCCGACGCGACGACATCATCTACGCCAGATCCGATGCAGAGTCTGCATCCCTCCTTTGTTTCCGAACCTCGCTTGTCGAGATCTTGATCGATTCGAGAATGGTTGCACTCCTTTCCTTGATTATGCGGAGTAATAGTTTGGGTGCGTGATGGATTGGCCCCCATGCCGACTACCCTTTCTATTCGCTTTTGTACATTGTAGTGGACGAGAATGCATCGGTTCCCTCCTTCCATCGAAGTTAGAGGTGGCTTAATTTGTTGATACCTCTACCTTCGACCTTTTGTTCCCGGAGTTCTCTCGGCGATCACGACAACGACCTCTTGTTAGTGGTGTCGCGAGGATCTACCAAGCGAGAAGACGCAGATCGCCGACTTTTCCTTCCGGTACCATGAGGCGGATCTCGGCGAGAGATCCCTTGTTAGTGGTGTCGAATTGTGGCATCCATAAAAACCAATACTAGAAAATCGCGTTGAATTTGTGCATTGCATCGTCATCATCATGCATTGTTTGCCAAAACTATGTTTGCAAAACACGTCTTTGTTTTCTAAACGCCCATCTTATTCAAACGCCAAAACCCCGGGGCTCCTGAGTATTTTGTTTTGTTGCATTCGGGATGCAAACGGACCAATGAAATTAAATAAAAGATTTAATTTGTTTTAGTAGGGGCAGTCGAGCGGGCGAGTAGACCGACGACCACCCCTGTTTTAAATCGGTCCAACCTGCAGCCCATCTAATTCTAAACCCACCTAAAAGCTACCCAACCCACCCCGCCACCTCACCCCAACCTATAGGCTTGCGCCACCTCACCCTCTCCCTAACCCTCACCCAATCCCCACCTGCCACGTGGCCAACCCCCCCCTCACACCCTCTCAGCCCACTCCCAGCTAACTCCCCACACGCACCGCCTACCCTCTCTCTCCAGCCTCACAGGCCCAGGGCCCCACTGGACCACCCCACCAGCCCCGCGGCTCTCCTCTCTCTCTACGCTTCTTCCTCCTCCCGCACCCTCCTCAAGGCTCACCCCTCCCTGGCTCCCGCGCCGACCCGCCTCCCTCGGCGACCGCCGTCGGCCGCCACCGCCACCACGCCCCATCATCCCCTCGCCTGATCCCTCGCCTCGCCTCCCCTACGCCACCCTCGCCCGCCGCCTGCTCGCCTTCTCTGCGCCTCGGCTCGCGCCGGAAGGCCGCCTCAGCTTTCGCCGGAGACCTCGCCTCCCGCCCTCCGCGTCTGAGCCCGTCTGCTCCCCTTCGGCCACCGCGATCCTCCCGCGGCGACCTCCGCCGCTTAGCCTAGCGTCGCGTCGACCTAGCGCCACACACCTCCTCCACGCCCCGAACCCTTTGCCGTCGCCCTTCCTCCGTCGCCTCCTCCGTCGCGTCGCCCGAACCTCACCGCCTCGCTGCGTCCCATGGCCCGGCCGCCCAGCTCCTCGCCCGGCGCTGCCTGCCTCACGCTGGCCTCCTCCGGCGCCCATCGCGCCCTCGCCTCCCGGCGGCCGACCGACCTGCTCGCCCGCTCAACCCGTCCTCGCCGGGCCCGAGCCAGCGTCGCCCTCCTCGCCAAGGCTCGCCCACCAACCCTGCGTCGCGCTGCCGACGCCTGCCTCGGCCTCGCCGCCCGATGTCTTCCGGTGCGGTGTCTGCTGTCGAGCCCACGATGCGGAGATGTTGAGCAAAACGAACGCATACCGACAACAAGATCATCCGGACCCGAACCGTTCGTCCTCGACCACCAAAGCCGAGAACACCGACAAGACCTTCCTCGCGGACTTCAAGTTCTTCCTCACGAAACGCCGAGGATCCTGAAGGAGGTGCATGGAGCCACGAGAGGGACCACCGGCACTTGAACCCGAGAGAAACCACATCGAGGACGCCGCGACCCGAACGCCAAGTCTCCCTCGGACCCCAAGACCGATCCGCGCCCGCCGAGGACCCCGACAAGAACCACGCCACGGATACGCCGAGTTCGCCATCGTGGAAAACCAAGGTCGACGATATGGAACCGATGGACGCCAAGTACTCCTCGGATGCGATGCTCGAGAACCCGGACGATAAGAACATCGACGCAGAACGACAAGTACTTCATCCCGAATGCCACGACCGCCGACATGACCCGAAGACCGCGAACGCGACAAGAACGCCCCGACCAGAAGAACCCGACACGCCCCGATGCTGACACAAGTTCTACCCCGGACATCGAGACCCCGATGCGACAAGATCTGCCCCGTGACCGAGAACGCTTCCGCCGAACCCCCGTACCCCAGCTCCGTCGAACCCTGTCGAACCCCGAACCCCCGGACCAAGATCATCGAACCCCTAATGTGTGAACCCTTTTCCTCGAACCCTATTTCACAACATAATAACAACTTGTTGCATATTGGATTGCCATCCTTGCATGCATATCTGTGGTTTGGGGGCCTTATGCCGATTCACCTAATAATTAAATATGGGGCCCATATGCGGGCAAATCTAGTCTCATATTGGCCTCATTTAAACTTGTGTAGCGAACTCGGTGCTATATTCTTGCCTTGATAAAACAACATTTAAATTGCGGGGGTTCTAAACAACTTGAACCATCTAAATAATTGTCGGGACCCCGGTTCCGCTTAATTTGACCTAATTGCATCGCACTTTTGCCATGCCATGCATCATGCACGCATCATGCCGATCTTCTGCCGTTGTATTAAATATCGCATCCGGGGTTTCTTCTAGTGTTTTGCTTCTTCGCGGATAAGGCCGTTGAGTTGATGTGAGCTTCGCCCCGATCTTCGGATGAACCTTGCGGCAATGTTTTCAGGCGAGCATCTCCCCCTTTCTACCTATCTTACTTTTATAGTATTTACCCTCCTGTTGATCTATTGCTATACGTGTTGCGATGCTTTAGTTTCGTACCGTGATATTTCCTGCAGCCTATATTGCCTTGGACACACCCTATTACCTGTTGTTTGGTAGGTAGTTGGACTTGCGCGTCGTAGTCGCTGGCTCGAGTGTTGTTGCGTGTTGTCATATGCCACAGTTGCTGATGTGTTGCCGCATGTTGATGTTGGAGATGGTTCTAGTTTTACTTATCGTCACTTTAATTTCTGTTTAACAACTAAAATTGAACAAGCAGAGGCATCGGTGGGTGATAGATAATATTTGGTTTCCGAACGCCCACTTGTGTCCCGTAAGACCCCGAGTACTTGATACCTGTTCCTTGATTTATCGCGCTATCCACATCCGGGAGGTATATGGGACCCCCAGGAGCTTGATTGTCTTATTTCTAGGGGCCACAAACTAGTTTGAGGTGTTTTTACTATCCTGTACTTATGCCATGCTACTTTCTGTATTTAAATTGTGCGAGGGGCACACTGTACTGTTTAGGATTTGTGACCCGTTTACATGGTATCGACAAGCCCAGCCACACTTTCGGGTTCCCAGTCGTTTACCGCCGGCCCCACAAACCTTGAGGCCGTCTCGAGTCACTAGCCGTTATGGAATCTACTTGAGGGTGGCCTGAAATATTTCTGAATCCTGTGATTGTTTAGTCGTGAAAGCCTCGTTGGGTTTTGATTTGGTTTTCGAGGTTGATCGAGCGTGTGTTGCTATTGGTGCACCGGCGGGTAAAACTTTCAAAGCCGTGTCCGCGGATATGGACGACTTGGAGCACAGTATCTCGATCATAGACAAGCATAACTAAAGTTTACTGCTATAAATTTGACTTATAACGACTAGTAATCAGCTCCACTACAACGGAATGGCTAATTAATACTGCCCACAATTGCTTGTTTGATTGTCGCTTGCGACAATTGTATCTGACTAGTAAGTATTGCAACTACAACGGAAATGGCTGAATAAAAGTACCAACCACTGCTGGGTTTTGGGTTTATCTCATGCTATCTGTATCTGATTAGTAATTGTTGCAACTATAACGGAATGGTTAACTAAAAGTGCCCACTGTTTACTTTATCAGGATGATTACCTAAACCTGACTAGTAATTGCTGCAACGATAACTGAATAAATAAAACTGCCAACGGTGTGAGTTCCTCGGTTGACTTCCTCGTTGGGTCCCGAGAAACGCCAGATGGGTTTGTTTGGTGATAGCTTCAGTTGGATCCGGTTAGGTCATTCTTACCCTCTCGATATCCGCCAGGTTGTATCGAGTCTCTATAGGTTGTTTAGCGCATCTTTGCGCCGATCACCATACCTATGTAGGCGAGGACCGCGAATTCTAGCCTCGCCGTGTCTTGGCCTCGATCGACGCTCCTTCTTTTTCCTTTGCCCTTTGTCGGCACCCCTTTTGTTTAAGCAGGTTTTGAGATCGACGCCGTTAGCAGGGTTACCCTTCCGGCTTGGCCTGGGCAGGGTTATGGACGCCATTGGTTATTCTTCAGGGCTCTTAGCCCCATTTGCATCTTGTCCGTAGCCGGACGCTATATCGTTTTCAAGGTGATTTGGATCTTTGTATATTATATCTGTATTCTTGACTCTTTGAGTCGCTGTTATGTATATCTGTTCTGTGGGTCCCATCGAGGACTGTTGTGTAATGTTATTACTTTGTTTTCCACCCGCACGAAAGTGCCTGGTGGGCACCTTTGAATCGTTTCTATGCGGGTTTTGGTGAATTTTGCCCAAACTTGCATAGGTCCGATTCTGAGGGTGTTACACTACGTGCCTAAGAAGGGTCTCTAAGTCCTGAAGGTAGAGACGTATCGGCTCTGCAGTACTCCTCGAGTCGTCCTCAAAGTCGATGGACTCTCCATCAACATCACGTCTTCCGAAGACGTGGAAGTGAGTGCCCCTAACCTGTCGGGAGTGACGGCCTACTGATCGTCTCAGTCTGCATGACTACCTCCATGCCTCTCTCCCTGTCGTCGTGCATTAGCTTGAAGACAATGGCCTCCGTAGTAGGCTCAGTCTGGCGTCCGGGCTGGTTCACCTTGAAGCCCCAGAGGTCCTTCCTCTCGAACTTGGTGAGTGGGTACACCGTGATGGTGGGTAGAGGGAGATCAAGCAGAGTGGTAAGCTCAATGATACGGGGACCAAAACGAGTAACCTGAAACTCCTCAACAGTGCTGATGGCAATAGGCATCTATTTATAAGAATGAAAAAGTTAGAACAACAATATTCAAGGTAAATCAAGACAAACATTCATACATTTCCATGGAACACAATCATCACACAAGCCATGTATACATAAATCCATTACATCAATCAAAGGTCCATACTTATTTAAAGTATCATTTTTGGAAATAAGGTGATAAGTGGTGGTCCAACTAACGGAGTGCTATTACAATCCAATCTCACGGGATCTATTAGCAAACACAATGTTCCTAGAGGCAATCCACCAATCTTTCTCTCTTGACTCTATCACTAAGTCTATAACATCTCCCCTTATCTCTTGGTTGGTGGCTTCCAACTCTTGAGTAAGCTCCTTCTCTTTCTCTAAATCCTTTTGAAGGTTGAGCATTCTGCACTTGACTCTAGCACTTAATTCTTTGATAGTCCTCCAAGCTGCATCCCTGGCTGACTCAAAGAATGTGGTGTGCATTGTAGTGTTGGTGTACATGTAGAATCCCCTTTCTTTGTGGTTGTCTTCCTTGTTTTTGTACAAGTGAAGTTGCACCCACCAATACTCCACTCCTTCATCCATCACTGGAAAGCCCTTGTACACAGCTGCACCATGTGCATCCATTGCCACCATGAGGTCCTTGAGAATATTGGGAAACTCAGTTTCACACTCCAAGGTCATGGTCATGAGTGGTCCCTTCTTCACGGCTTCGTTGATGGAGTTCATCTACAAAGGAAGTTGAAAGAGATCAGAAAAGTTTTACGAGAAGAATAGACAAGTGTAGAAGTAGTTGAAAACTTTTTCCTTAGTGGTTTTCCAATCCTAGGGTCATAATCCTACAGGCAACACAGTGCTCTGATACCATCTGTTAGACCCCTCCTTTATAAAGGAAAGGATCCCTGTGATTGCAATGCTAGTCCCTGGATCAATGCTAGCATCCACAGTTTAAGATGAAGTACACAGATACAAAGGTTGTTTATTACATTCATTCCAGAGATAAAACATAGTCTTTTACAACTCAGGGCCAAAGGCCTAATACAAGAGTCTATGGAATAAGTAAATAAACATAAGTCTTCATCTTCATGTGCCACAGGCAAGCATGTTGAGTGTAGACTCATGACTCCTACTCGTCATCGGAGTAACCTGCAACATCACAAGTTACAGCCACAGAGGGTCAATACTTTGGAATAGTATTGGCAAGTGATACCTTAGTATATTTTAGGTGGACTATATTACTATATGCATTTTGGCTAAGTGTAGCTTGGCTTGCTTTGCTTAAAAATAAGTTTTACCTATTAGTTGAAATCACTAAATTTTTCTTTGTCAAAACATTCCCAAAGAAACCACCAATAGACATTGGGGTCCTTCACCCTTGTTCACCCACAAATTGTTACTTAGAAGTTGGAGTGATGAGATTCTTGTAGCTTCCATGCCTTGATGCTCAAATTGTCCATTGCCTTGGACTAGGCTAAGTACTTAGGTTTTCCATCTGCAGAGGTTGTGCACTTTCCCCACCAGACTTGGTTTCCCAAGACAGGACCTTTCAGAAGCCTTTCCTTAGTCAAAATGGACGCGCTCCAACCTATCATCCCAACTACCACCAACTGTCCAAGTGACTAAGTTCTAGCTACCTATATGATCAAGGCAGAGCCCATATTGCCAAGTGGTTGCACTGTAAGCTTTCTCAACACTTGGCCTCCAAATCCCTTTGTGCCTGGGTGGCATACCACAAGTGAGATACACAACCCAAGTCCATGGCCTTGTGTAACCACTCAACATAACCCAATCTTTCCATTCCACCCAGGAGGTTCATTTGACTTAGTTGTTTTATTAGGAAAGCATAAGTCTCTTGACTTAGAAATATTTTCATCATAATAAGTATAGATGTTCACCACCCTTGTTTGCTAAGTAGCTAGGCTAAGCATGTTATGGTAACTTAGGAAAATTTCCTAGCAATTCTACCATTCTACACTACTTAGGATTTCCCATCTTGGCATTAGGCAAAAATAGCATGCAGGACTTAGCAAAATATCTAATGCTAGTACAAAACATAGGATAGAAATATTCATGAAAATATCACTTGCCTTGGTAGTGGGGAGAGTAGCACTCTTCACAATCACAATCACTAGCAAAATCTACAAGACAAATTATCACATTCAATTTCACACAATTTATTCAATCAAAAATATTATGAATGCATGCATGCAAGAATTTTACTAAGTGGTGATTTTGGAATTTTACTAAGCATGTGTATGCTACTGAAACATAACAGGACACCAAAATTACCATAACAAACTTAGTTAACATTAAAACCAATTATCAAAACAAATCTATACTCAAAATAGCTTTAAATATGATTCCACAAATAAAGTCATTTTAATGGTTACTATTTGTTAAACTAATTGAACATTCAGAAAGGTCTGGTTTCACTGAATCCAACGGTATAAAATTTGTAAAATTCTAACGTGGCATTCAAAAGTTATAGCAGTTTGAAGTTTGAATCTAAATCAGGTTTTAAATTCTGTTTTTGATTTAAACCTTGCCACGCGTCGCAACCTCACTGGCGCGTACCGCTTCGCGTGGATCTTGCGTTGCGGACCGCACGATCTAAATGAGATTGGGCGGCTCAGACACACGCGTACCCCTTCGGCCTAGATATATCCTAGCCATACGATGCAGAACCAACGGTCCAAACCCTCAAACCATAAACGGGCGGCGCTGGCGGCGTTGACTAGCGGCGGCGCGTCTGACTACAGTGGCGCCGGCATACTACATCGTCCGCGAGAGGGAGAGGAGTATTACCAGGTTCGCCGGAGGCTGCTGAACCTCGTCGTGGTACTGGCTTGCAGAGGGGCGCTCGGAGATGGGCTCTAGATCTCGTCGAAGTTGCGTCTGGCGTCAGGTGGGTGTTGTCGGAGTTGTTGCCGAGGTCCTGCGTCGCCCTAACACGAACCAATGGGTTTAGAAGATGCGCAGGATAGTTGCGAACACGCTCGGGTGAATGAGAAAGCAAGGGGCGCTCGGAACTTACTGAGATTGCTCGCCGGAGTTGGGGTGGTCATCGGGTGCCTACGACGTCAAGTGAACACGTCGACCTGGGGCAGTACAGGATGCTCTGTTGTGGTTAGAAGGTGCGCAAGAGGATTTCTAAGTGTCTCGAGCAATCCAGAGGGGAAGGAGCGCACGGGGCTCACCTGAATCGGTCGCCGGAGTTGGCTCTGTCTGCGGCGGTCTCGAGCGAGTCGTGGGCAGCCTGGTGGCGTGAGTGTGCGATTGACTGGGGGAAAATGATCGTGGGGATGTGGGGGTCTTATAGCCAGTGCCTCGATAGGAAACGCCTGCGTTTAATTGCCCAATTAAAGCGCCATCACGGCGATCATCGCACTGCGACGTGGTCGCGGCGGGTTTGGGAAAGACGATGACAGCGTGGATAGGGTCCACTCACGGCGATGTGTGCGAAATGAGGTGGGGTCCGTCTGTCGGTGAGCAACGTGCGCTATGCGTGAGTAAAAAGAAATCCCCGGGTGGGCTAGTTGGGCTCGATCCTTTGCTGGGCCAGATACCTGGCGCTCGGCCCTTTTCCTTTGTTCAGTTCTTTTTCTTTTCTAATTCGATTTTCTGATTAAGTTTTTAAATAGTTTCAAAATTAATTTGAATTCAAATCTTTCTGAGGTTTTGCAGGGGTAAATTGGTCTCAGAAATAAGTCAAGGCTCATGGGGTTTCTTTGCAAAGGCTTGATCAGACTTGGATTTCAAACAACCAGAGACTTTTGCACTATTTCGCAAGTGTTTGAAAATAGAGGTTTTGAAATTATTACTAATTTGAAAATTTTGGTTTAAACTTTTACACCTAATCTTTCCAATAGTGGGGCAAGCAAACAAGTTCCTTAACATTTATGTTTCAAAAGGTGATAGCCTAATGAGTGAAATTTACTCACATGAAATCATAGCACAAGCTTCTGTTTTTGAGAAAAACCCTAAATGATGATGAATGCTTAGATGATATGAATGAGTTTTGGAATATGAATTTAGGGATGTTACAGATCGACACAGATCGTTGGATCTAAGTAAACGTGCACGGCTCAGATCTAACGTACCGCTTCGCTTAAGTGATTCTATTACGCGCGTTGGATCTAGATCCAATGGCTCTTGATCAGACGACCAAGTTCTGGCGGCGCGCGAAGACGGCGAGCGGCGGAGCGCTCTGCCAGTGGCGGTGCCAGCATTCTAGGTCGCCCGGGGAGGGGAGAGTGTGCTTACCAGAACCGCAGGGACGAGGCGAAGCTCAACGTGGCGGTGGCTAGGCAAGGGGCGCACGACAGGGGCTGCTGGATCTCGTCGGAGTTGTGCACGGCGTCGGGTGGTTGCTGTCGAAGTGGTTGCCGAAGTTTCGCGTCGCCCTAGCACGAACCAGATGGATTAGGAGACGCGCAAGACAGTGGCGAACAACCTCGTATGCAAGAGGGGGCAAGGGGCGCTCGGAGCTTACCGCAATTGGTCACCGGAGTTGACTGGCGGCTCGGTCGGTTGCGGGCACGAACGGGGACGGCGTCCTGGGTCACGAGCAGGCAAGCGAAGAGTATCAGAAGATGCACGAGATCACGCTGGGCACATTCGTTTGAATCAGAGGCATAGGGGCGGTCGGGACTCACCGGAATTTGCTGCCGGAGGTCGTCGAACTGCGGCGGTGCAACGAAATAGGGGCAGCTGGTGGCGAGAAGAGAGTGCATGTGGGGGAAATGACCGCGAGGTTCTTATAGCGGGCGGGCGTGGAGTTACTCGTGGAATCAAGGGATTTAACGTGGCGATGACGGCGGCGAACGGCGGGCAGCGCGGTAGCGTGATTGACGAAGACGACGGGTCACGGGTCCACTGTCGATGGAACAAATAGAAAGGAGGTGGGGTCCGGCGTCGGCGACTCCTGGTGTGTCCAAGGCGAGAGAGAGAGGTGGCCGGGTGGGCTATGGGCAGTTTTTGTTGGGCTAGAATAGGAGCGCCGGCCTTTTTATTTTTCTTTATTCCTTTTCTATTTCTGAATTGATTTTCTGGATTGAGTTTCAAATGAATTCAAGCTCTTTTTGAATTCAAATCTTTTCTGGATTTTTGCAGTGTGCAATAGTCACAAAACTTGGCATAAAACCATGTGGTCACTTTGAGTTCGCTTGGTCATTTTTGGAGAGACAAAATAACAGTGACATTGCACTTTGTTTGCAAATGTTTGAAAATGGTTTTTTAAGCCATTTCTATTTTGTAAAACTTTGTTCAAAATCCACACTCAAACTAATCAACAAGGAAAGCAAACAAATTTGGTTTAATCATTCAAGCGCTCAATTGGGGATGGCCATTTGATTTAAGTTTGCTCACATAAAATGATAGCGCTATGTGCTTTTGTTTTCTTGAATTTGGTTTGATATTGATCTCAAAACTATATGCATGCATGAATGATATGCAATCTTTGAAATCATGATTTTAGGGATGTTACAAATCTAACCCCCTTAAGGTGAATCTCGCCCTCGAGATTCGGATTGGCTAGCAAATAGGTGAGGGTGGTCTTTCCGAATATCATCTTCTGTTTCCCATGTTGCTTCCTCTTTGGAGTGATGATTCCACTGCACTTTGCAAAACTTGATAGTTTTAGTCCTCGTGACTCTTTCTGCAGTCTCAAGAATCTTGATAGGTTTCTCTTCATAAGTGAGATCACTTTCTAGTTGAACCTCCTCCAAAGGTATAGTATCCTTCAAAGAAGTTTCTTCCATTTCTGGATGACATTTCTTAAGCTGACTCACATGAATCACATTATGGACAGCTGATAGAGATTCTGGCAGTTCAATTTCATAGGCAACTTCTCCTTTGCGATTCAGAATCTTGAATGGTCCAACATATCTTGGTGCCAATTTTCTTTTGACTCCGAATCTTTTTACTCCACGAAGTGGTGATACTCTAAGATAAGCTCTATCACCGACTTCATAGGTGACTTCTCTACGCTTAGGGTCTGCGTAGCTTTTCTATCGGGACTGTGCTATCTTCAATCTGTCCTTAACCAATTTGACCTTCTCTTCGGCTTCTTTGATAAGATCTGGTCCAAATAAACTTCTTTCTCCCACACCATTCCATAACAATGGGGTGGTACACTTTCTTCCGTAGAGAAACTCAAACGGTGCCATCTCAATGCTGGCTTGATAGCTGTTGTTATAAGAAAATTCTGCGTAAGGCAGACTTTCATCCCAACTGGCTCCATAGTCTAGGGCACATGCCCTCAACATGTCTTCAAGAATTTGATTAGTTCTTTCTGTTTGTCCATCGGTTTGAGGATGAAAGCGATCTTGAATTCCAACCTCGTTCCCAATGACTCATGTAACTGTCTCCAAAAATGGGAAGTGAATTGAGTTCCCCTATCAGACACAATACTCTTGGGCACTCCATGTAGACATACAATTCTACTCATGTAGATTTTTGCTAACTTAGCACTTGTATAGGTTGTCTTCACGGGTATGAAATGAGCCACTTTAGTTAGGCGATCCACTACTACCCATATGGAATCATATCCTGACCTGGTCCTTGGTAATCCGGTAATGAAATCCATACCAATTTTGTCCCACTTCCAATCAAGAATAGGTAGTGGTTGAAGCAAACCTGCTGGTTTCTGGTGCTCCGCTTTCTCTCTACTACACACATCACACAAAGCAATATGTTCGGCGATGTCCTTCTTGAGATTATTCCACCAAAATCTTTCTTTCATGTCCATGTACATTTTGGTGTTACCCGGATGGATGGAATACGGAGAGTTATGTGCTTCTTGCAAAATTAGTTTGCGCAACTCCGGGTCTTGTGGAACACAAATACGTTTCCCATGCCATAAAGTACCCTGTTCGTCTTCATGGAATACTTTGGCTTTTCCCATGCCAATCTTTCCTTTAATCTCTTCAATTTCCTTATCAATCTTCTGGGATTCTTTGATCCTGTCCAACAATGTGGGTTGAACATCCAAAGACATGAGATGTCCTTCAGGCACAATCTCCAATCTGAGTTTTCTAAATTGGGTACACAGATCATCTGGCAATTCTCCTTTGGTAAGGCCATTCACAAAAACCTTACGGCTTAGAGCATCTGCTACAACATTTGCTTTACCAGGGTGGTATTGTAAGCTTAAGTCGTAGTCTTTGATAAGTTCTAGCCATCTCCTTTGTCTCATATTAATTTCCTTCTGAGTGAAGATATACTTCAAACTTTTGTGATCTGTGAACACTTCACAACGCTTTCCCAAAAGATAGTGTCTCCATGTTTTGAGTGCATGGAAAACAGAGGCTAACTCTAAATCATGAGTAGGATAGTTTACTTCATGAGTTTTGAGTTGTCTCGAGGCATAAGCCACAACTTTACCGTCTTGCATAAGTACTGCACCCAAACCTTGATGAGATGCATCACAATATACTTGGAAATCTTTTTCCAAATCTGGCAGACACAAGACTAGTGCTGTCACAAGTCTCTTCTTCAATTCCTGAAAGCTGAGTTCACAACCTTCAGACCAAGCAAACTTCTTGTCTTTCTTTAACAATTCTGTCATGGGCTTAGCTACCTTAGAGAAATTCTCAATGAACCTTCTGTAGTAACCTGCTAAGCCAAGGAAACTACGAACTTCTTTCACGGACTTGGGAGATTCCCATTCAGTCACAGCTGAAACTTTAGCAGGATCAACTGCTACACCATCCTTTGTCATAACATGACCAAGAAATCCAACTTCCTCTAACCAGAACTCACACTTGCTAAATTTGGCATAAAGTTTATGCTCTCTTAATTTCTCAAGTATCAAACGCAAATGTCCTTCATGCTCTTCCTTGCTCTTGGAGTAGACTAAGATGTCATCAATGAAAACGACAACAAACTTGTCAAGGAATTCCATGAACACCTTGTTCATCATATTCATGAAGTATGCCGGAGCATTGGTCAAGCCAAAAGGCATCACAGTATAATCATACAATCCATACCTTGTGGTTAACGTTGTTTTAGGTATGTCTTGTTCCCTTATCTTGAGTTGAAAATAGCCTGACCTTAGATCAATCTTTGAGAACACACATGCTCCTTCTAGCTGATCAAACAAGTCATTGATTCTAGGCAAAGGATATTTGTTCTTGATAGTTACCTTGTTGAGTGAACGGTAATCTATGCATAACCTTTGACTTCTATCTTTCTTCTCCACGAACAAAACTGGGGCTCCCCAAGATGAAGAACTTGGTTGAATAAATCCTTTCTGCAACTGTTCTCCAAGTTTCTTCTTGAGCTCTTTCAGTTCATCAACTAACATTTTATATGGTCTCTTTGCTATTGGTCCAGACCCTGGTACCAAATCTATCAGAAATTCCACATATCTATCTGGTGGCATTCCCGGCAATTCTTCCGGAAACACATCCGGATACTCACTCACAATTGGCACACTGTCCATGCTAACCCCCTTAAGAGAATTTAGCTTACTTCCTTTAGATTCAAAGTTGGACTTGAATTTAATCCGTTTTCTTTCCGGGGTTGTGAGTGCAACAGTACGATTGGCACAATCTAGAACTCCTTCATACTTAGCCATCCAATCCATTCCCAATATTACGTCCAGTCCTTGGGAATCTAGGATTATCAGACTCACTGGAAACTTATGTTTTCCAAACTCTATTACTAGATCCCGGCATCCAAGACTTACTATCATATCTCCACCCGGAGAACTAACTTTTATTGGACACCCAATGTTTTCAGTTGGAAACCCATTTCTATCAACAAATGCTTTTGATATGAATGAATGCGATGCTCCAGTATCAAAAAGAACAAATGCTGGAATAGAATTGAGTCTGAACTTACCAGCAACAGGATCAGGCTCCTCATAGACCTCCTCCACACTGATGTGGTTCACCTGTCCTTTCTGGAAAGGATTGGACTTTATAGGTCCTTCAACTTTCTTTTCAGGGCACTCATTTGCATAATGCCCCATCTTCTTGCATTTCAAGCATTCAACCTGATTGATGTCTCTCTTAACAGGCTGACTTCCACTTCCACTTCCATTACCACTGTGGTGGTTCTTATGTCCACTCTTGTGGTTCTTGTACTTGTCATTGTCATGACTACGGTGATGCTTGTTGTCATGACGGTTGTGGTTGTGGTGCTTGTTGATTTTCCCATGTTTGTGGGATCCTGAGCTTCCGCTGTCATCATAGTGAGATCGTTTGTGAGACGATCCCGAGCTGTGCTTACCGGAGTGCTTTCTCTTTCTACTCTCGACTTGTTTCATTTTGTTCTCCAAAATAGCAGCCTTGTCACAGAGCGACTGATAAGTGGGAACATATGCCACAGCCAATTGCAGATTCAGCTCATCATTCAAGCCTTCCAGAAATTTTTCCTTTCTCTTGGCATCGGTGTCAACTTCATCCGTGCATAACGCATGATTGTTGAACTCTTCAATGTATTCAGCCACGCTGCGGTGGCGCTGCTTCAGATTGTGGAACTCTTTCTTTTTCAGACACATCACTCCTGATGAGATATGAGCAGTGCGAAAGCCATCCTCAAAGATAGCCCATGTCACTTCATCTATGGGAGTGGTGATCTGGAAGTTGTCCCACCAAGTGGCGGCTGGCCCTTCCAGCAGATGTGCTGCAAATCTGACTTTTTCAGCATCCGTACAGCCCACGGTTACCAAGTCCTTGTTTACTGAGCGTAGCCAATCATTGGCCACCATGGGATCAGTCGTTCCTGAGAACTTTGCTGGCCTCAGTCTCAAGAATCTGGTAAGCATATCAAAGCCCGGAGGGTTGTTGTTGTTGTTATTGTTGTTGTTGTTGTTATTGTTTTGGTTCTGGATGAATGTCGTCATCATCTGCATCATCTGTGTTTGAGCAGTCATCATCTGTTGCATTTCTGGAGTGATGTTGTTGTTGTTGTTGGGGTTGGGGTTTGCACGACGGGGAGGCATCTGTGGTTTGTTCAAATAGAGATAAGAATGAGATACCCATAGATGCTTTCATGCACATTACATCACATAATCAAACACAAAGCATGCAACACAAAGGTAAAGATTCAACAACAAAATAACAAGTTCACAAAGTAAAACACACAAGTAGCAAGCCATCCACATGTCGGATGGTCCAATAACAAGTTCTCAAATAACAAGTATGATAATGAAAGATAAGCGAGTAGTCAAGTCTACTCATCGGCATCAATCTCCTCCTCGACAAAGGTAAGACCTGCGTTTTCCATCGCGGTCTTGTTCTCCTCAATGCTAGTGGTCAAGGACTCTATCTTGGCCTTGAGATCCCTCTTCTGGGAATGAAGCCTCTCGATCACCGACTGCTGCTGCTCTAGCTCGAAGTCCTTGGACTGCGGTTCTTCAGTCATGTCCCGGATCTTCTTGTTCCTATCCTGGACACGCTTCTCCCGACTCTTGAACTTCCTGTCCTGGGTCTCGAACTTCGCCTCCATTTCCTTGACTATCTCGTCCTGCTGCGTGAAGAGCTTGTCCTGGAGCTCATCATTGCTGAGCATGACATTGGTCCTGTCCGTGTCCACGTGCCTAATGAGAGACTCTAAGTCCTGGAGGTACAGGCGTATCGGCTCTGCTGCGTCCCTCGAATCATCCTCGAAGTCGATGGACTCTCCGTCCTCATCACGTCTTCCGAAGACGTGGAAGTGGGTGCCTCTAACCTGTCGGGAGTGTCGCCCTAGAAGACGTCCTATCAGATCCTGCATCACTACCTCAAGACCTCTCTCCCTGTCACCGTGCATAAGCTTGAAGACGATGGCCTCCGTAGTAGGCTCTGTCTGGCGTCCGGGCTGGTTCACCTTGAAGCCCAGAGGTCCTTCCTCTCAAAATTGGTGAGGGGATGCACCATGATGGTGGGAAGAGGGAGATTGAGCAAGGTGGTAAGCTCAACGATACGAGGACCAAAGCGGGTAACTTGGAACTCCTCAACAGTGCTGATGGTAATAGGCATCTATTTATAAGATAGAAAAGTTCGAACAACACAATTCAAGATAAAGTAAAAGGCATAACATCACATACATATCCTTGGGAAGCAAAACACACAAGTCATGCATTCATGAAACCATTACAACAACCAAGGTTCAATCTTATTTTAAGCAACATTTTGGAAAATAGGGTGATAGGTGGTGGCTAACACAATGCTTCTAGAAGTAATCAGCCTATCTTGCTCACATGATTCCATCACTAAGTCTATAATATCTCCTCTTAAGGTTTGGTTGGTAGCTTCCAACTCTTGGGTATGTTCCTTATCCTTCCTTAGATTATTTTGGAGGTTGAGCATTCTGCACTTGACTCTATCACCAAGTTCTTTGATGGTCTTCCAAGCTGCATCCCTTGCTAATTCAAAGAATGTAGGGTGCACCACTGAATTGGTGAACATGCAGAATCCTTTTTCCTGATGGTTGTCTTCCTTGTTTTTATACAAGTGAAGTTGCACCCACCAGTATTCCACTCCTTCATCCATCACTAGAAAACCCTTGTACACAGCTGCACCTTGTATCTCTAATGCAACCATGAGGTCCTTGAGAGCCTTGGGGAATTCTGTCTCACACTCCAAAGTTATGTCATTAGTGGTCCTTTCCTTACGACTTCGTTGATGGAGTTCATCTACAAATAGATATGAGAGAGGAGATTAGAAAAGTTTACGAGAAGAATAGACAAGTGTAGAAGTTGAAAATTTTTCCTTAGTGGTTTCCAATCCTAGGGTCATAATCCTACAGGAAACACAGTGCTCTGATACCATCTGTAAGATCCCTCCTTTGTAAAGGAAAAGGATCCCTGTGATTGCAATGCTAGTCCCTGGATCATTGCTAGCATCCACAGTTTAAGATGAAGTACACAGATACAAAGGTCATTTATTACATCCATTCCAGAGATAAACATAGTCTTTACAACTCAAGGCCACAGGCCTAATACAAGAGTTTTGAATAAGTAAATAAATATAAGTCTTCATCTTCATGTGCCACAGGCAAACATGTTGAGTGTAGACTCATGACACCTAATCCTCATCAGTGTAACCTGCAACATCACAAGTTACAGCCACAGTGGGTCAATACTTTGGAATAGTATTGGCAAGTGATACCTTAGTAAATTTTAAGTGGACTAGATACTATATGCAAATTTGGCTAAGTGTAGCTTGGCTTGCTTTGCTCAAAATAGGTTTTGCCTATTAGTTGAAATCACTAAGTTTTTCTTTGTCAAAAAATTTCCCTAGAAACCATCAATAGACATTGAGGTCCTTCACCCTTGTTCACCCACAAGTTTTACTTAGAAGTTGGAGTGATGAGATTCTCGATAGCTTCCATGTCTTGATGCTCAAGTTGTCCACTGCCATGGACTTGGCTAAGTACTTAGATTTTTCCATCTGTAGAGGTTGTGCACTTTCCCCACCAGACTTGGTTTCCCAAGCCAGGACCTTTCAGAAGCCTTTCCTTAGACCAAATGGACGCGCTCCAACCTATCATTCCCACTACCACCAACTGTCCAAATGGCTAAGTTCTAGCAACTTATGTGATCCAGGCAGAGCCCATATTGCCAAGTGGCTGCACTATAAGCTTCTCCACACTTGGCCTCTAAAATCCCTTTGTTCCTGGGTGGCTTTCCACAAGTGAGATACACAAGGTAAACCATAGCCATGGGCCTTGTGTAACCACTCAACCAAAAACCACCAATCAAGTCCCTTTCCACCCAGGTGATTCATTGATGTAAGATCCCTCCTTCGTAAAGGAAAAGGATCCCTGTGATTGCAATGCTAGTCCCTGGATCATTGCTAGCATCCACAGTTTAAGATGAAGTACACAGATACAAAGGTCATTTATTACATCCATTATAGAGATAAACATAGTCTTTACAACTCAAGGCCACAGGCCTAATACAAGAGTTTTGAATAAGTAAATAAATATAAGTCTTCATCTTCATGTGCCACAGGCAAACATGTTGAGTGTAGACTCATGACACCTAATCCTCATCAGAGTAACCTACAACATCACAAGTTACAGCCACAGTGGGTCAATACTTTGGAATAGTATTGGAAAGTGATACCTTAGTAAATTTTAAGTGGACTAGATACTATATGCAAATTTGGCTAAGTGTAGCTTGGCTTGCTTTGCTCAAAATAGGTTTTGCCTATTAGTTGAAATCACTAAGTTTTTCTTTGTCAAAAAATTTCCCTAGAAACCATCAATAGACATTGAGGTCCTTCACCCTTGTTCACCCACAAGTTTTACTTAGAAGTTGGAGTGATGAGATTCTTGATAGCTTCCATGTCTTGATGCTCAAGTTGTCCATTGCCATGGACTTGGCTAAGTACTTAGATTTTTCCATCTGCAGAGGTTGTGCACTTTCCCCACCAGACTTGGTTTCCCAAGAAAGGACCTTTCAGAAGCCTTTCCTTAGACCAAATGGACGCGCTCCAACCTATCATTCCCACTACCACCAACTATCCAAATGGCTAAGTTCTAGCAACTTATGTGATCCAGGCAGAGCCCATATTGCCAAGTGGCTGCACTATAAGCTTCTCCACACTTGGCCTCTAAAATCCCTTTGTTCCTGGGTGGCTTTCCACAAGTGAGATACACAAGGTAAACCATAGCCATGGGCCTTGTGTAACCACTCAACCAAAAACCACCAATCAAGTCCCTTTCCACCCAGGTGATTCATTGACTTAGTTGTTTTATTAAGAAAAACATAAGTCCAAAGACATAGAAATATTTTCACCATAGCATGTATAATTCACCAACCCTTGTTTGCTACTAGCTAGGCTAAGCATGGCATAGATAGTAACTTAACTTAGAAATTCCCTAGCAATTCTACAACTACTTAGGATTTCCCAACATGGCATTTGGCAAAATAGTAACATGCAAGACTTAGCAAAATATTTCTAATGCTTGTATAAAATATAGGGATAGACATATTCATGAAGTACCACTTGCCTTGGTAGTTGGGAGAGTAGCACTCTTCACAATCACAATCACTAGAACCAAAGTCTACACAAAGAATATAACCACAATCACATACAAGTCATATACAAGCAAAAATATATATGCATGCATGCAAGATGCTAAGTGATGATTTTTGAAACTCAACCAAGAAAGTGCATAGTACTGAATCATAAACAAGTCAAAAACTTCCTCAACCAAGTTTATTTGACACTAAAACACTTTCCTAAACTTACTAAACCAAGTTTATTTGACACTAAACCAAGAGAGCGCTCTGCCAGTGGCGGTGCCGGCATTCTAGGTCGCCCGGGGAGGGGAGAGTGTGCTTACCAGAACCACAGGGACGAGGCGAAGCTCAACGTGGCGGTGGCTAGGCAAGGGGCGCACGGCAGGGGCTGCTGGAGCTCGTCGGAGTTGTGCACGGCCTTGGGCGGTTGCTGTCGAAGTGGTTGCCGAAGTTTCGCGTCGCCCTAGCACAAACCAGATGGATTAGGAGACGTGCAAGACAGTGGCGAACAACCTCGTATGCAAGAGGGGGCAAGGGGCGCTCGGAGCTTACCGCAATTGGTCACCGGAGTTGACTGGCGGCTCGGTCGGTTGTGGGCACGAACGGGGACGGCGTCCTGGGTCACGAGCAGGCAAGCGAAGAGTATCATAAGATGCACGAGATCACGCTGGGCACATTCGTTTGAATCAGAGGCATAGGGGCGGTCGGGACTCACCGGAATTTGCTGCCGGAGGTCGTCGGAGCTGCGGCGGTGCAACGCGAAATAGGGGCAGCCTGGTGGTGAGAAGAGAGTGCAGTGTGGGGGGAAATGACCGCGAGGGGGAGAGGTTCTTATAGCCGGAGCGGGGCGTGGAGTTACTCGCGGAATCAAGGGGATTTAACGTGGCAGTGACTGCGGCGAGTAACGGCGGCGAGAGCGGCACATGCGCGCGTGATTGACGAAGACGACGACGGGGTCACGGGTCCACCTGTCAGCGGAACAAACAGAAGGGAGGTGGGGTCCGAGCGTCAGCGACTCACTGGGTGTGTCCGCGCGTGCGAGAGAGAGAGAGAGGTGGCCCGGGTGGGCTAGCTGGGCCGGTTTTGCTGTTGGGCTAGAATAGGAGCGCCGGCCTTTTTCTTTTTCTTTATTCCTTTTCTATTTCTGAATTGATTTTCTGGATTGAGTTTCAAATGAATTCAAGCTCTTTTTGAATTCAAATCTTTTCTGGATTTTTGCAGTGTGCAATAGTCACAAAACTTGCATAAAACCATGTGGTCACTTTGAGTTGGCTTGGTCATTTTTGGAGAGACAAAATAACAGTGACATTGCACTTTGTTTGCAAATGTTTGAAAATGATTTTTTAAGCCATTTCTATTTTGTAAAACTTTGTTCAAAATCCACACTCAAACTAATCAACAAGGAAAGCAAACAAACTTGGTTTAATCATTCAAGCTCTCAATTGGGGATGGCCATTTGATTTAAGTTTGCTCACATAAAATGATAGCACTATGTGCTTCTGTTTTCTTGAATTTGGTTTGATATTGATCTCAAAACTATATGCATGCATGAATGATATGCAATCTTTGAAATCATGATTTTAGGGATGTTACAGTTAATATATGATCATGGTTTCCTGATCATGAACATTGAGATGTTATTAACAACATGGTCATATCATTAGGAGAATGATGTGATGGACCTACTCCTATAGTTAAGCGTAGCGTAAAGATCAAGTCATTTAATATAGTTCACTTTCTATAAGCTTTCTGATACATAGTAACCTAATTTCTTCGACCATGAGATCATGCTAAATCACCATCACTGGATGGATGCTTTGATGACATCAAACACCACTTCGTAACTGGGTGGTTATAAAGGTGGCATTGAGTGTTCAGAAAGTATGTGTTGAGGCACATGGATTAAGAGTGGGATTTGTCCATCCATATGATGGATAGATATACTCTAGGCCCTCTCGGTGGAATGTCATCCAATTATCTTGCAAGCATGTGATTGGATCACATATCACGGGAACAATAAAAGAGTACTTATCGGTAACGAGGTTGAACTAGGTATGCAGAGATAACGATGATCAGACCTCAGATAAGTAAACTATCGCGAGACAAATGGAAATTGGTATCGTATGTAAGTGGTTTATTTGATCGAAAGTAATCGTAGAAATATGTGGGAGCCATATGAATTTCTAGATTCCTCTGTTGGTTATTGATCGGAGAAGAGTCTTTGTCATGTCTGCATAATTCACGAACCATAGGGAGACACACTTAAGGATTCAATGTTGTTTAGTAGATATGGAATGTATGTAGGGAGACCAAATGTTGTTCGGTGTCTTGGATGGGATCCGGGATATCACGAGGAGATCCGGAATGGTCCGGAGAATAAGATTCATATAAGGAAAGTCCAATTCCGAAGTTCGGGAATGATTCCAGTGTTTTCACCGGAATGATCTAGAAGGGTATAGAAGGTTCACCGAACCGGAAGGGGAAGGGTACATGAATGTGACTTGAATAAGTGGAATTATGGAATCATGTCCTAGGTCACTTGGTTGGGCATTGGCAAGAAAGAAATTGAGCTCCAAATTGAAAGTCAAAAGGCATGTTTGAAAAGTCAAACTGGGACAATGTGTCCTGGTGGAGGAAGGAAAGAATCCTTCTTTCCCTCCACCACAAGCCAATAAGGAGAGGGAGTTGGGGAAGGATTCAAACTCACCTCTCCCAAGCTGCCCTCCCTCTCATAAATAGAGGGTAGGGGGTGCCCCAAGAGACACACAACCAGCCCCTCCCCACCTAGACGTCGCGTCGCCGCCGCCCACCAGCGCCGCCGCCGCTCGCCTCCGCCCTAGCCTCCACTGACTCCACCTCCTCCTCTCCGGCCCTCTAAACCCTAGATCGCTAGAAACCCTAAATTCCCACCATAAACTGCTCCGGCTTAGGCGAAGCCCTGCAGAATCTTCCCTGTACTTCTAACACCACGCCCTCGTGCTGCCGGAATCACGAGGGAAAAAACTACAAACTCCGCTGCCTGCCTGAACAAGGGAGAGAAAGGTCTTCATCAAGTTACGAACGTGTGACCGACTGCGGAAGCGCTGCCGGAACACAGTCCCAGAAGGATCGTCTATGCGATCTTGAGATCGGCAAGTGTACGACTACATCACCCACGAGAATCTGCTCTCGTTAACCGCTTTGTAATCTTCGAGGGTGAGTACTCTAATCGACTTGTTGCTACAATCTAGTAGATAGATCTTGGCTTGTTTGTGTTCAGGCGGTAGAAATTTTTTGTTTTCCTTGCTATGAACCCCTACAGAGACACAAAAGATCTTAAATAAATAATACTAAGCTTATGAGCCAATCAAGAAAGAAAATATATGATACACAATACCTGTAATATTTTTCTCTTTTCCTTTCAAACCTCAAAAAGTGTTGCTACTGACTAGCTCTCGGTTTGCCAAAACCAATTTAGATCTACTTGATGCTCCCAAAGTGATACCAATACTGATCAACAAGATCAATCATATAATAGAGATTGCAAACTAAAATAAGAAGTGCAAAAATTAAAAGATGAGACTTCTAATTAATATTCCATAAAGGCACTCACACCAAGGGATACATAGATAACCAACTAAAGGAGAGATACTTCCACAATGCAAACCAACCTATATGATAACTTCTCTACCCAAGATATAACTCTACTAAAAAGGTAAAAAAGATAAAAGATAATGATGTGATACCGCGGCACTCCCCCAAGCTTGGAACAAGCCAAGGGGATGCCAAACCTAATGACAAATTACTCCTTCGGTGGTGGTGGCGTTCTCTTGATAAGATCTTCAATCAGTTCCCTCAATTCCTCAATCTCGAAGGTTAGAGTACGAATCAACTCCGAATTATGCTCAATACGGCTCATGATCATGTCAGACCGAGAATCCCAGTCCTTGTTATTCTTTCCCTACTCTTCCTTCTTAGTGTGTTCCTTCCCTGCATGGTTAGAACGAGGTAGATCCCAAACAGAGGGCAACCTCCCTTGGGGCACCTTTTGGTATTGTTGCTTAATTATGAGATATGGAAGGGGTTCTTGGTGCGTGAAGGAAGTGACCGTGGAGCGAGGATATGACGTGGGGTTTTCCCTCCTGTAGACATCTGTGGTGTCCTCCTAAATTGGTAGGGTTTGCCACCACTCCAATACTTGCAACGGTAGTGCGGGTGTCTGGATGCTTTTCCTCCTCCATGTCTTCTTCATCCCCAACCAAGATCTCCTCCTCCTTGGGGTTTTGAGGATTATCTTCCATGGGCTTCTTGCCCTTGTCGTTGGCGGAGACCATGGTGCCTCTAAACTTGAGAGTGTTTCCTGACAGAAACATATCGAAACGAAAACACGATGAGAACATGATATACGAACCTCGGGGGATCCGGGGGTTATATATTATGAAGTTGTACTACATAAGGAAGGTACTATGCGAAAATGAGGCGGAGACAGACTCCAGGGGGCTCACACCCCATGTAGGCGCGGCAAGCTGGGGCCCGCACCTAGGGTGGGTGTGGCCCACCTGGCCTCCGTTTCCTCCTCTGATTCGTCTCGTAACCTTCCGTATGTAATAAAAACATCAAAAATATAAAAAGATAAGGCTTTCACAAACCTTCAGTTTGCAACACTTTTACCTATTCAAAAACGGACTTTGCAGATTCCTTCTCTCCATCTCCTGAAAATTCCTTTCATACAAGGCTTTACACAAACCTCATTGGCAACATTAGTGTATGCAAAAACAATAAACCTCTAAGTACACACTTCAACTGAAATCCATCAAAACAAAAGCTATTGTAGCAACTCCTTTCCAAAAGCACAAAAAGAATCTGAAAGGGAATCAATATAAGAGGCAAATGCAAATCATGGTAGAAATCTGTCAAAACAGACCAGCAGGTAGAGATTGATTTTTTCGAAAAACTTCTGTTGCTCAAATCAAAAAGTGCAAAACTAATGAAAGTTGGATAACAACTTGGAGAACAAGCACAGGAAATTACAGCTCCATCCGATGTACTAAGCTCCTTCATGAATTTTTACAATGCAGCACAAAAATCAGTCCCATGACAGCCACTTTTCACAACTCCTCTACTTCTCAAAAGTAGTTGATCTTAACACAAAAACCAAACAAAAAGTGTTGGAGATATGCCGAAGAGGCAATAATAAAGAGGTTATTATCATATCTTCATGCTTATGATAAATGTTTACATACCATGCTATAATTGTATTAACTAGAAACATTAATACTTGTGTGATTTGTAAACATAAAAGAGTCCCTAGTAAAGCCTCTTTTTAAACTAGCTTGTTGGTTAATATATGATCATGGTTTCCTGATCATGAACATTGAGATGTTATTAAAAACAAGATCATATCATTAGGAGAATGGTGTGATGGACATACTCCTATAGTTAAGCATAGCATAAAGATCAAGTCATTTCAATAGTTTGTTTGCTATAAGATTTCTAATACATAGTAACCTAATTCCTTTGACCATGAGATCATGCTAATCACCATCACCGGATGGATGATTTTATGACATCAAACACCACACTGTAACTGGGTGGCTATAAAGGTGGCATTGAGTTTTCGGAAAGTATGTGTTGATGCACATGGATCAAGAGTGGGATTTGTTCATCCATATGACGGATAGATATACTCTGGGCCCTCTCGTTGGAATGTCATCCAATTATCTTGAAAGCATGTGAATGGCTCACAAGGGATCACATATCATGGGAACGAGAAAAGAGTACTTATCGGTAACGAGGTTGAACTAGGTATGCAAAGATATCGACGATCATACCTCGGATAAGTAAACTATCACGAGACAAAGGGAAATTGGTATCATATGTAAGTGGTTCATTTAATCGCAAAGTAATCATAGAAATATGTGGGAGCCATATGAATTTCTAGATTCATCTATTGGTTATTGATCGGAGAAGATTCTCGGTCATGTCTGCTGTAACACCCTCAGAATCGGTCCTATGCAAGTCTCAGCGATCCCCGCCAAACCCGCATAGAAACGATGCAAAGGTGCCCACCAGGCACTTTCGTGCGGGTGGAAAACGAAGTAATACCATTACACAATAGTCCACGATGGAACCCACAGAACAGATATATACAACAACGATTCCATGAGTCAAGAATACAATATACAGTACAAAGATCCAAATCACCTTGAAAACGATACAGCGTCCGAGTACGGACAAGATGCAAATTGAGCTAAGAGCCCTGAAGAATAACCAATGGCGTCCATAACCCTGCCCAGGCCAAGCCGGAAGGGTAACCCTACTAACGACGTCGATCTCGAAACCTGCTTAAACAAAAGGGGTGCCGACAAAGGGCAAAGGAAAAAAGAGAGCGGTCAGTACTGAGGCCAGTACACGGCGAGACTAGAATTCAGCGGTCCTCACCTACATAGGTATGGTGGACTGAAGCGGCAGCGCAGCATGCACTAAACAACCTATAGAGACTCAACACACTGGCGGCTATTAGATAGGGATAAGAAAGGCCTATTCGGATCCAACCTGAAACTATCACCAAGCATACACATCCTGGTATTTCCCCCTCGAGACCAAACGAGGAAGTCAACCGAGGAACTCACACAGTTGGCAGTTTTATTCATTCCGTTATAGTTGCGGCAATTACTAGTCAGATATAGATAGCATGAGTCATCCTGATATAATAAGAAGTGGGCAGTTTTAGTTAACCATTCCATTATAGTTGTAGTACTTACTAATCAGTTACATATAGCATGAGGCATCCCAAAACCCAGCAGTTGTTGGTACTTTTATTTAGCCATTCCGTTGTAGTTGCAATACTTACTAGTCAGATACAATGGTAATAGGTGACAATCCATAACAGCAATTGTTGGCACTTTTATTTAGCCATTCCATTATAGTGAAGCTAATTGCTAGTCATTATAAAGTCAAATTTATAGCACTACTTTAGTTATAGTTGTCTATGATCGAGATACTGTGCTCCAAGTCGTCCATAACCGCGGACACGGCTTTCAGAAAGTTTTACCCTGCAGGGGGCACAAATAGCAACACACGCACGATCAACCTCGAGAAAAACCAAATAAAACCCAACGAGGCATCACGACAGAGCAATTGCAAGATTCATATAAATTTCAGGGGGCCACCCCACCAAGCTACCCGCTACGAAGTTGGCCGGCTCCGAGACGGACCCAGAGGTTTGCGAGAATGGCTGTAAATGACTAGGAACCCAAAAGTGTGACTAGGCTTGTCGATACCGCGTAATCGTGCCGCGATCCAAAACAGTACTGGCGCTCCACGCGCAATCGTAAATAAAGCAGTAAAGCATGGCATAAATACATGATAGTAATAAAGCCCCAAACTACTTTGTGGCCCCAAGAAATAAATATGACTCAAGCTCTGGCTAGGGGGATTCATGGTCCCACATGCGGATAGTGCGAATATTCAAAGAACAGGTATCAAGTACTCGGGGTCCTACGGGACACAAGTGGACGGTTAAAAACCAAATAACATTTATTGCCCACCTGTGCCTATGCATTATTTACCTACTTCAAATTTAGTTGTTAAACGGTAATTAAATCCTTGATCATCTCCAACATTAAACATACGTCAATACTCCAACAACTGTGGTACTTGACGACACGCAACAGCGCTTGAGCAAGCGACTACGACACGCAAGTCCAGCTATCTACCAAACAACAGGTAATAGGGATGTGTACAAGGCAATATAAGGCTGCAAGGGATATCACGGGTACGAAAACTAGAGCATCGCAACACAGATAGCAATAGATCAACATGAGGAAGTAAAGACTAGAAATGTAAAATAGGTAGAAAGGGGGAGAATGCTCGCCTGAAAACATTGCTGAAGTTCCATCCGAAGATCGGGTCGACACTCGCATCAACTCAACGGCCTAATTCGTGAAGAAGCAAAGCACTAGAGGAAACATCAGATGGACTATTTAATACTAGGAAAAAGACCCGACATGATGCATGTATGATGTATTACATGGCAAGGATGCGATGCAATTAGGCCATATTAAGCGGAACCGGGGTCCCGACAATTAATTATTAAATTCATGTTGTTTAGATACCCCATAATTTAAACGTTGTCTTAACATGGAAAAACATACCATCGGTTCGCTACATAAATTTAAATGGAGCCATTATTAGACTAGATTTGCCCGCATATAGACTCCATATTTAATTATGAGGTGAATCGGCATAAGGCCCCCAAACCACACAATATGCATGCGAGTATGAATGATTTACATGCAACAATTCATAATGTCATATATTATAAAATATAGGGTGTCTGATAGGGGTCACACATAGGGGTCGACGATCTTGGTGTTTAGAGGGGGCGGTCTTCGCCTCCGGGAACAGGTCTTGGCGTCCGTGAAGGGGATTAGCGTTCCATGAGGGAGACCTTGTCGGTCCGGCGTCATCGCCTCCTGTTACCATGACGGAGTGCTTGGGGTTCCCACTTCGATTGTCGGTGTCAGACTCGTGTTGATTGTCAACGAGGAGGGCTTGTCGCATCAGACTTGCGTTGGTCTTTGACAGCAACACCATCACCTCAACAGTTTTTGGGCCAAGATAGGAATATCACCAATTACAAACACCAGGTGCTCGTGATGCACTAAGGCAAGGAAACAGAACAGGATGCCCCTACATAGCATCACAAGTACCAGGCGGCGGCGGCAGGGGTTAAGGCGCCCACTTGCAGGCGGGCGACGACACGCGTGGCTCTCCGCGAGAGGCAGCACCGGCGGTGGACAGAGGCAGGCTGGGCGGTGGACAGACGCGATGCCACCAGGCGGTCATAGAGGGTCCTGCGAGGGCGGAGTCAAGCACACGACGGAGGTCGTGAGCGGCTCGAGGAGAGAGGCGGCTAGGGAAAGGGCAAGGGCGCACTGTAGGGGTGGCCGGTGCCGCAGCCGAGGGAGGCGGCCCTGGTGGTGAAGGAGACGGGGCCATGGGGGAGTTGGGATGCAGACGGCGGCCAGGGGAGGCGGTGAGGAAGGCGACGGCCGGGCGTCGAGGGAGGAGGAGGCTAATGCTCGCTGGGGGTGCCATGGTGAGGCCTGCAGAGGGGACCCGCAACGGAGGAGGCCCGGGGCGACGGATAGGGACGAAATGGAGGCGCTCGGGGAAGCGCCTGGGGCGAGCGATTGGCGGCGGGGAGAGCTTGGCTAGCAGACCCTGGCGGCGGCGGGGATTGAGGTTGGGGACACGGGTCGGGGAAAGGGAAAACGAGAGCGAGGAGGGCGCCTGTGGCGGCCGCGGTGGGGTCACGAGGACAGAGGGATGGGCGGTGCACGGGAACGGTGGGGACGGGGTGTGCGTCGTTGTGTCGTGTATGTGTGTGTGCTGCCTAGTGGCGGCGGCTGGGGTGGGAAATAGGGTAGGTGGGATTCTAGGGTTTGGCTAGGGTTAGGATTAGGGTTTGGTTGGAGGTGGCCGGCTGGGCTTTTGGGCCTGGCTGGCTGCCTCCCCAAAAATAATATAAACTTTTTATTTAATATTTAAAAGATGTTTGTAATTAGTTTTGAGACAAATAAAATATCCAGATAGATCTGGGGTTTGTATTTTGAAGTAAAGAAGGGGAGTATTAAAAAAACAAAATAGGATTTTGTATTATACTTTTATGACAAGGCATGCATGATGATGTCATGATGATGCACAAAACAAAAACACGGCGATTTTCTAGTAGTGGAATTACCCGGGGTGCTACATCTGCATAATTCACGAACCGTAGGGAGACACACTTAAGGATCATATGTTGTTTAGTAGATATGTAATGTAAGTAGGGAGACCGAATGTTTTTCAGAGACTCAGATGGGATCCGGGATATCACGAGGAGATCCGGAATGGTCCGGAGAATAAGATTCATATAAGTCCAATTCTGGAGTTCGGGAATGATTCCGGTGTTTTCTCCGAAATGATCTAGAAGGGTCTAGAAGGTTCACCAGACCGAAAGGGGAAGGGTACATGAATGTGTTCTGGATAAGTGGAATGATTGAATCATACCCTAGGTCACTTGGTTGGGAATTTGCAAGAAATAAATTGAGCTCCAAATTGGAAATCAAAAGGAAAGTTTGAAAATTCAAACTGGGACAATGTGTCCTGGTGGAGGAAGGAAAGAATCCTTCTTTCCCTCCACCACAAGCCAACAAGGAGAGGGAGTTGGGGAAGGATTCAAACTACCCTCTCCCAAGATGCCCTCCCTCTCATAAATAGAGGGGAGGGGTGCCCCAAGAGACACACAACCAGCCCTTCCCCACCTTGTCGCCGCTGCCGCCCCCAGCGACGCCGTCGCCGCGCCGGAATGTAAGTAGGGAGACACACTTAAGGATCCGATGTTGTTTAGTATATATGGAATGAAATTAGGGAGACCGAATGTTGTTCGGAGACTCAGATGAGATCCGGGATATCACGAGGAGATCCAGAATGGTCCGGAGAATAAGATTCATATAAGTCCAATTCCGGAGTTCGGGAATGATTCCGGTGTTTTCACCAAAATGATCTAGAAGGGTCTAGAAGGTTCACCGGACCGAAAGGGGAAGGTTACATGAATGTGTCATGGATAAGTGGAATGATTGAATCATGTCCTAGGTCACTTGTTTGGGAATTTGCAAGAAATAAATTGAGGTCCAAGTTGGAAGTCAAAAGGCAAGTTTGAAAAGTCAAACTAGGACAATGTGTCCTGGTGGAGGAAGGAAAGAATCCTTCTTTCCCTCCACCACAAGCCAACAAGGAGAGGGAGTTGGGGAAGGATTCAAATTTCCCTCTCCCAAGCTGCCCTCCGTCTCATAAATAGAGGGGAGGGGTGCCCCAAGAGACACACAACTAGCCCCTCCCCACCTTGTCGTCACGCCGCCGCTGCCGCCCCCAGTGACACCGCCGCCCCGTCGCTGCCTTGCACCGCCGCCGACTCCACCTCCTCCTCTTTGGCCTTCTAAACCCTAGATCGCCGGAAACCCTAAATTCCCACCATAACCTGCTCCTGCTTAGGCGAAGCCCTGCAGGATCTTACCTCTACTTCCGACACCATGCCATCATGCTGCCGGAATCACGAGGGGAGAACTACAACCTCCGCTGCCTGCTGGAACAAGGGAGAGGAAGGTCTTCATCGAGTACCGAATCTCCCAACTTATCAATCACTCTGTGACAAAGCCACCATCTTGGAAAACAAGATGAAGCAAGCTAAGAACAGAAAGAGGAAGCATAGCCTTGACAAGTATCACTCAGGACCATCACAAAAGATGCGTTCATTCAAAAAGAGCAAAGGAGATTCTAGACCACATCAGCATGAAGGAAATGGACACATACATCATCATCACAAGAATCACCACAACAACAATGGAAGTGGTAATAATAATGGGAATGATACCGACAATAGAGAATAATCCTCTTGCATTTGACATGCTCACTAGATTTCCAAAACTGAGGCATGCAAGGTTCTCTAGAACCACTGAGCCAATGGTAGCCAATGACTGGTTACATTCGGTGAACAAGGACTTAGTGACTGTTGGCTGCACCGACAAGGAAAAAATCAGGTTTGCAGCACATCTGCTCGAAGGACCAGCAGTAACCTGGTGGGACAACTTTCAGATCACCACTCCCTTTGAGGATATGACTTGGGATATTTTAGAGGATGGTTTCCATACAGCTCACATCTCATCCGGAGTGATGAACTTGAAGAAAAAGGAGTTCCACAACCTGAAACAACGTCATCGCAGTGTGGCTGAGTACATCGAGGAGTTTAACAATCTGGCGCGCTATGCACCGGATGAAGTGGATACTGATGCTAAGAGGAAACAGAAATTCCTCGAAGGACTTAATGATGAGTTGAACATGCAGCTGTCTGTTCCCTATGTCCCAACTTATCAATCACTCTGTGACAAAGCCACCATCTTGGAAAACAAGATGAAGCAAGTTGAGAACAGAAAGAGGAAGCATAGCCTTGCCAAGTATCACTTAGGATCATCACAAAAGATGCGTTCATTCAAAAAGAGCAAAGGAGATTCTAGACCACATCAGCATGAAGGAAATGGACACAAACATCATCATCACAAGAATCACCACAACAACAACGGAAGTGGTAATAATAATGGGAATGATACTGACAATAGAGATGACCTTGGTCAGAACCAACATGGAAATTCCATGAAGAAGGATATTAGCCAGTTGCAGTGCTATAATTGTAAGCAACTTGGACACTATGCATCAGACTTTCCTGAGAAGAAAAAGAATAAGGATGCTAGAAACTCCAATGGAAGCGATTCCAATGTGGCCCAGAAAGGACATGTGAACCACATCAACATGTGTGGAACCCTTGAAGAATTATATGAAGTGGATGATAAGATTTAGATAACTCAGTTGAGTCATATAAAGGATCCCATGTTTAGATGTCAATTATTGAACCCATAGTCAGGTGAACCATCAATACAACCCTACAAAATTTCCTTTTAAGGGTGGAAGCACCCAAGTAATTCTAAAACTCAACCTATTCTTTCTAGCCTTCTCGAATCTCGGGACGAGATTCCTTTTAAGGGTGGTAGCCTGTCACATTCCAAAATTTTATAAATTTTGAAATGTAAAAAATATACAAACAAAATAAATAAAGAATGAAATTTAGGGGGAAAAGAAAACTTTTTGCTTCTAATTGGAAACATTAAAACCTTTTGAACTATTACAAAAAATTTCCCCAAATAAAGGTACTCCTTAAAATAAAAATAGCATTTAACAAAAAACCTAAGATCAAAGCATCAAGATTATCCATATATCTCCTCTACTTAAAAATTTTAATTTGCAAGGTTCCCCTTCAAAATCTTTTTCACAAACTTCCTGTATTTGAAAATTTATTTTTAATCTTGTGGAATGTTCTCAACCAAAAACCATCTATACATCTCAACTAGTTCATTTACATTTTTTAAACAACCTTTGTTTTGTTTTGAACCGAAAATAAAAGCAAAGAGTCTCGTTTTAAAATAAGCACCATAGCTTATGTGAGCTATTTTAAGATTTTATAAAATTATCCTCTCATATTTTCAAACTTTAGTTCATGGTTATCCATGTAAAGTGGAACTAAATCGAATCAAGTTCAAAAAAGGAAACAATCCAAGTCATTCCAAATATATTTCCCTGCAACTAGGCCAATATCGCACACATGCAATCGTACAATAATTAACTAATTAATAATTGAGAAAATTAAATATTTCCAAATATATAAAATTTATGTCCTAAAATGTTGCCCGTGAATTTACTAAACTGCAGAAATTTGAATCAATAAATTCGGAGCTCTAAATCAAAAGTTATGAAAGAAGTAAGAAATAGGAAAAAAATATAAAACAAAAAAAAAGTGGCCGGCCAGGTCAGCCAAAATGGGCCGGCCCAACCAGGCCGATCGGCCAGGAGGCCACCACGTACGGAACCAAGGAGCACCTTGGTCTTCATTTTATTTGTATCTAATGCTCTTAAATGACCCTCAATTGCCCTTCTAAATTGTATTAAATGTCCCCTAATTCCTCTCCCTCTTTAATCTCCTTTAATCCAGCCCCCACCCCCCTCCTATATAAACCCCACTCCAGGAAAATTCACAAGTTTTCAACTCATCATAGCTCCATTTTCGTCCAAAATTCTCTCCAATCTTCTCCACCCAAATAGACCTTCAAGACGACCTCGCGGCGGCATGAAGTCGGAAGTTGTTCCCCTCGTCAAGATGGTTCCATTTCTGCTGGTTTCACCTTGTTTCGTTCATCAAGCAAAGAGAAAAACATGGTCAAAGATTCAGATCTTAGAAGGTATAATCCATTTTACGCCCACCTCGTTGCTCCAAACTCAATTTCCTTTGAATAGTAGATAGATCTAGTTGTTATCTAGAACTTTCATGTAGAAAGTTTTTCCATCCAATCAATTTTTTCTGTAGTCAATTCTGACATCATCATGACATCGGCCTAGTCAACAGTCAACTCAATCAGATCGGTCAAAGTCAATTTCAGTCAATTCCCGAGTTTGACTTTTCAAGATATTAGTACGAACTCGTATAATTCATAGAAAAATATTTAGAAGTTCAAAAATTATAAATGTGGTCTCCCTGAAAAGCTGAGATTCTATAGAATCCATTTATGCAATAATATTACTTATTCTCTGAAAAAAAATTATTTATAAATTAAATCGTTTAATTGGTCATTTTCACCATAAAAAATATATCTTTAGTTCTGTATATCCAAATTTAGCAAATAATATGTCTATGGATTCACAAAAACGAGTGGAACACAGTGGAGCCATAATTCGGTATTTTTGAGTCAGTTAAAATCACATTTTATATAGAACCATTTGTGGAGTATTTTGAGTATAAAAATTGTTGTGTAAATTATTTTTAAGTGAATCCTTTTGCAAATGGTTGTAAATTGAACCCTCTATACAGTAAGACCAAAATATAATTTTATTCTAGTATAAATAAGACCGTGGAAATTATTTAGTGAGAATGGCCTTTCCAACTGTTAGAAAATGTTGCTAATTGCTACAATTGCACAAATGGTTGCATTTGTAATCTTGAAAATATAAAATGTTCATATATCACTTAGTAATGTTCAGAACCTTGTTATAAAAATTTGTACAATAAAAATCGCCATCTTGTATGTTTGCATACTTTGCATGATTTTTTTGTTGCCATTAGTGTTGATCTTGTGTATGTTTTGTCTTGGTTGTTTTGCTTGATAGATTGTGTTGATTGTCAAGTGTGTTATTGCGAAAAGTGTACCAACACCACCAACTACTAAGACAAGTGACACTATCATCCATGTCCTACTATTTTAAATACACTTAGTGGAATTTTTGTAGTATGCATGATAGGGCTACTATGTTACTATGCTATGCTATGTCCTATTAGGAAATCCTTTATATCTTCCTTAGTGAAAACATCATAGTTGTAGTATGCTTAGCCTTGCTATAGACTTGGGGTGGAATACCATATTATGATTATATGAAGTGTTGGAAAAATATATATGTTTTATATAATAAAACAAGTACTCAATGAATCACCTAGGTGGAATGTGGATACTCAGTTGTGAATAAGGTGGCAACGAAGGGAATCATATCTTTGGCTATCTCTCTCGTGTGTGCACTAGAAGCATGCCACCCAGGGACTTAGAGATTGAACATGTTTCTCGTACAGTGGTTTCCGTGTACAGCCACATGCTAAATGGGCCCTGGCTTAGTCAATTACATAGTGGAAGACCCTTGCATTGGTACCTATTCAGGTTAACTAGAATTATGTATTGGAAGTATATCCTTACATTGGTTCCTGGTAGACGTGCTAGCATAATGTATTGGGAGGACTTCTATGGAAAGACTTTGTCACATTCTCGATCTACCAATACTCCATTTGGTGTGTACTTATCCAGCGGCCACTAGTGGCATCAAGACGATATTGTGTCATGTGGGTGAAGTGTACAACTTCTGCAGAAGATCAAATTCTAAGTACTTAGATGTGTCCCCGGTTACGGACAACTCTGAGAAACTAAGGCCCGAAGCTACGGAAGATCTCAACATTCCAATTTCTCAAAGTAAAACTTGATGGTGTCAACAAGGGATTAGAAGCACTTGGAGTTTGCCAATGAGTTCAGAAAGATTGTTAAAAGATCAAAACTATTTTAAAAAGATAGGATAAAACCATATTGCCTTTTTCAAATGAGCCTAAACTCTACTTAGCCAAATATGCATATATTGATAGGATCCAACTTATTTCCACATAGCAGTGAAACTTGGCAATACAATTCAAATGTATTGACCCTTGTGGCTGTAACTTATTATGTTGCAGGTTTGTTTGATGTTAGTGAAGTGTGTTGAATAGGATTACAAGTATACAACCAACATGATTGCCTGTGGCACTTTGAAGATGAAGGACTCCATGCTATATAGATATTTCTGCTGCATTGTAATGAGATACCAATTGATCTATGTAAGATGTAATATCATATTTTATTCCTGGTTATAAAGTTGTATTATGACCTTTGTTTCCTGATATTACATCTTAAACTGTGGATGCTAGTTATTGATCCAGGGACTAGAATTGTAAACACAGGGATCTCTGCCTTATCAGGTTGGGACCTCTACAGATGGTATCGGAGCACTGTGTTGCCTATAGGATTTGTAACCCTAGGATTGGTATCTTGCATGTTTGCATACTTTGCATGATTTTTGTGTTGCCATTAGTGTTGATCTTGTGTATGTTTTGTCTTGGTTGTTTTGCTTGATAGATTGTGTTGATTGTCAAGTGTGTTATTGCGAAGAGTGTACCAACACCACCAACTACTAAGACAAGTGACACTATCATCCATGCCCTACTATTTTCAATACACATAGTCGGATTTTCTAGTATGCATGATAGGGCTACTATGTTACTATGCTATGCTATGTCCTATTAGGAAATCCTTTATATCTTCCTTAGTGAAAACATCATAGTTGTAGTATGCTTAGCCTTGCTATAGACTTGGGGTGGAATACCATATTATGATTATATGAAGTGTTGGAAAAATATATATGTTTTGTATAATAAAACAAGTACTCAATGAATCACTTGGGTGGAATGTGGATAGTTAGTTGTGAATAAGGTGGAAACGAAGGGAATCATATCTTTGGCTATCTCTCTCGTGTGTGCACTAGAAGAATACCACCCAGGGACTTAGAGATTGAACATGTTTCTCGTATAGTGGCTTCCGTGTATAGCCACATGCTAAATGGGCCCTGGCTTAGTCGATTACATAGTGGAAGACCCTTGCATTGGTACCTATTCAGGTTAACTAGTATTATGTATTGGAATTATATCCTTACATTGGTACCTGGTAGACGTGCTAGCATAATGTATTGGGTGGACTTCGATGGAAAGACTTTGTCACATTCTCGATCTGCCGGTACTCCATTTAGTGTGTACTTATCTAGCGGCCACTAGTGGCATCAAGACGAGATTGTGTCATGTGGGTAAAGTGTAAAACTTCTGCAGAAGATCAAATTCTTAGTACTTAGCCGTGTCCCCGGTTACGGACAACTCTAAGCAACTAAGGCCTGAAGCTATGGAAGATCTCGACATTCCAATTTCTCAAAGTAAAACTTGATGGTGTCAACAAGGGATTAGAAGCACTTGGAGTTTGCCAAGGAGTTCAGGAAGATTGTTAAAAGATCAAAACTATTTTGAAAAGATAGCATAAAACCATATTGCTTTTTGCAAATAAGCGTAAACTCTACTTAGCCAAATATGCATATATTGATAGGATCCAACTTATTTCCACATAGTAATGAAACTTGCCAATAAAATTCAAATTTATTGACCCTTGTGGGTGTAACTTATTCTGTTGCAGGTATGTTTGATGTTAGTGAAGTGTGTTGAATAGGATTACAAGTCTACAACCAACATGATTGTCTGTGGCACTTTGAAGATGAAGGACTCCATGCTATCTAGATATTTCTGCTGCATTGTAATGAGATAGGCAATTGAGCTATGTAAGATGTAATATCATATTTTATTCCTGGTTATAAAGTTGTATTATGACCTTTGTTTCTTGATATTACATCTTAAACTGTGGATGCTAGCTATTGATCCAGGCACTAGCATTGTAAACACAGGGATCTCTACCTTATCAGGTTGGGACCTCTACAGAGTTGGGGAAGGATTCAAACTCCCCTTTCCCAAGATGCCCTCCCTCTCATAAATAGAGGGGAGGGGGTGACCCAAGAGACACACAACACTAGCCCCTCCACGCCCAGCGCCGCTGCCGCCTTGCGCCGTTGCCGCCCTAGCCACCGACTACCTCCTCCTCTCCGGCTTCTAAACCCTAGATTGCCGAGGAAACTCTAATACTCCACCATAACCCGCTCCGGTTTGGCGAAGCCCTACGGGATCTTCCCTTGTCGTCGTATTGCCGACGAGTACACCATGGAGGGGTCCTCACAGTGCATGTTTAGAGACGTTGGGGAAGGCGGATGGTTGATGGGTACGAGGTAACACAGCTTACCCAGGTTCAGATCCCACAACAGTGGCGGAATCCTACTCCTGCTATAAATCACTATAATGGCAATACACCGAGTTACAGGGATTGGTTTGCTGTGCGAGGTGCGTCGTAATCGAAACTAGGTTGTATCAGATTATGCCCTAAAGGCTCCCATAGGCCCGACTTATATAGTCGCCAGGTCCTAGGGTTACAGGGAAAAGTCCCAGTCGGACAGGTTACAGAGTCCTACACTGCTTACAGCTAGTCTAGCGTGTCTTGCACTCCAAGGATCCGGGTACGTCGGTGACTCCTCTGTACCCTTCCTATATCCGGCATGGGCCTCCCTTCTAGATCCATCTAACCGGGCCTCCCAGTAGGCCATGGGCCATGCTACCAACTGTGGGCCACCCGGGTTATCCGGATAGGAGACATGCTATGAGGATACCCACATAGCATATCCCCAACAGTATCCCCCGGAGAACTCCGAGATCTTGCACTGTCTTGCCTCTTCACGTTGAATGCTCCGTATAGATGGATGTCGGCAAATCGTTAAGCAATATATTGTAGTCCTCCCAAAGAACCCTGCAAGGTTTTCTCCGTCTTCAATTCGTAAGTCGGAGAATTACTGAATCTTCTATCGTACTCTTCCGTAGATGGATTGGATCTGTTCATGTCGGAATCTTCCGATGTGATGGTTTGATGTCTACGCACTTCTATTATGCTAGACAGTTTTGGGGCCTCCAAGTGCAGAGGTTTGTAGAACAGCAACAAGTTTCCCTTAAGTGGATTACCCAAGGTTTATCGAACTCAGGGAGTGGTCAAAGGTATTCCCTCTCAAGCAACCCTGCAATCAAGATACAAGAAGTCTCTTGTGTCCCCAACACACCCAATACACTTGCTAGGTGTATAGATGCACTATTTCACGAAGAGATAGTGAAATACAAGTGGTAACGGTGCCAGAAAATAGCTGATGGCATGGAGGAACAGACTAAAGGCAAACTGAAGGAAGCAAGCAAACATGCAACAGATCTAGTAGCAAACGGTGTTTCAATGTTTAGAAACAAGGCCTAGGGATCATACTTTCACTAGTGAACACTCTCTCATATATATCCTCTCTTCATGATACAACTCTTAACTACTCTTCGGTTGGATACTCTAATCATCGATAGGGCTATACCAACACACCTCAAAGTCCGCCTTCCCCAATCTAGATAACCCCACACTGTCACCTTGAGCGCTAGATGGTTCCAACAAACACCACAATTTCACAGAGACATCCAACTCAAAATATACTCATGATAAATATACGCAACCTAGCTTAAGTGCCACACACGATATGCACGCTGTAACTTTCACACACGTGGGGAAAAACATAGATCTATTAAAGCACAAAGAGTATTTATGTAGACTCAAACCTAAGTGCCACCATGGCGTGCACGCTGTCACTTTCACACACATGGGGAGAGCAGAGATCTATTGAAGCACTTGAGTAGCATGGTAAGTCTACTTGATTACAAAGCTCATGACCACAACAAGATCATGCATAGAGAGAGAGATGAAGACATAGCTACCGGTAGAGCTCTTAGCTTCGAGGAAGAACTACTCCCTACTCATCATGGGAATTAGCAACGGTGATGAAGACGGCGATGGAGATCGATGGAGATGGCTCCGGGGGCACTTCCCTGTCCCGACAGGGTGCCGGAACAGAGACTTTATGTCCCCCGAATCTCCCCTTCGGTGGCGGCGGTGCTACAGAGGTTTTCACGGATTTCTTCTGGATGCCCTAGGGTTTTGGGTCAGAGGCTTCTTATAGGCGCAGGAATCAAGGTCGGTGGGGGTCCAGGGGGCCCACACCCCCTCTAGGCGCCTCCAGGGCTTGCCCGCGCCTAGGGGGTGCGGCCACCCTGTGGCCCCCCTCCGGCTCTGCTTCGTGGTTCCGTGTTGCTCCAGGAAAAATAATAACTTTGGCTTTTGTCTGGTCCAATTCCAAGAATATTGATTTTCTGCCTTTCTGGAACCAAAAAGAGAAGAAAACATGCAACTGGCACGGTGGCAACTTGTTAATAGGTTAGTTCCAGAAAAGATATAAAAACACCTCAAAGTATAGACAAAGCAAAGCAAAGTAGATACAAAACAAGCATGGAGCATCAAAAATTATAGATACGTTTCCGACGTATCATGGTTCACCTGCCGGTGACAGCTAGGGCGACGTAGACGTAGGTCACCAACGCCTCGTAACTCACACATGCAGAGAACGCAATCATGTCTATTTTTCCCGCATGAGAGATACAAACCGTTGGTGGCAACGGTTGGTAACATGGCGAAATTTCCGCGCACGCTTCCACACACGTTGTCCACGCGTCAACCATTCGATCATCTTGCACGAATCTTGACGCCAGAGGTTATAAATTGTAACAGCGGTGGAATTTTCACTTTTCACCTCATTCTCCTCTGCGTCATCTTCTTCCTCCAGCGAGTGCCTCCTCGTGCTCTCCGCACACTCTACGAAAAACCCTAGCCCCTCGACCTTTCGCAGTCACCACTTTAACCTCCAAATGGCCAGCAGCAGCTCCACCCCCTCCATGGCGGCGTCAGGCGATGCCACAGCGAAGCCAGTTAGCACCATCCTCGTGCCCCCAGAGGGCATTGTGATTCCCAAATCCGCGATGGTCAAATCCACCGGCGGCGACGACAATCCAGCGGCGCTGGAGCTGCTAGAGGAGGAAAATGATTCCCACAAAGGGGACTGGCGCGGTTTGGACATCACGGACCACGACATCAAGGAGCTGATCATTGAGGGCTACCTCCCTGCGACGAAGGGGATCTCCTGACGGGTGGTGTCGGCCGACAAGGTCACCCCTTCTCCCCAAGCCGGAGAAAATGTGTACCTCAAAGCCCAACTGGTACGCGACATCTCCAATTTCTTCCTAGCTGTCCTCAACCATTACCGAGTACAGCCTCAGAATCTCTCCCCCAATAGCATCCTCACGCTTAGTAACTATGCGGCGCTTTGCGAGGGTTACTTAGGGATTAGGCCTAGGCTAGATCTCTTTATCTACTTTTTCACCGTCAAGCAGGAAGCCGGATCCGGCAAGGACGAGCTCAGGAACTGTGGCACGATTAGTTTTAAGATCCGGTCTGTCTGTCGGTTCCCCGACATCGTCGGCCATGAGTCTTGTAAAAACTGGCAACGGACGTACTTCTACGGCCCAGACATCCCTCTGGCTGGCCGAGAAGCGACGTATCCGGACTTCATCGATGGAGCCGCCGCCGAAGCCTCAACATGGAGATCCCATGCCTCCCTTCCCTCTGACATAGATTCTTCCCGCGCTATAAGGAGGATAGAATGGTTCGTAGAGACAGGTCTGACCGGATTGGACCTGGCCATGTGCTGGTTCGTCAAGCGGATCCAGCCTCTACAGCACTGCTTGAAGTTGATGCATGAGTATACCAAGGATAGGAAGGATAGCCTCCACATCTCCGAGGACAACTTCTCGAGCGACTCCGTCAAGCTCCGCCTCAAGGACATCGTCAAGGTGAAGGATAGGAATCTTGGCTTCACCATCACCTACAACATGTTCGAGGAGAGAAAGTGCCCAAAGGTACATCTTTTTTTCTGTGTATGACATATACTCCAGTTCTTCCGTCTAGCCATTACCATCTTCATCTAACACTTGTGGGATTTCACTTAACAACTCAGCAATCTAGAGGAGGATAGCATGGCTGTCCAAATCTATGATCCAAAGATGAAGGAAGTCATCGTCGTGTCCGACGACGATGTCCCGTTGGCGTGAAAGCGGAAGAGCTCCACCTCTGACGCTGCCGACGAAGTCAAGAAGAAGAAGACAGAGGGTGGAGCCTCCAAGAAGACTATTGCTGCCCTGGAGGCGGAGAAAAGAAAGGTTACCGGGATCCCCTTTGCAAAAGAACCCCCTCTTGTGTAAGCTTCTTTCTCTTCGACATTGTCCGTAGCTTGTCTTATTCCTGTACTTATACTTTTTGCACGTTTCAGGAAGAAGGCCACTACCAGTTTGAAGAAGACCTCCAAAACTTTGGGGGCTTCTAGAAACATCAAGGATATGTTGCATCGTGACATGTCTCCCCACGCATCTCCCGCCATCGCCCCTGTCACTCCCAGCGTCTAGCCTACGCCTGCTCCGACAAGCTCACAAGCCAAAGATGCTTATGGCCCTTCCGTCATGGAAGTGGACTCAGGTGCGTCCGCGGAGCTTGCCGTTGTCGGCGAACAGGCAACGCAAGAAAGTGTCGCAACCTGAATGGCTGAAGCTTCGGCTAAGGATGCCATCGGTAGCGGTAAGGCGGTGATGGAGAGTGGTATGTCTGCCAAAGGCGGCACCTCCACACCAGGAAAACCGTGGAATTCCCAAAGATAGTCTACCTGATACTTACGCCGGGTAGCTCCGCTTTGCTTCCTGGTGCGACGCCAACATCTCCGACATGCGGTCTTGAGGAGCTTCTCCGGCAAGAAGAAATCTTGCAAGGAAACAACCTTTCTTTTGGCAAGTTGCTTGCTGAGAGTGCTACCAACCTTAAGATCATTGCACTTGTAAGCTTTATTTGCCTTTTTCATTTCATATGAGTATCCCACTCTAGCCCCCGAGTATTTAGACGGAAAACCATAGGTCTTTGCATTTAAATGCTCTAAGAGTGACTAAGCTAGAAAACTTCTCACTGTAGCCCCCAAGCATATAGTTTGAATGAATTATTCCGACTAGGTGCTTTTAGAGTAGAATACATTGTGTTTGTAAATTTCGATACTGTAGCCCCCAAGCCTCTAGGTGTAACTGAATTAGTTCCGACTATATGCTTAAAGAAATACTAAGCATATGACTGAGTTAAAAACTTTATACTATAGCCCCCAAGCCTCTAGTTGAAAACTGAATCAGTTCCGACTAGATGCTTAAAGGAAGACCAAGCATATTGCTAAGTTAAAAACTCTCACTATAGCCCCCAAGTTTCTAGGTGGATATTTATCCGGCTAGATGCTCCAAGTAGACTGAACTGCATTAAATTTTCCTTTCCATAGAATGAGAATGCTCGGAGGGGCGTGACCAACGAGAAGTACCAGAAGATGCGCTCGGACTTGGAAGCTAAAAAGGGTAAAACTGCCTTCTTGAAGGAACAAATCACCAAGAGCAAGCGTCTGTTTTTTCCTTTATTTTTCGTATCTCGACTTGATCTTGTGCGAACATTCTCCGAGTACTCATTGTGCACTATTATTTCTCCGACTTGCAGAAGCCATTTCTAAGGCTAAGGATGTTGTTGAACAATCCTAGCATATTCAGCAGCTAGATAGTGAAAACAAGATCCTTAAGCAGGAGAGGAAGGATATGCTGAAGATGCATGAGGACTCCATGAAAGTCCTGCAAGAGTCTGCCAACACGGAGATGAACCGCTTGAAGGAGGAAATCGTGATCCTGAAGGAGAAGAAGAAAGCTGCCGATGAACAAAATCAGCGCCATCTCAAAGCGTACAGGATCCTCCGACAAGAACGGGACTCCATGGCGGAAACTCTTCAGCAGACTGAGATTAGCATCTTCAGTAAGTGATTCTCCGTCTTGTACTTCTGTAAGCTAGATAATCTGAACTTTTTTGTGTCATTGAACTCATGCGCTCCTTTGTCGGAAATTTGCAGCTCCTATTGGGTTGACCCAGTCGCCTCCTCCGCCAAAGGAATGCATGGTCCTTGCCGGCAACTTTATCAACATCGCCATTAAGTAGACCAAGGAGATAGCCAAGCCCCTCCAGATTAACATCAAAGCGGTATATTCCATGGATGAGTTCTTGGAGATCATGCGCTGAGCCCCCGAGCGTATTGAAAGCTGGAAAGCTTCATGTACATGGGCTGGCGCGAGGATGGCACTGTCAATGGTCAAGGCGCACTACAAAAATGCCGACATCGACATGGTGACCTCCGGTATCCCCGATGTAGACGACGATGGCCAAAAGATAGATCACGAGGCTATCTTGGCGTCGCTTGCGGGTTTTGACACCAGAGTCGCCGAGTTAGTCGACCCTGACGTCTTTGTGCCCATCAAAACCATTGAAGGTGGCAACCAAAGCTCCTCCGAGTCCCTCAACACTGCCGACTTCGAGGAGGATGGCCCTCCTGCTGCTGATGACGCTTCGTCGAAGTCGCCTGTGCTAGAGGAATGAAAAACAATATGTAATATTTGTTTCCTATGTAATTTGTATGCGGAAAAAAATACTTGTTAACTTAAGGCGGAAAACAATGGTTATTATTTACTGCTACTCAAGAACTGGTTCCAGCATGTATATATTTTTTAAGCAAGTGCTGGATTATACATTACTTTGGTTTTTATGCTTGACTTTTCGTGAGTCGGAAGACTCGTTGTCAAAACTATGCGCTCAGGTAATGATGCCCAATGGCACCGTCAATAACCTAAGAACAAAATCGCCGACAATAAGTGTTGAAAGTCACTACTCCAGACTCCACATAAAAACGACTGTAGACTAGAAAACTTAAGCTAACGCCCGTAGGCAGAATTTTCACAAGTGCAATCGCAAAGCTTGTGCATAAAGGTTTTATACGATCCAAAAAATGAACACTAAAGGTGGTAAGAGACTCAGAAATATGAGTGAACCAGAGAGCTTTATTTCATTGATCATATAAGTGGTACACAATAGATAAAAAATGCTAACTGTAGAAAGTACGTAGCTGTGCTATGTTCCATGGCCGGTCAAGCTCCGGGTAGTCATCATCCGGGTCACGTCGCTTACGCTAATGATCCTTGTTGGGTCTATCCTTCAGTTCACGATTGTCAACGAGGTAGTAAGACCCATTGAGAAGCGCCTTGCTTATGATGAACGGTTCTTCCCATGGCGGGGATAATTTGTGTGACTTCTTCTGCTTAAGTCGGAGCACCAGATCCCCATTTTAAACGAGTGATGCCGAACGCGGCGACTATGGTAGCTGCATAGCTTCGGCTAGTAGATGGCGGAACTTTGGCATGACAGTATGCGCTCCTCCTCGAGAAGGTCCACATCTAGGCGTCTGGATTCTTCAGCGTCATCTTCGTCGTAGGCGGCAACTCTTGGTGAATCGTGAAGGATGTCGGAGAGAAGGATGGCTTATGCTCCATATACCATGAAGTAAGGGGTGTAGCCGGTGGATCTGTTGGGTGTAGTTCGTAAACTCCACAGCACATATGGCAATTCTTCCGCCCAGGCTCCAGCTTATCTATGTAGCGGTGCCTCAAGACGTGGCTTGATTCCCTGCAGAATTAATCCATTGGCTCACTCAACCTGACCATTGGACTGTGGGTGTGCGACATATGTAAGGTCAAGTCGGATGCCCTTGTCCCAACAATAAGCCTCCACTTCTCCGAGTGCCAAGTTGTTGTTGTTATCTGTGATTATGCTATGTGGGAGACCAAATCTCACCACTAGATCCCGAACAATCCTAAGGGCAGTTGCCCCATCGAGCTTTCTAATGGGTTTAGTTTCTATCCATTTGGTGAATTTGTCAACTGCTACTAGAAGATGCGTAAACCCACATGGTGCCGTATGCAACGGACCAACCATGTCCCAGCCCCCAGACTGTGAACGACCAAGTTATTGATATTGTTCGCAATTCTTCAGCAGGAACATGTGGTTGTCGGGCATAGTACTGTCATCCAATGCATGTCTTAACCAGCTTGTCGGCGTACACCTTCATGGTCAGCCAGTAGAATCCTTGCTGGAAAGCCTTAGCGACCAACGATCGGGGAGCGGCGTGATGCTCGCAATCTCCGAGATGGATTTCGCGTAGGATTTCAATACCTTCTTGCTAGGAAACACATTTAAGGTATACACCAGTAGTGCTTATTTTGTAGAGCTGTCCACTGATTATGGTATAGCCCTTTGCTCAACGTACTATTTACCGTCTTTTGACCTCGTCGTCGGGCAAAGTTCCATGTTCGAGATATTCCATGAACGGTTTTGTCCAAGCCGGAGGGACCTTTGCCACCATGTGGACAAAAGAGTCTACTCTGTCCGGGTTGTCGATGTCCGCTCCCTTCATGGATGGTGTCCGTAGATGCTCCAGGAAAACGCCAAGCGGAATTCGTTTGCGCCCTGATCCAAGCATAGACAGTAGATCAGCCGCCTCGTTTTTCTCCCTAGGTACATACTTGTCCTCGTAGCCCAAGAAGCTCTTAGCTATCTCGTCCACTTCGTCTCGATATGCCGCCATCATAGGGTTACGCGCGTTCCAGGTGCCAGCCACCTGCTGGGCAACCAAGTCGGAATCTCCATAGCAAACTATGCGCTTGATGCCAATATCCTTGGCTACGCGTAGTCCGTGAATGAGTGCTTCATACTCCGCCATGTTGTTCGTAGCCTTGAAGTGGATCTGCAGAACGTAGTGTAGCTTGTCCCCACTTGGTGACTGTAGCAGTACACCAGCCCCCGAGCCGTTGAGTAGCTTTGATCCGTCAAAGTGCATCACCCAGTATTCTGGCTCTAGCATTGGGGTAGCATCTGGCATCTCTGTCTAATCTGCAATAAAATCCGCCAAGGCTTGTGACTTGATAGCGTCGCGTATCTTGTAGGTGATCTCGAAGGCGGCAAGTTCAATGCCCCACTTCGCGACCCTTCCTGTAGTGTCGCTGTTGTTGATAATGTCGGACAGTGGAGTCTTGCTCACCACTGTGATGGGGTTCTCCTGGAAATAGTGCCTTAGCTTCTGAGAAGCAAGGAATACTCCATAAGTTATCTTTTGGTAGTGCGGGTAACGCTGCTTGGACTCCGTCAAGACCTCACTTACATAGTAAACTGGTCATTGAACTCCGTGCTCATAGCCTGGTTCCTTCCGCTCTACCACGACGATGATGCTGATTACCCGGTTGGTGGCCGCCATGTAAATTAACATGGGCTCCCCAGGCTCGGGTGCTGCAAGGATAGGCACTGAGGAAAGTATCTCCTTGACCTGCTTCAATGTTGCATCTGCTTCGTCCGTCCACGTGAATTTGTCCGCCTTCTTGAGCAACTTGTACAACGGCAGAGCCTTCTCTCCAAGTCGACTGACGAACCGACTAACTGCTGCAACATAACCTGTTAGTCGTTGTATGTCCTTTAGGCATGTTGGACGTTTATGTTTAATATGGCCTTGATTTTATCCAGGTTGACCTCGATTCCACGTTGGGAAACGATAAAGCATAACAATTTGCCGGCTGGAATCGCGAAGATGCACTTCTTAGGGTTAACCATCATGTTGTATTTCCGGAGATTATCAAAGGTTTCTTTTAAGTCAGAGATTAAGTCGTTTGATTTTTTGACATCACCGCTATATCGTCCACATAGGCGTGAACGTTCCGACCAATTTGATCATGCAGGAAACGTTGCATTGTCCGCTGGTACGTAGCACCTGTGTTTTTCAGCCCAAAGGGCATCGTGACATAGCAAAACGTTTCGTAGGGTGTAGTTAACGAAGTGGCCAATTGGTCTGACTTCCTCATCTTGATCTGGTGGTATCCTGAGTATGCATCGAGAAAACACAAAAGTTCCGAGTGTTGGGGATATGCTATATGGGTATCCTCATAGCATGTCTCCTATCCGGATAACCCGGGTGGCCCACAGTTGGAAGCATGGCCCATGGCCTGCTAGGCGGCCCAGTTAGATGGATCCAGAAGGAAGGCCCATGCCGGATAAAGGAAGGCTACGGTTGGAGTCACCGACGTACCCGGAGCCTTGGAGTACAAGACACACAAGACTAGTAACAGACGGTGTAGGACTCTGTAACCTGTCCGGCTAGGACTTTTCCCTGTAACCCTAGGACCTGGCAACTATATAAGTCGGGCCTATGGGAGCCTTTAGGGCACGATAACTTAGACTTTCTAGTCACCTCGCATAGCGAACCAATCCCTGTAACTCGGCGTATTGCCCTTATAGTGATTTATAGCAGGAGTAGGGTTCTGCCACCGTCGTGGGATCTGAACCTGGGTAAGTTGTGTTACCTCGTACCTGTCAACCGACCGCCTTCTCCCACGTCTCTAAACACGCATTGTGAGGACCCCTCCATGACGTACTCATCGGCAATACCACGATAGTTGGCGCCCACTGTGGGGCAAGAGGCGCTTCAGGCTCTTCAGCGGGCGAGGACCAAGATCTTTGCGGGAATCGGCGAAACCGTAGCCATCGGTCGCGTTCTCTTCTCCGGCAATGTTCTGATCGTCCCTCCCGACGAGTTATGGATCCCGGAAAAGACGAACCCTACGCGGTGTTCGATCGTTCCTATCGGAGACATCCACCTCTTCATTGGCAAAACCAACTCTGGCACTAGTTCCCTAGGAGTTGGAGGAGCATCAAGACCCGCACGGACCGCCTACGGGCAGGATACGTTCGCGGAAGGATCGATGTCGGATCTCTCTTTGGAGTTTGCCGGCAAAGATCGGAAAGATTCAAGGCCCACCCAAACCGCCCCTATGCAGGATATAACGGTGGAAGAACGCTTCAAGTCCGCCGGCTTCGCCCGTGCGTCTGGACAACAGAGATCCAAGTTCGTCGACGTGGTTATCATCTTCGATCTGGTGCGTTACGTTCAGAGAGAGGGAGAAAACCCCCGCGATTACCTGGCCAGGTGGCTCCGCATATGAGCCGATCTGGCCCACTACCCCAATGATGACGCCATGTATCACTTTGTGGGACGACTGGACCATGGCATGCTTCTCCGGCATTCTCTAAGACGGCAGCAGGTGTCAGGACGCCTTACTTTTGAAGGCATGGTGAACATCGTAAACAACTACGCGGAGGCTGAAGCAGCAGCTCAGACAGCGCTTGTGCTCACTGACGGAGCCCCTCCGATTCAGCCACCGCCTCCGGCCGCCATCGTCGCAGCTGCGCCGCCACCTCCAGTCATCGTCGCTGCTGTTGCACCTCCACCGCCCGTCATCGAGGAAGTCATGGAACCCTCCGACTCTGTTCTTGACGCGCTCTATGCCGACTTCAGTGCAGAGTCAGAGGAGATAGATTTCAGTCCAGAGGAACTAGACTCCGCCATGCAGGAGATGGAGGAGGAGTACACGCACGACGAGCAAGCCAACAACGCCGTCACGTCTCGAGAGGTGTTCGTCACCATTGGGACGATGATGGATGAAGATCAACCTGGACGAGCTCCGCCTACAGCACTGGAAAAGGGGAAGGGGCCACTTATTTCTACTGACGATGATCGCGCAAAGGTCATGCCTCCTCCACCTAACCCAAAGATAGCGCGCCAGAACTTCGGCGACCGAGCAACAACAACACCGCAAACTTGCCGCCTCCAGCATCTATGTCTACAGCTGCCCAAGTTACTCCAGCTGATAGAGTGATGTACGGCAATCTCCTCGTTGAGCCACTGACCGTATCTCATATCCGGAACGTGACTGTCATGACCCGGGATCAGGGCTAGACATATACCAGATCCTCATCTGATATAAGCCTAACCTAAATTCCGTAACGCGCAGGGATAGATCGGTAACATTACAGAACATACAGACCATACAATAATAAGGTAAACTCTTAAGAGAGTTACAAACCAGTCATACAAGACAGGGGTCACAGACCCATCGTTACATCAAACAACGGAAGCAAACAAGTTGTTCTAAACAACAAACTTAGCAAAGGGCCTAAGAGGCCTTAAACAAAAGTAGCGACCCTTCCATAGATCCTAGGCTGCTGCCCGGGAACCCCGACTACTCGTCGACTTCGACGTAGAAACCACCTTCAGTTGAGTAGCTTCATCTGTAGAAAACATTAATGAAGCAAGGCTGAGTACAGGGTGTACTCCGCAAGACTTATGGCTAGTGGAGTTGTTTTGCATAAAGCCATATTTTGTTTTCAAAACAAGAGGGAGAAGAAATTCGTCTAGTCAGATCATTTTCAAAAGGGGATAAGAAGACTTCAACTCTAGCCCTTAAATTCATCCTTGATATCCACCAAGCATCATCATCAACTGAACAACTCTTCCCAGACTACCCCCTCAACAACCCCGAGGAAGTATTCTGGATCTCACTTTAGTTGACAAGTTTTAACATTCAGTTATAGTTCTCTATGATCTTCACGTCCGTTCCCAAGTCGTCCATAACCACGGACATGGCTTTTTGAAAAGATTAATAACCCTGCAGGGGTGCACAACTTTACCCACACGTACCAACCGATTCTTAATGCCAAATTATTAGCCCTCTTCCTTGGAAGGCCGGCAGAGAGTGGTTGACCATGACCTTTACCCTGCTTTCCCCGAGACCATGAGTCGCGCACTAAGGAGATTCCGCCGTAACAGGTCGAGTCCAGAAGTCGGTCCCTAGCGATGTGAACAGGGTTTGAGATTACGGATGCCGGGCATCTCCCATTCCCTGCCACGCTTACCTACCTGTATGAATGTACCTCCTTCACCTCCATTCAAGAACAACTAGTATGCGTATGTCGAATGGAAAGCTCAAACTATGTGACTCATGGAATCTACTAGGCAAGTTAGTTGGTCGAGGGGGTTTCCAGGCCCTCGTGTGGTTGCACGCTTGTCTTGGTTCAAGAGGCAAGAACATCGGGTCCTAGAGGTGACAAGTATGGGACTACAAAAACCACAACCCATGTGGTCTCCCATACAAGCCTTAGCATGTTTATTATGCACTTCTGATCACATCACCACATCCTTCCATACTAGATTCATCCGCATCTCCGGTGCATCACATGAGTAATCAGCATTAGACCACTAAGAATGGATAAGCTTGACTGAACTGTGGCACTAGCGACGCTCGTAAGCCAAACCCTAGTTATGCTAGGAGAGGTGAATCAGGTAATATGGTTCACAAAGGATAACATGCATCAGATAGGATTACTCTGTCTATTGATAAAAGACTGTTTGAACCGAATGCATATGACGAGAATAAAATACTTTGTAATCATAGGGTTCATATGTATGAGTGGGGCTTCGCTTGCCTTTTCTGTTGTTGGACTGATACTGCTCTTCGGTGGCGTTGACTTCGGCTTCAGTTTCGGTTCCTATTAGCGAGAACCAATCACCGGAAAAGAGAAAGCAACACTCAACATATGGCATGTGCAATGCTCATTTAATATGGATGATATGACAAGTTAAATAATGTTGAATTGAACCCTAAAGCATGCTTGATCACTTTAGAAGGGGTTCCGAGGATCCAAACCCTAAAACAGGGGAATCATCGGAATCACCTATGGGGTTCAATTGGTTCTTCTAATTAAAATTGATGTCAAAGTTGATTAACAATGTATGAGTATAACTTAGTTGGATAGGTTTCATTTTTCTGAACATTTTGGTATATTATTTGTTTTTTCTGATTAAAAATGAATTAGTTATGAATTTCCCAAATTTTAATTCATTTTAAACATTTTTGCAATATTTAAATTAATTCCCAAACTTGGGCCCACATGTTAGACTTTTATTATTTTCAGAAAATATTTACATAAATGATTAAAATCCTGACAGGTATGGCCCACATGTCATATTATTTTCTATTTACAGAAAAGAAAAAGGAGAAATGACATCATGTTGATGTCATCTGGGGCTTGATCCTCAGATCGATGCTCGATCTGTCGATCGAGCTGCCGGATGCAAGGTTGTCTGACCTTGGACTCGTGAGCCAGAGGGGTTGTGGAGACGGCAGGCAATGTAACAACAGCGGCCGTCGGGCTCATGGGGTGAAGGTCAGAGAGCGGAGGGGTGCTTGAGCACCACAAGCTCACCCTGAGCGCGATGGTGGTGACGGGGAGGCGATGCAAGCATGGGGGACGCCAGGATTGAAGAAAAACGCGGCGGCTGGAGCTCGGAGAGATGAGGTCGAGGGTGATGATTCCGAGCGCCCGCGTCCGATTCCTTCGATGATAAGCACCAGGGCGATGAGGAGGAGATCAAGGCGGGCTCAACGGGGCACGAGGAGGCTTCAAGTGGCGGCGGCGTGAAGCTCTGGCCGTGCTAGGGTTCGTCCATGGAGCGGGAGAGATAGGGAGAGGAAGAAGTGGCGTTTTAGGGTTCATCGACGGCAGCCAGGGCTACTTGTAGACGCCAGCGCGGGCATCGCGTCAAGGCATCGCCAGCGGCGAATGGCAGAGCCGACACGGAGCTGCTTCTGTCGTGAGGAAGACGACAGGCGAAGGGGTACGGGCCTGGTAGGCTGCGCTTGGGCCCCGGGTGGGCTTCCTGCTGGCGCCAGGGAGAGAGAAGGAGAGGTGGGCTCGGCCCAGGGAGGGTTAGAGATAGTTTTATTTTCAGGAAATCCTTTTTCTTTTATATTGTGTGATTTCCTTTTTGTATTTTGAATTCAAATTTGTTTTTGAATGATTTCAAATCACAGAGATTTTTGTGATATAACTGAAAACACTAAGGGGCCCTTAGTACTGATTGGGCTCCATTAGTTTTGAGAATTTTCAGAATATTGGAACCATTTGAATTGATTTAAAGAGAGAGGAAAAAGCTATTAGGGTTTAGGTTTTTGTTTGTCCTTCTTTGGTTGAATCAAAGTGCAAGTGTTATTCATGCATGCAATGCTCAAACATGTCCTTATTTATATTACACAAAACATGGTATGTTACAGCTCTACCCCACTTACAAGAATCTCGACCCGAGATTCCTAGGTTTTAGAGAAGAAGGCAGGGTACTCAGATCGAAGACGATCTTCGTGTTCCCAGGTTGCTTCTGACTCAGAGTGATGAGACCATTGAACTTTCAGGAACTTGATGGTTTGGCGACGAGTCTTGCGCTCGGTTTCATCAAGAATACAAACAGGGTATTCTCGGTAGGTTAGATCATCTTGGAGATCCAAAGTTTCATGGTCCACACCACGAATGGGGTCTTTGAAGCAACTCTTGAGTTGAGACACATGGAAAACATCATGTACCTCTGGAAAATTTGAAGGTAGATCCAATTGGTGGGCAAGCTCGCCCCGCTTGGAGAGAATGCGAAAGGGACCAACGTAGAGAGGTGCCAATTTGCCTTTGATACCGAATCGATGGATACCCTTCAGAGCAGTGACCCGGAGGTAAACTTGATCACCAACTTCATAATGAACATCAAGATGATGACGATCATAGTTAGTCTTCTGACGAGATTGAGCGGCCTTCAGACGCTCTCGAATTATGCGAACTTGATCTTCTGCTTCTTGGATCATGTCTGGACCAAAGAGTTGTCTTTCGCCGGTTTCTGTCCAGTTTAGTGGTGTTCGACATGTTCTCCCATACAGGAATTGGAAAGGTTCCATGCCCAAACTGGATTGAAAACTGTTGTTATAGGAGAACTCCGCAAAAGGAAGACATTTCTCCCAGTTCTTTCCAAAGGATATGACACACGCTCTGAGCATGTCTTCAAGAATTTGATTCACTCTTTCAGTTTGACCACCGGTTTTAGGATGATAGGCTGTGCTGAAGGAGACATGAGTTCCCATTGCTTCTTGCAAGCTTTGCCAGAATTTGGAAGTAAACAAACTTCCACGATCAGAGATGATCTTCTTGGGAACACCGTGAAGAACGACGATTCGAGAGATGTATAGATCAGCCATTTGACTAGCACGGATAGTTTCTCGAACCGGAAGGAAATGAGCAACTTTAGATAATCGATAAACTATTACCCATATGGCATCATTTCCTGCATGTGCCCTTGGCAGTCCAGTGATGAAATCCATACCAATTTCATCCCATTTCCACTCAGGAATTTTCAATGGCTGCAAAAGTCCAGCAGGCCTTTGGTGTTCAGCCTTTACATGACGGCAAACGTCGCACTCTGCAACAAAGCGAGCGATTTCTGGTTTCATTCCACTCCACCAGAATCTTTGACAGAGATCTCGGTACATTTTGGTACCACCAGGATGGATAGACAGAGGGGATTCGTGAGCTTCCAGAAGAATTAGATCTTTGATTTTCCGACTATTTGGAACCACTAGCCGGTTACTAAAGTATACAATACCTTGATCATTGACAGAGAAACATTTAGCTTCACCGCTTGCAACACGTTCTTTGATCTTGGTAACTCCATCATCTTGCTTTTGAGCTTCCTTGATTTGGTCCTCTAGAGAAGATTTTATTTCAAGGTTAGCAAGGAATCCATAAGGAACTACTTCAAGGTTAAGACACTTGATTTCCTCATACAGAACAGGTTGGGCTTGTGAAATCATCAGATTGTTGCAATAAGACTTCCGACTTAGCGCATCAGCTACGACGTTGGCTTTGCCGGGTTGATAGTTGAGACCCAAATCATAATCTTTGATGAGTTCCAACCATCGTCTTTGCCTGAGATTCAGATCTGGCTGGGTAAAGAGATACTTTAAACTTTGATGATCCGAGTAAAGTTCACAATGGTTACCGATGAGGTAATGTCGCCATTTCTTAAGAGCATGAGCAACAGCAGCGAGCTCGAGATCATGGGTTGGATAATTGTTCTCATGTGGCTTCAACTGCCGAGAAGCATAGGCCACTACATGACCATCTTGCATCAACACACAGCCTAGCCCTTGGAGGGAAGCATCACAATAGATGATGAAGTTCTTGCTTGTATCCGGAAGAACAAGCACAGGAGCGGTGGTTAGCTTAGTTTTCAAAGCTTGGAAACTTTCTTCTGCCTTTTCTGACCATTCAAAGTTCTTATCTTTCTTAAGAAGATCGGTCATAGGCTTGGATATCTTGGAGAAGTTCTCGATGAATCGATGGTAATATCCTGCCATTCCGAGAAAACTTCGGACTTCCTTGACTGAAGTAGGTGACTTCCATTCCAGAATGGTCTGAACCTTATCCGGTATGATAGCGACACCACTTGCAGACACAACATGACCAAGGAAGACGAGCTCTTGTAACCAGAACTCACATTTGGAAAACTTGGCATAGAGACGATGTTCACGAAGTTTAGTCAGTACCAAACGTAGATGTTCGGCATGCTCTTTTTCGGTCTTGGAGTAGATTAGAATGTCATCAATGTATACCACGACGAACTTGTCGAGATACTCCATGAAGACGGAGTTCATGAGCCTCATAAATGTGGCAGGGGCATTGGTTAGCCCGAAGGACATCACTGTATACTCGTAAAGACCATAACAAGTTATGAATGCTGTCTTTGGAATATCCTCCTTCCTGATCTTGATTTGATGATACCCTGATCTTAAGTCCATTTTGGAGAAGACAGTGGCACCACTTAATTGATCAAAGAGGTCCTTTATCCGAGGAAGTGGGTACTTATTCTTAATTGTCACTGCGTTGAGTGGATGGTAATCAACCACCAATCTTGGAATATTTGTATCCCGCTTCTTGACAAAGATGGTAGGGCAACCCCAAGAGGATGTGCTAGGTTGGATGTATCCTAGACCCTCTAACTCTTCAAGTTGCTTCTTCAACTCAACCAACTCATGAGGAGGCATGCAATAAGGTCTTTTAGAGATAGGAGCAGTTCCAGGAACTAGCTCTATGACAAACTCCACACATCGATCAGGTGGCATGCCAGGCAACTCTTTAGGAAAGACATCCAGAAAATCACATACTACAAGGACCATCTTGGACCTCGAGAGTGGGTAGAACATCCATGGCATACAACTCCGAGAAAGGTTTAAGAACTGCTGACGGAGACTTTGAACCATCAGTCCAATACTTGACAGTTATGCCAGTAGGAGAGGTTACAGAAACTGTTCTGAGTGCACAGTCAATGACGGCTTTATACTTGGTTAACCAGTCCATGCCCAGAATGACATCAATTCCACATGACTTGAGTGCAACGAAATAAGTGGGGAACTTCTGGTAGGCTATGTCAATCTCATTCCCATGACTAACCATAGTGGTGAACCAGCTAGAACCCGGGGAATGGATGGTCAAAGGGGTGGACAAGGGTTCAAAATTTATCCCATGATCTTGAGAGAACAAATTTGACATGAATGTATGCGATGCTCCAGAATCAAACAAGACTGTTGCGATAATTGAATTGACACGGAGCGTACCCAGAATGACGTGTGGATCTTCCTGCGCTTCCTCAACAGTAACATGAGTCAGACGACCATGTCCAGCACCTTGAGATTTATCATTCTTCTTTGCCTGCTGATCATTACGTCCGGCAGCCCTTTGAGAACACTCCCTTGAGTAGTGACCAGGCTGACCATAGGAGTAGCAGGTAACCCCAGTGTGAGAACCAGCAGGAGGGTGATAGTTTGATCAACCAGTATTTGACTGTGGCTGACGAGAACTATTGCCAGAAGACTTGGGTGCATAAGGAGCACAAGGCACAGCACTATATGGAACAAAAACACGGCGCTTCTTGTTACCAGAGGAAGAAGCGCGAGACTTTCCTTCTTCACGCTTCTGAGATACTTCCATATCCTTCCTTCCATGCTCTAAGGTAAGAGCCTGATTGTGCAAGTCCTGGAAAGACTGGAACTTGAAGGGCAGCAACTCATAGCGAAGTGCAGGGTTAAGTCCCTTACGGGACAGCTCTTGCTTATCTTCATCATTGGTCACATCCCTGGTTGCGTAACGAGCCAAGCGAGTAAACTCACGCCCATAGGCTTCAATATCCTTGCGCCCGTGAGTCAGATCCAGAAACTCCCTTCTTTTGAGATCCATGACGGGCTTAGGGATATATGAGGCACGACATGCTGCAACAAACTCCTCCCAGGTAAAGACATGTCCCTGAGCTTGCAAATTTTGAAAAACTTCCCACCAAACACCAGCCTCACCGTCCAGTTGATAGGTGGCGAAGTTAACACGATCAACGGGACGGACACGAAGAGCACTGAACTTGCACTCTATGGTGCGGAGCCAATCATCAGCTTCAAGGGGATCCTTGGAGTGAGTGAATATTGGAGGAAAAGAGCGGATGAAATCTCCAAGTGTGACACAGTCGTCAGGACGACGTTTAGTGTTCTGAGCCACGTGCTCCAGAGGGCGTTCATTCCGCAGACGGTTGGTCTCAATGTTGTTGAGAACCTCGGCCATTGTGGGAGGTGGCGGAAGTTCCTGATCAGCATTGTTATGTCCTCGACGGCCAACAGAACCACGAGTACCAGCCGACATCCTGAGGAGAAAACAGAAACCATGAGAATGGATTCACCAAAAAGGGTACAACAAAGGATGGCAAAACCATATCAAAAGATCATGGTAGAGATGAACATGTGGAAGAGAACTATATCAATGCATTAAGTATGGCAGTAGAACAAGCATACAAAACGTACACACTACCAACTTAGATACAAACCATAACCATGGAATGCAGGCATGATATGATACCAACTAGTCACAAAAGAGTTGGGAGCAAAATTGAAGGCATCCTTAGCAAAGTTGAAAAACAATGCTTTGGTTGCACGGATATATCTTGGAAACTCTGAGCCTTGCAAACAAGAATGGAGTACTAGGGGAAAACAAATCAAACCCGTATATCCTAAGAGTTTTGAAATGATAGACGCGAAGTGAAAACTTTGCAAAGCAAACGAGGTAAGATAACTCAGCAATAGAAAAACCTTGGATAAGAAGTAAAAAGATTCCTATTCAGACTTTTCCAAATGGTTTTTAGCTTTCAAATAGTTTTCTCAAACTCTAGACTCAACATCGACCAGCTAGAAGGGTTTCCTATAGGCAGTACTGCTCTGATACCAAAATCTATCACGACCCGGGATCAGGGCTAGACATATACCAGATCCTCATCTGATATAAGCCTAACCTAAATTCCGAAACGCGTAGGGATAGATCGGTAACATTACAGAACATACAAACCATACAATAATAAGGTAAACTCTTAAGAGAATTACAAACCAGTCATACAAGACAGGGGTCACAGACCCATCATTACATCAAACAACAGAAGCAAACAAGTTGTTCTAAACAAAAAACTTAGCAAAGGGCCTAAGAGGACTTAAACAAAAGTAGCGACCCTTCCATAGATCCTAGGCTGCTGCCCGGGAACCCCGACTACTCGTCGACTTCGACGAAGAAACCACCTTCAGTTGGAGTAGCTTCATCTGTAGAAAACATCAACGAAGCAAGGCTGAGTACAGGGTGTACTCCGCAAGACTTATGGCTAGTGGAGTTGTTTTGCATAAAGCCATCTTTTGTTTTCAAAACAAGAGGGAGAAGAAACTCGTCTAGTCAGATCATTTTCAAAAGGGGATAAGAAGACTTCAACTCTAGCCCTTAAATTCATCCTTGATATCTACCAAGCATCATCATCAACTGAACAACTCTTCCCGGACTACCCCCTCAACAACCCCGAGGAAGTATTCCGGATCTCAATTTAGTTGACAAGTTTTAACATTCGGTTAGAGTTCTCTATGATCTTCACGTCCGTTCCCAAGTCGTCCATAACCGTGGACATGGCTTTTCAAAAAGATTAATAACCCTGCAGGGGTGCACAACTTTACCCACATGTACCAACCGATTCTTAATGCCAAATTATTAGCCCTCTTCCTTGGAAGGCCGGCAGAGAACGGTTGACCACGACCTTTACCCTGCTTTCGCCGAGACCATGAGTCACACACTAAGGATATGCCGCCGTAACGGGTCGAGTCCCGAAGTCGGTCCCTAGCAATGTGAATAGGGTTTGAGATTACGGATGACGGGCATCTCCCATTCCGTGTCACGCTTACCTACCTGTATGAATGCACCTCCTTCACCTCCATTCAAGAACAACCAGTATGCGTATGTCGAATGGAAAGTTCAAACTATGTGACTCATGGAATCTACTAGGCAAGTTAGTTGGTCGAGGGGGTTTCCAGGCCCCCGTGTGTTTGCACGCTCGTCTTGGTTCAAGAGGCAAGAACATCAGGTCCTAGAGGTGACAAGTATGGGACTACAAAAACCACAAACCACGTGGCCTCCCATACAAGCCTTAACATGTTTATTATCCATTTCTGATCACATCAGCACATCCTTCCATACTAGATTCATTCGCATCTCTGGTGCATCACATGAGTAATCAGCATCAGACCACTAAGCATGGCTAAGCTTGACTGAACTATGGCACTAGCGACGCTCGTAAGCCAAACCCTAGTTATGCTACGAGCGGTGAATCAGGTAATATGGTTCACAAAGGATAACATGCATCAGATAGGATTACTCTATCTACTAATAAAAGACTGTTTGAACCGAATGCATATGACGAGAATAAAATACTTTGTAATCATAGGGTTCATATGTATGAGTGGGGCTTCGCTTGCCTTGTCCGTTGTTGGACTGATACTGCTCTTCGGTGGCGTTAACTTCGGCTTCGGTTTCGGTTCCTATTTGCGAGAACCAATCACCGGAAAAGAGAAAGCAACACTCAACACATGGCATGTGCAATGCTCATACAATATGGATGATATGACAAGTTAAATAATGTTGAATTGAACCCTAAAAGCATGCTTGATCACTTTAGAGGGGGTTCCGAGGATCCAAACCCTAAAACAAGGGAATCATCGGAATCACCTATGGGGTTCAATTGGTTCTTCTAATTAAGCTTGATGTCAAAGTTGAACAACAATGTATGATTATAGCTTAGTTGGATAGGTTTCATTTTTCTGAACATTTTGGTATATTATTTGTATTTTTCTAATTTAAAATGAATTATTTATGAATTTCCCAAATATTAAGTCATTTTAAACATTTTTGGAATATTTAAATTAATTCCCAAACTTGGGCCCACATGTCAGACTTTTATTATTTTCTGAAAATATTTACAGAAATGATTAAAATCCTGATAGGTATGGCCCACATGTCATATTATTTTCTATTTACATAAATCAATTACAGAAAAGAAAAAGGAGAAATGACATCAGCATGACATCATGCTGATGTCATCTGGGGCTTGATCCTTAGATCGATGCTCGATCTATCGATCGAGCGCGTGCGTGGATGAAAGGTTGTGTGCACTGGACTTAGCGCATCGCGCTGAGCCAGAAACTGTCGGCGCGGCGTGCAGGGGGTTTCCGGAGACGGCGGCGCAACAACGAACAGCGGCGGCGGCGGCGGGCTCTCGCGGGGGTGACGATACAGAGGGGGAGGGAGAGAGCGGAGGGGTGCTTGAGCACCACAAGCTCACCCTGAGCGCGATGGTGGTAACGACGAGGCGAGGCAAGCACGGGGGACGCCAGGATTGAAGAAAAATGCGACGGCCGGAGCTCATAGAGATGAGGTCGAGGGCGACGATTCCGAGCGCCCGTGTCCGATTCCTTCGAGGATAAGCACCAGGGCGACGAGGCGGAGCTCAAGGAGGGTTCAACGAGGCACGGGGAGGCTTCAAGTGGCGGCGGCGTGAAGCTCTGGCCGTGCTAGGGTTCGGCCATGGAGCGGGAGAGATAGGGAGAGGAAGAAGTGGCATTTTAGGGTTCGTCGATGGCGGCCAGGGCTACTTGTATACGCTCGGGGGCGGCGGCGCGCATCGCGGGCAGCAGGCATCGCGATCATGAGCGGGGAATGACACGGAGCTGCTTCTGTCGTGAGGAAGACGAAGAGGGAGGGCCTGGTAGGGCGCACTTGGGCCCGGGTGGGCTTCTGTGGCAAAGAGAGAGAAGGAGAGGTGGGCTCGGCCCAGGGAGGGTTAGAGATAGTTTTATTTTCAGGAAATCCTTTTTCTTTTATATTGTCTGATTTCCTTTTTGTATTTTGAATTCAAATTTGTTTTTGCATGATTTCAAATCACAGAGATTTTTGTGATATAACTGAAAACACTAAGGGGCCCTTAGTACTGATTGGGCTCCATTAGTTTTGAGAATTTTCAGAATATGGGAACCATTTGAATTGATTTAAAGAGAGAGGAAAAAGCTATTAGGGTTTATGGTTTTGTTTGTCCTTCTTTAGTTGAATCAAAGTGCAAGTGTTATGCATGCATGCAATGCTCAAACATGTCCTTATTTATATTACACAAAAGATGGTATGTTACAGTGACCCAGCTTGACGAGAAGCACCAGCAGTTGTTAGAGGAAGCGCAGGCCATCGCGGAACAAGGCGCTAAGCTGGATCGAGATCTGGTCAACGCGTAGAAGCCCATAGAGAAAGCTACAGCAATGGAGGCCGAGTACAAGACTCTGCTGCAGCAGCAGAAGGCCAAGAAAGCTCCGGCTCGCCTCATCAACGATCCTGGTCTACGGCGAAACCTAGGATGGGCTCCCTCGAAGCCGGCACAGGCCAAGCCATACATTGACTGTGAAGGCAAACATGTGATGCCCACCCCACTCATTAACCTCGCCATCGCCAAGACCCTTCTGGAGTAAGATAGATTGCCCGAGGCAGTGGAACAGGTCTATGACCTAGTGGCCAAGGCGGTGAAGCAGCAGGAAAAAGCCACCTCTCAGAGGCTTGAGTCCGACCCAGTGCTTTTCCAGTCTAGCCAGTATAAACCGCCAAGGGACAGATCTCCTCTTGATGTTGGGTCCCAGACGGGTTCATCAGAGCGAAGATAGAGGGATGCGCGCAACAGGAAGGATGCTATCCCCATATCCTCCGACCACGGAGAAAAGGCCCAACCTCGTCGTCCATCACCACCGCCCCGATCCCCCCGACATCGCAAAGATTCCAAGGCTCACCATCGCACGAATATGCCCCCGCCAAGGCAGTGCGGCATCGTCATCCGCGACAACACGGAGCAGACCCGTCATGATGGAGAGCACAACCAAGGACATAAGAGCAGGTCACGCCATGACCCTCCGCGTCCGACAAGCAACCGTGACAGGCGTGAGGCGTCGCAGGAGGGTAACAGCAAGAAGGCTAACCCACCGCCACCTCCGCCTCCGTCACCACCTAGCAGTCACCATGGCAAAGGAGGCCCGCGTCGTTCACGCAGCCCATCCCCTGTTGACAAGAAGAAGAAGAACCTGGAGCCGTACGATGCACGTTCGCGGATCGATAAGATCCATGAGGCCCGGGAAGGACCATACCTGGGACCACGTTGCTTTGGACCTGCAATATGGTCCGCAACTTACCCCAAAGGTTTCCGGATCGATAAGACCATCAATCCCTATGACGGCACCGCCAAGCCAGCCACATGGTTGCAGGACTACGGCATCACGGTGGAGATTGCCGGAGGCAACCCCAACGTCGCTGTCAAGTACCTCCCGTTAATGTTGGCGGGCACGGCCCGTCAATGGATCGACGACTTGCCGGAGAAATCCATATGCAATTGGTTGGACATGCAAGAAGCGTTCACCAAGAACTTTGAGGGTACATACAAGCGTCCCTGCACTATTGGCGATCTACAGCAGTGCGTGCAAGAGAAAGACGAGACATCTCGCGTCTACCTCTCCCACTGGATGGACATGAAGAATTCCTTCGCAGGAGTGCACGCTCAGACCGCAATGGCCACCTTCATCGATGGGTTGTAAAGGGGCACGTTGCTCCGACATAAGCTGAAGCGCTTGCAGGACAATCACCAGCTTGACTTGAACTAGATGATTCAGTTGGCTAGTGAGTCCGCAGCTGCCGACTATGATGCTCGCGGCTCCTTGCCGACAACGGCCATTCCAACTCAAGCTCGGAGGAACAGCAGTACAAAGCGGAAAACCGCTCCAGAAGAAAAGCAATCTACCGACATGGTCGCAATGACTTTTGCAGGACGAGGTGATGGTGGACAGCATGGTCGAGGACGGGGAGCTGGTCATGGGCAGCAACGAGGAAGTGAAACTACCTCGGCGCCGCTCTGCATTCCCCAAACCTACGAGGAGTACCGCGATATGCCGTGCCTCGTACACCTCAATGTCAATGGAAAGGCCACCCATACCAATCGACACTGCAAGTTCGTCAACGACCTCAAGGAAGACCCGGAGTCCGGCTACAAGCAAAGTCGGAAGAACAGACCGCGAGGCAAGGGCAAGGGGAGGAAGAAGGGGGAGGAGTCCAAGGATTTAAGTGACATGGATGAGTATGTTGACCCCAAGCACGCCTCCAAGAGCGACAACAAGGGCAAGAACTCCTTCGTGAAGAAGGCGCCAGTCTACCACACTTTCCTTGGCACCCCCACCGTCCGACAACAGAAGACCTCTATGAGGATCCTGATGGCTACTCTACCCCCAGTTCCCTAGTACCTGCGCTGGTCGGAGGTTCCAATTACTTGGGACAGGATGGACCACCCAGACCTTATTCCTACGGAGAACCAATACGCCATGGTCATCAACCCCTTGATTGACGGCGTGGAGTTCACCAAGTGTATGGTGGATAACGGAAGCAGCATCAACATCATGTACCTGGATACATTGCAGAAGATGAACTTGACGGAGGCAAACCTAAGGCGGACCAACACTATCTTCCACGGCATAGTTCCTGGTCGACAGGCTCGATCCCTTGGGTGCATTACACTTCAGGTTGCCTTTGGCAATGTTAATAATTACCGCCAAGAGCGCATGACCTTTGAGGTGGTCCCCTTCAAGAGCATGTACCACGTCATATTCGGCCGTGACATATTCCACACGTTCATGGCCAAGCCATGCTTCGTCTACAACAAACTCAAGGTACCCGGACCAAACGGTGTAATCACCGTATCCGGAAGCTTTACCAAGGCAAGGGACTGCGAGATTAACGAAGCAGCCTTCGCGGAAGTTGTCCTCTACAGCGAAGAATTCAAAGAGATCAAGAGCAAGGTCGATGACTCAGAGATGCCCGCGTCGAAGAAACAGATCTCCGACTCCGCTCCTGCATTCAAGGCCGCCATCGAGACCAAGCCGATGGAACTTGTGGTAGGCGATGCCTCCAAGGTCACCGCCATTGGGACGAACCTGGATCCCAAATAGGAAAGCGCGCTCGTCGAGTTCCACCGTGAGAATAGGTACATCTTTGCCTGGCAACCTGCTGACATGAAAGGTGTACCTAGGGAACTTGCCGAGCACATCTTAAACATTAATCCAAAATGCAAACCAGTGAAACAACCTCTACGACACTTTGGAGATGAGAAGAGACACGCCATTGGCAAAGAGATAGCTAGGTTACTTAAGGCTAGATTTATCCGAGAAGTCCTACACACCCGATGGGTGGCCAATCCTGTACTTGTCCCTAAAAATGGAACCAAAGAATTAAGAATGTGCGTTGATTACACCGGCTTGAACAAAGCATGTCCCAAAGATCCTTTTGCTTTGCCTCGCATTGACCAAGTCATTGACTCGACGTCTGGCTTGGAACTTTTGCGTTTTGTCGATGCATACTCAGGATACCACCAGATCAAGATGAGTAAGTTGGACCAATTGGCCAATTCGTTCACTACCCCATACGGCACGTTTTGCTATGTTACGATGCCCTTTGGGCTGAAAAACGCAGGTGGTACTTACCACCGGACAATGCAACATTGCCTTCATGACCAAATTGGTTAGAACATTCACGCCTATGTGGATGATATCACGATGATGTCTAAAAAGTCAAACGACTTAATCTTCGACTTAAAAGAAACCTTTGATAATCTCCGGAAATACAACATGATGCTTAACCCTAAGAATTGCGTCTTCGGGGTTCCAGCCGGCAAATTGTTGGGATTCATCGTTTCCCAGCATGGAATCGAGATCAACCCAGAGAAAATTAAGGCCATCTTAAACATAAACCATCCGACATGCCTAAAGGATATTCAACGACTAACAGGTTGTGTTGCAGCAGTTAGTCGGTTCGTCGGCCGACTTGGAGAGAAGGATCTGCCACTGTGCAAGTTGCTGAAGAAGGCGGACAAATTCACGTGGACGGACGAAGCAGATGCAGCATTGAAGCAGCTCAAGGAGATTCTTTCCTCGGCGCCCATCCTTGCAGCACCCGATCCTAGAGAGCCCCTGTTAATCTACATGGTGGCAACCAACCGGGTAATCAGCATAGTCGTCGTGGTAGAGCGGAAGGAACCAGGCTATGAGCACGGAGTTCAACGGCCAGTTTACTATGTGAGAGAGGTCTTGATGGAGTCCAAGCAGCATTACCCGCACTACCAGAAGATATCTTATGGAGTATTCCTTGCTTCTCGGAAGCTGAGGCATTACTTTCAGGAGCATCCAATCACAGTGGTGAGCAAGATTCCACTGACCAACATAATCAACAACAGCGACGCTACGGGAAGGGTCGTGAAGTGGGGCATTGAACTTGCCGCCTTCGAGATCACCTACAAGAGACGCGATGCTATCAAGTCACAAGCATTGGAAGATTTTGTTGCAGATTGGACGGAGATGCCAGATGCTACTCTGTTGCCGGAACCAGAGTACTGGGTGATGCACTTTGACAGATCAAAGCTGCTCAACGGCTCGGGGGCTGGTGTATTGCTACAGTCACCAACAGGAGATAATCTACACTACGTTCTGCAGTTCCACTTCGAGGCTACAAACAACATGGCGGAGTATGAAGCACTCATTCACGGACTACGTGTAGCCAAGGATATTGACATCAATGTCGTGGGGATGGTCACGACAGATGTTGCAATCGGCAGCGAGTAGTAGAACGAGGGGCAAGGGTGGCCAGCCATCTGCGGTGCGAGATGAGGACGGAGACACAGGGTTTTACCCAGGTTCGGCCCCCCGGAGGGTAAAGACCTACTCCTGCTAGATTGTATTATGAAGGTGGTACAATGGGCGAGCTCGGCGGCTAGGCGGCGAGTCGCTTGGGTGTATGATGGAACGTATCTCTACACGCCCAGTGAGGTTTATATAGGCTCACCTCCCTAGGGTTTACATATCTCAAATGAATCGATTAAGGCTTGTACTTGTTTAACCTAATCCGAGCCTATCTACTACTTTGGGCCTTCACTTCGATCGCTTGGATCCACGCGGGCATTGATCCGATCGCCCGTCGCAGCCCACTCCGTTCTGGGCGATCGGAAACGTCCTGCTGGGTATACCCCGGTAGGTACATCCCCATCAGTAGTCCCCGAGGCCGTCGTTGATTGGGCGCAAGTGGCTGCTGGCAGTCGGAGTATACGGCTTCAGAGTAGACATCCAGTCGAATCGTCGGCGGGCTCCTGTATAAAGGAAAAAAACTAGTCATCCTGATCGCATCTTTGGCGAGTCGAGTCGGCGAAACACTGCCATAGTGATCGGTTCGGCGAGCCGAGTGGCTGAAGTTGGACCGTTAAACGTGGTCAAACTAGCCGTTGGGGTAACCCAACGGTAACTTTTGGCGTAATCACCGCGTTGTAACGACTCCCTGATTTGGCGGGTAACAACCGCTATATAAGGGGAATGGCAGGCGATCAGAGAACCACCTTCTCACCATTTCCTCCGATTGCGCCCACTTTCGTCTCCCTTCGCATCGCGATCTAGCCGACCCGAAATCCTCCGACCCCCCACAAATCCTTCTGCCATGGCCCTCTCCACCGAACCTTGGGGTAGATCTAAGTGTACGAGGGCGCAACTGGCTTCCTTTGAGGAGACCGGGATCCTGCGCGCTGGCTGCTGGCGCATCCACGCGGCCGGAGAGGTGACCCCGAACCCGCGCGAGGGGGAATTCATCTGCTTCACCAGCCATCTAGAACGGGGGCTAGGATTCCCCACGTCCCTGTTCTTCCGGCGCTTCTGCGCCTACTACGGGATCCAACCGTCGGATCTGGGTCCACACAGCATCGAGCAGCTCGCCATCTTCGTGGCGTTCTACATGTGCTACTTGGGCTGTCGGCCCTACTTCCCTCTATGGCAAGATCTGTTCCACGGACGGATCAGCCGCGAGGAAGCGGGCGGCCCAATGCTTGCCGCGGGCGGCCTAACATTCCAGCTGAAATCTAAGGCTTCGTTCTTTGACTTGATGCTGCCCGCCAAGGCGGCGAGCGACTGGAAGAAATCTTGGTTCTACGTTGCCGAGGCGACCCCGGAGGGCGAGACGGTGATCCCACGGTACTCCGCCAACCGGTCTGAACCGTGCCAGCTTCAAGTCGGCAAGCTCCCCAGCAACCAGCGGATGGTCGTGGACGAAGTGCTTCAAACCATCCGCGGTCTGAAGAAGAAGGGCCTCCAGACCATCAACTTATACAACTGCTGGCTCGGGCGGCGGCTCGTCCCTCTGGCTCGGCGCGACCACTACATGTACCAGTACACGGGCCAGGAGGACTCGACGAAGTCCTGCCTCGCCGAGTGGAAGCTTGAGGACTACACCCAAAGATCAAGAAGATCACCCAGGCGGTGTACCTGGACGCAAAGGCTGGGGTCGCCCCCTACACCGCAAAGAATCCAGCCCCAACGGTAAGTCACCTCGCATCATTCGCAGTCGCAGTTTTTGCAGTCGCGGTCGGTCTAATTTCACTTTGTGTTCATCGCAGCTATTCCAAGTGGTGGAAGGATGGCTACCGCCTTCTGACGACGAGAATTCGAGCTCGTCCGTCCAGGACATGGGCGAGTCGCCTCCCGCCAAGGGCGATACCAGGAGCGACGAGAGCAACGGCGACGACGAGTCCAAGGAGGAGGTCGCCCCGCTGGTCCGCAAGACCCGCGGGCAGCGTCAGCGTGAACTTGAGGCGAGTAAAAGCCTCGAGCGTCATGATGACGATGACGAACTTCCGGAGACCACCTCGCGCCACCAGGCTACTCCGTCGAAGAATAAGAAGGAGAAGGAGGCAAAGGCTCCTCCGAAGAAGAAGACGAAGCCGGTGAGGCCGGCCTCGCCACCGCACTCGGCGAGCAGCTCCGATGCCCCCAACCCGGCCAAAGACGAGGCTCCGCCGGCGGCAGCCGTGCTGGACACGGCCACTATCGAGGTGCCACTGGCCTCGATGCCTCCACCATTCACCCCAGTTTCTGGGCTAGGGGCCGCTCCGGCCGCGGCGGCTTCACCTCGCAGGGAAGCCCCTGCTGAAGATGTCCCAGAGGCTCCCGTTGCAGCCTCGACCACAAAGAAGCCGTCCGTGTCTTGGGCACGCGACGTCTTGGAGATGGGCCTCAGCCACCGACTGGGCCCCAAACTGGAGAAGCCGGCCAGCATCTTCACGGGGCTACGCTTCATTCTGGTCGCCAAGTGAGTTCGCTCACCTACTTTTGTCTTTCATAGCATCTTGAATTATTTCGCTCACACGATCGATTTACAGGACCGGAGCAAAGAAGATAGGCCACCCGACCGTGTCTAAGGTGTCACCCGTCGTCAGCGAGGAGGATCCTTCCCGCAAGAGGAAGGCGGACGAAGTCGTCGTTCCTGCGGATGGCGCCAATAAGGCCAAGGGCGACGATGTCGTCACGATCTCCGACGACACGGCGGTATCACCGAATGAACCCGCAATGGAGGCGGCCGTACCCACGAAGGAGGGTGCTCCCTCGCCTGGGGTGACCGAGCCGGTCTCCTTTGGTGCCGGTGCCTCCATCGCCACGTTCCCGCGCTTCATGACCAAGGCGGCTGCAGCGAGTGGGACCTCGCCTCGAGCCGTGCACCTGGGGTCGCCGACGTAGAGGTCGAGCAACGTCGTGGGCACACGCCGGCTCTCCTCGCATCCATGGATGCGATACAACTTCACGGCATGCTTGGCGCAGCTATCCAGGTATGTCCAGTCCCCGAGGATCAGGTCGGTGCGGCGGGGTCTGATTCTTTTAGTGTCTTGTTGTTATTTTCGCGTCGAGTCCCGGAGTGCGCACTCGCTGAATTTCAGCAGGTGGGCACTTAGGATTTTGTGATTGCCAGTCCCCGAGTGCACACTCGCTGAATTTCAGCGGGTGGGCACTTAGGATTTTTTGATTGCCAGTCCCCGAGTGCACACTCGCTGAATTTCAGCGGGTGGGCACTTAGGATTTTTTGATTGCCAGTCCCCGAGTGCACACTCGCTGAATTTCAGCGGGTGGGCACTTAGGATTTTTTGATTGCCAGTCCCCGAGTGCACACTCGCGAATTTCAGCGGGTCGGCACATAGGATTTCGCTTTGGTTAACTGTTTGAATTGTGTGCAGGGGCTGCAACATGAGTCAGCTGACCGATTGGCAGCGAAACACCGCGCGGAGAAGGAACTGGCCACCGTCCAAGAGGCGAATAAGGGGCTTCAGGCAGTTGCCGCGAAGGCAGAAGAGGCTCGCCAGGGACTTGTCCCTGTGGGTGAGTTGGCAACGGCTCAATCGGCGTTGAGCTCGGCTGAGAAGCGGATCGCCGAGCTCGAGCGCGAGCTGAGGGAGGCGAAAGAGGAGGCGAGTTCGGCGGATGGTCGAGCCAAGGCCGCCGTTACGGCCGCCGCGGAAGAGCGTAAATTTTCTGACGCCCTTGTTGCTGGGCTTCAGGACGACTATACTTCTCTTCAAAGCTTCATCACGGATCTCTCCCGTCCCTTGATTGGTGAGTTTGTCTGCCCTTGCCTATTGCATGTGTATTTTCGTAATATCTGATGTACTCACTGTTATCTTCTATCCGCAGGTCGCATCCTTGATAGCGCGGAAGAGGCGAGCTCGCTCGACGCGCGGCAATGTGTGGCCACGCTCGTCGACTCGGCGACATGCATCCGAGCCTACCTCCAGGAGATATCGCCCACGGAAGTAATTCCCAGCGACCTCGTCGAGGTGTATAAGTACTTGGAGAAGGCGCCGTCGGTCGTTGAGTTCATGACGGGATCGGCGTTCCGGCGTGGAGTGGCAACGGCGCTTAGCCTTGGGCTTGCTCATTTTCCAGAAGATTTCGATCTGGACGATGTGACGAGTGGCTACCCGTCGTTGACTGGCGAGGTGGAGATCTCCGAGGTGCTCAAGTTGACTGGCCGCGCCGCGGTGTACTCCGAGCGCGTCTGGGCGATGGGCGACCTCCTTCCTTACCAGGAGACGGTCGTCGCGCCCAACGACCCCGATACGCAGCACCGGGACTTCAAGGTCGAGCAGCCTTTTCGTGCGGCGATGGCGGGTGAACTGAGGACGTATCCGTCGAACCCGTACACTCCCTTCATCCGCAACCGCAAGGGTGCCAGCGAGTCGTCGTCGAAGCATGCGGAATAAGCTAGGTTGCCCTGGGGCGTTAGTAGCAGTTCTGCTATTCGGCATACTATGTAATTTGAGACAATGCGACATGCTATTGAATGAGATATCGTGTCTGTTTTTGTGATTTGTCATGTGCTTTGTGGTTGAACGAGTCCCCGAGCGCGTCCGCCCTTTTGTGGGGTATACCTCGTGTGTGATTTGTTTGTGGTTTTTGAATGTTTTATTGTTGTGGTCGACTCGCCCGGACTCGAAGAGCCAGTCGCTAGGCGACTCCCTTGAGCGCTCTGTACTTCGCCGTTTTCCCTTGAGCGAACGAGGTCGGGTGGCCGAGTCCCCGAGCGTGGTACTTGGTTGTTCTAGGCGCGACTCGAGGGTGGGTGAGGACTTGGCGCGTTAGTTTGAGCGCATCACTCCTGCCTGGCCCGTTGGGTCAGTCGCGTGGCGAGTCCTGGGCATGCTCTCATACTTGGCGTTTTCCCGAGGCGCTCGCGCTGAACTGGTCACCAGTCCCCGAGCGTGGTATGTGGCCGTTCGAGTCGCTATGTCGAGGATGCGGAGGATCGTGGTCGCTGTGAGAAGCGAAGGCAGTTGTCTTGGCTCGTAGAGCCAGTCGGGCTAGGCGACTCCAATGGGGCTCCGGGTAGGCATTTTTCGTGGACGATGCAAAACCTGAGGTGACCCAGTGCTATTGCATAGCACTACTTAGCCGTGCCGATCTCTTTACCAAAGGTTGACTTCTGCGGTTAGCTTGACGCTGTTATTATGAGTGCGAGTGGCACAAGACACGGAGAGTAGGCGCAATTTTGCGGTAACCGATTCTTTTATTTCATAGCGACTGGAGAGTACACATGTGGAGTTTTAGGAATAGAACTTCCGTAGGAGGTTTACATTCCATGGTCGCTTGACTTCGAGTTCGCCATCCCCGCGGAGGTCGATGAGGTAGTAGGCGTCGTTGCAGTACCGCTGATGGCGAATGGTCCCTCCCATGGCGGGGAAAGCTTCTGCATGCCCTTCTTGTCCTGGATGAGGCGCAGCACCAGGTCGCCTTCTTGGATGGTGCGAGTTTTCACCCGCCAGCTGTGGTAGCGGCGGAGCCCTTGTTGGTAGATGGTGGTGCGCGAGCGAGCTAGGTCGCGTGCCTCGTCGAGTTGATCGACTCCATCCTGTCGTGCGAGTTCGTTCGCAGCCTCCGTGTAGTGGACGACCAGCGGCGAGTCATGCTCAAGGTCGGTGGGCATGACTGCCTCGGCGCCGTACACCATGAAGAAGGGGGTGAATCCTGTCGACCTGTTGACCGAGGTGCGGATGCCCCAGATGACGGAGGGTAGCTCCTCGACCCAGCACCCGACGGTGCGCTCGAGTGGTACTTGGAGTCGCGGCTTCAGGCCGTGGAGGATGCTTTGATTGGCCCGTTCCGCCTGGCCGTTGGATTCCGGGTGGGTGACTGATGCGAGGTCGAGCCGGATGTGGTGTTCTTCGTAGAATTCGGCCATGGCTCCTTTGGCGAAGTTGGTGTCGTTGTCCATGATGATGCTATTTGGGAACCCGTAGCGATATATGAGCTCGCGTAGGAACTTAGTGGCGGTCTTCCCGTCGCATTTCCGGACTGGCTTGGCCTCCACCCACTTTGTGAATTTGTCGACTGCGACCAGGAGGTGGGTGTAGCCGGAAGGGGCCTTTGAAGGGCCTACCATATCCATGCCCCACACGGCGAATGGCGGTGATGGGATTGTCTTGACCGAGATCGCACGCGCGCCCGTTGGCGTACTTCTGGCACCCGGCGCACCGCTGGACAATGTCGACGGCGTCGGCGTGGGCGGTGGGCCAGTAGAAGTCATGCCGCATAGCCTTTGCGACTAGAGAGCGGGCGCCGGCGTGGTGGCCGCAGTCACCGGAGTGGATGTCGTGGAGGATCTTGCGTCCTTCGGCGGGTTGGACGCAGCGTTGGAACACGCCGGTGACGCTGCGCTTGTGGAGCTCGCCGTCGATGATGGTGTAGGACTTGCATCGGCGGGCGATCATCCGAGCATCCGTCTCGTCTGCCGGCAAGGTGTCGGCCTCTAGGTAGGCGACGTAGGGCTTGGTCCAGTCGTCTGGCTCGGTGACGAGTGCGACCAGGGCTGCGTCCCATCAGTGGGACTCAATGTCGATCTCCTCGGGGCGGTGATGGCTTGGTGATCGTGTCGAGGAAGACGCCGGCAGGTGGTGCGAGTCGAGCCGACCCAATGCGAGAGAGTGCGTCGGCCTCCTCGTTCTTCCGCCTGTCAATCCACTCGACGGAGTAGCCTGCGAAGTGTCCGCACAGCTTGTCCACTGCTTGGCGGTATGCCGCCATGGTGGGGGAGATGGCGTCGCAGGTGCCGGCGACTTGCCCAGCGATGAGTTCGGAGTCTCCGTAGCAGCGTAGGCGGTTGACGTTCATCTCCCTGGCAGCTCGCATGCCGTGGAGTAAGGCCTCGTACTCGGCCATGTTGTTGGTGCAGGGTGTGAAGTCGAGGCAGAGGACGTAGCGGAGCATGTCGCCCTTCGATGAAGTTAGCACGATCCCTGCGCCTACGCCGTCCACGTTCTTGGAGCCGTCGGGCGCAGGCTCGATGAGTGGAGGTATGGCAGCTTCTCTGGCTGCTGGTCCTCTTCCCATTCGGCGATGAAGTCCGCTAGGGCCTACGACTTGATCGCTTTTCGTGGCTCGTATTTTATGTTGTGGACACCGATCTCGACGGCCCACTTGGCGACCCGCCCAGTCGCCTCGCGGTTGCGGATGATGTCCTGCAACGGTGCTGAGGAAACGACCGTTATCGGGTGCTCCTGGAAGTAGTGGCGGCGCCGGTACTCAAGACCGCGTATACCAGCTTCTGGTACTGCGGGTATCGCTGGCGCGACTCGGTGAGGACCTCGCTGATGTAGTACACCGGTCGCTGTACTGGGCGCTCCTTTCCTTCCTCCGGTCGCTCGACGACCATGACGGTGCTAACGACGCGCTCGGAAGCCGCGACGTAAACCAGCATGGGTTCTTTGTCGGCGGGGGCGGCGAGTAGCACCTTCTTGAGGTCGCGAAGCGCGTCATCCGCCTCCTTGTCCCACTGTAAGGTGGGGTTCTTGCGCATCAGGCGGTATAGGGGCATCGCCTTTTCACCCAGGCGGGGGATGAAGCGACTGAGGGCCGCTACTCGCCCGGCCAGCTTCTGGACGTCGTGCAGGCAATCGGGTTTTCCGAGTCGGGCGATCGTGTCGATCTTGGTGGGGTTCGCCTCGATCCCTCGCTTGGAGACGACGTACCCCAGTAGTTGTCCTGCTGGTACACTGTGGCATCCCGCAAAACCACTACTAGAAAATCGCGTTGAATTTGTGCATTGCATAGTCATCGCCATGCATTGTTGCATAAAACTATTTCGCAAAGCCCGATTTGTTTTCCCAAACGCCCCATCCTAATTCAAATGCAAAGCCCGGCCTCCGGATTATTTTTTATTTGAATGCTATCGTTTTGCAAACGGCACTATTAAAACAAATAAAAGTTTAAATTATTTTAGTGGGGCAGTCGAACGGGCCGAGTAGACCCGAACGACCACCCCTGTTTTTAAAACGGTCCAACCTGCCGCCCCGTCTAAATCCTACATCTACCTAATATTCTACCCACCCCTACCTGGCCACCTCACCCCCTCCACTAGCATGCCGCCACCTCAGCTACCCTCCCCCCATCCACCAATCCCCAAGCGCCACTTGGCCCAACCCTCTCCCTCACATCCTCTCAGCCCCTCCCACTCACCCTGCCTCCACCATGAGCCCACCCATCCCAGCTCACGCAACACACCGGCCCGCACACGCTGGCCTCTCCCTTGGGCCCCACGCCTGACCTCCACCTGTCCGTGGGACCCTGGCCCCACCCACGCGCTCCCGCACGCGCTTCCCTCCCCTCACCTCGTCTCTTCCCGGCCCGGGGCTCTCCGCCACCTACCCCTCGCCATTGCCTCACCTCGGCCTTGAGCCCAGGTCTCAACCCAGCATGGCGCTCCCGCTGACCGTCCTCCCTCCCGCTCACGTCTCCCGCCTGCCCTGGGTCCACCTCCGCCTCCCCACGGGACCTCGCCGTGCCCTCCGGCTCGCCGCCCAAAAGCCCTCAACATACCAGATCCCCAACTCCGCCTGCAGCTCTCCTCCGCCTCCCTGCCGTCCCACAAGGCCGCCCCCTAGCCCCCCAAGCTCCCGTGCCGTGCCTCGTGCCCCGACGGACCCTCAAGCCTGCTGCTGCCACCGCGCGCTCCGGCCCGATCCCGCTCCCCGCCGGCCTCAGCTCCTCGCCACGCTCCTCTGGCCCCACCCCAAGCTCCCCTCCGCATCCGCGCCGCCGCCTCAAGGCGTCGTCGACCTCATGCCGACGCCCGCGCCGCTTTTCGTCGCCGCCTCCCAGGACCTCACCGCCGCCTCGCGCCCGTGCTGCATCTCGCCAGAGCCGCCACCGCTCGCGCCAGCGTCGCACCGCGCGGTCCTTCCTAGCCTCGCGTGCACCTCGCCAGCACCGCCCCGCCCTCTGCGCGTCAGCTAGGTCGCCGCCGCGTCGGCTGGCAGCGTCGTCGGCCCTCGCCGGCCGCCAAGCTCCAAGCTTTGTCGCCAGGTCGCCATGTCACAACCACCTCCTCACCGCCTCCGACGGTCGCATCTTCGGGCGCAGCGGCATCAGCGTCAAGGCCTTCTATCGCCGGTGGTCCATCTCGGGATCCGCGCCGATGGAGACGAGCTAGTCTTCGAGGTGGGCTCCGTCTCCGCCTAGACCGCTCGCCTTGCCAAGCTCGGTCTCCTGGAACCCGCTGGCACATGACTGAAGACCGATCCGTAGGTCGCCAAGAACCCCGTACCCGAAGACCGATCCTCGAAGACCGAATTCTAGGCACGCCAAGACCGAACCCGGAGATCTCCGGCACGGAACACCATGATCGCCAACCCGGAACGCCAAGTGCTCCTTTCCGGAACCGAAGACCAACGGTTAAGTTCACCACCGACAAAAGACTCTTAGATCTGCGGGCACATGCGACAAGCACTACCCGATCCAAGACCAACCCGGAATCCGAGTCCGACACCGACAACTAAAACCGTGGAACCGACAAGATCGACCTCACCGACGCCATGATCTCCTCACGGAATCCCGGACGGACCCGCCAAGACCTCGCCACGGCAAGATCGACCCCGTGGGACCCGACAAGGTCTTCCCGACGACAGGAACGACACCGCCCCGGAAAGGACCCGAGGCGCCCCGAACACCGAGACCCCGATGCGCCCGATGCCACGCCAAGTTCGTCTACCCTAACGCCAAGACCAACCCTGAGCTCCGAGAACGATCCCGCCGAGGCCGAACCCTAGACCCGGAACCTGAGACCGACCCCGAACCCCGGAACCCCCAAGATCGTCGAGACCCCTAAATGTTTTGGTTCTTCGCGGATAAGGCCGTTGAGTTGATGTGAGCTTCGCCCCGATCTTCGGTTGAACCTTCGGCAATGTTTTCAGGCGAGCATCTCCCCCTTTCTACCTATCTTACTTTTATAGTATTTATTTCCCTCCAGTTGATCTATTGCTATCGGAGTTGCGATGCTTTAGTTTCCGTACCTGTGATATACCGTGCAGCCCTATATTGCCTTGGACACACCCTATTGCCTGTTGTTTGGTAGATAGTTGGACTTGCGCGTCGTAGTTGCTTGCTCAAGTGCTGATGTGTGTCGTCATATGCCACAGTTGCTGATGTATTTGCCGCATGTTGATGTTGGAGATGATTCTAGTTTTACTTTTCGTCACTTTAATTTCTGTTTAACAACTAAAATTGAATAAGCAGAGGCATCGGTGGGTGATAGATAATATTTGGTTTCCGAACGCCCACTTGTGTCCCGTAAGACCCCGAGTACTTGATACCTGTTCCTTGTTTTTGCGCGCTATCCACATCCGGGAGGTATATGGGACCCCCCTGGGCCAGAGCTTGATTCCGTCTTATTTCTTGGGGCCACAACTAGTTTGAGGTTTTATTGCTATCCTGTACTTATGCCATGCTACTTTCTGTATTTAAATTGTGCGAGGAGCACCCTGTACTGTTTAGGTCAGCGGAGTGATTACGCGGTATCGACAGTCCCCGATTGGGGATCTGCTGTCGCTTACAGCCATTGTCGCAAACCTTGAGTCCGTCTCGAAGCTTGCCTACTTCGTTGCGGGCAGACTCCAAGGGGTGGCCCCCTGAAATATTTCGGAATCCTGTGATTGTTCAGTCGTGAAAGCCTCGTTGGGTTTTGATTTGGTTTTTCCGAGGTTGATCGGCGTGTGTTGCTATTGGTGCACCCGGGGGTAAAACTTTCTGAAAAGCGTGTCATGGATATGGACGACTTGGAGCACAGTTCGATCATAGACAAGCATAACTAAAGTTTACTGCTATAAATTTGACTTATAATGACTAGTAATCAGCTTCACTATAATGGAATGGCTAATTAATACGCCCACAATTGCTTGCTTGGAGTGTAAGCTTGCGACCATTGTACTAGTAAGTATGGCAACTACAACGGAATTGGTGAATAAAAGTACCAACAACTGCTGGGTTTTGGGTTTATCTCATGCTATCTCAGTCGATTAGTAATTGTTGCAACCACGACGGAATGATTAAATAAAAGTGCTTACTTGCTTACTTTATCGGGACGATTATCTAAATCGACTAGTAAAGTGCCACCACTATAATCGAATAAGTAAAACGCCAACCGTGTGAGTTCCTGTTGACTTCCTCGTTGGTCTCGAGGAAACACGGGATGGGTTTGTTTGGTGTTAGCTTGTTGGATCCGGATAGGTCACTCTTACCTCTCGATTACCGTCGGTTGAATCGAGTCTCTATAGGTTGTTTAGTGCATCTTTGCTGCCGCTCGATCCACCATACCTATGTGGCGAGGAATGGAATTCTAGCCTCTTGGTGTCTTGGCCTCGATCGGCGCTCCTTCTTTTCCTTTGCCCTTTGCGGCACCCTTTTGTTAAGCGAGGTTTTGAGATCGGCGCCGTTAGGTTACCTTAAACGGCTTGCCGGGCAGTTATGGACGCCATTGGTTATTCTTGAGGCTCTTAGCCCCATTTGCATCTTGTCCGTAGTCGGACGCTTCGATTATTCAAGGTGATTTGGATCTTAGTACCTTATATTCGTATTCTTGACTCATGGAGTCGTTATATATATATATATCTGCTCGGTGTCCCATCGAGGACTGTTGTGTAATGTTATTACTTCGTTTTCCACCCGCACGAAAGTGCCTGGTGGGCACCTTTGAATCGTTTCTATGCGGGTTTGGCGAATTTTGCTCAAACTTGCATAGGTCCGATTCTGAGGGTGTTACAGAGTGGTATCAGAGCTCAGCAGTTGCGATACCCCACAAGTCCAGCCTGTAGGATAACCTAGCTAACGGTCGAAGTAGAGTGTCAAACTATTTTTGAAAATCGGTTGGATAGTTCTGATTAGGTCTGATTTTACTCCTTACCCCTCTGCTATTCTCCTCTTATCTCGACGTGTTTTGAATCCGATCTCTTCTCTTTCTTCGAGTCCAGGATTTCTCGTGGTCGGGTTTTCCGTCGTACCTTCAGGTTTTCGCTTCCTTCTCTGATAACGGTGTTCTACCATCCGGTGTTCAAGCTGCCTGCTGAATCCGTCTGCGGTGTTATCATTCTTTGTTCCTTGTTTGTGCTTTCCGGTGTTTTCCGACGCGACGATATCCTCTACGCCAGATCCGATGCAGAGTCTGCATCACTCCTTTGTTTCCGAACCTCGCTTGTCGAGATCTTTAGTCTGATTCCGAGAGTTGGTTGCATAATCCGCCTATTCGTGTGCAGGGTAATGGTTTGGGTGCGCGATGGACTGATCACCATCCGACTACTCTTATCATTCGCTCTTGTACATCGAATCAGTGGATCCAGCAATTTTACTCCGTCCACGGAAGTTAGGGGTGGCTTTATTTGTGGATACCTCTACCTTCGCCCTTTTTGTTCCGGAGTGTTCTCTCGGCGATCACGGACAACGACCTCTTGTTAGTGGTGTCGCGAGGATCTACAGCCTTGAAGGATCGAATGACCTTCTTCGGTACCATGAGGCGGATCTCGAGGCGAGATCCCTTGTTAGTGGTGTCGAATTGTGGCATCCCGCAAAACCACTACTAGAAAATCGCGTTAATTTGTGCATTGCATAGTCATCGCCATGCATTGTTGCATAAAACTATTTATAAAGCCGATTTGTTTTCCCAAACGCCCATCCTAATTCAAATGCAAAGCCCGCCTCGGATTATTTTTATTTGAATGCTATCGTTTTGCAAGCAGCACTATTAAAACAAATAAAAGTTTAAATTATTTTAGTGGGGCATTGAGCGGGCCAGTAGACCCGACGACCACCCTGTTTTAAAAGCGGTCCAACCCATTGCCGTCTAAATCCTACATCTACCTAATATTCTACCCACCCCTACAGCCACCTCACCCCCTCCACTAGCATGCCGCCACCTCAGCTACCCTCCCCCCATCCCCCAATCCCCAAGCGCCCCCTGGCCCAACCCCCTCCCATCCTCTCGGCCCTCCCACTCACCCTGCCTCCACCCGCCAGGCCCACCCATCCCCAGCTCACACGCAACACACCAGCGCACTACACGCCGCGCCAGCCTCCCCTTGGGCCCCACGCCCTGGGACCCTCCACCTGCCGCCCCGTCCCGTGGGACCCCCCTGGGCCCCACCCAGCTCCCTTGCAGCTTCCTCCCTCACCCTCGTCTCTTCCCGCCCGCGGCTCTCTCCGCCTACCCTCGCTGCCTCACCCTCGCCGGCCGAGCCAGCCGGGTGTCTCAACCCAGCATGGCTCCCCCCTTGCACCGTCCTCGCAGCCTGCACGCCTCCCCGCCTCCCGCCCTGGGTCCACCTCCGCCTCCCCACGGGACCTCGCCGTGCCCGCCGCCAGCTTCGAGCCCCTCAACCGCCACCGCATCCCCAACCTCGCGCAGCTCTCCGCCTCCCTGCCGTCCCTCTAGCGCGCTAGCCCCCCAAGATCCCGCGTGCTCTGCCTCGTCCCGGCCGGACCCTCAAGCCCGTCGCCGCCGTCCGCCGGCCCGATCCGCTCCCGGGCCTCGGCCTCACGCTCCTCGCCCCACCCAAGCTCCTCCATCCGCCACCGCCTCGCCGTCACCCGGCGCGCCGCCGCGATACTCGCTTCGCCGCCGTCGCCTGCCCGTCGCCTCGCCCAGACCTCGCCGCCGCCCGCGCCAGCGCCTCGCTTATTTCCTGCTGCCGCTCAGCCGCCGCAGCCAGCTGCCGCTGCCAGCCTCGCCACGGCTCCTTCCCTAACCTCGCGTACCCTGCACCGCCCGCCCGCCGCCCTCTGCGCAGCCCGTCTGCTCGCCGCCGGCCATCGACCTCCCGTCGGCGTCCTCGGCGCCAAGCTCGCCCAAGCCAGGTCGCCGCTTTCAGCCTCTTTCCGCGCGCGAGCAACCTCCTCACCGCCTCCGACGGTCGCATCTTCGGGCGCAGCGGCATCAGCGTCAAGGCCTTCTATCGCCGGTGGTCCATCTCGGGATCCGCGCCGATGGAGCTACGAAGTCTCGAGGTGGGCGTCTCCGCCTAGCCCGCTCGCCTTGCCAAGCTCGGTCTCCTGGAACCCGCTGGCACATGACTGAAGACCGATCCGTAGGTCGCCAAGAACCCCGTACCCGAAGACCGATCCTCGAAGACCGAATTCTAGGCACGCCAAGACCGAACCCGGAGATCTCCGGCACGGAACACCATGATCGCCAACCCGGGCAAGTGCTCCTTTCGGACCAAGACCAACGATTAAGTTCACCACCGTAAAGGCGGGCTCGAGATCTACTTGGCGGGCACATCGACGAGCACTACCCATCCAAGGCGAACCCCGGAATCCGAGTCCGACACCGACAACTAAAACCGTGGAACCGACAAGATCGACCTCACCGACGCCATGATCTCCCTCACGGAATCCGAAGCACGGACCCGCCAAGACCTCGCCACGGCAAGATCGACCCCGTGGGACCCGACAAGGTCTTCCCGACGACAGGAACGACACCGCCCCGGAAAGGACCCGAGGCGCCCCGAACACCGAGACCCGCTAAGCGATGCCACGCCAAGTTCGTCTACCCTAACGCCAAGACCAACCACGAGCTCAAAACGATCCCGCCGAGGCCGAACCCTAGACCCGGAACCTGAGACCGACCCCGAACCCCGGAACCCCCAAGATCGTCGAGACCCCTAAATGTTTTGGTTCTTCGCGGATAAGGCCGTTGAGTTGATGTGAGCTTACCGATCTTGGTTGAACCTTGGCAATGTTTTCAGCGAGCATCTCCCCCTTTCGACCTAGCTTACTTTTATAGTATTTATTTCCCTCCAGTTGATCTATTGCTATCGGAGTTGCGATGCTTTAGTTCGTACATGATATACCTGCCCTATATTGCCTTGGACACACCCTATTGCACATTGTTTGGTAGATAGTTGGACTTGCGGCGTCGTAGTTGCTTGCTCAAATGCTGATGTGTGCGTCATATGCCACGATTCTTGATGTATTTGCCGCATGTTGATGTTGGAGATGATTCTAGTTTACTTTTCGTCACTTTAATTTCTGTTTAACAACTAAAATTGAATAAGCGGAGGCATCGGGTGATAGATAATATTTGGTTTCGAACACCCACTTGTGTCCCGTAAGACCCAGTACTTGATACATTCCTTGTTTTTATGCTATCCACATCCGGAGGTATATATGGGACCCCTAGGCGAGCTTGATTCCGTCTTATTTCTTGGGGCCACAACTAGTTTGAGGTTTTATTGCTATCTGTACTTATGCCATGCTACTTTCTGTATTTAAATTGTGCGAGGAGCACCTGCATCGCTTTAGGTCATTGAGTGATTGATGCTGTATCGGCAGGTCCCGATTGGGATTCATAGCTTCGACCATTAGCCATTGTCGCAACCTTGAGTCCAGATCGAAGCTTGCCTACTTCGTTGTGGGCAGACTCCAAGGGTGGCCTCAAATATTTCGGAATCTGTGATTGTTCGATCGTGAAAGCCTCGTTGGGTTTTGATTTGGTTTCCGAGGTTGATCGGCGTGTGTTGCTATTGGTGCACCGGCCGGGTAAAACTTCTCAAAGCCGTGTCATGGATATGGACGACTTGGCCTGATTTCTCGATCATAGACAAGCATAACTAAAGTTTACTGCTATAAATTTGACTTATAATGACTAGTAATCAGCTTCACTATAATGGAATGGCTAATTAATACTGCCCACAATTGCTTGCTTGGAGTGTCGCTTGCGACCATTGTACCTGACTAGTAAGTATGGCAACTACAACGGAATTGGCTGAATAAAAGTACCAACAACTGCTGGGTTTTGGGTTTATCTCATGCTATCTGTATCTGATTAGTAATTGTTGCAACTACGACGGAATGATTAAATAAAAGTGCCCACTGCTTACTTTATCAGGACGATTATCTAAATCTGACTAGTAAAGTGCCACCACTATAACTGAATAAGTAAAACTGCCAACCGTGTGAGTTCCTCGGTTGACTTCCTCGTTTGGTCTCGAGGGGGAAACACCAGGATGGGTTTGTTTGGTGTTAGCTTCAGTTGGATCGGATAGGTCACTCTTACCCTCTCGATTACCGTCGTTGAATCGAGTCTCTATAGGTTGTTTAGTGCATCTTTTGCCTGGCTCGATCCACCATACCTATGTGGCGAGGACCGCCGAATTCTAGCCTCGCTGTCTTGGCCTCACATCGACGCTCCTTCTTTTCCTTTGCCTTTGCGGCACCCTTTGTTAAGCAGGTTTTGAGATCGGCGCCGTTAGCGGGTTACCCTTAGGCTTGGCCTGGGCAGGGTTATGGGCGCCATTGGTTATTCTTGAGGCTCTTAGCCCCATTTGCATCTTGTCCGTAGTGGACGCCGATTATTCAAGGTGATTTGGATCTTAGTACCTTATATGTATTCTTGACTCATGGAGTCATTGTTATATATATATCGTTCTGGGTCCCATCGAGGACTGTTGTGTAATGTTATTACTTCGTTTTCCACCCGCACGAAAGTGCTTGGTGGGCACCTTTGAATCGTTTCTATGCGGGTTTGGCGAATTTTGCTCAAACTTGCATAGGTCCGATTCTGAGGGTGTTACATACACCGAAGGTGCATTTGCCTGGGTTAAGCTTTATCTTGTATTTTCTCAAGTTGGCGAACGTTTCCGCCAGGTCGGCGAGTAGGTCACTCTGGCGAGCGGACTTCACGACCACGTCATCGATGTAGACGTGGATGTTGTGGCCAATTTGGCTCGCGAGGCACTCTTGCATGCACCGCTGGTAGGTCGCCCCGGCATTCTTGAGGACGAAGGTCATGGCGGTGTAGCAGAAGTCTCCGAATGGTGTGATGAACGCCGTCTTCTCCTCGTCCTCGACAGCCATTTTGATCTGGTTGTACCCAGAGTAGGCGTCCAGGAAACATAGCGACTCCGAGCCCGCGGTGGAATCGATTATTTGGTCGATCCGCGGGAGGACGAACTGCTCCTTTGGGCAGGCGCTGTTCAAGTTTGTGTAGTCGATACACATCCTCCAGGTCCCGTTCTTCTTCTCAACCACGACTGGGTTTTCTAGCCACTTGGAGTACTTGATTGGCCGGATCAAGCCTGCAGCGAGTAGACGCTGCACCTCCTCGGCGATGGCTCGGCGGCGCTCTTCATTGAAGGGCCGCAGGGACTGTTTGACAGGTCGCACTTTGGGGTCGGTGTTTAACTTGTGCTCAGCGAGCTCCGTAGGGACACCAGGCATGTCAGAGGGCTTCCATGCAAATATGTCCCTGTTCTCACGGAGGAACTCGATGAGCACGCCTTCCTAGGCTGGGCTCATGCCCGTCCCGATCGTCACCGTTTGGCTGGAGTCGCCTGGGACCGGCTCGACGGTGCGGGTGTGCGTCGTTGCCTCGAAGGTTGAGGTGTTTGCGCCCTCCGAGTTGGGCTTCTTGAGTATGGTGGGGTCGTCGTTGTTGACCCCGCTCGCGTACTTGGCGAGCTCATCGGCGTGGTTGGTTTCTGCCGCGATGACGGCATCGGCGAGTTCGGCCCCTTTGGCCTCGCACTCGGTGGCCATGTTGGGGTCACCGTTGATGGTGATGACGCCGCACGGCCCGGGGAGCTTCATCACGTTGTACGCGTAGTGTGGCGCTGCCATGAACTTGGCGAATGCCTGGCGCCCCAGGACGCAGTGGTAGGGGCTGTCGAAGAGCACCAGCTCGAAGACGATCCGCTCGGTGCGGAAGTTTGCCGGTGTGCCGAAGGTGACTGGCGGCGTGACCTTGCCGATCGGGTACGCCTTCCGACCGGGGACGATGCCATGGAACGTGGTGTGTGTTGTCTCGATCATCGACTGCGGGAGCCGCCTTTGAAGGTGTCAGGCAGGATGTTGATGGAGCTGCCGCCCCATCAATGTCTTGGGGAGCGATGGTCGCCGACCTTAAACGACCACCAGGGCGACTCGGCTCGGGTACTCGATGCGTGGCGAGTGGTCTGGCAGCTCCGGTGATGGCTGCTCCGACCGGTTGAGGAACCGGGAGCGTCCACCGAGACACCGCGTTGGCGGCGGCGGGTGATGATCTTCTTCTCGCCGTGTTGAAGCCTGTGAAAGTATGGGCGAGCCGCCACTTTGCGAATTTTCCGCCGTTTGGCGGGTCGTTGTCGGGGTCCTCCGTGCTCGCCGCCTTCTCGATCTCCACGAGGGTGTGGCGGTCGGCGGTTGTGTGCGTTGGCTTCCCTTCCTGCTATGAAACGCAAGGTTGGTTAAGGAGGGCCGGGTGAACCTTGGCTTGGCCTTGTAGTTGCCGCCGTCTCGGCGTTGTCCTCCGTCGGGCGAAGCTTGGGCTCGCGTTGCGTGTTCGCATTAGCGACAATCGAGTCATTCTGGCGCTGCCGGTGAGGCGACTGTTGCTGTAGCGTAGGTCCGACCTTCGTCCGCTGTCGTTTCCGCTCATGCGGCGTTGACCTCCCGACTCGTCGTCAGTTTCCTGGTTTGGATCTTCCTCTGCGTACCGTTTGGCGATCTCGAGGAGGTCCGGTATGTTGTCGAGTGCGAGTGTCGCTGAGCTTGGCGACGAGGCTCGTGAGCGCACGAGGTCTTGAAGCAATGGATCGCGGTGTCCGGTGGATGCGACGCGTTGTACCAGAGTTCTTGCCACCGTTGGACCCGGTTGTTGAGTCGACTCGCGGGTCCGTGGGCGTCGCCTGGTCTTCGATGGTGGTGGCGCGGGTGTAGGAGCACTCGAAGTGCCTGAAGAAGGCATCGCGCATCTCCTCCCAGGAGTCGATACTATCCTGGGGGAGGGTGTTGATCCACTGCCTGCACGTCCCCTCCATCATCAGGGGGAGGTAACGGGCGGCTAGCGGGTCGGTGTGGCCTGCGATCCCCATCGCCGTGAGGTATGTATTGAGCGAGGCGGGGTCGTGACGGGTCGATTTTTCTATCTCCTTGATTGCCTTGAAGTTTGGCGGTACTTCTCGCCGGATCATTGGTCCTAAGCACTTGGGGCCGAGTCGGTGGCGACCCCATGGGCTCGCCCGCCGGCGATTGGTTAGGTGTGTCGCAGTCGTCGGGCTGGCGTTTGGCGCCAGCTTTGGTTGTTGATGATGTGGGTGCGGCGTCGATGGGTTGACCGTTGGCGGCGACGGTTGGTCGCTGGCACGGGTCATTGGTGGAAGTGCAGCGTTCGCTGGTCGGTGGGCTGCAGTGGCTCTGTGGCGGCGGGCGATCGAGTGTTTGCCGCCATTGGGCAGCCGCTCGAGGCCGCTCGCTTCCCAAAAACGCGGTACACTCGGCCCTGCGAGTCGGCGCTGTGTTTTGCTCGACGGCCTTTGGCAGGCCCCGACGCATCGGATCTGAGGGGCACCGCTGCCGGTGGTCGTGATGTTGTCGGCTGCTGCTCGGCCCGCCACGAGGTTGTCCATCGGGGTGGAGTACAGTGGGAGGCCGTTGGCGTCTCGCTCCCGTGAAGAGACTACTATCCGTGGCTGGTCCCTGGGGGGTGTGCGGTTGGGTGGAGGTGGGATGCCCATCGCCGTCGACCCTGTCGGGGGCCGGGCGCTTCCTCCTGGTGGCGCATTTTCGCAGATCGCGCGCTCGGCCACGCAGGCCGGGTCGTTTTCGTCGTCGAAGTTCAGGGCGCGCCCCTGGACGGTGGGGTTCAGGCGCGACCTGATCCGCTGCTGGTGGTAGCGCGATAGCTCCTGCGCATTCACCTTCTCGAGCCGAAATTTTTCGCGCTCGGCTTGCTCCTTGCGCACTACCTCCGCCAGCTTCAGGCGGAGTTCCTCGACCTCCGTTGCCGTGGCATTAGGAGGGATCGGGGTGGAGAAGGGATCCTCCGGCGGTTCGGTACCGGTCGCCATGTAGGTCGCGGCGTGGCGACCGGTTCCGTCGCGGAGGTCGGCTGAATTTTCCGACCCGGAGTCGAAGTCGAAGATCCCGAGGATGGATGGGTCCTCGAAGTCTCCCACGTTGGAGACCTGGGTGATGGAGCCCGCGGGTGAAGCCGCGGTGATGGATCCGCGAGTGGCGCTTGGTCGCCGAGTCGGCGTCGTCGTTGAGGGCGTGGTCCTGCGTCTTCTGCGTTTTTAGCCACGCTGTGGGCGAGTTGTACTTTCGAGGCGGCGACGGATCGTGCGGATCTGGCACTCGGAGAGCCGATCGCGTGGCGGTGACTCGCGGATGCGAGCCGAGTCCTCTGAGACGATGACGTCGGTGAGGCCGACGAAGAGGCTGATCGTGCCAACCCGCAGGATCACGCTGTGTGTGACGGGTCGCGCCGTCGGGACGTAGCTGCTCGGCAAGATTTGGAGCATCTCGCTAATCGCTATCATGCGGTCGGTGGCGACCGTCTCGTTGATGGGCAGATTGGATCTCGCCGCAGAACACCGGCCAGGCCCCACGGTGGGCGCCACTGTCGTGGGGATGGTCACGGCAGATGCTGCAATCGGCAGCGAGTAGTAGAACGAGGGGCAAGGGCGGCCAGCCATCTGCGGTGAGAGATGAGGACGGAGACACAGGGTTTTACCCAGGTTCGTCCCCCCGGAGGGTAAAGACCTACTCCTGCTAGATTGTATTATGAAGGTGGTACAATGGGCGAGCTCGGCGGCTAGGCGGCGAGTCGCTTGGGTGTATGATGGAACGTATCTCTACACGTCCCGCAGGGAGGTTTATATAGGCTCACCTCCCCTAGGGTTTACATATCTCAACCGAACCAGTTAAGGCTTCGGTACTTGTTTAATGTAATCCGACTGGGCCTATCTACTCGCCTGGGCCTTCAGCTTCCAGTCGCTTGGATCCACGCCGGGCCTTGATCCAGTCGCCGTCTCGCAGGCCCACTCGCCAGTTCCTGGGCCAGTCGGAAACATCCTGCTGGGTATACCCCGGTAGGTACATCCCCATCAATCAAGCACATAGTTTGCTGTGGAGATTCCAACTTGGTTGCCCAGCAGGTGGCTGGCACCTGGAATACGCGGAACCATATGATGGCGGCATATCGAGACGAAGTGGATGAGATAGCCAAGAGCTTCTTGGGCTACGAAGTCAATTATGTACCTAGGGAGCAAAACGAGGCGGCTGATCTGCTATCTAAGCTTGGATCAGGGCGCAAAAGAATTCCGCCAGGAGTTTTCCTAGAGCATCTATGTACACCATCCGTGAAGGGGGACGACATCGACAATCCGGATAGAGATGACTCTTTCGTCAACATGGTGACAAAGGTCCCTCCGGCTTGGACAGAACCATTTATGGAATATCTCGAACACGGAACTTTGCCCGACGACGAGGTCAAAAGATGGCAAATAGTACGACGAGCAAAGGGTTATACCATAATCAATGGACAACAATACAAAAGGAGTACTACTGCTGTATACCTAAAGTGTGTTTCCCAGCTAGAAGGTATTGGAATCCTACGCGAAATCCATGTCGGAGATTGCAGGCATCACGTCGCTCCTCGATCGTTGGTCGCGAAAGCCTTCCGGCAAGGATTCTACTGGCTGACCGCGAAGGCGGACGCTGACAAGCTGGTTGAGACATGCATGGGATGCCAGTATTATGCCTGACAACCACATGTTCCTGCTGAAGAATTGCGAACAATACCAATAACTTGGCCGTTTGCAGTCTAGGGGCTAGACATGGTGGGACCGTTATAGACGGCACCATGTGCGTTTACGCATCTGCTTGTAGCAGCTGATAAATTCACTAAATGGATAGAAGCTAAACCCATTAGAAAGCTTGATGGGGCAACTGCCCTCAGGTTTGTTCGGGATCTAGTGGTGAGATTTGGTCTCCCACATAGCATTATCACCGACAATGGCAGCAACTTGTCACTCGGAGAAGTGGAGGCTTATTGTTGGGAGAAGGGCATCTGACTTGACCTTGCATCTGTGCCACACCCACAATCCAATTGTCAGGTTGAGCGAGCCAATGGATTAATTCTGCAGGGAATCAAGCCACGTCTTGAGGCACCGCTACATAGAGCAGCTGGAGCCTGGGCAGAAGAATTGCCATCTGTGTTGTGGAGTTTACGAACTACACCCAACAGATCCACCGGCTACACCCCTTACTTCGTGGTATATGGAGCAGAAGCCATCCTACCTTCCGACATACTTCACAATGCACCAAGAGTCGCCGCCTACGACGAAGATGACGCTGAAGAATCCAGACGCCTAGATGTCGACCATCTCGAGGAGGAGCGCGTTTTGGCATGCCAAAGATCCACCATCTACCAGCAGAAGCTATGCAGCTACCATAGTCGTCGCGTTCGGCATAGCTACGCGACGTCTTGGAGATGGGCCTCAGCCACCGACTGGGCCCCAAACTGGAGAAGCCGGCCAGCATCTGCACGGGGCTACGCTTCATTCTGGTCGCCAAGTGAGTTCGCTCACCTACTTTTGTCTTTCATAGCAGCTTGAATTATTTCGCTCACACGATCGATTTACAGGACCGGAGCGAAGAAGATAGGCCACCCGACCGTGTCTAAGGTGTCACCCGTCGTCAGCGAGGAGGATCCTTCCCGTAAGAGGAAGGCGGACGAAGTTGTCGTTCCTGCGGATGGCGCCAATAAGGAAGGGCGATGTCGCCACGATCTCCGACGACACGGCGGTATCACCGAATGAACCGCAATGGAGGCGGCCGTACCCACGAAGGAGGTGCTCCCTCGCTGGGTGACCGAGCCGGTCTCCTTTGGTGCCGGTGCCATCGCCACGCTCCCGCCGCTTCATGACAAAGGCGGCCGCGGCGAGTGGGACCTCGCCGAGCCGCACAGGGTCGCCGACGTAGAGGTCGAGCAACGTCGTGGGCACACGCCGGCTCTCCTCGCATCCATGGATGCGATACAACTTCACGGCATGCTTGGCGCAGCTATCCAGGTATGTCCAGTCCCCGAGGATCAGGTCGGTGTGCAGCAGCGGTCTGATTCTTTTAGTGTCTTGTTGTTATTTTCGCGTCGAGTCCCGGAGTGCGCACTCGCTGAATTTCAGCAGGTGGGCACTTAGGATTTTGTGATTGCCAGTCCCCGAGTGCACACTCGCTGAATTTCAGCGGGTGGGCACTTAGGATTTTTTGATTGTTACCCCCCAGTGCACACTCGCTGAATTTCAGCGGGTGGGCACTTAGGATTTTTTGATTGCCAGTCCCCGAGTGCACACTCGCTGAATTTCAGCGGGTGGGCACTTAGGATTTTTTGATTGCCAGTCCCCGAGTGCACACTCGCTGAATTTCAGCGGGTCGGCACATAGGATTTCGCTTTGGTTAACTGTTTGAATTGTGTGCAGGGGCTGCAACATGAGTCACCGACCGATTGGCGAAACACCGCGGAGAAGGAACTGCCACCGCCCAAGAGGCGAATAAGGGGCTTGCAGTTGCGAAAGCGAAAAAGAGGCTCGCCAGGACTTGTCCTATGGGTGAGTTAACAACGGCTCAATCGGCGTTGAGCTCGGCTGAGAAGCGGATCGCCGAGCTCGAGCGAGCCGAGGGAGGCGAAAGAGGAGGCGAAGTTCGGATGGTCGAGCCAAGGCCGCCGTTACGCCGCTGGAAGAGCGTAAATTTTCGGCGCCCTTGTTGCTGGGCTTCGGGCGACTATACTTCTCTTCAAAGCTTCATCACGGATCTCTCCCGTCCCTTGATTGGTGAGTTTGTCTGCCCTTGCCTATTGCATGTGTATTTTCGTAATATCTGATGTACTCACTGTTATCTTCTATCCGCAGGTCGCATCCTTGATAGCGCGGAAGAGGCGAGCTCGTTCGACGCGCGGCAATGTGTGGCCACGCTCGTCGACTCGGCGACATGCATCCGAGCCTACCTCCAGGAGATATCGCCCACGGAAGTAATTCCCAGCGACCTCGTCGAGGTGTATAAGTACTTGGAGAAGGCGCCGTCGGTCGTTGAGTTCATGACGCGATCGGCGTTCCGGCGTGGAGTGGCAACGGCGCTTAGCCTTGGGCTTGCTCATTTTCCAGAAGATTTCGATCTGGACGATGTGACGAGTGGCTACCCGTCGTCGACTGGCGAGGTGGAGATATCCGAGGTGCTCAAGTTGAGCCGCGCCATGTGTACTCCGGCACTGGCGATGGCGACCTCCTTCCTTACCAGGAGACGGTCGTCGCGCCCAACGACCCCGATACGCAGCACCGGGACTTCAAGGTCGAGCAGCCTTTTCGTGCGGCGATGGCGGGTGAACTGAGGACGTATCCGTCGAACCCGTACACTCCCTTCATCCGCAACCGCAAGGGTGCCAGCGAGTCGTCGTCGAAGCATGCGGAATAAGCTAGGTTGCCCTGGGGCGTTAGTAGCAGTTCTACCATTCGGCATACTATGTAATTTGAGACAATGCGACATGCTATTGAATGAGATATCGATATGCATTTTTGTGATTTGTCATGTGCTTTGTGGTTGAACGAGTCCCCGAGCGCGTCCGCCTTTTTGTGGGGTATACCTCGTGTGTGATTTGTTTGTGGTTTTTGAATGTTTTATTGTTGTGGTCGACTCGCCCGGACTCGACGAGCCAGTCGCTAGGCGACTCCCTTGAGCTATACTTATTTGTTTTCCTTGCGCGAACGAGGTCGGGTGGCCGAGTCCCGGCGTGGTACTTGGTTGTTCTAGGCGCGACTCGAGGGTGGGTGAGGACTTGGCGTTAGTTTGAGCGCATCACTCCTGCCTGGCCCGTTGGGTCAGTCGCGTGGCGAGTCCTGGGCATGCTCTCATACTTGGCGTTTTCCCGAGCCGCTCGCGCTGAACTGGTCACCAGTCCCCGAGCGTGGTACGTGGCCGTTCGAGTCGCTATGTCGAGGATGCGGAGGATCGTGGTCGCTGTGAGAAGCGAAGGCAGTTGTCTTGGCTCGTAGAGCCAGTCGGGCTAGGCGACTCCAATGGGGCTCCGGGTAGGCATTTTTCGTGGACGATGCAAAACCTGAGGTGACCCAGTGCTATTGCATCGCACTACTTAGCCGTGCCGATCTCTTTACCAAAGGTTGACTTCTGCGGTTAGCTTGACGCTGTTATTATGAGTGCGAGTGGCACAAGACACGGAGAGTAGGCGCAATTTTGCGGTAACCGATTCTTTTTATTTCATAGCGACTGGAGAGTACACATGTGGAGTTCTAGGAATAGAACTTCCGTAGGAGGTTTACATTCCATGGTCGCTTGACTTCGAGTTCGCCATCCCCGCGGAGGTCGATGAGGTAGTAGGCGTCGTTGCCGAGTACACGCCTGATGGCGAATGGTCCCTCCCATGGCGGGGAAAGCTTCTGCATGCCCTTCTTGTCCTGGATGAGGCGCAGCACCAGGTCGCCTTCTTGGATGGTGCGAGTTTTCACCCGCCAGCTGTGGTAGCGGCGGAGCCCTTGTTGGTAGATGGTGGTGCGCGAGCGAGCTAGGTCGCGTGCCTCGTCGAGTTGATCGACTCCATCCTGTCGTGCGAGTTCGTTCGCAGCCTCCGTGTAGTGGACGACCAGCGGCGAGTCATGCTCAAGTTCGGTGGGCATGACTGCCTCGACGCCGTACACCATGAAGAAGGGGGTGAATCCTGTCGACCTGTTGACCGAGGTGCGGATGCCCCAGATGACGGAGGGTAGCTCCTCGACCTAGCACCCGACGCTTTCGAGTGGTACTTGGAGTCGCGCTTGGTCGTGGAGGATGCTTTGATTGGCCCATTCCGCTGCCGTTGGATTCCGGTGGTGGTGATGCGGTCGAGCCGGATGTGGTGTTCTTCGTAGAATTCGGCCATGGCTCCTTTGGCGAAGTTGGTGTCGTTGTCCATGATGATGCTATTTGGGAACCCGTAGCGATATATGAGCTCGCGTAGGAACTTAGTGGCGGTCTTCCCGTCGCATTTCCGGACTGGCTTGGCCTCCACCCACTTTGTGAATTTGTCGACTGCGACCAGGAGGTGGGTGTAGCCGGAAGGGGCCTTTTTGAAGGGGCCTACCATATCCATGCCCCACACGGCGAATGGCCAGGTGATGGGGATTGTCTTCAGCACCGAGATCGGCACGTGCGTCTGGTTGGCGTACTTCTGGCACCCGGCGCACCGCTGGACAATGTCGACGGCGTCGGCGTGGGCGGTGGGCCAGTAGAAGTCATGCCGCATAGCCTTTGCGACTAGAGAGCGGGCGCCGGCGTGGTGGCCGCAGTCACCGGAGTGGATGTCGTGGAGGATCTTGCGTCCTTCGGCGGGTTGGACGCAGCGTTGGAACACGCCGGTGACGCTGCGCTTGTGGAGCTCGCCGTCGATGATGGTGTAGGACTTGCATCGTGGGCGATCATCCGGCGTCCGTCTGCCTGCCGGCAAGGTGTCGGCCTCTAGGTAAGCGGCGTAGGGCTTGGTCGATCGTGCAGCTCGGTGACGAGTGCGACCAGGGCTGCGTCCGCTGTGGCGGGACTCAATGTCGATCTCCTCGGGCGGTGATGGCTTGGTGATCGTGTCGAGGAAGACGCCGCGGTGGTGCGAGTCGAGCCGACCCAATGCGAGAGAGTCGTCGGCCTCCTCGTTCTTCCGCTGTCAATCCACTCGACGGAGTAGCTGAAGTGTCCGCACAGCTTGTCCATCGCTTGGCGGTATGCCGCCATGGTGGGGAGATGGCGTCGGTCTGCCGCGACTTGCCCAGCGATGAGTTCGGAGTCTCCGTAGCAGCGTAGGCGGTTGACGTTCATCTCCCTGGCAGCTCGCATGCCGTGGAGTAAGGCCTCGTACTCGGCCATGTTGTTGGTGCAGGGTGTGAAGTCGAGGCAGAGGACGTAGCGGAGCATGTCGCCCTTCGATGAAGTTAGCACGATCCCTGCGCCTACGCCGTCCACGTTCTTGGAGCCGTCGAAGTGCAGGCTCCAGTAGTGGAGGTATGGCAGCTTCTCTGGCTGCTGGGCCTCTTCCCATTCGGCGATGAAGTCCGCTAGGGCCTACGACTTGATCGCTTTTCGTGGCTCGTATTTTATGTTGTGGACACCGATCTCGACGGCCCACTTGGCGACCCGCCCAGTCGCCTCGCGGTTGCGGATGATGTCCTGCAACGGTGCTGAGGAAACGACCGTTATCGGGTGCTCCTGGAAGTAGTGCGGCAGGCGCCGCTGTGCTCTGAAGACCGCGTATACCAGCTTAAATGCTGCGGGTATCATTGGCGCGACTCGGTGAGGACCTCGCTGATGTAGTACACGGTCGCTGTCTTGGCGCCTTTCCTTCCTCCGGCTCGGCGACCATGGCGGTGCTAACGGCGCGCCGGAAGCCGCGGCGTAAACCAGCATGGGTTCTTTGTCGGTAGCGTGAGTAACACCTTCTTGAGGTCGCGGCGCGTCATCCGCCTCCTTGTCCCTGGAAGGTGGGGTTCTGCGCATCGGTATAGGGGCATCGCCTTTTCACCGCGGGGATGAAGCGGCGAGGGCGCTACTCGCCCGGCTACGGGCGTCGTGCAGGCAATCGGGTTTTCCGAGTCGGGCGATCGTGTCGATCTTGGTGGGGTTCGCCTCGATCCCTCGCTTGGAGACGACGTACCCCAGTAGTTGTCCTGCTGGTACACCGAAGGTGCATTTGCCTGGGTAAAGCTTTATCTTGTATTTTCTCAAGTTGGCGAACGTTTCCGCCAGGTCAGCGAGTAGGTCACTCTGGCGAGCGGACTTCACGACCACGTCATCGATGTAGACGTGGATGTTGCGGCCAATTTGGCTCGCGAGGCACTCTTGCATGCATCGCTGGTAGGTCGCCCCGGCATTCTTGAGGACGAAGGTCATGGCGGTGTAGCAGAAGTCTCCGAATGGTGTGATGAACGCCGTCTTCTCCTCGTCCTCGACAGCCATTTTGATCTGGTTGTACCCAGAGTAGGCGTCCAGGAAACATAGCGACTCCGAGCAGCGGTGGAATCGATTATTTGGTCGATCCGCGGGAGACGACGCTCCTTTAGGCGGGCTGTTCAAGTTTGTGTAGTCGATACACATCCTCCAGGTCCGTTCTTTTTCTCAACCATTGGGTTTGCTAGCCACTTGAGTACTTGATTGGCGGATGAAGCTGCGGCGAGTAGGCGCTGCACCTCCTCGGCGATGGCTCGTGGCGCTCTTCATTGAAGGGCGCGAGGAATTTGTTGACGAGTCGCACTTTGGGGTCGGCGTTTAGCTTGTGCTCGGCGAGCTCCGTGAGACACCGGGCATGTCGGAGGGCTTCCATGCAAATATGTCCCTGTTCTCACGGAGGAACTCGATGAGCACGCCTTCCTATGGGCTCATGCCCATCCGATCGTCACCGTTTGGAGTCGCTGGGACCGGCTCGGCCAGTGCGGGTGTCGTCGTTACCTCGAAGGTTGAGGTGTTTCGCCCTCGAGTTGGGCTTCTTGAGTATGGTGGGGTCGTCGTTGTTGACCCCGCTCGCGTACTTGGCGAGCTCATCGGCGTGGTTGGTTTCTGCCGCGATGACGGCATCGGCGAGTTCGGCCCCTTTGGCCTCGCACTCGGTGGCCATGTTGGGATCACCGTTGATGGTGATGACGCCGCCGGCCGGGAGCTTCATCACGTTATGCGGCGTGGTGTGGCGCTGCCATGAACTTGGCGAATACTGGCGCCCGGGGCGAAGTGGTAGGGGTGTCGAAGGGCACCACTCGAAGGCGATCCGCTCGGTCGCGGAAGTTTGCTGGTGTGCGAAGGTGGTGGCGTGACCTTGCCGATCGGTGCGCCTTCCGACCGGGGGCGATGCCATGGAGCGTGGTGTGTGTTGTCTCGATCGATTGCGGGAGCGCGGCCGCTGAAGGTGTCAGTGCAGGATGTTGATGGAGCTGCCGCCGTCCATCAATGTCTTGGAGCGATGATCGCCGACCTTAGGCTTGACCACCGGCGACTCGGCCTGGGTACTCGTCGTGGCGAGTGGTCTGGCAGCTCGGTGATGGGCTGCTCCGACCGATTGAGGCGGGAGCGTCCACGAGACACCGCGTTGGGCGGCGGCGGTGATGATCTTCTTCTCGCGCCGTTGAAGCTGTGAAAGTATGGGCGAGCGAGCGGCCACTTTGCGAATTTTCCGCCGTTTGGCGGGTCGTTGTCGGGGTCCTCCCGTGCTCGCCGTGCCTTCTCGATCTCCCTGAGGGTGTGGCAGTCGGCGGTTGTGTGCGTTTCGGGCTTCCCTTCCCTGCTATGAAACGCACAAGGTTGGTTAAGGAGGGCCGCGGGGTCGAACCTTGGCTTGGCCTTGTAGTTGCCGCCGTCTCGACGTTGTCCTCCGTCGCGGCGGAAGCTCTTGGGCTCGCGTTGTGCGTGCCCGGCATTGGCGACGAAGTCGAGTCATTGCGGCGCTTGCCGGTGAGGCGACTGTTGCTGTAGCGTAGGTCGGACCTTCGTCCGCTGTCGTTTCCGCTCATGCGGCGTTGACCTCCCGACTCGTCGTCAGTTTCCTGGTTTGGATCTTCCTCTGCGTACCGTTTGGCGATCTCGAGGAGGTCCGGTATGTTGTCGAGTGTGCGAGAGTGTCGCTTGAGCTTGGCGACCAGAGGCTCGTAGCGGCACGAGGTCTTGAAGCAATGGATCGCGGTGTCCGGGTGGATGCCGACCGCGTTGTACCAGAGTTCTTGCCACCGTTGGACCCAGTTGTTGGTCGACTCGCGGGGTCCGTGGACGCATCGCTCCAGGTCTTCGATGGTGGTGGCGCGGGTGTAGGAGCACTCGAAGAGCCTGACGAAGGAGTCGCGCATCTCCTCCCAGGAGTCGATACTATCCTGGGGGAGGGTGTTGATCCACTGACTGCACGTCCCCTCCATCATCAGGGGGAGGTAACGGGAGGCTAGCAGGTCGGTGTGGCCTGCGATCCCCATCGCCATGAGGTATGTATCGAGCCAGGCGGCGGGGTCGTACGAGGGGTCGTACTTTTCTATCTCCTTCGGTGCCTTGAAGTTTGGCGGGTACTTCTCGCCTCGGATCATTGGTCCTAAGAACTTGGGGCCGAGTCGGCTGAGCGACCCCATGGGCTATCTCGCTAATCGCTATCATGCGGCCGGTGGCGACCGTCTCGTTGATGGGCAGATTGGATCTCGCCGCAGAACACCGGCCAGACCGGCCAGGCCCCACGGTGGGCGCCACTGTCGTGGGGATGGTCACGGCAGATGCTGCAATCGGCAGCGAGTAGTAGAACGAGGGGCAAGGGCGGCCAGCCATCTGCGGTGCGAGATGAGGACGGAGACACAGGGTTTTACCCAGGTTCGTCCCCCCGGAGGGTAAAGACCTACTCCTGCTAGATTGTATTATGAAGGTGGTACAATGGGCGAGCTCGGCTGGCGGCGAGTCGCTTGGGTATGATGGGCGTATCTCTACCGTCCCTTGAAGGTTTATATAAACTCACCTCCCTAGGGTTTACATATCTCAACCGAACGATTAAGGCTTGGTATTTAATGTAATCGGTGGCCTATCTACTACTTTGGGCCTTGACTTCGATCGCTTGGATCCACGCGGGCCTTGATCGATCGCCGTCTCATGAGCCCACTCGCCGATTCTGGGCGATCGGAAACATCTGCTGGGTATACCGGTAGGTACATCCCCATCAATCAAGCACATAGTTTCTTGTGGAGATTCCAACTTGGTTGCCCGGTGGTGGCACACAGAATACGGAACCATATGATGGCGGCATATCGAGACGAAGTGGATGAGATAGCCAAGAGCTTCTTGGGCTACGAAGTCAATTATGTACCTAGGGAGCAAAACGAGGCGGCTGATCTGCTATCTAAGCTTGGATCAGGGCGCAAAAGAATTCCGCCAGGAGTTTTCCTAGAGCATCTATGTACACCATCCGTGAAGGGGGCCGACATCGACAATCCGGATAGAGATGACTCTTTCGTCAACATGGTGACAAAGGTCCCTCCGGCTTGGACAAAACCATTTATGGAATATCTCGAACACGGAACTTTGCCCGACGGCGGTCAAAAGATGGCAAATAATGACGAGCAAAGGTTATACCATAATCAATGGACAACTATACAAAGGAGTACTCTTGTATACCTAAAGTGTGTTTCCCGGCTAGAAGGTATTGAAATCTCGCGAAATCCATCTCGGAGATTGCGGGCATCACGTCGCTCCTCGATCGTTGGTCGCGAAAGCCTTCGGCAAGGATTCTCTTGGTGACGCAAAGGCGGGGCCGACAAGCTGGTTGAGACATGCATGGGATGCGATTATATGCCCCAACCACATGTTCCTGGCGAAGAATTGCGAACAATACCAATAACTTGGCGTTTGCGGTCTAGGGCTGAACATGGTGGGACCGTTATAAACGGCACCATGTGCGTTTGCATCTGCTTGTAGCGATTGATAAATTCACTAAATGGATAGAAGCTAAACCCATTAGAAAGCTTGATGGGGCAAGCGCCCTCGGGTTTGTTCGGGATCTAGTGGTGAGATTTGGTCTCCCATAGCATTATCACCGACAATGGCAGCAACTTGTCACTCGGAGAAGTGGAGGCTTATTGTTGGGAGAAGGGCATCGACTTGACCTTGCATCATGCACACCCACAATCCAATTGTCGGGTTGAGCGAGCCAATGGATTAATTCTGCAGGAATCAAGCCACGTCTTGAGCACCGCTACATAGAGCAGGTGGAGCTGGCGGAAGAATTGCCATCTGTGTTGTGGAGTTCTGAACTACACCCATGATCCGGCTACACCTTACTTCGTGGTATATGGAGTAGAAGCCATCCTACCTTCCGACATACTTCACAATGCACCAAGAGTCGTCGCCTACGACGAAGATGACGATGAAGAATCCAGACGCCTAGATGTGGACCTTCTCGAGGAGGAGCGCGTTTTGGCATGCCAAAGATCCGCCATCTACCAACAGAAGCTATGCAGCTACCATAGTCGTCGCGTTCGGCATCGCTCGTTTAAAGAGGGGGATTTGGTGCTCCGACTTAAGCAGAAGAAGTCACACAAATTATCCCCGCCATGGGAAGGACCATTCATCAGAAGCAAGGCGCTGCTCAATGGGTCTTACTACCTCGTTGACAATCCTTAACTGAAGGATAGACCCAACAAGGATCATAAGCCTAAGCGACGTGACCCGGATGATGACTACCCAGAGCTTGATCGGCCATGGAACATAGTACAGCTACGTCATTTTTACACTTAGCATTTTTTATCTAATTGCGTACCTCTTATATGATCAATGAAATAAAGCAATCTGGTTCACTCATATTTATGAGTCTTTTACCTCCTTTAGTGTTTATTTTTAGATCATGTAAAACCTTTATGCACAAGTTTTGCGATTGCACTTGTGAAAATTCTGCCTATGGGCGATAGCTTAAGTTTTCTGGTCTACACGTTCTTTGTCGTTTTTATGTGGATTCTGGAGTAGTGACTTTTGGCACTTATTGTCAGCGATTTTGTGCTGAGGTTATTGATGGTGCCATTGGGCATCATCACCTGAGCGCATGGTTCCGACAACGAGTCTTCCGACTCACAAAAATTCAAGCATAAGAACCAAAGTAATGGATAAGCCAGCACTTGCTTAAAAAATATATACATGCTAGAAACTGGTTCTTAAGTAGCAGGACATACAACATTGTTTTCCGCCTTAATTTAAACACATAGTTTTTCTGCATACGCATCAAATGTGAAACAAATATTACAAGATTGTGTTTCATTCCTTTGGCGCAGGCGACTTGGAAGCAACGTCATCGGCAGCAGGAGAACCACCCTCGAAGTCGGCAGTGTGAAGGGACTCAGAGGGGCTTTGGTTGCCGCTATCGATGGTATTTATCGACACGAAGACATTGACGTCGACTAACTCGGCAACTCTGGTATCATAGGCCGCGAGTGACGACAAGATCGATTCGTGATTAATCTCTTTGCCATCATTATCTACGTCGGGAATGCCAGAGGTCACCGTGTCGATGTCGGCATCTTCGTAGTGTGCCTTCACCATGTACAGCGCCATCCTTGCGCCGGCCTGTGCACATGAATCTTTCCAGCTTGTGATACGCTCGGGGGCTCGACACAGGATCTCTGAGTACTTCGCCACAGAGTCCGATGCCTTGATGTTGATCTGGAGGGCCTTGACAATCTCTTTTGCTTGCGCGATGGCGGTGTTGATGAAGTTGCCGGCAAGAACCATGCATTCCTTTGCTGGAGGAGGCGACCGGGTTAAACCCATAGGAGCTGAAAATTCCGACAAGGAGCACATAAGTTCAAAAATTCAGAGTATATAGACTATAGAAATCCAAGACGGAGAATTACTTACTGAAGATGCTAGCCTCAGCTTGCTAGAGGGTATCCGCCAAGGAGTCCTTTTCTTGTTGGAGGAGCTTGTATGCCTCATGGTGGCGTTGATTCTGCTCGTCGGCAGCTTTCTTCTGATCCCTTAAGATCGAGATCTCCTCCTTCAAGCGGTTCATCTCCTCGGTGGCGGAGTCCTGTAGGGCTTTCATCGATTCTTCATGCATCTTCAGCATGTCCTTCCTATCCTGCTTAAGGATCTTGTTCTCGCTATCCAGCTCCTGAATGTGCTTGGATTGCTCGACAATGTCCTTAGCCTTGGCAATGGTTTCTGCAAGTCGGAGAAAGCAAAGTACACAGTGAGTACTCGGAGAATGTGGGCACAAAACCAAGTCGAAATGCGAAAAAAGAAAACAGACGCTTGCTCTTGGTGATTTGTTCCTTCAAGAAGACAAATTTACCCTTTTCAGCTTCCAAGTCTGCGCGCATCTTCTAATACTTGTCGTTGGCCATGCCCCTCCGAGCATTCTCGTTCTGTGGAAAAAAGGAAAAAGTTAAACGTTGTTTGGTCTGCTTGGAGCATCTAGCCGGAAAAATTCCACCTAGACGCTCGGGGGTTACAGCGAGAGTTTTTAACTTAGCAGTATACTTAGTCTTTCTTTAAGCATCTAGTCGGAACTAATTCAGTTTTCGATTAGAAACTTGGGGGCTACGGTATAAAGTTTTTAACTCGGATATATGCTTAGCTTTTCTTTAAGCATCTAGTTGGAACTAATTCAGTTACAATTAGAGGCTTGGGGGCTACAGTATTGAAACTATAAACACTGCGTATGCTACTTTTAAAGCATCTAGTCGGAATAATTCATTCCACCTATATGCTTGGGGGGCTACAGTGAGAAGTTTTCTATCTTAGTCACTCTTAGAGCATCTAGACGCAAAGACCTATGGTTTTCCGTCTACATCCTCGGGGGATATAGTGGGATACTCATATGAAATGCAAAAGGCGAATAAAAACTTACAAGTGCAATGATCTTGAGGTTGGTAGCGCTCTCGGCCAGCAGCTTGCCAAAGGATACGCTGTTTCCTTGCAAGATCTCTGCTTGTCGGAGGAGATCCTCTAGACCGCACGTCGGAGATGTCGGCACCGCACCAGGAACCAGAGCAGTTCTATCCGGCGTAAGTATCGGATAGACTACCTTTGGATACTCTATGGATTTCTTGGGTGTGGGGGCGCCGCCTACGGCAGAAGTACCTGCTTGCACCACCGCCTTACCGCCACCGATGACATCCCTAGCCGGAGCTCCAACCATTTGGTGGGCGGCACTCTCCTGCGTCGCCTTCTCGCCGACAACAGCGACCTCGGTAGAGGCACCTGAGTCCACTTCCATGGCGGGAGGGCCAGATGACTCCTTTGCTTGTGAGCTTGTAGGGGAAGACGAGGGCTTGACGGAGGGAGTGACAGGGGCGATGGAGGGAGATGCGTCGCGATGCAGCATGTCCTTAATGGTTCTAGAAACCCCCAATGTTTTGGAGGTCTTCTTCAAGCCGGTCGTGCCTTTCTTCCAGAAACATGCAAAATGCATAAGTACAGGAGCAAGACAGATAAATAGACAATGTCGGAGGAAAAGAAGCTTACACAAGTGGTGGTGCTTTGGCAAAAGGGATCCCAGTAGTCTTTCTTTTCTCCGCCTCCAGGGCGGCGGTAGTCTTTTTGGAGGTTCCACCCTCCGTCTTCTTCTTGCCTCCGTTGGCAGCATCAAAGGTGGAGCTCTTCCGCTTTCGCGCCAATGGAGCATCGTCGTCGGACACGACCGTGACTTCCTTGATCGTTGGATCGTAGATTTGGGCAGCCATGTTGTCCTCCTCTAGACCGCTAAGCTGTTAAGTGAGAATTCACCGTGTTTAGATGAGATAAAAATGGCTAGACGGAAGAACTGGAGTATATGTAATACACGGAAGATAAATAGTTACCTTTGGGCACTTGTTGTCTACGAACATGTCGTAGGTGATGGTGAAGCCACGTGGCTTGTCCTTCACCTTGACGATTTCCTTAAGACGGAGCTTGACGGAGTCGCTCGAGAAATCTTGCACGGAGATGCGGAGGCTATCCCTTCTATCGCTAGTATACTCGTGCATCAGCTTCAAGCGGTGCTGCAGAGGTTGGATTCGCCTGATGAACCAGCACATGGCTAGGTCCAAGCCAGTCAAACCCGTCTCTATGAACCACTCTATCCGCCTCATGACGCGGGAAGCATCGATGTCGGAGGAAAGGGAGGCTTGGGATCTCCATGTCGAAGTTTCGGCGGCGGCTCCATCGACGAAGTCCGGGTATGTTACTTCTCGGCCGGCCAGAGGGATATCTGGGCCGTAGAAGTAAGTACGCTGCCAGTTCTTACAGGACTCGTGGCCGACGATGTCAGGGAACCGCCGGCCAGGACGGATCTTGAAGCTTATGGTGCCACAATTTCTAAGTTTGTCCTTACTGGTTCCGGCTTCACTCTTGACGGTGAAGAAATACACGAAGAGATCTAGCCTAGGATTTATCCCTAAGTAACCCTCGCAGAGCGCTGCGTAATTGCTAAGCGCTAGGATGCTATTGGGAGAGAGGTTTTGGTGCTGGACTCGATAGTGGTTCAAGACGGAAAGGAAGAAGTTAGAGATGGGTAGGGAGACGCCGCGTACCAATTGGGTTTTGAGGTACACCTTTTCTCCGTCTTGGGGAGAAGGTGTCACCTCGCCGGCCGGCGCCGCCCGCCAGGCGAGCCCCTCCGTCGCAGGGAGGTAGCCCTCGGCGATCAGCTCCTTGATATCGCGGTCCGTGATGTTCGAACCGCGCCAATCGCCTTTGTGGGAGTCAAGCTCCTCCTCCAGCAGCTCCAGCGCCGCTGGATTATGGTCGCCGCCGGTGGACTCAACCACTGCCGAGACGGGGATGACCAGACCCTCTAGGGGCACGACGACGAAGCTCGCCGGCTTCACCTCGGCTTCGCCCGACGCCGCCATGGAAGGAGTAGAGCTGATGCTGGCCATTGAGTGAGTTTGGAGGTGACTGGCAAGAATTGGAGTTTGGGTTTTCGTGAGATTGCGCGGAGAGCTCGAGGGGGCGCTCGCTGGAGGAAGAAGGCGATGCGAGGAGAGAATGAGGTGAAAAGTAAAAAGTTCCACCGCAGTTACTATTTATGATCTCCAGCATCAAGATTCGTGCAGCTTGATCGGACGGTTGCCGCATAGACGACATGTGCGCGAACGTGCGTGGAAATTTCGCCACGTCCCAACCGTCAGCGCCAACGGTTCGTATCACTCACGCGGGAAAATCGGACATGATTGTGTTCTCTGCATGTGTGAGTTACGAGGCGTCACTGACTTACGCCTACGTCGCCCTAGCTGACATAGGCAGATGAGCCGTCACATCGGAATATTCCGGCATGGACGGATAAAGTCCGGCTACGGAAGAGTATGCTGGAAGATTCAGCATTTCTCCAACTTACATATTGAAGACGGAGAAAACCTTACAGGGTTCTTTGGGAGGACTACGAGATTGCTTGACGATTTGCCGACATCCATCTAGACGGAGCGTTTCACGTGAAGAGGCAAGACGGCGCAAGATCTCGGAGTTCTCCGGGGGCTACTGTTGGGGATATGCTATATGGGTATCCTCATAGCATGTCTCCTATCCGGATAACCCGGGTGGCCCACAGTTGGTAGCATGGCCCATGTCCTACTGGGCGGCCTAGTTAGATGGATCCAGAAGGAAGGCCCATGCCGGATAAAGGAAGGCTACGGTTGGAGTCACCGACGTACCCGGAGCCTTGGAGTACAAGACACACAAGACTAGTAATAGACGGTGTAGGACTCTGTAACCTGTCCGGCTAGGACTTTTCCCTGTAACCCTAGGACCTGGTGACTATATAAGTCGTGCCTATGGGAGCCTTTAGGGAAAGATAACTTAGACTTTCTAGTCACCTCGCACAGCGAACCAATCCCTGTAACTCGGCGTATTGCCCTTATAGTGATTATAGCAGGAGTAGGATTCCGCCACCGTCATGGGATCTGAACCTGGGTAAGCTGTGTTACCTCGTACCCGTCAACCGACCGCCTTCCCCCATGTCTCTAAACACGCATTGTGAGGACCCCTCCATGGCGTACTCGTCGGCAATACCACGACACCGAGCCAGCCGTCGAGTCAATGACTTGGTGAATGCGAGGCAAATCAAACGGATCTTTGGGACATGCCTTGTTCAAGCCAGTGTAATCAACGCACATTATTAATTCTTTGGTTCCCTTTTTGGGGACAAGTACAGGATTGGCCACCCAATGGGTGTGAAGGACTTCTCGGATAAAACTAGCCTTAAGTAACCTAGCTATCTCTTTGCCTATGGTGCGTCTCTTCTCATCTCCAAAGCGTCGTAGAGGTTGTTTCACTAGTTTACATTTTGGATCAATATTCAAGCTGTGCTCGGCAAGTTCCCTAGGTACACCTTTCATGTTGGCAGGTTGCTAGGCAAATATGTCCCTATTCTCACGGAGGAACTCGACGAGCGCACTTTCCTATTTAGGGTCTAGGTTCGTCCCAATGGCGGTGGTATTGGAAGCATCGCCTACCACAAGTTCCACCGGCTTGGTCTTGATGGCGGCCTTGAATGCTGGGCAGAGTCAGAAATTTGTTTCTTCGACGCGGGCTTCTCCGAGGCATCGACCTTGCTCTGGATATCCTTGAATTCTTCACTATAGATGACAGCTTCTGCGTAGGTTAATTCTCCAATCTCGCAATCCCTTGCTTTGGTAAAGCTTCCGGATACAGTGATGACACAGTTTGGTCCGGGTATCTTGAGTTTGTTGTAGACGAAGCATGGCTTGGCCATGAAGGTGTGGAATATGTCGCGACCAAATATGACGTGGTACACGCTCTTGAAGGGGACCACCTCAAAGGTCATGCGCTCTTGGCGGTAATTATTAACATCACCAAAGGCAACCTGAAGTGTGATGCACCCAAGGGACCGAGCCTCCCGACCAGGAACTACGCCGTGGAAGATGGTGTTGGTACGCCTTAGGTTTGCCTCCGTCAAGTTCATCTTCTGCAGTGTATCTAGGTACATGATGTTGATGCTGCTTCCACTATCCACCATACATTTGGTGAACTCATTGCCGTCAAACAGGGGGTTGATGACCATGGTGTATTGGTTCTCCGTAGGGATAAGGTCTGGATGATCCTTCCTGTCCCAAGTAATTGGAATCTCCGACCAGCGCAGGTACTAGGGAACTGGGGGTAGTGTAACCATCAGTATCCTCATGGAGGTCTTCTGTTGTCGGACGGTGGGGGTGCCAAGGAAAGTGTGGAAAACTGCCTTCTTCTTCTTGAAGGGGTTCTTGCCTTCGCCGTCGCTCTTGGCGGTGTGCTTGGGGTCAACTTCCTCGTCCATGTCACTTGAATCCTTGGACTCCTCCTCCTTATTCTTCCCCTTGCCCTTGCCTCGCGGTCTGTTCTTCCGACTTTGCTTGTAGCCGGACTCCGGGTCCTCCTTGAGGTCGTTGACGAACTTGTTGTGACGGTTGGTGTGGGTGGCCTTGCCGTTGTTGTCGAGTTGTACGAGGCATGGCATATTCTGTTACTCCTTGTAGGTTTGGGGAACGCGGAGCGCTGCCGAGGTAGTTTCACTTCCTCGCTGCTGCCCACGGCCTGCTCCCCGTCCTCAGCCACGCTGTCTGCCATCACCTCGTCCTACAAAAGTCATAGCGACCACGTTGGGAGTTTGCTTTTCTTCTGGTGCAGTCTTCCGCTTGGTGTTGTTGTTCCTCCAAGCTTGAGTTGGAACAGCCGTTGCTGGCAGAGAGCCTCAAGCATCATCGTCGGCAGCCGTGAACTCACTGGACAACTGAATCATCTGGTTCAAGTCTAGCTGGTGATTGTCCTGCAAGTGCTTCAGCTTATGCCGGAGCAACGTGCCCCTTTCCAACCCATCGATGAAGGCGGCCATGGCGGTCTGGGCATGCACTCTGGCGCAGAAATTCTTCATATCTAGCCAGCGGGAGAGGTAGGCGCGAGATGTCTCGTCTTTCTCTTGCACGCACCGCTGTAGATCGCCAACAGTGCAGGGACGTTTGTACGTACCCTCGAAGTTCTTGGTGAACACTTCTTGCATGTTCAACCAATTGCAGATGGATCTCTCCGGCAAGTCATCAATCCATTGACGGGTCGTGCCCGCCAACATTAATGGGAGGTACTTGACGGCGACGTTGGGGCTACCCCCGGCGATCTCCACCGCGTTACCATAGTCCTGCAACCATGTATCTGGCTTGGCGGTGCCGTCATAAGTCTTGGTGGTCTTGTCTATCCGGAAACCTTTGGGGTAAGTTGCAGACCGTAGGTCCAAAGCAACATGGTCCCAGGTATGGTCCTTCCCGGGACTCGTGGATCTTGTCTAGACGCGAACCTGCATCATATGGCTCTGGGCTTCTTTTCTTCTTTTTGCCATCAGAGGATGGGCTGCGTGAACGACGCGGGCCTCCTCCACCATGGTGGTTGCTAGGTGGCGACGAAGGCAGAGGTGGCGGTGTGTTAGCTTTATTGCTGTTACCCTCCTGCGACGCCTCACGCTTGTCGCGGTTGCTTGTCAGACGCGGAGGGTCATGGTGCGACCTGCTCTTATGTCCTTGGTTGCGCTCTCCGTCATGACGGGTCTGCTCCGTGTTGTCGCGGATGACGATGCCACCCTGCCTTGGCGGAGGCATATCCGTACGACGGTGATCCTTGGGGTCTTCGCGATGTCGGGGGGAGCGGGGCGGTGGCGATGGGCGACGAGGTTGGGCCTTACCTCCATGGTTGGAGGATATGGGGATAGCATCCTTCCTGTTGCATGCATCCCTCCGTCTTCGTTATGACGAACCCATCTGAGACCCGACATCAAGAGGAGATCTGTCCCTTGGCGGCTTATGCTGGCTAGACTGGCAAAACGCTGGGTCAGACTCAAGCCTCTGAGAGGTGGCCTTTTCCTGCCGTTTCACCGCCTTGGCCACTAGGTCATAGACCTGGTCCACCGCTTCGGGTGATCTATCCTACTCCAGAAGGGTCTTGGCAACGGCGAGGTTGAGGAGGAGTGGGCATCACCTCCCTGCCTTCACTGTCAATTTATGGCTTGGCCTGTGCCGGCTTCGAGGGAGCCCATCCTAGGTTTCACCGCACACCAGGATCGTTGATGACGCGAGCTGGAGCTTTCTTGGCCTTCTGCTGTTGTAGTAGAGTCTTGTACTCGGCCTCCATTGCTCTAGCTTTCTCTATTGACTTCTGCGCGTTGGCCAGATCTCGATCTAGCTTTGTGCCTTGCTCCGCGATGGCATGTGCTTCCTCCAGCAGCTGCTAGCGGTTCTCGTCAAGCTGGACTACATTGCGAATATGAGCCACGGTCATGGGCTCGATGAGGAGATTGTCGTACATCACTCTATCAACCGGAGTGCCTTGGGCAGCAGCAGACGTAGATGCCGGAGGCGGCGGGTTTGCGGTGTTGTTGCTCGGGCTGGTGCCGAGTTCCTGCGGCTGTTGCACTAGGTTAGGCGGAGGGGGCATGTCCTTTGCGCGATCATTGTCGGCAGCAACATGTGGTCCCTTCCCTTTGTCCAGCGTTGTAGGCGGACCTCGTCCAGGTTGATATTCATCCATCACCATCCCAATGGTGACGAACACCTCCCGGGACATGACGGCATTGTTGGTCTGCTCATAGCGCTTGAAATCCTCCTCCATCTCCTGCATGACAGAGTCTAGCTCCTCCGGACTAAAGTATATCTCCTCTGAATCTGCAATGAAGTCGGCGTAGAGCGCGTCAATCACGGAGTCGGGGGGTTCCGGGGCTTCCTCGATGATGGGGGGTGGAGGTGCAACAGCAGCGATGATGACTGGAGGTGGTGGTGCAGCTATGGCGATGGCGGTGGGAGGCGACGGTGGTGGTGGCTGAAGCGGTGGCGCTCCGTCAATGAGCGCAAGAGCTGTCTGAGCTGCCTCCTCAGCCTCGGTGTAGTTGTTGACGGTGTTCACCATGTTTTTGAAGGTGAGGCATCCTGAAGCCTGCTGCCGCCTTAGAGAATGCCGGAGAAGCGTTCCTTGGTCCAGTCCTTCCACAAAGTGATACATAGCATCATCATTGGGGTAATGCGCCAGATCGGCTCGTATACGGATCCACTTGGCAAGATAATCGCGGGGGTTTCACCCTCTCTCTGAATGCAACGCGCCAGGTCGAAGATGGTAACCACGTCGACGAACTTGGATCTCTGCTGTCCAGACGCACGGACGAAGCCGGCGGACTTGCAGTGATCTTCCATTGTTATATCCTACACAAGGGCAGTTTGGGTGGGCCTTGAATGTTTCCGATCTTTGCCGGCAAACTCCAAGGAGAGATCCAACATTGATCCTTCCACGAACGTATCCTGCCCGTAGGCGGTCCGTGCAGGTCTTGATGCTCCTCCGACTCCCAGGGAACTAGTGCCCGAGTCGGTTTCGCCGATGAAGAGGTGGATATCTCCAATGGGGACGATCAAGCACCGTGTAGGGTTCGTCTTCGCCGGGATCCAAAACTCGTCGGGAGGGACGATCAGAACATTGTCGGTGAAGAGAACATGACCGATGCATATGGTTTCGCCGATTCCCGTGAAGATCTTGGTCCTCGCACGCTGAAGAGCCTGACGCGCCTCTTGCCCCATGGTGGGCGCCAACTGTCATGGTATTGCCAACGAGTACGCCATGGAGGGGTCCTCACAGTGCATGTTTAGAGACGTGGGGGGAGGCGTATGGTTGACGGGTACGAGGTAACACAGCTTACCCAGGTTCAGATCCCACAACGGTGGCGGAATCCTACTCCTACTATAAATCACTATAATGTCAATACACCGAGTTACAGGGATTGGTTCGCTATGCGAGGTGCGTCGTAATCGAAACTAGGTTGTCTAGAATTATGCCCTAAAGGTTCCCATAGGCCCGACTTATATAGTCGGCAGGTACTAGGGTTACAGGGAAAAGTCCTAGCCAGACAGGTTACAGAGTCCTACACTGCTTACAACTAGTCTAGCGTGTCTTGCAATCCAAGGCTCCGGGTACGTTGATGACTCCTCCGTAGCCTTCTTTTATCCGACATGGGCCTCCCTTCTAGATCCATCTAACTAGGCCGCCCAGCAGGCCATGGGCCATGCTACCAACTGTGGGCCACCCGGGTTATCTGGATAGGAGACATGCTATGAGGATACCCATATAGCATATCCCCAACATCCCTATACTTTCGACATCACGCCGTCGTGCTGCCAGAATCACGAGGAGAGAACTACAACCTCCGATGCCTGCTGGAACAAGGTATAGGAAGGTCTTCATCGAGTACTAAATGTGTGACCGGCTGCAGAAGCGCTGCCGGAACGCAGCGCCGGAAGGATCGTCTATGCGATCTTGAGATCGGCAAGTGTACGACTACATCACTAACGAGAATCTACTCTCGTTAACCGCTTTGGAATCTTCGAGGGTGAGTACTCTAGTCGACTCGTTGCTACAATCTAGTAGATAGATTTTTGCTTGTTTGTGTTCATGCGGTAGAAATTTTTTGTTTTCCATACTACGAACCCCTACAAAAAGGATAAGGAGCGGTTATTACTAAGGTAATAACTTCTAAGACTCAACAAAACTATTGGGTTATCTCCCAAGAAGTACTTTTCTTTAATGCCTTTAAGTTAGGCTTGATAATTTCAAAGATGCTCACATAGGAGATATGGATTTGAAGTGAAAGAGAGCATTGGTACGTCGGAAACGTATCTATAATTTTTGATGCTCCATGCTTGTTTAGTATCTACTTTGCTTTACTTGTCTACACAATGAGGTGCTTTTTACATGTTTTTTGGTACTAACCTATTAACAAGTTGCAAGATGCGGATGCCTTTTGTTGTTTTTGGTTTCAGAAAAGTTAGTAAAAAAATATTCTCGGAATTGGACGGGACAAACGTCAAAGTCAATTACTTTCCATGGGGAACAAGAAGCCCAGAGGGGAGCCAGAGAGGCAAGCCAGGGCGGCCAGACCCATCCTGGGTGTGGGTGGGCCCTGCCCCGCGCCGGCGAGGGGTGTGGCCCCTCTAGCCACCGCCTCGGCCTCCCCCTTCGCCTATAAGAAGTCCCCGATGCAGAAACTCTAAGCACCCGATAAAATCTCCAAAAAACCATCTCTGGCCACCGCCACCATCGTCCCTAGATCGGGGGGTCTGAAGTTCTTCCCGACACCCTGCCGGAGGGGAGATCATCCCGGAGGCCATCTCTTCGGTATGATGCGTGAGTAGTTCGACCTTGGACTATGGGTCCATGAAGTAGCTAGATGGTTGTATCTCCTCCTTTGTGCTTTCATGTATAGATCTTGTGAGCTCCGTTCATGATCAAGATCTAATCTATTTGTAATCATGCATGTTGTGTTTGCGGGGATCCGATGGATATTGAGATTATTATGTTGGTTTGATTAATGGTTTTGTCTTTAATATTCTATCATGTTTGTGTTGTTTGTGATCTTGCATGCTCTCCGTTGTTAGTAGCCATCTTGGCCAAGTAGTCGCTAGTGACTCCAAGAGGGGGTATTTATGCTCGATAGTGGGTTCATGCCTCTAGTTTCCAAGGAAGTGAAAATAATCTCTTCGGTTGTAGATGTGTTGTTGCTACTAGGGAGAAAACAACGATCTCTTGTTCATGGAACATGTGGACTATTTACCTTACACACTTTTCTTAAAGCAGTTGTCTGTTGCTTGCAACTTAATACTAGAGGGGGTTTGGATGATAACCTGAAGGTGGACTTCTAGTCATAGATGCAGTTGGATGGAGGTCTATGTATCTTGTTGTATTGCCCAAACGAATCTCATAGGATCTTTCTGACTAGTAATTGCATTGTTATGCCTTGCTCAGTTCCTGTCAATTGCCCTGCTGTAATTTGTTTACCCTTCATGCCATGTTGTTTATCTAAGGAGAGCACCTCTAGTGAACTATGGACCCCGGTCCAATATTTACCATTGATACATCTTCTAATGTTACTTGTTTATTTGCTGCAAACCATTACCTTCCACACCATATGTTTAATCCTTTGTTATAGCAAACCAGTGAGCTTGACAACCTCACTGATTCGTTGGGGCAAATCTTGAGTTTGTGTTATGCAGGTCTCCGCATTGCTTGCAACACCTGTGTGATGTTTCCTTCCTCCTTCTTGTTAGATAACATCGGTCTCTACTGAGGGAAGACTTGTTGCTGTGCTCATCACACCCTGCGCTTGGGGTTACCAACGAGGCGCCATCAAGCATCAAGAAGCAAATATCAAACACATTTGAGTCTGACCCACTTCCTATGCAAAGGAGTCTCATGAGAAAACAATTGGTTGAAACAAAAGGTAACTAGCATAGGAAGAAAAAACAAGTGCAGATTCAAAGCTTTCAACATAAAACGGGGAAACTTAATATTATTGAGATGCATAAAACCATGTTTCCCTCTCTCATAATAACTTTCAGTAGCACTTTGAATAAAGTTGACAATATAACTGTCACAAGAAACAACTTTATCATCAGAATGAGCATACTTACAATCATCAAAAAGAGGTCAAGGTCATAAACTGGATCAATAGAAGCAAGTTGTTTAACCCTGAAATCTTCATTAGGCAAACTATTTTCATAAGGAGCTTTAGCAAATTTGGAAAATTTAAACTCATAAGAATCTCCATCAAACCTAGTTAAAACTTTCTCCTTCTTACAATCTATAATATCTCCACAAGTGTTCAAGAAAGGTCAACCAAATATAATAGGACAAGTTTTACTAGCTGCTGAACTAATCACTAGAAAATCCGCAGGATATTTAATCTTACCACAAAGAACCTCCACATCTCTTACAATGCCAATTGGACAAACTGTCTCTCTATTAGCAAGGTGAATAACCACATCAATATCCTCAAGCTCACAAGGACCAATTCCATGCATAATTTCTTTGTAAATCTCATAAGGAATAGCACTAGAACTAGCACCAATATCACATGAACCATAATAGAAATGATCACCAATTCTCATGAAAGCACAGGGACACTTTTTCTAGCTTTTTTAGGATGAGAGATAATATTAGAAGCGTCTTCACAGAAGACAATTGTAACACCCCAGTTTTACTAAATCAATATTAGGGTTTTGTTTGCGCATTCATGATCATCATATTTTAAATTGTGCATTCAAGAAATAAATAATCCTAAAACCCTAGTCCCCCCCCCCTCTATTTGAAAATCAATTCAAAGTGGTTTTGTAAATATTTGAAAAATCCAAAAAGTGGAGCCCAAACTGAATAAAAAAGGGTTCTTGAGTATTTTAGATATTTTCACAAAGCCTCTTGTATTTTTGAAATGGTTAAAAAACAGATTTGAAAATGAATTTTTAAAAGAAAGAAATAAGAAAGCTAAATAGAAAAAGATTTCTGAAAAAAATAGCAGCAGCATCTCCTCAGGCCGCAGCCCAGCCGGCCCATCCTCTCCATCTCTCTTTCTTCTGCGCGTGCAGCAGCCAGCCACGCCCCGCGGCCCATTCCGGCCCACCGGCCCAGTACCCCTTCGCGTCGTCTTCCCCAACGAGCCAAGCAGCTGCCTGGCGCAGCCCCCGCCGCTCGACGCCTTCGTGATACGCGCAGGCGCTGCGATACACGCCACCGACGCCATGCGAGGATAAGGATCTCCCCGTGTCATGCCTCTCTTCTCATCCCCATTCTTTCCCCCTCTCTCGCTCTGTGTCGATCTCCACAGAAGCCGAAACCCTAGCCACTCCTCGCCGACGAATCGCCGCCGTTGCCATGCTCCCCCAGCCTTCTGAGACCGCCACGAGCTTCGCCTCGCCTTCCTCTTGCTCCTGGTCAACGGAATCTAGCCAGGGAGCCTCCAGTCATTGGCTTTGATCTTGTCTTCCCCATGCATGAAGCTCGCCGTCGCGTTCGTCGTCGATGTCGACGTCACCCGGCCTCCCCTCGCGTCAACGACCGCACCACTGCGTTCCCGATGAGAGGCCGGTCCTCCTGGACCTCTCCTCTCCCTCCCTCCTGCTATGGTTCGCCCCTGCGTCGACCACCACAGTCCGCCGCCGTCGTCCACCGCTAGAGCTCATTGCTCCGGTGACCATTCGAGGGTGGCGCCGCCTCTGCCATGCTCGCCAGGCTACGCTCGCTCGAACGCATGTAACCGCGTAGTCCCGCAAGCTTTCTAACGCCACTAACCGCTGCCGCCTGACCGCCCTCCGGCGAGCCCATGTGGCGTCTAGGTGGCATCGACCTGGCGCCTGCGTGGCAGTGACGTGGGTGCTGACCAAGTCATGTTTGCGTGGCTAGTTGACTCGTCCCTGACCCCACCTGTCTGTGACTGGGGCTAGACCCAGCCCCAGTAAGAAATAACCCCACCCATGTGCTGACGTCATGTTGATGCAATAAACCTTTTAAATTGAGTTATAATTCCAGAAATTGATTAAATCTTGTAAATTCAATAATTAATTATTTATAAGTCAGAAAAATGTGTATAATATATCAAAATGTTCAGAAAAATGAAACCTACCTCTTTAAGCTATAATCATGCATTGTTCAACTACTTAAATGGCAAGTTTAATTAGAATAACAAATGCACCCCTCTCATATACATCCGGAGTTTTCCCGAGTAAGAGTTTGCGCCCCTCGGAACCCCGATTAATTTGTCGAGCATGCTTTAGGTTAAAGTCCAATGCACTTTAACTTACCATATCATCATCATTGCTTGAGCATTGCATCGATGCCATGTGTTGATTGTTTCCCTTCCTTTCCGGTGTTTGTTTCTTCCCGGTAGAATACAATATCAAGGTCGAGATCGAAGACCGAGGTCAACACCGACGAAGATCGAAGATCGACGAACAATACTTGACCAACTCTAATCAAGTCAAGTACAAGGCTTCCGAAGATCTATTTATCTGCTATCAACAGGCAAAGGAAAGCATAGCCCCACCATGATACAATCCTATGTTTACGAAAGTATTTTAATTTCTGACATGATGCATACGATTCTACTGAGGTCTTTCATCGATAGATAAAGTATCATATCTATTGCATTACTCCCTTTGAGCTGATATTACCTGATCCACTACTCCTAGCATAACTAGGTTTGGCTTGTGTGCACTACTAGAGCTGTTATTCGTGTCTGCTTAGCCATGCATAGCTGTTGAGTCTGGTCCATCCAGATGATGTATCAGATGCAAGAGAATCTAGTATGACAAGAGAATATGTTGAGACAAGATCAGTGATATGAGATTAAACATGCTAAGGCTTGTATGGGAGGCCACGGTGGGATGTGGTTTTTCTAGTCCCATGCTCGCCACCACTAGGACCTGAGTTCTTGCCTTTGGAACCGAGATGAGCGTACAGCCACACGGGGCTTGGGAACCCCTCGCCTGATTAACTTGCCTAGTAGATTCCATGAGTCACATAGTTCGGGCGTTCCATTCGACATACGCATTGAAAACGTTTTCGAAAGAAGGAGGTGAAGGAGGTGCATTCATAACAGGTAGGGAAGCGTGGCCGTGGTTTCTTGGGGTTGATGACGCCCCTGGTAAACCAACCTTGCCTCACATCTTTAAGTACCAACTTCGGGATTTGACCCGTTACGGCGGAACAATACTTATTGCGTGACTCATGGTCTCGGCGAAAGCAAGGTAAAGGTCGTGGCCAACCACCCTCTGCCGGCCTTCCAAGGAATAGGGCTAATAACTTTGGCATTAAGAGTCGGTTGGTACGTGTGGGTAAAGTTGTACACCCCTGCAGGGTTAAATCTTTTCGAAAAGCCGTGTTCACGTTTATGAACGCTTGGTGACCAGATTCTAAGATCATATAGAACTTGAACCTAATCATAAAACTTGGCAGATCAACGTGTGCTTAAGGATGCTTCCTCATGGGTATGAGGGGGGTGATCCTAGTTCAGGAGATGATGATTGGTGGATATCAAAAGATGATGATCAATATTTTGGAGACGTCGCTCTCTTATCCCCTTTTAAAATACTCTGAATAGACGAGCTTCTTCTCTCCCTCTTGTTTTATAAACAAAGATGGCTTTATGCAAAACAACTCCGTCAGCCATTAGTCTTGCGGAGTACACCCTGTACTCACCCTTGCTTTGTTGATACTTCTGGCAGAGTAAGTGTTCCCTAAAGACGAGTTCCGTACTACATCGACATCGACGAGTATCTTGGGGTTCCCGGCCGGCAGCCTGGAATCTATGGGCTGGGACGTCAACGTTATGCTCCAGGCCTCTTAGGCCATTTGTTAAGTTTGCTATACTTAATAGCATAATTTGCCTTCCGTTGTTTGATGTTTGTGGTTAGTGACCTCTGCTTGTAATAATTTGGTTCTCTGCTCAGTTATGAGCTTGCTGTAATAAATTTTTGTGTCGTAGGGTCACTGCCGTGTTACCAATTCTTCACTGGATATTCTCGATCTCAAGGTTAAGCTTATTCCAGACGGAGGTCTGGGATTTGTTTAGCCCTGATCCCGGGGGTGTCACAGTTCTTGGTATCAGAGCAGTACCGACCGTAGGAAAACCTTGCTATTGGTCGATGTTGAGTCTAGTGCTTGGGAAAAACTATTTTAAAGCTGAAAATTATTTGTGAAAACTCTAGTATGCTTCTTTTACTCCTTATCCAGTTTCGCTCCAACTTTGGTTTATTTTATCTGGTGTTGATTTTGGAAAAGTTTTGATATCTCTTCTAGTCTTTCAAAACTTAGGTGCCTTCTTGGCATGTAGTTTCTAAGCCAGTTGACCTAGTGTTGAATTCTTTAGAGTTGTGTGTGTTGTGAATTCCTTGTTTACCTTTTCTGTTGTTCATCTGAGAGATTTCTTTCCATCATGATCTCTCTATCTTTCGGACCCGCAATATTATATTGTTGGATCTGCAGTGTTCTGCTCTAGGCTTCGAGGTTTCCTTTCGCCTCGTGTGCCTCCTTTTTATTTGTTTGGGTACTTCAGAAGTCTTATCTTCTTTTGGAAGCTACCTTGTGGTTACTACCTTGAAGTGTGCGCTATATCACTCAAGTAGTAGTTACTCCTTTCTTTGGGTTTTAACCCTTGGACTTGAACCTAAGATCCCCAATTGTGCTGGATTCTAGTGTTGTGAATCTTGTACATGAAGCTGATCTTTAACCCAAGATCCATCCCTTTGACCCCTGTTGTTAATGTTCACACATTACCTTAGGACGGCTGGTATTACAATCCTAGCCTTCAAGCTTGTGGTTATTGTCGCGAATGAATTGTGACAATAAAGGACTTCCCCTACCACATTCTATGGCAGATGTTCTTTAATGGAACCAAATAGATCACGACAAGAGTACTCCTCGTGAGTCTCGCATCAATACTCGTGACTCTGCCACACTTTACCCTTCTCTGTATTGGTTTTCGGAAGGTTGTTGACTTATGCATCCACATCTTGGGATTCCATCCTGAGCATGATCTTTTTCCCTTGTTCTTCCTCGACCTTTGTTTACCAGTTGGTAGCCAAGTAGTAAATGTGCATCGGTGTCTTCCGATGCAAGATACTCTTGTGGTTTGTCATGACAAACCATTTCGGAATGTCAGGAGAAACAAACTCCAGTACCTCATCATATCTAGGACCAGGTCAAAGTGTTGTAACCCGCAGATCAAGAAGCATTGATTAGCCTTTGTCTGTTCTACCTTAAAGTATCACACTCTTTTGTACTAAGAGGTCGTGCTGAGTTTTATGACCCCTTAATGAAGTGATGCTCTCACACATCTTTACCCACCCTTCCTCGAGCTTTCGTGCTCGAGAGTGATGCATGTGCGTAATAATGTGGCTATCTGAGATTCTTAAACAATTTTCATTGTTTTGAACTCAAAGGACATTTGAGTCATACTTAGCGTGATTGGTTAACCCTATCCATAAGCGAAGCTTGACTATGCTACCAAGTCTGCTATTCTGGTGCACCCTCTTCGGTCATAGAGATAGGCTTGTGCCGAAGCTCTAAGACTATGTCTCCTTGCCTTACAAAGCAAGTTTCCTCTTGAACTAAGTGACATATCGGTGGTTCGTGAAATTCTAGATGTCTACTAGAAGTATCGCCATGATGCCACATGACCAAGTTATTAAGTTCTTGAGCAAGTAAATTTCCTGAACTGCTATTTTCTCCAAGGATCTATACTGGATACCCCTGAACTAGTTGGTTGAGCTTAAACAACAACTTGGAGAGTTGTAAGAAAAAAGTTCTATCTGACCTTGTTCCTTTGTAAAGGGATGTCTAGTTTTGCTCATGTTGAAGAAAGATAGTATTTCCTATGTGGATATATTATTTTCCCCAACCTTTGATTTGATTTGGGTTATCGTCAAATCAAACTCAGTTCCAAGGACTATCTTGATGGTGTTTCAACTTGTGATGTTTCACCTGAGTACATCTTCATGTCCTTTGGTCTGACCAATACTATTGTCTTGTTCAAGCAACATATGAGTCCATCCTAATGGAGTGTCTCGCTAAGTTGTTGTTCAACCCATCAATGAGATTATTATCTTCTCCATGCTAGACAAGATTCATATGCAACAATTGACATTAATGTTGGAAACTTTCGAGAACCATCTTCGGGTCATCTCGAAGTATGTGTTCTGGATGTTAGAAGTAACCTTCTCTGTTTCACATGTAAATGTTGAAAGATGTCGCAGTGGATTTGGGAAGAGTTATCTTCCTTTCCTTAAGGATACATGTGTCATTTATTGTTAGTACTTTATATGTATACAGTTGTCCCTCGACAAGATGCTAATACATGGGTCTAGCAATCTATCTCCAACTTTTAGAGCTTGACACTATAGTCCCTGTCTTGAGAATCTAGTAACTTTACCTTCACGGTAAATGTTGCAAATTTTCTATTCGGACATGCTGAGTCTGAAATATAATTCCACCTAACCAAATCTGAATCTCAAGCAGATATGATGGTTGGTGTTCCTCAAGGTTTTGACATAGCTCTCCTTGTAAATCTGGCAAGATTGATGTAATGGTTGACACACTTAGCCGGAAAGACCTATTGCCATATTCTCTTGATTCGGCAATAACAACCACTCTTCATGAGACTTCTTCTATGATTTATTATAGGAGTTGTGCTTATGGTTTCCTTTGTATCCGAAGTCCGACCTTTACTTGATGTTTGTTTTCTCGAACATCGAGGAGAACCTTTAAAGTAGTGTTGCTAAATGTCTCTATGTCGATCCTCCAGACCATTTTATGTTGGCAATCATCTTGTTGTGCCAAGTAATTGAAGTCTGAGAATGAAGTTTCTTTATTCTCTTGTCATCAGGAATCTTCTTACCTATTCATCTTAGTGGTGTAAAGTGATATCATGATCTTTGGCAAATATTTTGATAGACCTGGATGAATAAAGAGTTTCCTTCCTTTCTCAACCATGTTTAAGAGTGGCTATGATGTTGGTAATCACAAGTTTCTCTTGATACATGTTTATTGTGACTCATACGAGTCCTATTCACCAAAATACCTTTCTGTCTTGGCCTTCTGCTGAATGAAAGAGTGACTCTTCTATGTCAAAAGTGGTTCAACAACTTGGTTTTGTTGATCCATATCTCTGAACCTGAAATCTCTACTTAAGCCATTTAGTAGAGGTTCCCTCTCGAAGTCCGTGGTCATGTACTTTCTGTTGTAACCTTCCTCTTCAGAAGCTTAAACTCTTCTGAAGCTCTATGGTCCCAACCCTTGTGAAGACCATCTATCTATCAACATGAAACCTTCTCCTCTTGTTTACTCTGTTACCTTGACGTGTTTCATGTTTGTCATCTCAGAGTTGTTTCTGAACACTCCATCCAAGAGTTGATCATGAGATATTCTATGAGTTGTTTAGTGTGTTTCCCTCTTATCTTTAGAGTGACCCTGTTTCCTTCTCTCTCTGTTTCTCTTCCTACCTTTGGAATCTCGGGTCGAGATTCTCGTAAGGGGGATAGAGTTGTAACACCCCAGTTTTACTTAATCAATATTAGGGTTTTGTTTGCGCATTCATGAGCATCATATTTTAAATTGTGCATTCAAGAAATAAATAATCCTAAAACCCTAGTTCCCACCCCCCTCTATTTGAAAATCAATTCAAAGTGGTTTTGTAAATATTTGAAAAATCCAAAAAGTGGAGCCCAAACTGAATAAAAGGGTTCTTGAGTATTTTAGATATTTCACAAAGCCTCTTGTATTTTTGAAATGGTCAAAAATAAGATTTTAAAATGAATTTGTAAAATAAAGAAATAAGAAAGCTAAATAGAAAAAGATTTCTGAAAAAAATAGCAGCAGCAGCTCCTCAGACCGTAGCCCAGCCGGCCCATCCTCTCCATCTCTCTTTCTTACGTGCGTGCAGCCACCTGACCATTCCGGCCCAGTACCGCCTTCGTCTTCCCCAACGAGCCAAGAAGCTGCCTGGCGTAGCCCCCGCCGCCCGACCCCGCCGTGATGCGCGCAGGCGCTGCGATGCGTGCCACCGATGCCCTGCGAGGATAAGGACCTCCCCATGTCGTGCCTCTCTTCTCATCCCCATTCTTTCCCCCACTCTCTCTCTGTGCCGCTCGCCACAGAAGCCGAAACCCTAGCCACTCCTCGCCGACGAATCGCCGCCGTTGTCGTGCTCCCCCCAGCCTTCTGAGACCGCCACGAGCTTTGCCTTGCCTTCCTCTTGCTCCTGGTCAACGGAATATAGCCAGGGAGCCTCCAGTCGCTGGCTTCGATCTCGTCTTCCCCATGCCTGAAGCTCGCCATCACGTCCGTCATCGATGCCTGCGTCACCCGGCCTCCCCTCGCGTCAACGACCGCACCACTGCGTTCCCAGTGAGCGGCCGGTCCTCCTAGACCTCACCTCTACCTCCCTCCTGCTCTGGTTCGCCCCCGCGTCGACCAGCACAGTCCGCCGCCGTCGGCCACCGCTAGAGCTCGTTGCTCTGGTGACCATTCGAGGGCGGCGCCGCCTCTGCCATGCTCGCCAGGCTACGCTCGCTCGAACGCATGTAACCGCGTAGTCCCGCAAGCCTTCTAACGCCGCCAACCGCCGCCGCCTGACCGTCCTCTGTGAGCCCATGTGGCGTCTATGTGGCATCGACCTAGCGCCTGCGTGCAGTGACGTGGGTGCTGACCAAGTCATGTTTGCGTGGCTAGTTGACTTGTCCCTGACCCCACCTATCTGTGACTGGGGCTAGACCCAGCCCCAGTAAGAAATAACCCCACCCATGTGCTGACGTCATGTTGACGCAATAAACCTTTTAAATTGAGTTATAATTCCAGAAATTGATTAAATCTTGTAAATTCAATAATTAATTATTTATAAGTGAGAAAAATATGTATAATATATCAAAATGTTTAGAAAAATGAAACCTACCTCTTTAAGCTATAATCATGCATTGTTCAACTACTTAAATGGCAAGTTTAATTAGAAGAACAAATGCACCCCTCTCATATACATCCGGAGTTTTCCCGAGTTAGGGTTTACGCCCCTCGGAACCCCGATTAATTTGTCGATCATGCTTTAGGGTTACATTCCAATGCACTTTAACTTGTCATACCATCATCATTGCTTGAGCGTTGCATCGATGCCATGTTTTGATTGTTTTCCTTCTTTTCCGGTGTTTGCTTCTTCCCGGTAGAATACGATATCAAGGTCGAGATCGAAGACCGAGGTCAACACCGACGAAGATCGAAGATCGACGAACAATACTTGACCAACTCTAATCAAGTCAAGTACAAGGGTTCCGAAGATCTATTTATCTGCTATCAACAGGCAAAGGCAAGCATAGCCCCACCATGATACAATCCTATGTTTAAGAAAGTATTTCAATTTCTGACATGATGCATACGATTCTACTGAGGTCTTTCATCGCTAGATAAAGTATCCTATCTATTGCATTACTCCCTTTGAGCTGATATTACCTGATCCACTACTCCTAGCATAACTAGGTTTGGCTTGTGTGCACTGTTAGAGCTCTTATTCGTGTCTGCTTAGCCATGCATAGCTGTTGAGTCTGGTCCATCCAGATGATGTATCAGATGCAAGAGAATCTAGTATGACAGGAGAATGTGTTGAGACAAGATCAGTGATATGAGATTAAACATGCTAAGGCTTGTATGGGCGTCCACGGTGGGATGTGGTTTTTCTAGTCCCATGCTCGCCACCACTATGACCTGAGTTCTTGCCTTTGGAACCGAGATGAGCGTACAGCCACATGGGGCTTGGGAACCCCTCGCCTGATTAACTTGCCTAGTAGATTCCATGAGTCACATAGTTCGGGCGTTCCATTCGACATACACATTGAAAACATTTTCGAAAGAAGGAGGTGAAGGAGGTGCATTCATAACAGGTAGGGAAGCGTGGCCGCGGTTGCTTGGGGTTGATGGCGCCCCTGGTAAACCAACCTTGCCTCACATCTTTAAGTTCTGACTTCGGGATTTGACCCGTTATGGCAGAACAATACTTATTGCGTGACTCATGGTCTCGGCGAAAGCAAGGTAAAGGTCGTGGCCAACCACCCTCTGCCGGCCTTCCAAGGAAGAGGGCTAATAATGTTGGCATTAAGAGTCGGTTGGTACGTGTGGGTAAAGTTGTACACCCCTGCAGGGTTAAATCTTTTCGAAAAGCCGTGTTCACGTTTATGAACGCTTGGTGACCAGATTCTAAGATCATATAGAACTTGAACCTAATCATAAAACTTGGCAGATCAACGTGTTCTTAAGGATGCTTCCTCATGGGTACGAGGGGGTGATCCTAGTTTAGGAGATGATGATTGGTGGATATCAAAAGATGATGATCAATATTTTGGAGACGTTGCTCTCTTATCCCCTTTTGAAATACTCTGAATAGACGAGCTTCTTATCTCCCTCTTGTTTTATAAACAAAGATGGCTTTATGCAAAACAACTCCATGACCATAAGTCTTGGATGTACAGTATACTCACCCTTGCTTTGTTGATACTTTTGGCGAGTAAGTATTCCCTAAAGACGAGTTCCGTACTACATCGACATCGATTTAGTAGCTTGGGGTTCCCGTGACACGGAATCTATTTGGGACATCATCGTTATGCTCCAGACCTCTTAGGCCATTTGTTAAGTTTGATATACTTAATAGCATAATTTGCCTTCCGTTGTTTGATGTTTGTGGTAAGTGACCTCTGCTTATAATAATTTGGTTCTCTGCTCAGTTATGAGCTTGCTGTAATAAATTTTTGTGTCGTAGGGTCACTGTCGTGTTACGATTCTTCACTGGATATTCTCGAGCTCAAGGTTAAGCTTATTCCATACGGAGGTTTGGGATTTGTTTAGCCCTGATCCCGGGGGTGTCAGAATAGTGTGCCCAACTTCTATGTTTTTAGTGACAAGATCTTTCTTAATGGCTACTACAGGTTCAATGTTTATTTGCTCATCAAGTTACACAGTTTTCCTGGTACCTTTGTTAACTGCACTAATAATCATAGAGTACTCCTTTACCTTAGCTGGGAAAGGTGTTTTCTCAACATAAGGTTCATGTAAAATATGATCAATAGTACAAACTTTAATATTTCTAGCAGGAACATGATTAACAACATCTTTTTAAGGGGCATGGTACTTATTCCACTTCTTTTTAGGAATTTCTATATAGGAAGCAAAATCCTTAAAACAATTGGCAATACTTTGGGAATCAAGACCATACTCACTACTAATATCATGGAAGTCATCAGTTCCCATAAAGTATTTAATGCATTCATAATCATAGTTTATACCTAACTTTCTTCCTTTGTCATTCTCCCATGCTTCAGTGTTCTCTTGAATACGGTCTAGGATATCCCATTTAGCTTCTTCCTTCATACGTGTGAATGATCCAGCACAAGAAGCATCTAGTAAATCTTTATCATGAAGAGAAAGCCTTGCATAAAAGTTATTGATAATAATATTGTAAGGGAGTTCATGAATAGGACATTTAAGCATTAGTAACTTCAATCTCCCCAAGCTTGAGTTGTACTCTCTCCATCACAAGGCCAAAAGTTATATATTTGATTCCTATTGTAACATCCCAAAAATCATAGTTCAAAACTCATTCATATCATCTTTGCATCATTCATTCATTTAGGGTTTTCTCAAAAATCACTTAGTGATAGAATATGAGCTATGATTTCATGTGGTCAATTTATCCCAAATAACCATCACCCTTTGAAATTTGAATGTTTAAGTACTTGTTTGCTTGCCTCCATTGATGGAAAGTTTAGGTGAAACTTTTAAACACCAAGATTTCAAATTTAGAAGTAGTTTCAAAATCCCTTTCAATTATTTGCAAACATGAACAAATCTCTAATTATTTTAGAAACCAAGCTGGACCAAGCCTTACAAAGTAACCACTTAGTTTTTTGACTGTTTTTGAATCCACAAAATCCTGCAAAAATTCCCAAGGCAGTTTGATTTCAAAAGGATTTGAATTCATATCAAAATTCATACCAGAAAATGAATTTAGAAAAAGAAAAGAGTACCTCAATAGAAAAAGGCCTTGAGAATCAGCCCAGAAGAAACGAGCGATAAGCCCACCCGGGATCTCCTTTTCTTCTCACGCAGCGAGCACCATAATGATGACAAGCAGACCCCACCCAAACTCCGCGCACCTCGCTGACAAGCGGGCCATCTCCACGCCAGCGTTGTCTCCACTCGCACGACCTGTTCGTCCCCAATCAACGCTGCCGTTTCCTGAGTGATAATCGCGGCGTCAATTCGAATCAATGGCCGAGTAATTCTCGCGCTTAGCCAGGCTATATAAACCCCCTCTGTTCCCTCTCTCTTTTCCCCCAAACCCCAAGCACAGAACGCCCCCAGGCTGCGCGCATTTCTCTCTGCAACCCCGCCGTCTCCGACGACTGCGCCGGTGAATTCCGGTGAGTCTCGAGTTCCCCACAGTCTTGCGTTCACGCTATCTTGTTCAGTGAACCTCTGTGCATCTTCTGACACTCCCCGTTTTCCTTGGCATGACCCCTAGCTTCGGCAACGTCGACGACTGGCCGCCACCGTCTCCTGCACGAACTCCGGCGACCTCCCTCCGTAAGTAGCCACCGCCCCTTGCCCTCTGACTGATACGCCTAGAATCCTCATCGTCTTGCGCATCGACAAGCGGTACCCTGTTGGCTTAAGCGACGAGGAACCTCCAACGTCGACGGCCGATGGTGATTCGCGAACTCCGCGAGAATCCCGGCGACCCGTGCGCCTTCCCAAGCCATTGCCACCTTGAGCATCGGCAGCCTCCTGCGGTTACGGTAAGCATCTCCTCCCTTCCGGCGACCTAGAATGCACCGCCAGCGATCGACGCTACGCCGTGTCACCGCCCGTAGCGCCGCTCGTTTTGGTTAGGAGATTCTTAGCCGTTAGATCTGAATCTCTGGCGTAGAAACACTTTAACGAAGGGTATGGACAGATCTGAGCAGCGCGTTAGTTAGATCAGCGCACGGAAGGGTGATCCGGTCGAACCGATGCCGCCCGATAATAACGCGACGTGGCAAGGATTAATTAAAAACAGAATTTAAAACCTGATTTAGATTCAAACTTCAAATGCTTATAACTTTTGAATGCCACGTTAGATTTTTGCAAACTTTATATCGTTGGATTCAGTGAAACAAGGCCTTTCAGAATATCCAATTTATTTAGCATATAGTAACAGTTAAAAATGATTTTATTTGTAGTACATGTTTAAGGCCATTTTAAATAGAGAATTATTTTGGTAAATTGTATTTAAGCCCAATAAGTTTAGTTGGCAAATTTATGACTTGTTAAAGTTTCTGTAGACCTAAGCATACTTGGTAGAATTTTTCAAAAATCACACTAGTAAAATTCTTGCATGCATGCATTCATATTATTTTTGTTTGTATATAATTGTGTGTAATTGTATGCTATAATTTCTTGTGTAGATTTTGCTAGTGATTGTGATTGTGAAGAGTGCTACTCTCCCCACTACCAAGGCAAGTGATATTTTCATCAACATTTTTGTCCTATGTTTTATACTAGCATTAGTTATTTTGCTAGAATTTATTGCATGATATTTTGCCAAGTGCTAAGATGGGAAATCCCAAGTAGAATGGAATAGTAGAAATGCTAAGGAAATTATCCTATGGTAGGTTGCCATATTATGCTTAGTCTAGCTACTTAGCAAACAAGGGTGGTGAACATCTATATAGTTTATGATAAAATATTCTAAGTCAAGAGACTTATGTTTTTCTTAATAAAACAACTAAGTCAAATGAACCTCCTGGGTGGAATGGAATGTTGGGTTATGTTGAGTGGTTACACAAGGCCATGGACTTGGGTTGTGTATCTCACTTGTGGTATGCCACCCAGGCACAAAGGGATTTGGAGGCCAAGTGTTGAAAAGCTTACAGTGCAACCACTTGGCAATATGGGCTCTGCCATGATCATATAGGTTGCTAGAACTTAGTCATTTGGACAGTTGGTGGTAGTTGGGTTGATAGGTTGGAGCGCGTCCATTTTTTACTAAGGAAAAGCTTCTGAAAGGTCCTGTCTTGGGAAACCAAGTCTGGTGGGGAAAGTGCACAACCTCTGCAGATGGAAAACCTAAGTACTTAGCCTAGTCCAAGGAAATGGACACTTTTGAGCATCAAGACATGGAAGATACAAGAATCTCATCACTCCAATCTTCTACAATAAAAATTTGTGGGTGAACAAGGGTGAAGGACCTCAATGTCTATTGGTGGTTCCTTGGGAATGGTTTTGACAAAGAAGAACTTAGAGTTTTCAACTAATAGGAAAAATCTATTTTCAAGCAAAGCAAGCCAAACTACACCTAGCCAAAATGCATGTAGTAATGTAGTCCACTTAAAAATATACTAAGGTATCACTTGCCAATACTATTCCAAAGTATTGACCCTCTGTGGCTGTAACTTGTGATGTTGCAGGTTACTCCGATGATGATTAGGAGTCATGAGTCTACACTCAACATGCTTGCCTGTGGCACATGAAGATGAAGACTTGTGTTTATTTACTTATTCCATAAACTCTTGTATTAGGCCTTTGGCCCTGAGTTGTAAAAGACTATGTTTTATCTCTCGAATGAATGTAATAAACGACCTTTGTATCTGTGTACTTCATCTTAAACTGTGGATGCTAGCATTGATCCAGGGACTAGCATTGCAATCACAGGGATCCTTTCCTTATAAAGGATGGGTCTAACAGATGGTATCAGAGCACTGTGTTGCCTGTAGGATTATGACCCTAGGATTGGAAAACCACTAAGGAAAAAGTTTTGCAACTACTTCTACACTTGTCTATTCTTCTCGTAAAACTTTTCTAATCTCTTTCAACTTCCTTTGTAGATGAACTCCATCAACGAAGCCGTGAAGAAGGGACCACTCATGACCATGACCTTGGAGTGTGAGACTGAGTTTCCCAACATTCTCAAGGACCTCATGGAGGCAATGGATGCACATGGTGAAGCCGTGTACAAGGGCTTTCCGGTGATGGATGAAGGAGTGGAGTATTGGTGGGTGCAACTTCACTTGTACAAAAACAAGGAAGACAACCACAAAGAAAGGGAATTCTGTATGTACACCAACACAACAATGCACACCACATTCTTTAAGTCAGCCAGGGATGCAGCTTGGAGGACTATCAAGGAACTAAGTGCTAGAGTCAAGTGCAGAATGCTCAACCTCCAAAAGGACTTAGAGAAAGAGAAGGAGCTTACTCAAGAGTTGGAAGACAACAACCAAGAGATAAGGGGAGATGTTATAGACTTAGTGATAGAGTCAAGAGAGCAAGATTGGTGGATTGCCTCTAGGAACATTGTGTTTAATAATAGATCCCGTGAGATTGGACTATAAGAAACTTCGTTAGTTGGACCACCACCTATCACCTTGTTTCCAAAATATATCCTAATTAAGTTTGGACCTTTGATTAATGTAATAGACTTATGTATGCGTGATTTGTGTGATGATTGTATTCCATGGATATGTATGAATGTTTGTCTCAATTACCTTGATTTGTGTTGTTCTAACTTTTTCATTCTTATAAATAGATGCCTATTGCCATCAGCACTGTTGAGGAGTTTCGGGTTACTCGTTTTGGTTACCGTATCATTGAGCTTACCACTCTGCTTGATCTCCCTCTTCCTACCATTACGGTGTACCCACTCACCAAGTTCGAGAGGAAGGACCTCTGGGGCTTCAAGGTGAATCAGCCCGGACACCAGACTGAGCCTACTATTGAGGCCATCATCTTCAAGCTGATGCACGATGACAGGGAGAGAGGCATGGAGGTAGTCATGCAGGATCTGATAGGACGACTGTTAGGCCGTCATTCCCGCCAGGTTAGAGGCACTCACTTCCACGTCTTTGGGAGACGTGATGTTGATGGAGAGTCCATCGACTTTGAGGACGACTCGAGGAGCACTGCAGAGCCGATACGTCTTTATCTTCAGGACTTAGAGACTCTTCTCAGGCACATAGATACGGACAGGACGAACGTTATGCTAGGTAATGACGAGCTTTAGGTGCAGCTTCGCGAGAAGGACAAGCTTTTTGCGCAGCAGGAGGAGATGATCAAGGAAATGGAGACAAAGTTCGAGGCCCAGGACCGTAAGTTCAAGAGTCAAGAGAAACGCGTCCAGGATAGGAACAAGAAGATCCGGGACATGACCGAGGAACTGAAGTCCAAGGACTTTGAGCTTGAGCAGCAGCAGATGGTTATTGAGAGACTTCGCTCCCAGAAGAGGACTCTCAAGGCCAAGGTCGATTCTTTGACCACTACGATTGAGGAGAACAAGACCGCGATGGAGAACGCAGGTCTTACCTTCGTCGAGGAGGAGATTGACGCTGATGAGTAGACTTGACTACTCGTTTACTGTCTTATTCATACTTGTTATTGTGAACTTGTTATTGGACCATCCGACATGTGGATGGCTTGCCACTTGTGTGTTTTACTTCATGAGATATTTATGTGGTTGTTGAACCCTTATTCTTATGTTGCTTATTATGTCTTTGCATATGTTGTATTGTGCATAAAACATCTATGGGTATCTCATTCTTATCTATTTGAACAAACCCACAGATGCCTCCCCGTCGCGCAAACCCCAACCCCAACAACATCACCCCGGAAATGCAACAAATGATGAATGCGCAAACACAGCTTATGCAAATGATGACAACATTCATCCAAAACCAGAACAACAACAACCCCAACAACAACAACAACCCCAACAACAACAACAACAACCCTCCGGGTTTTGATATGCTCACCAGATTTCTGCGTTTGAGGCCAGCAAAGTTTGCGGGAACAACTGATCCCATGGTGGCCAATGACTGGCTACGTTCCGTGAACAAGGACTTAGTGACCATGGGCTGCACGGATGCTAAAAAAGTCAGGTTCGCAGCACATCTGTTGGAAGGACCAGCCGCCACATGGTGGGATAACTTCCAAATCACCACTCCTATTGATGAGGTGACTTGGGCTATCTTTGAAGATGGCTTTCGCACCGCTCATATCTCATCAGGAATGATGAGTCTGAAAAAGAAGGAGTTTCACAATCTGAAACAGCGCCACCACAGCGTGGCAGAATACATAGAAAAGTTCAACAATCTGGCGCGCTATGCACCGGATGAGGTTGACACAGACGTCAAAAGAAAGGAAAAATTTCTGGAAGGCTTAGATGATGAGCTGAATCTGCAGTTGGCTGTGGCATATGTTCCAACTTATCAGTCTTTGTGTGACAAGGCTGCTATTTTGGAGAGTAAAATGAAGCAAGTCGAGAGCAGAAAGAGGAAACACTCCGACAAGCACAGCTTGGGATCGTCTCACAAACGATCTCACTATGATGACAGTGGCAGCTCAGGATCCCATAAACATGGGAAATTCAGCAAGCACAACCACAACCGTCATGACAACAAGCATCACCGCAGTCATGACAAGGACAAGTACAAGAACCACAAGGGTGGACATAAGAGCCACTATGGTGGAAATGGTAGTGGAAGTGGAGGCCAACCTCCTAAAAAGGACATCAGTCAGGTTGAGTGCTTCAAATGCAAAAAGCTAGGGCATTATGCTAATGAGTGCTCTGAGAAGAAAGTTGAAGGACCTAACAAGCCAAATCCTTTTCAGAAAGGACAGGTTAACCACATCAATGTGGAGGAGGTCTATGAGGAGCCTGATGTCGTGGCTGGTAAGTTCAGACTCAATTCAATTTCAGCATTTGTACTCTTTGATACCGGTGCATCTCATTCATTCATATCAAAGGCATTTGTTGATAGAAATGGGTTTGCATCAGAAAACATTGGGTGTCCAATAAAAGTTAGTTCTCCGGGGGGAGACATGATAGTAAGCCTTGGATGCCGGGATCTCACCATAGAGTTTGGTAAACATAAATTTCCAGTAAGCCTGATAATCCTAGATTCCCAAGGACTAGACGTGATTTTGGGAATGGACTGGATGGCTAAGTATGAAGGGATATTAGATTGTGCCAATCGTACAGTTACACTCACAACCCCCGAAGGAAAAAGAATAAAATTTAAGTCAAACTTTGAATCCAAAGGAAGTAAGCTGAATTCTCTTAAGGGGGTTAGCATGGACAGTGTGCCAATAGTATGTGAATATCCGGATGTGTTTCCGGAAGAACTACCAGGAATGCCACCGGATAGAGGTGTGAAGTGTTCACAGATCATAAGAGCTTGAAGTACATCTTCACCCAGAAGGAAATCAACATGAGGCAAAGAAGATGGCTAGAACTTATTAAGGATTACGACTTAAGTTTGCAATACCATCCCGGTAAAGCAAATGTAGTAGCCGATGCTTTAAGTCGTAAGACATTTGTAAATGGCCTTACAAAAGGGGAATTGCCAGATGACTTGTGTAAGCAATTCAAAGAACTCAGACTGGAGATTGTACCAAAAGGATATCTCATGTCCTTAGATGTTCAACCCACTCTACTAGACAAAATCCGAGAAACCCAGAAGACTGATGAGGAAATTGGAAAGATAAAGGAAAATATTAGTCTAGGGAAGGCTAAGAGATTCCGTGTTGACGAACAGGGTACTTTATGGCACGGGAAACGTATATGTGTTCCACAAGACCCAGAGTTACGAAAACTGATCTTACAAGAAGGGCACAACTCCCCGTATTCTATTCACCCGGGAAATACCAAGATGTACATGGACATGAAGGAAAGGTTTTGGTGGAACAATCTCAAAAGGGACATCGCCGAACATATTGCTCTGTGTGATGTGTGTAGCAGAGTCAAAGCGGAGCACCAAAAACCAGCAGGTTTGCTTCAACCACTTCCAATTCCTGAATGGAAGTGGGAGAATATTGGTATGGATTTCATTACCGGTTTACCAAGGACCAGGGCTGGGTATGATTCCATATGGGTAGTGGTGGATCGCCTAACTAAAGTGGCTCATTTTATACCTGAAAAGACAACCTATACAAGTGCTAAGTTAGCTAAAATTTACATGAGCAGAATTGTATGCCTTCACGGTGTGCCTAAGAGTATTGTATCAGATAGAGGAACCCAGTTCACATCTCACTTCTGGAGACAGCTTCATGAATCCTTAGGAACGAGATTGGAATTCAGCACTGCTTTTCATCCACAAACGGATGGACAAACAGAAAGAACCAACCAAATTCTTGAAGACATGTTGAGAGCCTGTGCTCTAGACTATGGAGCAAGTTGGGATGAAAGTTTGCCGTACACAGAGTTCTCTTACAATAACAGTCACCAATCTAGTATTGGAATGGCACCGTTTGAGTTACTCTACGGAAGGAAGTGTACCACCCCATTGTTATGGAATGGTGTGGGAGAAAGAAGCTTATTCGGACCAGATCTTATCAAAGGCGGAAGAAAGTCAAACTGGTTAAGACAGATTGAAGGTAGCACATCCCACGGAAAAGCTACGTGGATTCTAAGCGAGAAGTCACCTCTGAAGTTGGGGATAGAGCTTACCTCAGGGTATCACCACTCCGTGGAGTGAAAAGATTTGGAGTCAAAGGAAAGTTGGCACCAAGATATGTTGGGCCATTCAGGATTCTAAGTCGCAAAGGAGAAGTTGCATATGAAGCTGAATTGCCAGAATCTCTGTCAGCAGTCCATAACGTATTTCATGTGAGTCAGCTTAAGAAATGTCACCCAGAAATGGAAGAGTCTTCTTTGAAGGATACCATACCTTTGGAAGAAGTTCAGCTAGAAAGTGATCTCACTTATGAGGAAAAGCCTGTCAAGATACTAGAGACCCGAGAAAGAGTTACAAGGACCAAGACTATTAAGTTTTGTAAAGTGCAATGGAACCATCACACCGAAGAAGAAGCAACATGGGAAAGAGAAGATGATCTTCGGAAAGACCACCCTCACCTATTTGTTAGCCAACCCGAATCTCGAGGGCGAGATTCATCTTAAGGGGGTTAGATTTGTAACATCCCAAAAATCATAGTTCAAAACTCATTCATATCATCTTTGCATCATTCATTCATTTAGGGTTTTCTCAAAAATCACTTAGTGATAGAATATGAGCTATGATTTCATGTGGTCAATTTATCCCAAATAACCATCACCCTTTGAAATTTGAATGTTTAAGTACTTGTTTGCTTGCCTCCATTGATGGAAAGTTTAGGTGAAACTTTTAAACCCCAAGATTTCAAATTTAGAAGTAGTTTCAAAATCCCTTTCAATTATTTGCAAACAGGAACAAATCTCTAATTATTTTAGAAACCAAGCTGGACCAAGCCTTACAAAGTAACCACTTAGTTTTATGACTGTTTTTGAATCCACAAAATCCTGCAAAAATTCCCAAGGCAGTTTGATTTCAAAAGGATTTGAATTCATATCAAAATTCATACCAGAAAATGAATTTAGAAAAAGAAAAGAGTACCTCAATAGAAAAAGGCCACTTGCCGAGAATCGGCCCAGGAAGAAGCAGATAAGCCCACCGGGATCTCCTTTTCTTCTCACACGCCGAGCACACAAGCAGACAAGCAGACCCCACCCAAACTCCGCGCACCTCGCTGACAAGCGGGCCATCTCCACGCCAGCGTCGTCTCCACTCGCACGACCTGTTCGTCCCCAATCAACGCTGTCGTTTCCTGAGTGATAATCGCGGCGTCAATTCGAATCAATGGCCGAGTAATTCTCGCGCTTAGCCAGGCTATATAAACCCCCTCTGTTCCCTCTCTCTTTTACCCCAAACCCCAAGCACAGAACGCCCCCAGGCTGCGCGCATTTCTCTCTGCAACCCCGCCGTCTCCGACGACTGCGCCGGCGAATTCCGGTGAGTCTCGAGTTCCCCCCAGTCTCGCGTTCACGCTATCTTGTTCAGTGAACCTCTGTGCATCTTCTGACACTCCCCGTTTGCCTTCGCATGACCCCTAGCTTCGGCAACGTCGACGACTGGCCGCCACCGTCTCCTGCACGAACTCCGGCGACCTCCCTCCGTAAGTAGCCACCGCCCCTTGCCCTCTGACTGATACGCCTAGAATCCTCATCGTCTTGCGCATCTGACAGTACCCCTGTTTTGGCTTAGCGCGACGAGGAACCTCGCCAACGTCGACGACTGACTGTGGCTGACGCATTCGCGAACTCCGGCGAGGAATCCCCGACGACCCCGTGCGCCCCTTCCCAAGCCATTGCCACCTTGAGCATCAGCAGCCTCCTGCGGTTCTGGTAAGCATCTCCTCCCTTCCCCGGGCGACCTAGAACGCCGGCACCGCCACTGACTGACGCGCCGCCGCCTGTCACCGCCGGTAGCGCCGCTCGTTTTTGGTTAGGAGATTCTTAGCCGTTAGATCTGAATCCTACGCGTAGAAACACTTCACTTAACGAAGGGGTATGGACAGATCTGAGCCGCGCAGCGTTAGTTAGATCCAACGGCACAGAAGGGTGATCCGGTGCGAACCGGTACGCGCCAGTAATAACGCGACGCGTGGCAAGGATTAATTAAAAACAGAATTTAAAACCTGATTTAGATTCAAACTTCAAATGCTTATAACTTTTGAATGCCACGTTAGATTTTTGCAAACTTTATATCGTTGGATTCAGTGAAACAAGGCCTTTTAGAATATCCAATTTATTTAGCATATAGTAACAGTTAAAAATGATTTTATTTGTAGTACATGTTTAAGGCCATTTTAAATAGAGAATTATTTTGGTAAATTGTATTTAAGCCCAATAAGTTTAGTTGGCAAATTTATGACTTGTTAAAGTTTCTGTAGACCTAAGCATACTTGGTAGAATTTTTCAAAAATCACACTAGTAAAATTCTTGCATGCATGCATTCATATTATTTTTGTTTGTATATAATTGTGTGTAATTGTATCCTATAATTTCTTGTGTAGATTTTGCTAGTGATTGTGATTGTGAAGAGTGCTACTCTCCCCACTACCAAGGCAAGTGATATTTTCATCAACATTTTTGTCCTATGTTTTATACTAGCATTAGTTATTTTGCTAGAATTTATTGCATGATATTTTGCCAAGTGCTAAGATGGGAAATCCCAAGTAGAATGGAATAGTAGAAATGCTAAGGAAATTATCCTATGGTAGGTTGCCATATTATGCTTAGTCTAGCTACTTAGCAAACAAGGGTGGTGAACATCTATATAGTTTATGATAAAATATTCTAAGTCACGAGACTTATGTTTTTCTTAATAAAACAACTAAGTCAAATGAACCTCCTGGGTGGAATGGAATGTTGGGTTATGTTGAGTGGTTACACAAGGCCATGGACTTGGGTTGTGTATCTCACTTGTGGTATGCCACCCAGGCACAAAGGGATTTGGAGGCCAAGTGTTGAGAAAGCTTACAGTGCAACCACTTGGCAATATGGGCTCTGCCATGATCATATAGGTTGCTAGAACTTAGTCATTTGGACAGTTGGTGGTAGTTGGGTTGATAGGTTGGAGCGTCCCATTTTACTAAGGAAAAGCTTCTGAAAGGTCCTGTCTTGGGAAACCAAGTCTGGTGGGGAAAGTGCACAACCTCTGCAGATGGAAAACCTAAGTACTTAGCCTAGTCCAAGGAAATGGACACTTTTGAGCATCAAGACATGGAAGATACAAGAATCTCATCACTCCAATCTTCTACAATAAAAATTTGTGGGTGAACAAGGGTGAAGGACCTCAATGTCTATTGGTGGTTCCTTGGGAATGGTTTTGACAAAGAAGAACTTAGAGTTTTCAACTAATAGGAAAAATCTATTTTCAAGCAAAGCAAGCCAAACTACACCTAGCCAAAATGCATGTAGTAATGTAGTCCACTTAAAAATATACTAAGGTATCACTTGCCAATACTATTCCAAAGTATTGACCCTCTGTGGCTGTAACTTGTGATGTTGCAGGTTACTCCGATGATGATTAGGAGTCATGAGTCTACACTCAACATGCTTGCCTGTGGCACATGAAGATGAAGACTTGTGTTTATTTACTTATTCCATAAACTCTTGTATTAGGCCTTTGGCCCTGAGTTGTAAAAGACTATGTTTTATCTCTGGAATGAATGTAATAAACGACCTTTGTATCTGTGTACTTCATCTTAAACTGTGGATGCTAGCATTGATCCAGGGACTAGCATTGCAATCACAGGGATCCTTTCCTTATAAAGGATGGGTCTAACACCTATCCTTATGATTCTCACTAGGAGGAAAGAATTTAGAGTAAAAGAGAGGTACTATTTCCTCCCATCCCATGGATTGTCCATTCTTCAGCAGCTTATACCATTCTTCATCTCTTCCTTTCAATGATATAGAGAGTAACTTCTTCTTCACCTGTTCAGTTGTGATACCTACACACTTAAACAACCAGCATAATTCATGGATAAAAATCAAGTGATCACCAGGATGGACAGTTCCATCCACTAAATAATAATTATCCATAACACGATCAACAATACTTGTAGGTATCTTAAAAGGATCTATCTCAACAGGTGGTGGTTCATCTACTACCCTAATAGTGGTAGTAGTTTTCCCAAACATTAAACCAAGTGGGTTATCCATATTGGAAACAAAGTAACAAATAGAAATAAAAAGCAATACTCACAGTACAAGTTTATTTTACCAGTTCCACTCTTCAATAGCGCTTCACTCCTTGGCAACGGTGCCAGAAAATAGTCTTGATGACCCACAAGTATAAGGGGTGTATCGTAGTACTTTTGATAAATAGGAGTGTCGATCCCAACGAGGAGCAGAAGGTGCTGACTAGTGGTATGGAGCAGGAAATCTCTGTAAATACTTAGCAAACAGATTTTTAGGGGTTTTCTGATAAATCAAGGAAATAAAGTGCAAGTAAATAAAACATCAAATAATTGCAGCAAGTGGACCAATCCTTTCTTAGCAAAGGACAAGCCGGTGGAAATACTAATAAGGACCAAACGTTCTCGAGGACACATGGGAATATTGTCAAGTCCTTTCGTTTCATATAGCTGATTAATCTTCTTTGGTTTTATAAGTGTTGTGTGGGTGAACGTGTGCTAATGTACCGACCTTAATTGGACTAATACATACTTGTGATTAAACCCCTTGCAAGCATCCGCAACTACAAGAAAGAAATTAAGATATAAACCTAACCACAGCCTTAAACTCTAAGATCCTACACTCCCTTGTGCAATGGTTTCCTAACGGAGGTTCAGGTTTCTGTCACTCCGGCAACCCCGCAATTAGTAGCCAAATACACAATGCATTCCCCTGGGCCCATAAATGGTGAAGTATCATGTAGTCAACGTTCACATGACACCACTAGAAGAATAGCACCACAACTTAAATATTAAACCATTGAATAATATATCAACACAAATCTACTACTAACAACATGATTTCTCCCATGTCCTCAAGAACTAAACAAACTACTCACGAGACATCATATGGATCAAGATCAAAGATGATATGGTGATGGATAACAATCTGAACATAAACAATAATCCAATTGTTCCACTCACAAGCATCAACTACAATAGTAATCAACACCGGGAAAGTTTCCCCTAAGAACTATGCAAGATTCAACACAATTGTTACAGCGGTATGGAGTGGTGATGATGGTGCTGGTGGAGATGATGGTGTGGGTGATGATGATCCCGATGAAGTCTAGATTGATGATGGTGTTGATGGCGACGATCTCCCCTCTCCGAGAAGGAATTTTCCCGGCAGAAATCTGTCTACCAAAGAGCTCTTTCTCTCTCAGTGTTTTCCGCCCCGCAGAGGCGGCGAAATCTTTCTGTGGTCACTCCTCGTATATTAGGGTTTCGAGGAGAAGATATAGGCGAGAGGGAGGAGCTAGAGGTGGGACAGGGTGGCCACACCCCCTGTAGGCGCGACCTAGGGTGGCCCGCGCCTGGGGGTGTGGGCCCCTTGTGGCCCAACTCCCCCTCCCCTTCTAGCATCCTTCGTCTTCTAGGAAAATATGATTTTCTGTAGTTTTTCTGGTATTTTTCTAATCTTCATGAAATTTCATCAAAACACCTCTTTTTCCATTAGAATCCTGACTTCGGCAGTTCATCCTCCAAGAATCATCCAACATGCAAAAACATATGAAAAGACATAAGTTACACCTCTTAATATGAAATATATCAATGAATAGAGGCAAGTTATGATATAGAATGGTGGTGCAAATTGGACGTATCAGCGAGCACGGATGCGCTGCTGATTTGCGGCGCTGGACTTCTTTTCGATCCTGAGATCGGCAAACGTTCGTATACAGCATCCACGAGTACAAACTCGTTAAACTTTGTCGGCCTACAAGGGTATGATCTCTATGGATGTATATCCAATTGTTGCTTGTATCTAGTAGATAATCTTGGTGTACATAGTTGTTCCCATCGTAGGAATTTTTTTGTTTTCTATGCTGCGAACCCTACAGTGGTATCAGAGCCGGATCTATGTGTAGATGCTTTGGACGAGTAGTACACATATGAGTATGTGGGCGATGATGATCATGTTATTGCTTCTTGTTTGTACTTTGGATATTGGTGGCATAGTGGGATGAAGCGTCCCGGACAAACTTTACATGTCCTCGCACATGAGACCTATTCCACGCTTGACATGCAACTAGTTTTGCATAAGTGGCTAGCAGGTGTCTGTCTCTCCTACTATAGTCAATATCTAATTTACAACGAGTTGTTAATAATTTGGTTATCCTCGTTGTGGTTCCATGTTCGTAGGTAAGAACGGTTCTATCTTCGAAAGCCCTAAGCCACGTAAAACTTGCAATGGATAAATTAGAAGCGTCTAGTTTAGATTGTTGTTGGGCTACTGTCATGATATGGTAATGTTGTAAGTAAATGTATAATCCATGCTTCTACAACACGCCTAACATGTAAGTTCCATAGACCTTGGCCTTACACACAAAGGAATGATAGAGATCATACCATGATGCACATGATGATGATCAAGTGCAAGAACCATATCATTTCACTTTTCACATATGATGTTTGTTGCATCTTATATTGCTTGTTTAGCATTTTATTAGCATAATAAGATGATCCCTCATTTAGATATCAAGATAAAAATGTGTTCTCCCTTAAGTATACACCGATTATGTTTTGCCGCTTCAAGACATCACGTGATGATCAGGTGTTCTTGAATCCACGATCATATTTGGGGTGTAAGGCAGTTTTACACATGCGAATACTAAGGTTCTTACTTGGCGATTCTAGCATGTACAAACATGGCCTCGGAATCCGAAAGGTTAAACATGAGTCATATGTAGAGATGATGCCCATATAGATGCTTGCCTTTGAAGATACATCGACTCACGTGATGATCGGACTTGGTGTAGTGGATTTGGTTCATGTAATCACCAAAAAGGCACGGGGGGTGTCGTTTTTGAGTGGGAGTTCATTCTTAATTTGGATTAGTTGAACTCGATCTATCATAAACTTAGTCTGAACTTTACAAATTCTGTTGTAGATGGCACCACCTGCTTTTAATTTCAATGTGTTCATGGAGAAAGAGAAACTTGCAATGAATGGTAGCAACTTTACCGACTGGTTCATGAATTTGAGGTTTTTCCTCAATGCTGCACAAAAACAATATGTGCTAGAAGGTCTGATAGGTGACGCTCCTGCAAGCAATTCATCTCAGTATGAGCGTAATGTGTATGACACAAAGCTTAATGACTACACTCTTGTGAAATATGCGACCCTTCTGTTATTGGAACCTGAACTCCAAGGATGCTTTGAACTTAGAAATGTTGATGCTATGGTGAAGGAACTCAAAGCCATGTTTGAGAGCCAAATCCACGCTGAGAGATACACGATCTTTAGCGAGTTCTTTAGTGTAAAGATGAAGGAACACAGCTCTGTGAACGATCACGTCATGACGATGATGGGATATGTTCAACGTCTTAAGGCACTGGGATATGATATCCCAGTTGACCTTGCGATGGATAGAGTTCTGCAGTCGTTCCCACCCAACTACAAAGAGTTTGTGCTAAATTACAAGAAAAGTGGTGCGATTGGATCGCTCACCGAACTTGCTGCCATCTTGATAGCTATCAAAGTAGACATAAAGGATAGCCATCTAGATTTGATGGTCGATAAGATCGCATCCTCTAGAGAAAGGTTCGTGGCCAAAGGAAAATTCAAGATGGGCAGCACTTTTGTTGTATCTGAGAAAACGGTCAATGGAGGTCCTAAGCCTGATACTGAATGTTTTTATTGCAAAGAGTTGGGTCACTGGAAACGGAACTGCCCCAAATATTTGGCAGAAAAGAAGGCCGGCAAGGCAAACAAAGGTATATTTGATATACATGTTATTGAAGTGTACTTGAATAGTACTCGCACTAGCACCTGGGTATTTGATACCGGATCAGTTGCTAATATTTGTAACTATGCAAGATTCAGCCCAATTGTTACAGCAGAATGGAGTAGTGATGATGGTGCTGGTGGAGATGGTGGTGAGGATGATGATGATGATCCCGATGAAGTCTAGCTTGATGACGGTGTTGATGGAGATGATCTCCCCTCTCTGGAAAGGAATTTCACTGGCAGAAATCTGCCTGCCGGAGAGCTCTTTCTCTCTCTGTAGTTTCCACCCCACAGAGGCGGCGAAATCTTTCTAAGGTCGCTCCACGAGTATTAGGGTTTCGGGAGGAAGTTATATGCGAAAGGGCGACGCACGAGGTGGGCCAGGGTGGCCACACCACCTGCTGGCGCGGCCCAGGGGGCCGCGCTTGGGGGTGGTGTTGGCCCCCTGTTGCCCATCTCTGCCTCCCCTTCTAGCTTCCTTCGTCTTTTGGAAAAATATAATTTTTCGTATATTTTTTGGAATTTTCTGATCTTCGCATCTGGACACCGCTTTTTCCATCAGAATCCTGACTCCGGCACTTCATCCTCCAAAAGTCGTCCAACATGCAAAAATAGATGAAATAACATAAGTATCACCTCTTAATATGAAATATATCAATGAATAGCAGTAAATTATGATATATAATAGTGATGCAAAATGGACGTATCAACTCCCCCCAAGCTTAGACTGTAGGGTTTCGTAGCATGGAAAACAAAAAATTTCTATCGCATACAAACAAACAAGCCAAGATCTATCTACTAGATTGTAGCAACGAGTCGATGGAATAACTTACCCTCGAAGATTCCAAAGTGTTTAACGAGAGCGGATTCTCGTGGGTGATGTAGTCGTACTCTTCCCGATCTCAAGATCGCGTAGACGATCCTTCCGGCGCTGCGTTCCGGCGCTCCCTTGATCGGTCACGTTCGGTTTTCGACGAAGACCTTCCTCTCCCTTGTTCCAAAGAGGCGGAGGTTGTAGCACTCTCCTCGAGATTCCAAAGACAACTGGCGTGGTACCTAAGTAGAGGGAGATCCTGAGGCTTCGCCTTAGGCGAGTATGGTGGAGTATGAGAGAGCTCCTCGGCGATCTAGGGTTTAGACACACCAAGGAGGAGGGGCTAGAGCCGACGGCTAGGGTTCCGGGGATACCCAAGTCGGCGGCTAGGGCAAAAACCCTAGGGGTAGGCGGCGGCTATGGAGGGCTGCAACTTTCTAGGGTTTGAGGTGAGGGACTTGTGTAGCTAGAGGAGGGAGCCCTGCCCCTCCTTATATAGGTGGAGGGTCCGGCGGCCAAGGGGAGGTAGGGGAGTCCCTCCCCAACTCGGCTTGGGTGGTGCGCCGGCTTGGGGAGGAGGACTCCCTCCCCAACTCGGTTTCACACTCCTTCCTCTTTTCCACTTTCCAAAACTTGCCGTTTGACTTTCAAACTAGCAGTTTGACTTTTCAATTTAGGATTTGATTAAACCCTTTATCTTGGACAGTGAATACAATTAGTACATGATGCAATCATTCCAACTTGCAATGACACACTCATGTACCCCTTCCCCTCCGGAGTGCCGGACATTCCGGAACCTTCTAGAACATTCCCGATGAAAACACCGGAATCATTCCCGAACTCTGAAATGGGACTTTCCTCATATGAATCTTATTCTCCAGACCATTCCGGATCACCTCGTGATATCCTGGATCCCATCCGAGACTCTGAACAACATTCGGTCTCTTTCTCATAATACCATAACTACTCAAACAACGTCGAATCCTTAAGTGTGTCTCCCTACGGTTCGTGAATTATGCGGACATGATCGAGACACTTCTCCGAACAATAACCAATAGAGGAATCTGGAAATTCATATGGCTCCCACATATTTCTACGATTACTTTGCGATCGAATGAACCACTTACATACGATACCAATTTCCCTTTGTCTCACGATAGTTTACTTATCCGAGGTTATGATCGTCGGTATCTCTGCATACCTAGTTCAACCTCGTTACCGATAAGTACTCTTTTCTCGTTCCCTTCTGCTTAGACTTGCCTTTCTTGAATTTGGTGGTCTTATTGACCAACAACACTTGGTGCCCTTTCTTGATCTCCACTTCTGCAGATTTCAACATGGCAAAGAGTTCTGGCAACGTCTTGTTCATGTTCTGCATGTTGTAGTTCATCACAAAGTTCTTGTAACTTGGTGGTAGTGATTGCAGGACACGGTAAATCCCCAAAGCATTAGGAATCACTATACCCAAGCTTTGAAGTTTGTTTGCGTGCCCATACATCTTAAGCACATGCTCACTGACGGAGCTGCCCTCTTCCATCTTGCAGTTAAAGAACTTTTCAGAAGCCTCATAGCTTTCAATTGCCGCATGAGTCTCAAAAATCAATTTGAGATCCTCGACAATATCATATGGGTCTGAATCTTCAAACCTTTTCTGAAGCTCTGATTCCAAACCATACAAGATAGAACACTGAACTATGGAGTACTGATTCTTCCGAGCGAGGTAAACATTCTTTACTTCATCGGAAGCATCAGCTGCAGGTGGGTCACCCAGCGGTGCATCCAGCACATAGGTCAAATTACCAGCTGTGAGGACAATCCTCAAATTGCGGAACCAATCCGCGAAGTTGCTTCCATTGTTTTTCAACTTTTCTTTCTCTAGGAACGCATTAAAATTGATGGTAGGGGCTTCCATTGATCTACAACATATTTGCAATAGTTTAGACTAAGTTTTGGACAAATTGAGTTCAAATTAATTAATAAAGTTAATCTAGGTGAAATCCCACTCAAAACAATATCCCTCACATTGGTTTAGTGATCACACGAACCAAATCCACTACATCAACACCGATCATCACGAGAGTTGATCTAGTTTCAATGGCGAACAATCAACATGTTCATCATATCTACTATATGATTCATGCTTTACCTTTCGGTGATCCGTGTTCCGAGACCATGTCTGTACATGCTAGGCTCGTCAAGATCAAACCTTAGTTTCCGCATGAGAAAATCTGGCTTGCTCACGTTGTATACACTTGCGGAATCTAACACACCCGATCATCACGTGGTGCTTCGAAACAACAAGCTTTAGCAACGGTGCTAACTAAGGGTGAACACTTTATGACTTGAAATTCATGTGCATGAGGGATCATCTTATAATGCTACCGTCGTCTACTAAGCAATACAAGATGCATAAAGGATTAACATCACATGCAATTCAATATATATGTGATATGATATGGCCTTTCTTCTTTGTGCTTCCGATCTCCATCTTCAAGCACGAACATGATCTCCATCATCACCGGCATTGCATCAAGGTCAATGACGCCTCTCCATGGTTGTCGTCCACCGGCTTCAACTATTACAACTACTTTGAATAGACACACGGGTATTAACATAAATTAAAGACAACCATATGGCTCCTGCCGGTTGCCAACTTACAATAAGGAACATTGCATACACCAAATATAATCACAATCATGGCCATATCACATCATCACCCACCGCAAAACAAAGTTAGACGCCTCTACTTTCTTTGCATATTTTACGTGGTTTGGGGCTTTCAATAAGTGTCGTTCTAACTTACGAACAAGAACCACAACATTGATACTAGTATTGTTAATCACCCGTTGTAAATTGGATCTTAACTATGCTAGGAGAAACAGGCACCCGCAAAGCCACTTATGCAATACAAGTTGCATGTCAAGCATGGACCAAGTCTCATGAACGATGTCATGTAAGGTTAGCCCGGGCCGCTTCATCCCAACATACCGCAAGATGCAAAGTACACAAGAAGCAATCGACAATAAAAGCATCAACGCCCACAATGACCATTGTGTTCTACTCGTGCAACAGATCTACATATAGACACGGCTCTGATACCACTGTAGGGTTTCGTAGCATGGAAAACAAAAATTTTCTATCGCATACAAACAAACAAGCCAAGATCTATCTACTAGATTGTAGCAACAAGTCGATGGAATAACTTACCCTCGAAGATTCCAAAGTGTTTAACGAGAGAGGATTCTCGTGGGTGATGTAGTCGTACTCTTCCCGATCTCAAGATCGCGTAGACGATCCTTCCGGCGCTGCGTTCCGGCAGCGCTCATGATCGGTCACACGTTCGATTTTCGACGAAGACCTTCCTCTCCCTTGTTCCAGCAAGAAAATGGAGGTTGTAGCACTCTCCTCGAGATTCGGAAGACAACGGCGTGGTACCGGAAGTAGAGGGGAGATCCCGCAGGGCTTCGCCTTAAGCCAGAGCGAGTATGGTGGAGTATGAGAGAGCTCCTCGGCGATCTAGGGTTTATACACACCAAGGAGGAGGGGCTAGAGCCGGCGGCTAGGGTTCCGGGGATACCCAAGTCGGTGTCTAGGGCAAAAACCCTAGGGGTAGGCGGCGGCTATGGAGGGCTGCAACTTTCTAGGGTTTGAGGTGAGGGACTTGTGTAGCTAGAGGAGGGAGCCCTGCCCCTCCTTATATAGGTGGAGGGGCCGGCGGCCAAGGGGAGGGAGGGGAGTCCCTCCCCAACTCGGCTTGGGTGGTGCGCCGGCTTGGGGAGGAGGACTCCCTCCCCAACTCGGTTTCACACTCCTTCCTCTTTTCCACTTTCCAAAACTTGCCGTTTGACTTTCAAACTAGCCGTTTGACTTTTCAATTTAGGATTTGATTAAACCCTTTATTTTGGACAGTGAATACAATTAGAACATGATGCAATCATTCCAACTTGCAATGACACACTCATGTACCCCTTCCCCTCCGGAGTGCCGGACATTCCGGAACCTTCTAGAACATTCCCAATGAAAACACCGGAATCATTCCCGAACTCTGAAACGGGACTTTCCTTATATGAATCTTATTCTTCGGACCATTCCGGATCACCTCGTGATATCCCGGATCCCATCCGAGACTCCGAACAACATTCGGTCTCTTTCTCATAATACCATAACTACTCAAACAACGTCGAATCCTTAAGTGTGTTTCCCTACGGTTCGTGAATTATGCGGACATGATCGAGACACTTCTCAGAACAATAACCAATAGAGGAATCTGGAAATTCATATGGCTCCCACATATTTCTACGATTACTTTGCGATCGAATGAACCACTTACATATGATACCAATTTCCCTTTGTCTCACGATAGTTTACTTATCCGAGGTTATGATCGTCGGTATCTCTACATACCTAGTTCAACCTCGTTACTGATAAGTACTCTTTTCTCGTTCCCGTGATATGTGATCCCTTGTGATCTAGTCACATGCTTGCAAGTTAATTGGATGAAATTCCACCGAGAGGGCCCAGAGTATATCTATCTGTCATATGGATGGACAAATCCCACTCTTGATCCATGTGTCTCAACCAATACTTTCCGAACACTCAATGCCACCTTTATAGCCACCCAGTTACGGTGTGGTGTTTGATGTCATCAAAGCATCCATCCGGTAAAGGTGATATGCATGATCTCATGGTCGAAGGAATTAGGTTACTATGTATCAGAAAGCATATAGCAATTGAACTATTGAAATGACTTGATCTTTATGCTACGCTTATCTATAGGAGTATGTCCATCATATCATTATCCTAACGATATGATCTTGTTGTTGATAACATCCCAATGTTCATGATAGGGAAACCACAATCATATATCAACCAACAAGCTAGTGTTGTATAGAGGCTATACTAGGGACTTTAAATTAAGTTTACAAAACACACAAGTATCAATGTTTCCTTGTTAATACTATTATAGCATGAATGTAAACATTTATCATAAACACAAAGATATAATAATAACTACATTTATTATTGCCTCTAGGGCATATCTCCAACATAGACCTCACTTGTCCCCAAGAGAAAACTGAGCTCAGTAAACATGACCATAGGTTTATGGAGTGAAGTGTCGATAAAAAGAATACGGACAAGAAGCATCACATTCACCAATACATAACTCATAATAGAAAATCATAATTGGTAATGGCAAACTTTTTTCTTGGTCAGAGAATAGTTGAAAAATCATACTTAGTTTTCAAGCAAAGCTTTTGTAATGAAGTTTATGACAAGAGTCCTTTTTCTCAAACATAAAAGGCTTTTCACAATGATAGCATTCAAAGTAATATTCATTCAGATAAGTGTTTATGCAAAACAAAGAAGATAAGAAACATGATTGAATAAATCATAATATGAATGATTGAAACACAACAACTCAAATGCTTGCTAGAGATAGAAAGGAATAGGTTTACTGACTCAACTAAGAAGTAAAAGAAAGGCCCTTCGCAGAGGGAAGCAGGGATTTCAAGTTTCATAAAGAGCTTCCAAAAGATTATGGTACTTACTAGATTTGAGCTCTCATTGCCCCTATCATAAGAATCTTGATGTGATTAAGGTTAAAGTGAACAAAGATGGAGTATATACTTGACAAATTATAAGTTCGCAATCTCATGTCCCTTGAGTACGAGGGCCGTTCCTCATGCTACTCAACTTTACTTACCGGTAAGTTCTTGTCATTGTACGTATATGTGTATCATAGAGAATCGCCAACGGGGTACCCCTTGCCCCATGACATAGGAGCTATCCCATATCAAAATGACAAGGCAACAGACAGTGAGTATCTCAGCGATCCTTATTTACCATAAGAATGGTGCATATATTTTTTTCTCTTCTTTTTTCTATATATATGGGTACGAATCAACTACGAATTATGCTCAATGCGGTTCATGATCATGTCGGACCGAGAATCCCAGTCCTTGTGATTCTTTCCCCACTCTTCCTTCTTAGAGTGTTCTTTCCCTGCATGGTTAGAACGAGGCATATCCCAACTAGAGGGCAACTTCCCTTTGGGCAACTTTTGGAATTGCTGCTCATGTTTAAGAGTATGGAAGGGGTTCTTGATATGTGGAGGAAGTGACCGTGGAGATAAGCAAAGACGCGGAACTTTTCCTCCCGTAGACATATGTGTCGTCCTCTTGAGCTTGATAGGGTTTGCCACCAATCCAATGCTCGCAACAGTGGCGCGGGTGCGCCGACGCTTGTCTTCCTCCACTTCTTCTTAATCCCCAACCAAGATCTCCTCCTTCTTGGGGTCTTGAAGATCATCTTCCACGGGCTTCTTGCCATTGTCATTGGCGGAGACCATGGTGCCTCTAAACTTGAGAATATTTTCTGACAAAAACAGATCAAAATGAAAACACAACGAGAACACGATATACAGACCTCGGGGGGTCCGTGTGATTATATATTACAAAGTTTTACAACATAAGGAAGGTACTGGGCGAAAACAGGACGGATACGGGCTCCGGGGTGGTCACACCCCTTGGTGGCGCGGCCAAGTGGGGTCCGCGCCATTGGGTGGTGTGGGCCACCCATGCTCCATTTCCTTCCCTCTTTCCACTCATTAACTTCCGCATGGAATACAAACTTCAAAAATATAAAAATAAAAGTTTTTTGCAAACCTTTTATTTTCAGCACTTTTACCTATTCAAAAACGGACTCTGCAAATTCCGGAGTTTGGTCTCTAATAAATTCTTCTGGAGTCACCATTTGAATAACATCAACATCTTCATTATAAGAATCTCTAGAAATATAATGTTTGATCCTTTGACTATTCACCACTTGCGTAGTGTTGTCCCTCAAAGAAGAAATTTTTATAGCTCCTGAATGATACACCTCCTCAATAACAAAAGGTCCTTCCCATTTTCAGAGTAGTTTTCCTGCAAAAAAATTGAGACGAGACCTATACAATAGAACTTTCTCACCAACATGAAACTCTCTCTTAAGAATCCTCCTATCATGCCATCTTTTAACTTTTTCTTTAAAGAGTCTAGCATTTTCATAAGCTTCACTTCTCCACTCATCTAAAGAACTCAAGTCAAGAAATCTTTTCTTACCAGCAAGTTTAAAATCTCTATTCAGTTATTTCACTGCCCAATAAGCTTTGTGTTCTAATTCTAATGGCAAGTGACAAGCTTTACCATAAACCATTTTGTATGGGGACATTCCCATAGGATTTTTTTAGCAGTTCTATAAGCCCATAGAGCATCATTCAACTTTTTAGCCCATTTTTTTTCTAGATCTATTAACAGTCTTTTGCAAGATAGATTTAATTTCTCTATTTGAAAGTTCTACCTGCCCACTGGTTTGAGGATGATAAGCCGAGGCAATTCTATGATTAACATCATATTTAGAAAGGGTCTTCCTAAAACCACCATGAATAAAATGAGAACCTCCATTAGTCATGAGATACCTAGGTACACCAAACCTAGGAAAAATAACATCTTTAAGCATTTTTAAAGAGGTTTTACCATCAGCACTTTTTGTAGGTATGGATTCTACCCACTTAGTAACATAATCAACAACAACAATATGAGTATACCCTTTTGAAGGAGGAAAGGACCCATAAAGTCGAATCCCCAACAATCAAGAGATTCAATAACAAGAGAATAATTCATAGGCATTCCATTGCGTCTAGAAATGTTACCAACTCTTTGACATCCATCACATGATAAAATAAACTTTCTTGCATCTTAAAGAAGAGTAGGCCAATAAAAACCTGATTGTAAAACCTTTTGTGCGGTTCTATCTCTGGCATGATGTCCTCCATAAGCACTACCATGATATTTTTGCAATATCTCTTGTTGTTCATATTCTGGAACACATCTTCACATAATACCATCTACTCCTTCGTTATGTAAATGTGGGTCATCCCAAAAATAATGCCTCAGATCATAAAAGAATTTTATTCTTTGCTGGGATATAAAGGTTGGAGGCAAATACTTGGAAACAATAAAATTAGCATAATCAGCATACCAAGGACTCTCTCGCGGGCTTACCTGTATTGCAGCCCACTGTTCATTTGGAAAACTATCATTAACGAGCATAGGATCAAAAGAAATGTTTTCCAAACGAGATAAATTATCAGTGACATGATTTTCAGCACCTTTTCTATCTACAATATGTAGATCGAACTCTTGTAAAAGAAACACCCATCTAATAAGCCTAGGCTTTAGAATATTTCTTTGTCATAAGGTACTTAATAGCAGCATGATCAGTATGAATTGTAACCTTTGAATCAAAAATATAGGGTCTAAACTTATCACAAGCAAAGATTACAGCTAAGAACTCTTTTTTAGTAGTAGCATAATTCTTTTGAGCAGCATCAAGAGTCTTACTAGCATAATGTATAACATTCAATTTTTCATCTATTCGTTGCCCAAGAACAGCACCTACAGCAAAATCACTAGCATCACACATAATTTCAAAGGGTAAATTCCAATCAGGCGGTTGGACAATAGGAGAAGTAGTGAAAGCTTTATTTAAAGTTTCAAAAGCTTCCTTACAATCATCATCAAAAACAAAAGGTACATCTTTTTGGAGAAGATTAGTAAGGGGCTTTGAAATTTTTGAGAAATCTCTAATAAACCTTCTATAGAAACCAGCATGACCAAGAATACTTCGAATTCCTTTAACATCCCTAGGACATGGCATTTTCTCAATTGCTTCAACTTTGGCTCTGTCAACTTAAATGCCTCTTTCAAAAAATTTATGTCCAAGAACAATTCCTTCATTAACCATGAAATGGCATTTCTCCCAATTAATAACAAGATTAGTTTTTTCACATCTCTCCAAAACTTTATCAAGGTTGTGCAAACAATTATCAAAGGAAGTTCCATAGACGGAAAAACCGTCCATGAATACATCCACAATTTCTTCACAAAAACCATGAAAGATAGCAGGCATACATCTCTAAAAAGTAGCAAGAGCATTACATAAAGCAAAAGGCATACGCCTATAAGCATAAGTTCCATAGGGACACGTGAAAGTGGTTTTCTCTTGGTCTTGTGCTTTCACAGCAATTTGAGAAAACCCAGAATAACCATCAAGAAAACAAAAGTGAGTCTTCTTGGACAACCTTTCTAGCATTTGATCAATAAAAGGCAGAGGATAATGATCTTTCTTAGTGACTTTATTCACCTTTCTAAAATCAATGCACATCCTATAACCAACTACTACTCTTTGAGGTATAAGCTCATTATTCTCATTAGGCACAATAGTTATTCCTCCTTTCTTAGGGACACAATGAATAAGACTAACCCAATTACTATCAGCAATAGGAAAAATAATATCGGCATCAATAAGTTTTAATACCTCATTTCTTACCACTTCCTTCATCTTAGGATTTAGACGGCGTTGATGTTTGATGCGTGTTGACGCCCCGTTGGGAAACCCCAAGAGCAAGGTTTGATGCAGCACAGCAGCAAGTTTTCCCTCAGTAAGAAACCGAGGTTATCAAACTAGTAGGAGGAAGGAAACGCCTCAAAGGTGTTGCAAGCAATGTGGAAACCTGCACAACACAAACTCAAGACTTTGCCCCAACTAACGGTGAGGTTATAAATCTCACCGGTAGATGTAACAAAGGAATAACTGTATGTTGTGGAAGATGATGATGGTTTGCAGCAAGTAAACAGTAACAGTGGAAGATGTATCAATGGTAAGGATTGGACCGGGGTCCATAGTTCACTAGAGGTGTTCTCCTTAGATAAAAAAACATGGCATGCTGGGTAAACAAATTATAGCAGGGCAATTGACGGGACTGAGCAAGGCATAACAATGCAATACTAGACAAAAAGATCCTATGAGATTCGATTGGGCAATACAACAATATACATAGACCGCCATCCAACTTCATCTATGACTAGAAGTCCACCTTCAAGTTATCATCTGAACCCCCTCCAGTATTAAGTTGCAAGCAACAGACAACTGATTTAAGCAAAGTGTGTAAGGTAAACAATCCACGTGTTCCATGAACAAGAGACCATTGTTTTCTCCCTAGGGGCAGCAGCACATCTACAACCGTAGAGATTTCTGTCACTTCCCTTGGAAAATAGAGGCATGAACCCACTATCGAGCATAAATACCCCCTCTTGGAGTCACTAGCAACTACTTGGCCAAGATAGCTACTAACAACAAAGAGCATGCAAGATCACAAACAACATAGACATGATAGAATCAATAAGACAAAACCATTAATCAATCTAACATAATAATCTCAATATCCATCAGATCCCCGTAAACACAACATGCATGATTACAAATAGATTAGATCTTGATCATGAATGGAGCTCACAAGATCTGTACATGAAAGCACAAGGAGGAGATACAACTATCTAGCTACTACATGGACCCATAGTCCAAGGTGGAACTACTCACGCTTCATACCGGAGGCTGGCATGATGAAGAAGAAGGCCTCCGGGATGATCTCCCCTCCAGCAGGGTGCCGGGAAGAGCTTCAGATCCCCCCGATCTAGGGATGACGGTGGTGGCGTCTACAGACGGTTTCATGCAATATTGATCGGGTGTCTAGGGTTTTGGCATCAGGGGGACTTTATAGGCGAAGAGGCAAGACAGGGGGCACCAGGGCGGCTGCACCCCTCCCAGGCACGTGGTGGGCCCATCCACGTGGCCAGGGGGTGTGGCCCCCTGGTGATCCTCCTCCGTCTCGTATTATGGCTTCGTATTTCCCACGGTAAAATATTGACTTTGGCTTTTGTCCCGTCCAATTCCGAGAATATTGATTTTCTGCCTTTCTAGAACCAAAAACATAAAAAAACAGGCAATTGTCACTGTGGCAACTTGTTAATAGGTTAGTACCAGAAAACATATAAAAACACCTCAAAGTGTGGACAAAGCAAAGCAAAGTAGATAGTAAATAAGCATGGAGCATCAAAAATTATAGATACGTTTCCGACGTATCAAGCATCCCCAAGATTAACTCCTGCTCGTCCTCAAGTAGGTAAGTGATAAAAGAATAATTTTTGAGGTGACATGCACCATCAAAACCAAGATCAAACCATTTGCAAGCATTGAAAGCTGGGATCAAAGAACTCTAAACATGTGCATGAAAGATGGAGTTCTAACAATAGGACAAAGTAACCATGCATGCAACACGAAAGGGTACAAACAAAGATCATGAATAACATACATTGAAAAACGTTTGTTTGTTTCACATACAAAAAACATGGCATAGTAGCATTCAGCTTGTCCCTCGTAGAGTAGCAAATAGATGCATAGGACACGTTCAAAGTTCATAAGTGTAGAGGTCCCTACCCAATATGGTAGATCCCTCCTGTGTTTTACAATGCTAGTCCCTGGATCAATAGCTAGCATCCACAGTAAGATGTAATATCAAGAAACAAAGTCGAAATATAACTTTATAACCAGGAATAATATAATTTTATTACATCATACATAGCTCATATGGCTATTACAATACATTGCAGCGGAATAAATATAGTCATGGGTCCTTCATCTTCAAAGTGCCACAGGCAGATGTTGGTTGCAGACTTTGTAGTCCTAGTCAATCAAACAATCTTCATATAACAAAACAATCAACCTGCAACATTACAAGTTACAGCCACAAAGGGTCAATACATTTTGAATTGTATTGGCAAGCTTCTCTTTTATGTAAATTTGAGTGGATCCTATCAATACATGCATATTTGGCTAAGTAGAGTTTAGGGCTTATTTGCATAAAGCAATATTTATCCTATCTTTTCAAAATGGTTTTGTTCCTTTGTCAAATCTCTTTTCCAAGTTCCTTGAACTCCTTGGTAGAAACTCAAGTGTTCAAGTCCTTGTCAAAATCCCTTGAGCTACTTGGTAACCCCAAGTGCTTCAAGTTTTATCAAAATCCCATGAGTCCCTTGGTAACCCCAAGTACATCATGCTCTTGAGCACCTTGGTAAACCCCAAGTGCAACAAGCTTAACAAAATCTCTTTGAATTCCTTGGTACCCCCAAGTGCATCAAGTTTTTATATTAGAAGTTGGAATGTCGAGATCTCCCATGGTTCAAACTTTAGTTGCTCAGTATTGTCCATAACCGGGGACACGGCTAAGCACTTAGATTTTATTAACTTCTGCAGAAGGAGTACACTTTACCCACATGACACATTCCCATCTTGTTGCCACCAGTGGCCTACTAGATTAGTGCTCACCAAGATGGAGTACCGGCAGACTGAGAGTGTGACGAAGTCTTTCCAAAAGGTCCTCCCATACATCATTGCTAGCTTGTCTTCAGCTCCCATGAAGCATTCCAGATCCCCATGTCCGGTAACTAAAGACAATGTATAGGTCTTCCTAATGTAGTTGACTAAGCCAGAGCCATAATAGCATGTGGTTGCACACGAAAGCCACAATTGGAGAAACATGTTCAATCTCTAAGTATCCTAGGTGGTTTTCATTTGGAGCATAACACAAAGTGATTGCCATAGACATGGTTCCTTTTGTTGCCACCTTCTCCAAAACATAAAGTGTCCACCACCTAGGTGGTTCATTGAGTCTTTGTTATATTATGTAAAACACAAGTTCTTTTCTCAATCTTTGTAAAATCTCAACATGTATCTCTTTTCAAAACATAGCATGGCTAAGCATGTACAACTTCAATATTTTTACTAAGGAGTGTATAGGGAATCCTATTAGGATTAGCATAGCATAAGTATAAAATATTTTCATGCATGTTTACAAAATCCACTAAGTATAATGAAAATAGTAGGTCTTTTATATGATAGTTAACTTGCCTTTTTGGTAGGGAATGAGGGTTTACTTCTTGATCTTGCTAGTCTCACACTTTGCTAATTCCACTACAATCATTTAAACAAGCATAGTATCAAGTAGCATTCCAAACAAATATTCAATCAATATTTCACACACACAAAGCAATGGATTCTAAGTCATGCATGGAAACATGCTTAAGATGGTTTTATTCACAAGGGAGGTATCCACTAGGCTTTTAACTTTGTAAGGTCCACATTGGTCATTTACCAAGATGGCAAAGTTATTTGCAAAAACATTTTATCTCAAAACTATTTTAAAACCCATTCATCATTTTATGTGATGAAATTATTTTCTTATCAAAGCAAAACTTTATGTTTTTCACTAAGTGAGTTGTTATTGTAAAACTTGGTGTTTTTGGGTCAGTAAGTTTGGTCCAAAACATTTTCACAAAGTTTTCCTTGCAAAAATATTTTCATAGTAAAATCAATAAATTTACTTGGCTAGAAAATGGCTAAATTAAATAATTCAACCTAAAATTTTACCAAAATCATTTTTAACACTATGGGTTGGTTCCTAGGTCAGTAAGGTCACTATAAATCATTTTGCAAAGGTTTTGTCATTAAATTCAATTTTAAACAATTTTTATACTCTAAACAAGTTCACAAAAGAATCTGCAAAACCAAGCAAACAAACAGTTACTATTTTCCAAACTAAGGCCATGGTTGTTTAGGTCTTGCTCTCCTGAATCCAACGACATAAAATTTGCAATTTTTGGACGTGTAGATCTCAAGTTATAAGGGTTTGAAGTTTGCATTTAAATCAGATTCAAATCTGTTTTTTAGTTTAAAACCTGGCCACGCGTCGTGTTTTAACTGGTCGGTACCGGTTCGGCCGGATCGGCAACGTGGACCGCAGGATCTAGTTTGATCGCACGGCGCAGAGCGCGTACCTCTTCGCGGCTAAGTGAACTAATCGCGAGCGTCGGATCTGAATCCTACGGCTGCTAGCATGCTTGCCAAGTATCGGCGGCGCTGGCGGTGGCTTGCGGCGGCGCACGGCCAGGCAGTGATGCTCTGGCGGTTTCTAGGAAGCGAGGATGACGGAGAGGGTGCTCACCGTGTTCGCGTGGTCGAGGTAGTGCTCAAGGTACTTCTGGTTTGGCAAGGGGTGCTCAGGGGAAGTCGTAATTCCTCGCCGGAGTTGAGGACGGCGTCGGGCGCGTCAGGTGGTCGTCGTGGACAGCGTTGTGGATCACCTCAAAGCGAAATGACGACACGGTTAGATGCGCGGGAACAAGACAGAGTCGGGTGCGTGAACTAGAAGGCGCGGGGCGGTCAGATACTACCTGTGGGCTTCGCCGGAGATGAAGCAGACGGTGGCGACGGTGGTCGTTGTCGAAGGCGAGGTTACAGGGTACCCGCGGTCGAGTTGGATGCACTAGCAGGTGCGCCTGAGAGTGGAGAAGCTGCTAGAGTGCTTAGGGATGCAAGGGGCGGTGGGGTTTCGTCGGAATCATCACCGGAACATCGTCGGAGCGGCAGCAGTATAGAGAGAAATTGGGGCGGCCTGGAGGCAGAGGGGAGGCGGTGTCTGGGGGAAAAGGAGGAGGAGAAGCAGGCGGTTAAATGGGCGTGGCCGCGACGAGGAATTAACGCGGCGTTAAGGCGAATTGATGCCGCGAAGTTACAGCAGGAAACGACGACGAGGAGGGGAAGAACTGGTCGCGCGGGTGTGAGAGAAGAACAGTAGCATGGGGTCTACCTGTCAGTGGGAAAGAAACGGGGAAAAGAGGTCCACTGGTCAGTGTCACTGCGGGTTAGTTAATTTGTGCGAATCGTTTTTCTGCGGGGAAAGAAGCTGGGCTGGTTGGTGGGCTTAGTGGGCTGCCTGGGTTGGGTTGGCCCTTTTCCATTTTTTTTATTCTGTGTTCTTTTCTTTTCTATTTCTGAATTTCTGTTTGAATTTTCTATCAAACAAACACGGTTCAAATAAATTCAAACAACACCCATACTTTGTAAATTTGACTTGGTTCTGTTCAGTAGTCTGAACTAAATCTAAACTCCACAATTTTTAAATAATAAAGTCCATTATTAATTAAAATAAATGACCATTGCTAATTATCAACTTAGGGTTTGATTTATTTCAAACTCAATTTAAATCCAAATATTTTTCAAACCCAATCAGTAGGTTTATTTGTAAATCAAGAATACTTGGAAACTTGTTTAAATTAAAATAACATTTTATTTTAGGGTCTATTATTAATTATATGAAAAGACCTTATTCATTTATTTCCCATAGGATTTTGTTTTATTAGAATATTTATTTTGAATCTAAAATAAACCAAAACACTTCAGTAAGTTTTATTTGAGAATATAAAATATTTGGTAAACTCATTTGAAATAAATAAATAGGTTTTATTGTTTATTTAAAATGGAAAAAGTCTTTACTTTAATAAAGTTTGGATATTAAATCCTTATTATTTTATTTAAACAATCCTTTATTATTTTAAATAAACCCTTGGCTACTTTATTTAAAATAAAGTGTTTTTAATTCCCAAAGCTTGTCCAAGGATTGATTTGGTTTTATAACATAATCTTTATTTATAAACTTCTATTTCATTTGATAACAAATCTTTTCATTTGATTGTTTAAAATAATAATTTCCAATTGTTTCCTTTTATGAAATGTTTATCCTTTTAAATCCTTTTAGGATTTTATTTAATTCAAATGGGTTTGAGGTTCCATTTTAATTCAAAAGTTTCTTCTGGCTCTGAAAATCAAACAAAGTTTTATTTTATTAATTTATTTTCACATTACAAGGTTTGGAAAATCTTGGGATGTGACAGGCTACCACCCTTAAAGTAAATCTCGTCCCGAGATTTGGGAAGGCTGGGGTACAAGCAAGTTCAAAACAACTAGGGTACTACCACCCTTAAAAATTTTCAAACAAAAATTACATATTGGCCTTCTTGGGTCCTGGAAATTTCTCTAAGTTAAACTTTTGTTTTGTTCCTATGCTTGACTCATGGACCAAGATTGAGTTTCTCCATAGGCTTGTTCAACTTGTTCTTCATCCTTTCTGGACAGTTGATTGCATAATGTCCTGGATTCTTGCAGTTGAAGCAATGAATGTCCTTGAGTTCTTTGCGTTGTTCTTGTGGACAAGTGGCTACATAATGGCCTGGTTCTTTGCAGTTGTTACACCACACTTGATCAATCTCTTTATTCTTCTTGTTCTCTGGGCATCCACTGGAGTAGTGTCCCATTTCCTTACATCTACGACATTGTGCAAGGCTCATGTCTTGCTTTTGTTTCTTAAACTTCTTTAGTCCTTTGAATTGGGTTGTCTTGTTAGGAGGTAGGAGTGGTCCTTTTCCTTTGTTAGACTTGGATCCTTCTTGTTTCCTTTGTTCCACCATGGCATAGATGGGACATTGGCCAGGAGTATGATCACTTCCTTCACAAAGGTAACAAGTAGCTTGATTGGTGGTACATTGTCCAACAGGATGATCTTCTTCACAATTGGGGCATTGTCCTTCATGCTCCTTGAAAGTATGATCCTTGTCTCCACATATAGTGCAAGCTGGGGCTCCATCTAGAATAATATTCTTGTCAGCCTTGTTATCATAGACTTCTTTGGGGTAGTTTTCCTCCATGCTGATCATTTGGTTGGTCACCTGAAGCATCAGTTGAGACTGTTCTTCCAAAAACTTTTGTAGTGCTGGATCTTTATCACTATTGTTGACTATGAACTGAGCTGTCAGTTGATTCAACTGGTGTTGGGTTGCTATGAGCTCTTTCATGCTGTCAGCTTGGTTGGTGTTGATGTCATCAACCTTGGAGTCTTTTGGAGTAGTCATCTGTTTGGGTTGAAGGGAGGTTAGAATAGGCAAGTTATTTTCTAAGGAATCAATTCTAATCCCACACTTCACAATTTACACAGACAATGTTCATGCAATCACAAACCAAACATTCACAAACAACTTTGCACTCAAACAACAAGGTTCAAGCACTTACTTAGGCAACAAAATATTTTCGTTACACCACATAAGTTGGTGGTTTGACTTAACTAAATTATGGTGGTCCATCTATGTGGTTCACTTGTGATCTTTCCATCCTTCTTGGTTGATTCTTCTTGTATGAGATCATGGTTTCCTTGAGAAAAACTCCTGGTCACAATACTTCAAAGTTGTTGATGGTTTCTTCTTATTTTGCATTCCCTCGGTCTCTAATTCTTAAGTAAGATTTCCTTGTCTCACTTGTGGTCCTTAGTAGTTTCCATGTTGGAAGTCCTTGGTGAACATGCTGAAGATGTTGAAGTCATTAGAGTTGAAGATGTTGAAGTCATTAGAGTTGAAGAAGTCCTTTACACATGGTGTAGTCTTTGACCATGGGGTTGGTTTTTCCATCAGGTTTGAAATAGAAGAGATGTAGAGTTGAAACCAAAATGGTTGAGGAAAGAGTTTACAAGTGTTTTTGTAAATAAGTTTTTGGAACAAAATAACTCTTATTTGTCTAAGGGTTTTTGTCCAATCCTAGGGTTTACAAATCCTACAGGCAACACAATGCTCTGATACCATCTGTAGAGGTCCCTACCCAATATGGTAGATCCCTCCTGTGTTTTACAATGCTAGTCCCTGGATCAATAGCTAGCATCCACAGTAAGATGTAATATCAAGAAACAAGGTCGAAATATAACTTTATAACCAGGAATAATATAATTTTATTACATCACACATAGCTCATATGGCTATTACAATACATTGCAGCGGAATAAATATAGTCATGGGTCCTTCATCTTCAAAGTACCACAGGCAGATGTTGGTTGTAGACTTTGTAGTCCTAGTCAATCAAACAATCTTCATATAACAAAACAATCAACCTGCAACATTACAAGTTACAGCCACAAAGGGTCAATACATTTTGAATTGTATTGGCAAGCTTCTCTTTTATGTAAATTTGAGTGGATCCTATCAATACATGCATATTTGGCTAAGTAGAGTTTAGGGCTTATTTGCATAAAGCAATATTTATCCTATCTTTTCAAAATGGTTTTGGTCCTTTGTAAAATCTCTTTTCCAAGTTCCTTGAACTCCTTGGTAGAAACTCAAGTGTTCAAGTCCTTGTCAAAATCCCTTGAGCTACTTGGTAACCCCAAGTGCTTCAAGTTTTATCAAAATCCCATGAGTCCCTTGGTAACCCCAAGTACATCATGCTCTTGAGCACCTTGGTAAACCCCAAGTGCAACAAGCTTAACAAAATCTCTTTGAATTCCTTGGTACCCCCAAGTGCATCAAGTTTTTATATTAGAAGTTGGAATGTCGAGATCTCCCATGGTTCAAACTTTAGTTGCTCAGTATTGTCCATAACCGGGGACACGGCTAAGCACTTAGATTTTATTAACTTCTGCAGAAGGAGTACACTTTACCCACATGACACATTCCCATCTTGTTGCCACCAGTGGCCTACTGGATTAGTGCTCACCAAGATGGAGTACCGGCAGACTGAGAGTGTGACGAAGTCTTTCCAAAAGGTCCTCCCATACATCATTGCTAGCTTGTCTTCAGCTCCCATGAAGCATTCCAGATCCCCATGTCCGGTAACTAAAGACAATGTATAGGTCTTCCTAATGTAGTTGACTAAGCCAGAGCCATAATAGCATGTGGTTGCACACGAAAGCCACAATTGGAGAAACATGTTCAATCTCTAAGTATCCTAGGTGGTTTTCATTTGGAGCACAACACAAAGTGATTGCCATAGACATGGTTCCTTTTGTTGCCACCTTCTCCAAAACATAAAGTGTCCACCACCTAGGTGGTTCATTGAGTCTTTGTTTTATTATGTAAAACACAAGTTCTTTTCTCAATCTTTGTAAAATCTCAACATGTATCTCTTTTCAAAACATAGCATGGCTAAGCATGTACAACTTCAATATTTTTACTAAGGAGTGTATAGGGAATCCTATTAGGATTAGCATAGCATAAGTATAAAATATTTTCATGCATGTTTACAAAATCCACTAAGTATAATGAAAATAGTAGGTCTTTTATATGATAGTGTAACTTGCCTTTTTGGTAGGGAATGAGGGTTTACTTCTTGATCTTGCTAGTCTCACACTTTGCTAATTCCACTACAATCATTTAAACAAGCATAGTATCAAGTAGCATTCCAAACAAATATTCAATCAATATTTCACACACACAAAGCAATGGATTCTAAGTCATGCATGGAAACATGCTTAAGATGGTTTTATTCACAAGGGAGGTATCCACTAGGCTTTTAACTTTGTAAGGTCCACATTGGTCATTTACCAAGATGGCAAAGTTATTTGCAAAAACATTTTATCTCAAAACTATTTTAAAACCCATTCATCATTTTATGTGATGAAATTATTTTCTTATCAAAGCAAAACTTTATGTTTTTCACTAAGTGAGTTGTTATTGTAAAACTTGGTGTTTTTGGGTCAGTAAGTTTTGTCCAAAACATTTTCACAAAGTTTTCCTTGCAAAAATATTTTCATAGTAAAATCAATAAATTTACTTGGCTAGAAAATAGCTAAATTAAATAATTCAACCTAAAATTTTACCAAAATCATTTTTAACACTATGGGTTGGTTCCTAGGTCAGTAAGGTCACTATAAATCATTTTGCAAAGGTTTTGTCATTAAATTCAATTTTAAACAATTTTTATACTCTAAACAAGTTCACAAGAGAATCTGCAAAAACAAGCAAACAAACAGTTACTATTTTCCAAACTAAGGCCATGGTTGTTTAGGTCTTGCTCTCCTGAATCCAACGACATAAAATTTGCAATTTTTGGACGTGTAGATCTCAAGTTATAAGGGTTTGAAGTTTGCATTTAAATCAGATTCAAATCTGTTTTTTAGTTTAAAACCTGGCCACGCGTCGTGTTTTAACTGGCCGGTACCGGTTCGGCCGGATCGGCAACGTGGACCGCAGGATCTAGTTTGATCGCACGGCGCAGAGCGCGTACCTCTTCGCGGCTAAGTGAACTAATCGCGAGCGTCGGATCTGAATCCTACGGCTGCTAGCATGCTTGCCAAGTATCGGCGGCGCTGGCGGTGGCTTGCGGCGGCGCACGGCCAGGCAGTGACGCTCCGGAGGTTTCTAGGAAGCGAGGATGACAGAGAGGGTGCTCACCGTGTCGCGTGGTCGAGGTAGTGCTCAAGGTACTTCTGGTTTGGCAAGGGGTGCTCAGGGGAAGTCGTAATTCCTCGCCGGAGTTGAGGACGGCGTCGGGCGCGTCAGGTGGTCGTCGTGGACAGCGCTGTGGATCACCTCAAAGCGAAATGACGACACGGTTAGATGCGCGGGAACAAGACAGAGTCGGGTGCGTGAACTAGAAGGCGCCGGCGTCGATACTACCGTGGCTCGCCGGAGATGAAGCGACGGTGGCGGCGGTCGTTGTCGGCGAGGTTACAGTGGTACCGCGGTCGAGTTGGATGCACTAGAGATGCGCTGAGTGGAGAAGCTGCTAGAGTGCTTAGGGATGCAAGGGGCGGTGGGGTTTCGTCGGAATCATCACCGGAACATCGTCGGAGCGGCAGCAGTATAGAGAGAAATTAGGCGAGAGGGAGGCGGTGTGCGGGGAAAAGGAGGAGAAGCAGGCGGTTAAATGGGCGTGGCCGCGACGAGGAATTAACGCGGCGTTAAGGCGAATTGATGCCGCGAAGTTACAGCAGGAAACGGCGACAAGGAGGGGAAGAACTGGTCGCGCGGGTGTGAGAGAAGAACAGTAGCGTGGGGTCTACCTATCAGTGGGAAAGAAATGGGGAAAAGAGGTCCACTGGTCAGTGTCACTGCGGGTTAGTTAATTTGCGCGAATCGTTTTTCTGCGGGGAAAGAAGCTGGGCTGGTTGGTGGGCTTAGTGGGCTGCCTGGGTTGGGTTGGCCCTTTTCCATTTTTTTTATTCTGTGTTCTTTTCTTTTCTATTTCTGAATTTCTGTTTGAATTTTCTATCAAACAAACACGGTTCAAATAAATTCAAACAACACCCATACTTTGTAAATTTGACTTGGTTCTGTTCAGTAGTCTGAACTAAATCTAAACTCCACAATTTTTAAATAATAAAGTCCATTATTAATTAAAATAAATGACCATTGCTAATTATCAACTTAGGGTTTGATTTATTTCAAACTCAATTTAAATCCAAATATTTTTCAAACCCAATCAGTAGGTTTATTTGTAAATCAAGAATACTTGGAAACTTGTTTAAATTAAAATAACATTTTATTTTAGGGTCTATTATTAATTATATGAAAAGACCTTATTCATTTATTTCCCATAGGATTTTGTTTTATTAGAATATTTATTTTGAATCTAAAATAAACCAAAACACTTCAGTAAGTTTTATTTGAGAATATAAAATATTTGGTAAACTCATTTGAAATAAATAAATAGGTTTTATTGTTTATTTAAAATGGAAAAAGTCTTTACTTTAATAAAGTTTGGATATTAAATCCTTATTATTTTATTTAAACAATCCTTTATTATTTTAAATAAACCCTTGGCTACTTTATTTAAAATAAAGTATTTTTAATTCCCAAAGCTTGTCCAAGGATTAATTTGGTTTTATAACATAATCTATATTTATAAACTTCTATTTCATTTGATAACAAATCTTTTCATTTGATTGTTTAAAATAATAATTTCCAATTGTTTCCTTTTATGAAATGTTTATCCTTTTAAATCCTTTTAGGATTTTATTTAATTCAAATGGGTTTGAGGTTCCATTTTAATTCAAAAGTTTCTTCTGGCTCTGAAAATCAAACAAAGTTTTATTTTATTAATTTATTTTCACATTACAAGATTTGGAAAATCTTGGGATGTGACAATAAGAGTGACTAGATACAAGTAGCACAAGAACAAGCAATAACACCAATATGCATCAATCAATAAGTTTTGGGACACTGCACATAGAACTAAGAATGACAACTATGCTCTCTTAATGGTGCCTAAAGGTAGAAGGTGGAGACTCAATATAATAGTGGAAGAAAGGCCCTTCATAAAGGGAAGCAGGGATTTCAAGTTTCAAAAAAAAACTTCCAAAAATTATGGTACTTGTTAGATTTCAGCCCTCATTTCCCCTATCATAAGCATCTTGAAGTGATTAAGGTTAAAGTGAACAAAGATGGAGTATATGCTTGACAAAGTATAAGTTGGCAATCTCATGTCCCTTTAATACGAGGGCCGCACCGCATGCTACTCAACTTTAGTCACCTGAAAGTTCTTGTCATAGTAAGTACATGTGTATCATAGAGAACCGCCAACGGGTACCCCTTGCATATGGTACACGAGCTATCCCATAACCAAAATGACAAGGCAAGTAGACAATGAGCATATCAGCGATCTTTTTATTTACTATGTGCATAGATTTTTATTGAGGATGCTTCACAGAATGCTCATTATGGTGATGCTTCAAGTTTCCACCATGATTAGGCATGGCTTAGGCTAGCAGCCCGGGCGTTTCTCTAACACAAAATACATAACTCCATGGACTTACAATATCCCTCTTTATTTCACACCAGCGACATCCATAGACAAAAGAGCATGATATCAACTGTGTACAAAGTACAAGTGCAATGTTGAAAACGTTCCCCGTGATAGCACAGTTCTGCTAATTCCAATGTATAAGTGCAAGCATATACGACATAGATGACACAATGGTTCAAGTTTATTAGGGACAAGTAATATAAAGTGTGCCATCAAGTTTGTGAGGGCTTTAATCACTAAGTTTTCACATAACAAAATAGTTTTTAATTGGAAGATAGTTGAAAACAAGAATATACTTGGAATGGTGTAACACACCATGCATAGGAATTTATAGTGGAAACTTTGGAATGACTTGGTTTTTTGGGAGTTAGATGCATGAGTAGAGCTTACTCATACAAGTGGAGGCTAGCAAAAGACTAGGAGCAACCAACTAAGAGAGCAATAATGGCCATAATCATGCAGAGCGACAGAACATTACTAATCAAAGCATAGAGTGGTACTACAAGTCAAGGACTAAATTATCATAGAGGCTATGGTGACTTGTTCATAGTCATAATATGGTGTGAGCATGTGCCAAGTCAACCCAAACAAAACATCAAAGGAGAAAACCACAATACTATGCTTTTGTATGCTAAAACAACGCATGATTCTTTCAAGGCATGCTACAGCAATAATCATCAGGCATAAGGTCAAAACAACACCTAGCATGTCATGCTAAAGTCTAAGTTACAGTCAATGCAAGCTCCTCTTGCACTTTCAAGCAAGAACTTTCTAATCCATTCCAATACCAATCGACTTATTTGAAACAACACAGCGAGAATGGGGGTCCAAACTAATTTATTCAAGCAACCTAAAAAAACTAAGAAAACCAAACGAAAACTAAGACGCTCCAAGAACAACACAACAGTGCATGAAACAATAAAAACGAAGTGTCTAGAAAGACCTGAGATTTTTATTGATGAAGAAGGGGATGCCTTCAGCATCCCCAAGCTTTGACACTTGTACCTCTTGGATATTTATTGGGGTGACACCGGGGTCGCATCCCCAAGTTTGAGCTTTTGTCCATTATTCATCTCATTACATCATTCTCTCTCTACACCTGAAATTTTTCCTTCATACAAAACTTCACACAATCTTCATTAGCAACATTAGTGTATTCAAAAGATAATAGACATGTGGGTTTAGCTTTAGAACAGAAAAACTTTTCACTAAAAACACAAGCTATTGTATTAACTCCTTCAAAAAGCTCAATTCCCCCAAAAAGAACTCAAAAAGGAATCAATAAGAAGCAAATGCAAATAATGGCAGAAATCTGTCAAAACAGACCAGCAGGTAGAAACCGATTTGTTCGAAAATCTTATGTTGCTCAAATCAAAAAGTGTTGAACTAACGAAAGTTATCTAACATACTGGGGGATTTATTCGTAAATTTTCAGCTCAATACAACATACATAGACTCCTCAAGAATTGTTATGGTGGAGGACAGAAATCTGTTTCGGGATAGCAACTCCCCAAATCTTACTTCCCTCTCATTAGAGGTCATTCTTGGCACAAAAAGCAAACAAAAAGGATAAGGAGAGTTCATTACTAAAGTAATAACTTCCAAGACTCAAGGAAACCCTTGGGTTATCTCCCAACAAGTACTTTTCTTTAACGCCTTTAAGTTAGGCACAAGAAGCAAGAAATCAAGTATTTTCAAATGAAGAAGCATTAACATCAAACCTTGCTTTCAAAGGAGGAGCAAAAAGCAACTTCTCTCTCCTCATAGGGAAGTGTTCAATACCTTTCTTGAATTTAAATTGATATTTAATGGAGCCTTATTTCATATCAACGATGGCACCAACAGTTCTAAGAAAAGGTCTTCCCAAAGTAATAGGACAAGAAGCATTGTATTCAACATCCAAAACATAGAAATCAACAGGGACATAAGCATTGTTAACCATAATGAGAACATCATTAATACTCCCCATGAGTTTCTTCTTAGCATTATCATCAAGTGGGACATCCAAATAACAATCTTCCAAAGGTGGCAAATCAATCATTTCATAAATCTTCCTAGGCATAATAGAGACACTAGAACCAAGATCACATGAAGCTTTGAGATCAAAGTCATTCACTTGCATATTAATAATGGGTTCCCAACTATCTTATACTTTCCTAGGAATAGAAGCTTTGTGTTTTAACTTCTCTTCCTTAATCTTAACAAGAGCATATGTAATGTGTTTGGTGAAAGAAACATGCATATCACTAGCATCAGGACTTCTAGCAAGTTTTTGCAGGAACAAAATCACTTCAGAAATATTGCAACCATCTATATCAAAATCAAACTTAGCATCACTAGTAGTAGACTCATTAGGCTTAGGCATTCTAGGAGGAGGAATAGGAACTTCTTGTGGTTTAGTGGTATCCATTCTAGTGATGGTGCACACACTATTGTTTCTATCAATTTCAGCTTCCCTTTCCCACTTAGCATGAAGTTGAGCTAACAGTCTAACATTTTCATCAATAGTAACTTGTATGGCATGAGTAGCAGCAAAGGCACTTTCCATGGTTTCAGGTTTAGCAGCCATTTTATTAATCAAGGAGGATTGTGCTTCAGACAAAGAGGAAATATTTTTATCAGCACTTAAAAGCTTTTCCTCCATAGTCTTGTTGAAAGTGGTTTGTTTACTAATAAAGTCTTTGAGCATAACTTCAAGTTCGGAGGGGGCACTTCTAGCATTGTTGTAGGAGTTTCCATAGGAATTGCCATTATTAGGAGGATAAGGCCTATAATTGTTATTGCTACCAAAATTATTCCTATAGGCATTGTTGTTGAAATTGTTGTTTCTAATGAAGTTCACATCAACTTGCTCTTCTTGAGCAACCAAAGAGTCTAAAGGAACATTGTTTGGATCTAAAGGAGCTTTCCCATTAACAATCATAGCCATAATAACATCAATCTTATTACTCAAAGAGGAGGTTTCTTCAATAGAATTTATCTTCTTACCATGTGGAGATTTCTCAGTGTGCCATTCAGAGTAATTAACCATCATATTATCAAGGATTTTTGTTGCATCACCCAAAGTGATGCCCATAAAGGTACCTCCAGCAGCTGAATCCAACAGGTTTCTTGAAGAGAAGTTCAAACCTGCAAAAATAGTCTGGATAATCATCCAAGCAGTAAATCCATGAGTGGGACAATTATTAACTAAATATTTCATTCTTTCCCAATCTTGAGAAACATGTTCATTATCAAGTTGTTTAAATTTCATAATGTCACTTCTCATAGATATAATCTTAGCAGGAGGGTAGTACTTTTCCAATAAAAGCACCCATGCACTTAATCCAAGAATCAATACTATTTCTAGGCAAGGATAGCAACCATTCTTTAGATTTTCCTCTCAAGGAGAAAGGAAACAGCTTGAGCTTAATAATATCTCCATCTACATCCTTATACTTTTGCATCGCACATAGTTCAACAAAGCTATTGAGATGGGCAGCAGCATCATTAGAACTAGCACCAGAAAATTGCTCTCTCATCACCACATTCAACAAAGGAGGCTTAATTTCATAAAAGGTAGCATTGGGAGCAGGTGGAGCAATATAAGTGCTAAGGAAATCATTGTTGTTTATGCTAGTGAAGTCACACAACTTGGTGTTCTCAGCAGAGTTCATTTTGGCAAAAGTGGGGCAAGCCAAAAATAGCAGTAGAGGAGGAACTAAATTTTTTATATTTTTTATAAGAGAAAGCAAACCAAACTAGACTAATTTTTTGGGAGTTTTTGATAAAAAAAGAGGCAAACAAAACCAAGCAAAAGAAACTAAGCAAACTAAAAACAAAGTAAAGAGAAAGGTTGAGGAGGACTCCCCTTGTGAAGACATCATTAGCCTACCCAGTAACAGCGCCAGAAAACTTGTTGATGGCGCCTTGTTGACGTGGAGCTTCTTTCTTTATTCCCCGGCAACAGCGCCAGAAAGCCTTTATGTGTGTTGACTCCCCGTTGGGAAACCCCAAGAGCAAGGTATGATGCAGCATAGCAGCAAGTTTTCCCTCAGTAAGAAACCGAGGTTATCGAACCAGTAGGAGGAAGGAAACGCCTCAAAGGTGTTGCAAGCAATGTGGAAACCTGCACAACACAAACTCAAGACTTTGCCCCAACTAACATTGAGGTTGTCAATCTCACCGGTTGTTGTAACAAAGGATTAACTGTATGGTGATGGCGGCTGCAGGGTGCCGGGAAGAGCTTCAGATCCCCCCGATCTAGGGATGATGGTGGCGGCGACTACAGACAGTTTCGTGGAATATTGATAGCGTCTCTAGGGTTTTTGCATCGGGCGACTTTATAGGGGAAGAGGCGAGGCAGGGGGGCCACCAGGGTGGCTGCACCCCTCCCCCCCAGGCATGGGGTGGGCCCACCCGCGCGGCCAGGGGGTGTGGACCCCTGGTGAGCCTCCTCCTTCTCGTATTATGGCTTCGTGTTGCCCACGGTAAAATATTGACTTTGGCTTTTGTCCCATCCAATTCCGAGAATATTGATTTTCTGTCTTTCTGGAACCAAAAATAGAAGAAAACAGGCAACTGACAACTGGCACTATGGCAACTTGTTAATAGGTTAGTACCAGAAAACATATAAAAACACCTCAAAGTGTGGACAAAGCAAAGCAAAGTAGATAGTAAACAGGCATGGAGCATCAAAAATTATAGATACGTTTCCGACGTATCAATGTTCAACAACTGGCTTTGCATCAGGTTCTATATTAATAGCATGATGACATATAGTACGAGAAATTCCTTTTAAATAATCAAGAGTATACCCCATAGCTCCTCCGTGTTTCTTCAATACTTCCAATAATCTTTCCTCTTCCTTTCCTGAAAGTGTAGAACTAATAATAACAGGATATATTTTATTATCATCTAGATAAGCATATTTAAGATCATCAGGCAAAGGTTTTAAATCGAAGATAGGATCCCCTTTAGGTGGTAGTGTGGTACCAAAATCTTTCACAGGTAGGTTATGCTTAAGCATCTTAGGTTGACAAAGAAAAATATCATCAATCTCATTTCTTTCTTCCATGAATACCTCACTCTCATGATCTTCCATATATTGCTGCAAAGCATTGTTAGGAGCAAGAGAAATAGAAGAAAGTTGTTCAACTCTGAAATCCTCATTAGGCAATTCATTTTCATAAGGAGTTTTAGCAAATTTTGAAAAATTAAACATATAATATTCTCCATCAAACTTAGTTAAAATTTTATCCTTCTTACAATCTATAATAGCTCCACAAGTGTTCAGAAAAGGTCTACCAAAAATGATAGGACAAGTTTTACTAGCTTCCTTGCCAAGCACTAGAAAATCGGTGGGATATTTAATCTTACCACAAAGAACTTCCACATCTCTTATAATACCAATGAGACAGATGGTCTCTCTATTAGCAAGGTGAATAACCACATCAATGTCTTCAAGTTCAGAAGAACCAATTTCATGCATAATTTCTCTGTAAAGATCATAAGTAATATCACTAGAACTTGCACCAATATCACATAAGCCATAATACCAATGATCACCAATCCTACAAAAATCACAGGGACACTAGTTGTCCTAGTTTTACTAGGATGAGAGACAATATTAGAAGCATCTTCAAAAAATATAATGTGCCCATATTCTACATTTTTAGTGACAAGGTCTTTCACAATGGCTACTACAGGTTCAATATTTATTTGTTCATTAGGTTCTACCGCTTTCTTTGTACTTTTGCTAACCACATTAGCTATAATAGAATGTTCCTTTACCTTAGAAGGGAAAGGGATTTTCTCAATATAAGGTTCAGGCAAAATATGATGAATAGAGAAGTTATCATATAGGATGGTTTGCATTGTGGAAGTATCTCTCCTCTAGTTGGTTATCATTGTATTCCTTGGTGTGAGTGAGAAGTTTCATCATTTAATTTTTGCACATCTTATTTTAGTTTGCAACTTCTGTTATATGATTGATCTTGTTGATTAGTATTGGTATCACTTTGGGAGCATCAAGTAAATCTAAATTGGTTTGGCAAACCGAGCTCTGGTCAGTAGCAACACTTTTTAAGGTTTGAAAGGAAAAGAGAAAGCACTTATAGGTATTTTAATTAGTTTTCTTTCTTTCTTGATTGGCTCAGAAGCTTAGTATTCTTTAGTTAAGATCTTTTGTGTTTTCAAGGAAGATTGCATGTTTGTTTCTATCACTAGTATGTTTGCTTGTTTCCTTCAACTCTTTTGCTTGCTACCCAGCCTTGCTAGCCAAAAACCTGTACCGAGAGGAAATACTTATCATGCATCCAATCCTTGAACTTAAACATATGTCATTTGTGTCCACCATATCTATCTATTAGCATCATTTCTATTCCAAGTAAATTCTCGAGTTTCATCTATCTTTCAAATTAAAAATTATTTTGTTATGAGAAAACTAGTTAGTAAGGCTCTCATGAACTTGATGGCACACCTTATTTTCCTGCCCTTAATAAACTTGAACCATTGTGTTATCTATGTTGTATATGCTTGCACTTATAAGTTGGGAATTAGCAGAACCGTGTTGTCACGGGGAACACTTTCAACACCTGTAAATATCTACCCAGTTGATATCATGATCTTTTGTTTATGGATGTCGGCGGTGTGAAATAAAAGGGGAGATTGTAAGTCCATGGAGTTATGTATATGTGTTAGAGAAACGTCTGGGCCGCTAGCTTAAGCCATACCTAATCATGGTGGAAACTTGTAGCATCACCATAGTGAGAAATCTATGAAGCATCCTTAGAAAAATTTCTTAAATACGGCCTGGAATATCCCATTTAGCTTCTTCTTTCATATGTGTGAATGATCCAGCATAATAAGCATCTAATAAATCTTTATTATGAAGAGAAAGCCTTGCATAAAAGTTAATAATAATAATATTATTAGGGAGCTCCTGAATAGGACATTTAAGCATTAGTAACTTCAATCTCCCCCAAGCTTGGGATGTACTCTCTCCATCACGAGGCCAAAAGTTATATATTTTGTTCCTATCCTAATAAATCTCACTAGGAGGATAGAATTTATAATAAAAGAGAGGTACAATTTCCTCTCATTCCATAGATTGTCCATTATTTAGCAGCTTATACCATTCTTCAGCTCTTCCTTTCAATGATATAGAGTAAATTTTTCTTGACTTGTTCCGTTGTGATACCTGCACACTTAAACAACCCGCATAATTCATGGATAAAAGCAAGTGATCACCAGGATGGACAGTTCTATCCCAAAAATAATAGTTATCCATAACACGATCAACATTTTTTGTAGGTATCTTAAAAGGATCTATCTCAGCAGGTGGTGGTTCATCTACTACCCTAGCAGTGCTAGTAGCTTTCCCAAATAGGAAACCAAGTGGGTTGTCCATATTGGAAACAAAGTAACAAACAGAAATAAAAGCAATACTCACAGTAGAAGTTTCCTTTACTAGTTCAAATCTTCAATAGAGCTTCACTCCCCGGCAACGGTGCCAGAAAATAGTCTTGATGACCCACAAGTATAGGGGGTGTATCGTAGTACTTTCGATAAATAGGAATGTCGATCCCAACGAGGATAAGAAGGTGTTGACTAGTGGTTTGGTTCAGGAATTCTCTATAAATACTTAGCAAATGGATTTTTAGGGGTTTTTGATAATGCAAAGAAATAAAGTGCAAGTAAATAAAGACAACAATAATAACTATAGCGAGTGGCCCAATCCTTTCTTAGCAAAGGACAAGCCGGTTGTATTACTTATGAGGACCAAACGTTCTCGAGGACACATGGGAATACTGTCAAATGCTTTCGCTTCATATAGTTGATTAATCTTCTTTGGTTGGATAAGTGTTGTGTGGGTGAACCTATTCTAATGTACCAACCTTACTTGTACTAATACATACTTATGATTAAACCCCTTGCAAGCATCTGCAACTATAAGAAAGTAATTAAGTTAAAAACCTAACCACAACATTAAACTCTGAGATCCTACACTCCCTTGTGCAAAGGTTCCCTAATGGGGGTTCAGGTTTCTGCCACTCCGGCAACCCCACAATTAGTAGCCAAATACACAATGCATTCTCCTATGCCCATAAATGGTGAAGTATCATGTAGTCGACGTTCACGTGACACCACTAGAAGAATAGCACCACAACTTAAATATCAAACCATCGAATATTACTTCAACATAATTCCACTACTAACAACATGACTTCTCTCATGTCCTCAAGAACTAAACGAACTACTCACGAGACATCATATGGATCAAGATTAGAGATGATATGATGATGAATAACAATCTGAACATAAACAATAATTCAATGGTTCCACTCAAAAGCATCAACTACAAAAGTAATCAACACCAGGAAAGTTTCCCCTAAGAACTATGCAAGATTACACCCAATTGTTACAACGGGATGGAGTGGTGATGATGGTGCTGGTGGATATGGTGGTGCGGATGATGATGATGATGATCCCGATGAAGTCTAGCTTGATGACGGTGTTGATGGCGATGATCTCCCCTCTCCGGGAAGGAATTTCCCTGGCAGAAATCTGCCTGTCGGAGAGCTCTTTCTCTCTCTGTAGTTTCTGCCCCGCAGAGGCGGCGGAATCTTTCTATGGTCGCTCCCCGAGTATTAGGGTTTCAGGAGGAAGTTATAGGCGAAAGGACGACGCAGGAGGTGGGCCAGGGTGGCCACACCACCTGCTGGCGCGACCCAGGGGGGCGCGCCTGGGGGTGGTGTGGTCCCCCTGTGGCCCATCTCTGCCTCCCCTTCTAGCGTCCTTCGTATTCTGGGAAATAGGATTTTCTGTTTATTTTCTGGAATTTTCTGATCTTCACGAATATTGCATCTGGACACCGCTTTTTTCCATCAGAATCCTGACTCCGGCAGTTCATCCTCCAAAAGTCATCCAACATGTAAAAATAGATGAAATAACATAAGTATCACCTCTTAATATGAAATATATCAACGAATAGCAGTAAATTATGATATAAAATATTGATGCAAAATGGACGTATCACCATCTCTAACCCATTTCAGCTCTACTTGTTCACTTCGGCTTTTGCGTAAGTGCCACTCACTATTTTTTATCTCTAGATAAAAGATATGGTCCAGCAGTTCTATGGGAGACTTTTCTCGTTAGAGCCTACCTTGTCCATTGATGTTGTCCTTGATTCTATTCCTTGCAAAGTGTATAATGATATGAACGCAGATTTGACCAAGGAGTATGCTAATGAGGAGATTAAGACAGCCTTATTCCAAATGGGTCCGACGAAGGCGCCTGGGCCTGATGGTTTCCCAGTGTTTTTTTATCAAACCCATTGGGAGTTTCTTGAGGTGGAAGTGTGTCAGACTATTTGAGGCTTTTTACATAGGGGTTCTTTACCAGAGGGTTTCTGTGATTCAGTGATTGTTTTGATTCCAAAGGTAACGAACCCGGAACACCTGAAAAAATTCCGCCCCATCAGCTTATACAATGTGCTCTATAAGATTGCTTCCAAGGTACTTGCTAATCGGCTGAAGATGATCTTACCGTCTGTTGTGTCTGAAAATCAGAGTGCATTTGTCCCCGAATGTTTAATTACTGACAATGCTCTGATTGCTTATGCGTGCATCCAAACCATCAGACAACAACGAGTGAAACGAACCTACTTTGCTCTCAAAGTTGACATGATAAGGCTTACGACATAGTGGAATGGAACTTTCTGTTGGGATGTCTTCAAAAACTTGGTTTTGATCAATGCTAGATTGACACGGTGATGAGATGTTGTGTCACTTCGGTGAGATATGCAGTGTGTGTCAATGGAGAGCTTACTGAGCATGTGATCCCAACTAGGGGCATTAGGCAGGGGGACTCCATCAGCCCCTATCTCTTTCTTCTCTGCACGGAAGGATTATCTTGTCTTCTGCAATAACGGGTGGACCAAGGCGAGCTACAAGGTCTATAAAAAGGTAGAATTGGTCCCCCTATATCACATTTACTGTTCGCAGATGACAGCATTTTCTTTGCCCATAGTGATGAAATAAGTGTGGGTGCTCTTCAGAGAACTTTGGAAACATTGCGAGGGTTCTGGACAGAAAATCAATCTTGATAAAGCCTCCATTTTATTTGGTTCTCACTGTCCTGAGGCTGTCAATAATATGGTGAAGCAAAAACTTACTGTCACATTCGAAGCTCTGCAAGAAACATACCTTGGCATGCCAACTGATATTGGACGTTCACCGATGCGAACGTTTCGATATTTGTTCAACCGTATGTGGCAACACATGAACGGATGCGCTGGTCTCCCCCTCTCGAGGAAAGGTAACGAGATTATGCTCAAATCAGTTGTGCAAGCGATACCAACACATGTGATGAGCTGTTTTCAGTTACCTATCTCTACTTGTGATTCTATGCAGAAATCTGTTGCTAACCAATGGTGGGGATTCAAGGAGGGAAAGAAGAAATTGAATTGGAGCTCTTGGGAATGGCTCTCAACGCCAAAATCTCTTGGCGGATTGGGTTTCAGAGACATGGTGTTATTTAATCAGGCTATGTTGAGACAGCAATGTTGAGATTGATAACTGAATCTAATTCACTCTGTGCAAGAGTGTTGAAGGCAAGATATTTTACTAATTGTGATGTTTTGGATGCGCCACAACCTCGCTCATCTTCCTACACATGGTGCATCATTCAATTTGGAATGAAGCTGGTTAAGAAAGGATTACATTGGGGAATTGGTAATGGTATAAGAACCTAGTTTCTATTGCTTGGCCTTAAACAACCTCGTAATGGAACAATTACCACACGGAGGAGGGGGGCACGGAGAGGAACCATCGCCAGCCAATTTGGGGACAATACGATCAAACAAGATTTGGAGCTACGGAGAGGAGAGAGTGTATCGCTTTCGCACGGTTTTAATCATGTTCCTCATCTCGATAGCTAACAATACATATAACATATATTTTATATGTCGGCATCGACCAGACACTCGCTTTAGGGATTATATCGTATATTGTATTGTGCCCATATGAGGAGGCCGCATGTTATGTGTGCATTTGTATCTTTGTGTCTCGCCTTCCCCCGCCTCGTGGCCCATTCTCGATTGGCTCGCCGGTATTGGGCTTGACTATGTGCCTTCGACGGCCTATATATTGCCGACGCGCCCGATACCATCTGGCTCTTTGCCTGATGGGCCCGCTTGTCATCGGCATTCATTGATCGTGTGAGCCAAGCGGCTCTCTGCAATCGATCTCGCAACGCACGATTCCCGGCCTCGAGACGCGCACGACTCACGGTCGATCCCTGCCGCGTTCACGCCGAACCCGCACCAACTGCTCACGGTGATCGCCCGGCCGATCCCGTCCCTTCGATCCCACCCCCACGATCGCACTCCTCCCAGCGGCTCGACCCGCCTCGACGCTCCTGCGCCCTCCTGCGCAGGACTCCGCGGGCCACGCATCACGCGCTCGGGCTCCGCCACCTGCCCCACCGCCTGCGTCGGCCCCCGTCCTGGCACGCTCCCACCTGCTCCTCGACTGCCCCGCGCCCACGCCCGCGCCAGTTCACGCCTCCGCACCGCTGTCGCACGCTGACCGTGTGACGCTGGCCCACGCACTCGCGCGACCCGCCACCCTCCGCTCCTCCCCCGCGCGCAGCACTGTGGACGCCCGCGACACCCTTGCCGCGCTTCGCCCGCTCGCCGCCTGCCGTCTGGCCTGCAACCTCCGACTCCTCGACCCTCACGGAGATCTCCGCGATCTCTGCGTAAAAAAAAAAAAAAGAGAGAGAGCCTTATGTCTTCTTTGAAAAAAAAAAAAATATTGATCTCGGTGTTCTTGAAAAAGAGAGAGAGCGACCCTGTCTGCCGCTCTTTTCCATGTTGACTCTTTCGTCGCCTTCTTGCTCTTTGTGTCTGCGATCCTCGGCGTTCTCCCCCGCGCTTTGGCTCCTTTTCCGTCTCTTTCGATCTTCTGGTCGGTGCTGGCGCTTCTCCGCCAATTTCTTCTGCCTGTGTGGGTGATTCGAGGCCTGCCATGCTTCTGTGCTGGGCGTCATCTTGGACTGGTCCGACGATCGGCGGCTTTTACACTCACAGGTCTCGTCATCTACTCGCTGATCTCTTTGCCACGATCTCGACACCTTCTCTCGATGCTGCTTGTGCTCCATCTCACCGTGATGCCGGCGTTTCATTGTCGCACCTGCGACTTCTGCCTCGAGCTCTTTCAAGATGTCTGCCGAGTTCATGCTCTCCCTGCCGTCGGTGTGCTCAGGCTCTCCGGTCTACTGATCGTCAGCCTACCCTTGCCTCGCTCGTATTTTCTCTCAGAGCATCCGACTGCATGATTCTTGCCCGTGGTTCTTCTACTGATGCTGCCTAGTTCTTGTCGCTCGGCCTGGATTTCCTTCTGCAGGAGTTTTGTGTCCTTGCCTGTTTGTTTGAAATGCAGTTTGATTTTGGTCTGGACCGCTGGATTGTGTTTTCACGGTTGCGCTCCTGAGTGAGAGGCCCTCGCAGGTTCCGATGTTTTGGGTGGAGTTTGCTCAGGTGGCCGTGTGTGTGGTCGGGTCCTCCGAGGCTTCCGACTTGGGGCGTCGTCTTGCGGTTTCCATCTGCGACACCACCCTCTTGGTCTCCCTCCGCCCTGTTAGGTCCCTCGAGTCCTCCGACCGGTCGTCCCCCGCAGCCTTGACTAGTCTGGGGTCACCGTGGTTCTCCTGGTCCTTGGTGTCCTCGGAGGTCGGATTCACCACTCGGTGTATTCGGTCAGGGAGGGACTCGTGTTCGGTTCGTCTTCGATTCTCTTCACAGGCTTCCTATATCCGGTCACGGCGGGCCACCGGGATCGAGGGCTACACTCAGTTCATTCGCGCCACAGGCGTCAGCGCCCGGCTCTTCTCGCTCTTTCGGCCAGCGTCTTCCTTCGTCACAACGCGGAGTCTTGTCTTCTTCTGCTTTCTTTCCTTTCTCGAACCACGATTCTTCCACACACTGTGCCTCCCATGCCTTTCATCAGATCTTGCTACCCACCACCTTCTATTCGGACTGGTTCGTCTCTTTCGGATTCGAGCTTCCTTCTTCTTCTTTATCCTGTTTTCTTTTCCTTCCTCCCCGTCTTCTCTTTTTCTCTTCTACTTCTCTCTTCATGTTTCTCTTCTTTTCTTTCTTCGTTTCTTCTTCTTTCTTTTTTTCTTTTTCTTCTTTTTCTCCATCTTCTCATGTGTGTTCTTTCTTTCTTGTGTTTTCTTTTGCTTCCTGCTGTCGGTCATTCCTTGATGTTGTCTTCTTCTTCTTTGTTCTCTCGCTTCGAGTGATTCGGCTGTTTTCTTCTGCCCTTTGCCGCCACTTCTTCACACTTTGGGAGTTCTTTGACTCTTTTCTTCTTGCGCCCTTTTCTCGCCCCACTTTCCGCCCCTGCCTTCTCACTCTCGTCATTTTCATTCAGCAGTTTCATTTCATTGCGTTCCTTTACCGTTTGTCTTTGTTCATCGTGGTGTCGGTGTGTCTTTCTCTCGGGGGAGATGGGTCTTTATTGTCTCAGTGTCGATTAGCTGTAGATGGCTTTTCCTTTCCTATCCTACTACGGCTCATCAATCTTCAAATACCTTTGATTTATTTAGTTCGATGTGATTCATCGCTCTTTTTTTTCTTTTTCGAAGGCTTTATTTTATTTATTTTATTCATCGATGATTTTTTCGGGTTAATTGGTTTTATTTCGATGCGTTTTGCTCTCCATGGTCCGCATTTATTTTGCTCCCATTCGTGCCATGGTCCCGTATTTATTCGCCATTTTTGTTTTTGTTTTCTTGGTCGTATATTGATCTCCTGAGCATTCCCTGTGCTTGTTCTTGACGTTTTCCGCTTGCTTCGATCTTCTCGTCTTCTTCATATGGCGACAGCTGCTTTGGATTCTCTGGTTCTTCTCTTTTGCCACTTTGATTCTGGTTGCTTTTTCTCTTTTCTTCTTCCCGCCAATATTCTGAGGCTGCATTGCTTCCATGGCCGGCTTATCTCATCAATTTCTGCCTGGCCACTTCTTGCTCTCCGCTTTTCGCCGCCTGTTTGGTTTGTTTCCTCCAGTTTGTTATGTTCTGTGTTTCTGTTTTTCTATGTCCTTCTTGTCCCTCCTCGCGAATTGTTTCTGTTCAGTGATTTGTTGATGAGCATAAGGGCTATGTGCTATGGCTGTTGGCTACTCGGTCGGCTGGATGGATGGATGTTGATTTTGATTTTCGTTGTATCTTTAGATTCGTTTTTCGATGACCGGCCGTTCTTTTGCACTTTATATTCTTTCTTCTCTTTCCACACCTCTTTCCTTCTCACATTGTGTCTTCTCTATCACCTATTCTCTCTTCCTCCCTTCCCCTTCCCTCCTCCGTTCCTCTTCTCCTTCCCTAGTTCTCCTCGATCCTAGTTCTCCTTCTCTACTATCTCCTTCCTCTCCTCCTCTTCTCTTCTCCTCCGTCTCTCCTCCTTCCTTCTTCTCCATCTACTTGTCCTTCGTCCTATTAACATTTCATCTGCTCTCTCCGTTTCCGTTTTTCTCAGTCTCGGTCTTTCTTCTTCTGGCATTGAGGTCGATCGGCCCCATCATCCAATGATCTTCCGGCTCGAGCGCATCGCCATGGCGAGGAGATCGTGGAGCTGAAACTTGTTTCTCTCCCTCCTCTGTTCTCATTTCTCACTGTCCTCTCTCTATATAACTATCTTGCCTCTGATCGATTCTCGAAGCGCTAATAGCTGGCTCTTGTGGCGCGGCCTTTGTGGCTCAGGGTTTTCTGCGTGAGCATGGTGGATGATGCTTCCTCCCGGCCTATGGCGCTTTGGACCACATGCATTATTCATGACTTGCTTCGCTTAATTCGGTCTGGTCGGGGTCTTTGTGTTGATGTTGTCCCGCCTTGTGCCCTGATCGAGTGAGAGTAGTGATGCCCTTTATGCATTCTCCTCCCCCGGTCTGTTCCCGAGGGATGGTTTGGTCATCTTTGACGCTCTTGGCCTTTATGGCCTCCAGTTCCCTTTGCTTGGTTGCTGAGCCGCTCGCTTTCTGGTTTCTCTTCTGGTTTGCATGATCCGCTTGCTCTCTATCACTTCTCTTCACCTCCTTCTTCCTTCTCTCCTCTCCTTCTATGTATCTCTATTGATCATATGATGTGATGATCAGTACGGTGATGATCTAGCCTATCCGCCTCGCTCGTGCTTCGTCTTATGATTGGTCCTCTTCGTCTTCTCTCTTGGGATCGAGGTCCTCTCCGCTCGGGTCGATGGCTTTACTCTCTCTCAGTATATATAAATTCTCTTTCTCGCCGTCTCTTGCCGCTTTGGATGGGAGCGCATTGACCCCCCCCTATGATTAAGCTTGTACTCTTTCAACTCTGTGGTGATCCTTTCTCTCATCCCCCAGCGTCTATACGCATCTTTGTTGGGAGTCTTTTTTATCTTTTGTCACTCGTCCCGACATCTCTTATCCTGTTCATATTCTGTTTGCTCCCACCACGGTTCACTATAGTCATCTTCTCCGTGTTCTTTGTTATCTTCGTGGTACGATCACTGTCGCCTTTTCTTTCCTCGCTCCCTCCAATGGACACAATCAAACAATGGACACTCTGATTCTAGAAGATTCCAAGGCATGGGATTGGGGCTCACTTCGCCATCGTGTGTTTCTTGGTGGTTCGCTCATTGCTTGAAAGATTTAGAAATGCATCATCTGCTCGAGTGTTGAGGATGAGTTATGCTTGGCCTTGTACTGAGGTGACGGTTTGGTGGTTACTTGCGGATTTTGGGGTCTCCATTACCACACCCAGTCTGGTTTTGTCTGACAGTACAGGTGCTATTAGTGTTGCAGGTTCTTCACCAGCCACTCTGGATAGTGCAGATTCAAAATTATGGAATAAAATTTGGGCCAACAAAGCTCCGGGCAAGATGATCATTACGTTGTGGAGGCTAGCTCATGATTGTTTCCCTTGTGGTCACCAACTATAGAAACGGAGTATCCCTGCGTCAACAGCCTGTGTGTTTTGTAATAAATACGAGACCGTGAAGCACTCGTTGTTGTTCTGTCAGTATGCTGATGTTGTTTGGCAATGAGTGAAGTCTGAACATGAGGTCCATCTCATAAGAATTTATTTCACCTCTCCAAGAACTTGGGTTTTGGATCTTCTTGACCGTAGTTCAGATGTTCAGATTACTACTGTTGATGTGACATTGTGGTATATTTGGGATGCACAAAATAAGACTCGTGAATGGGAAAATTTAGTGCATCCTACGTCCCTTGCTGCGAAGTTCATCTATATAAACCATCCACTAACCATAGGCGTGAGCTCTCATCAAGTGCTAAATGGGCTCCGCCGCCGGAAGGTACGGTTTTGGTGAGCGTCCATGCTGCCATCTTCTCGCCCACAAGGCAGATGGGTGCTGGTATTGTTACTAGGGATCACACTGGCTCTTTCCTTGCTACGTGTGGTGAGCTCTCTCACAATGTTGTGGTTTCAGCATTGGCGGAAGCGCTGACTGTCCGTCGTGCTATCTCCTTTGCCCACCAGGAGAATTACCCCAAGATCATCGTCGCTTCAGACTGTCTATCAGTGATACAACGTATAAAATCTGAGATGACTGACCGCTTAGAGGTTGGTTCAGTCATTGCGGATATCAAATTCAGTTCCAAGACTTTTGCTTCTTGTGAGTTTCATCATGTATTTCGCGTACTCAATGTTGTTGCACATAATTTAGCTAGAAGTTGTATTTCTTCAGTTAATTCTATGTGGCATGGTGTTCCTCCGGATGGTATCCGAGAGGCTATTTGTAATAACATTTTGACTATGGATCAATAAAGGTATGTGTTCCTAAAAAAAATACCATGTAAGTGGGCTATATCGTTCATTGCTCTACTTGCTCCTAAGAAATCTAGGAAGACCGATGTCCCATGAAAAAGCCCATCAACTGGCCATCTGTCGAGAGCATGCCTGCTATATAATTCCGGTCCCGTCCCGTCCCGTTCCGTCCCCACCCGTTCCGCCATCGCATCCCCTTCCCCTCTATCGCGGCCGCACAGAATCCTCGGAATTCTCGGAAAGAAAGACAGCAACCAAGTCCGGAAGAAGTCCTCTGGTCAAGATGTTGCTGAGGTATGAGGACTTGAAGCGGGAGTTCATGGCGGAGCAGCGCGCTTCCCGACATTGGGCGAAGGCCGCGCTCGACTGGGGTGATGCCGCAGCTACTTGGGAGATAGCGGTGAAGAAGACCCCCAATTTGTCTGAGGCCCGCGCGCGCTGGGCTGCGGCCGGGAGATCGTGGATGTCGGCTGCACGTGCCTGGGCTCCGACATCCGACAAATCCTGCCTTCCCGCCAACAACGCACGGACGTCTGCGTCCTGTTACTGGGCAGCCGTCGCTGACCGCTGGGCGCTTGACAGCATCAGCTGCGCGCTCGTTGCCGGGAGGGATCCTCGTGATCCGACACGCCTTGCCGATTTGGCAGCCACTACGGCATCATACGCGCAGGACGAGGCCAAGCCGCAGAGCATACGGGAGACGATGGCCGGTGAGGAATTTGCGGCCGTTCATTTCGTGGTTTCTAGGTTCTTTAGTTATCTTGGTTCTTGCTTTTCTAATTGCTCCTGTTGGGTTCAGATGAGACGGGGACCTCCTACAAGGCAACCACCGGGGAGAACAAGGCCGGCGTGGTTCTGGACGTGGAGAACTGGCGGCCGCACCAGCGCCACGGGTTCTGAACCTGTTTCTTATTTTCTTTGCCACGTCTGATGTGGTTAGTCAGTTCTTGTTGATAGACATTACAGGGTTTCTGCAAATTAGGTAGAAGTAACTGATACTTGAATCCTTCTTAGTTAAGATTTTAGGGACACAATTTCTGCTGAACTCATATACCTACAACCTCGGCCTTGGTAAGTCTGTAACACTGAGACTATTGTATCAGGCCAGTGCTACACATTGTAGCTTGAAGACTGTGCAGTGTTCTGCTTCCACTAGCATTAGTTCCATTTGCTGAAGATTTTTTAGAGTATGCTTGCAGCTCTTTCGCTGAATTGAGGAAGACCAATATAAGCATTTCATGGGACTTCATTAGCTTGTATATTGACTTGCAGCATTTCTGCTAAGTATCTAGGTGGAAGTAACAGTATGTTGTTTCTACAATGACTCTGTCCTAATTAACTTGACAGGGGCAAAATTGGGTTTTAGTTAGAAACCCAACTTCGGCATCCAAGTCGATATGGTTAACTTTGAGTCAGGCTACTGCAATCTGGGGAGTTGCATTGCATGTATATGGAATTCAATGACATCCAACATGGATTGATTTTGCTCTTCCTCAAAGTTACATTTTTAGTGAGCTGATTTAATTGCCCCTTTTGCCCCCTGCCATGCTTGAATTTTCAACATTCCGAAGCTGAACTGCGGCTTTCGTATGTCCTATCTAAATTCTTTTCTGATGAGAAAAGTAGAATACCACTGTCAATAGACTTCCTTGTTTCGAGACCAGCCGTCTTTTAATGAGCCTGAGTACTGTGTTTGAATGATTCACTGTAATAATTACTTGTTTAAGTGTAGAATGGCTTTCTGCTAAGCTGCACACTTTCTTGCCATTTTAAGGAAAATCAACATTTCTGCAAGGGCAAGGGCATGCTATGTTTACTATCTATCCTGCTGTTTTATCCCCTAGGAATTTGCTGTACTTTGAATTACTATTTTCAGTTACCCGTGTCTGAATGATTCGGGAACATTTGCTCAGCGTACAATGGCTTTCTGCTGGACACTCGCTGGCATATTTTTGTGACAAACCAGAATTCCGTAAGCATGCTATGGGACTGATAGCTTCTCTTGTTTTTAGTTGAACCTGATTAGTTAGCTTAGCTCATTCTGCCCTGTTTTCCTCGAGGTAGTTCATCTCTGCTGCATAATTGACAGGATTCCGAGTGTATTTGAGGTAATGCTTCCACCCTATTTGGCCTATTTCGATGTTCTGCAAATGATTAAGTGATCGGAAATTCTCATCTGATAAAAGCATGCAGGGTCATTTTTCATTCAGCAAAGAGGGTGTACATCGTGAGTCGTAAAACAGAGTCCTCCATTTTATGAATGTTCTCTGTCGGACAGCCAGAAGAAAATTTGCGCCCACAGTGCGCTGACACGCACCAGTATCTGGAGAAATCAAATGTCGGGGTGGGGTGGGGTGGGGGAGGGGGAACAAAGTCATTTGAGTTAACACAAGACAATCATTTCAAGCCGAGTAGTATGATAAATAATGTTTCTGGCAATACTGTTTTTAATTGGATCACTTTACCCTAAACCCTAAAGATGATGAGTTTGAAATTGTTTCTCATTCTTCTGGTTCCTTTCATGTTTCTGTCTGCGTTTGAAATAAAATGGATTCTTTTATGTGGCAACCTGTAGTGGTCTATGGTACTGCTTATGCTGACCTTAAGTTGGATTTTATTACTGAACAACATGACGTCATGGAAAAAAAATCTCTATACCGATTCTGCTTGCTGGAGATTTCACTTTAGTTAGAAATGCTAAAGAGAAAATTAGTGAAAATGTTAGTGCTCAGTGGGCGTTTCTGTTCAATGATTGGGTGAATAAATGGAATTTGGTTGAGTTAAAAAAATGCGAATCATCTATATACTTGGACAAACAATCAAAGTATTCCTATTTTTGCTACCTTGGACAGGGTTTTTGTCTCAACTAGTTGGGAGCAAAATATTTCCTCTTAGCTTATGTTAAGGCTTTGTGCAGGGTAGCTAGTGATCATACTCCTCTTTTACTTGATACTGGCCAAGATAAAACTCCTCCACCTAAGCTCTATCGCTTTGAGAAATGGTGGATTAAGCAAGATGGTTTTTCTTAATTAGTACATCAGTTTTGGAACACTAAATTTCCTTGCACTGATGCAATAAATATTTGGCAGTTCAAACTTAGAGTTTTGAGGGAAAAAAGTAAAGGTTGGAGTATAAACTTGGAAGCTGCTCTAAAAAAGAAGAAAAAAGCTCTTATACAAGAGTTTGATATCTTATATGTATTTTCAGAATAGAACCTTTCCAAACCATAATGAAAGAAATTAAATTAGAATTAGATGATATCTGGTTACAAGAGGAAACGAAAGCCTTTCAACTCTCTAGAGAGAGGAAGATCTTAGAGAGAGATCGCAATACTGTGTATTTCCGGACACTATTGCTTGGAAACTCACTAACAATGAGGAGTATTCGGCTAGATCAGCTTATAGGATGCAATTCTTAGGGCATACTGCTACCATGATGTTCGTTGGTTTGGAAACCGTGGGCAACGCCAAAGTGCAAGTTTTTACATGGCTAACCTTACAAAATAGAGTTTGCACGGCCGATAGATTCGAAAAAGGAGGGTGGCAAAATTATGGGCTTTGCAAGCTTTGCAACCAAGTGCAAGAATCGTCGGCGCACCTCTTTTTCAAGTGTCGCTTCACCATTAGGATTTGGATGTGCTTGAAGGAGTGGTTAGGCCTTTCGGAGATTGAGCCAAGGGCGTGGAATCATTACTCAAGTGTAATGGAGTGGTGGAGGAATGTCATCAATAGAAGGGGTGATGCTAGAAGGGCGTTGGCGTCGTTGGCCATGTTGGTGGTTTGGGAGGTTTGGAAGGAGAGGAATGCACTGGTTTTTAGGAATAATTTTTCCACTACAAATATGTTGGTCGCTAAGATAAAAGATGAGGCAAAGTTGTGGACTCTCATGGGTGCTAAAGCGTTTTGTAATTTGATGCAGTGAGAGTAATATTGTCTTTGTTTTTTCGCTTTTGGCCTTGTTCAAAAGCGGGTTTGTAAGACCTCTATTTAAACCTCTTCTTTATTAATGGAAACGGCAAGTCTTTTGCCGTGTTTTCAAAAAAAAAAAACTGTGTATTTCCATGCCGTGGCTAACCAAAGATGTAGTAAAAAAAAACTTTGGCAGTTTTGGATGGCCCTGTTGAAAGTACTAATGATATGTTGAAAGTTGCTTCATCTTTTTATAAAAATATGTTTGCTAAAGAGGACATATCCGACATCTCCTTGGATGATAGCTTCTGGGATCCGCAGGACCTATTCACTAGCATGCCTTGATATGCTCCATTTACGGAGGATGGAATTTACAATGCTATTAGAACTTCTTATGCTGCTGGAGCACCTGGGCCATATGGCTTTTCCTTTTTGTTTTATCAAACCTTTTGGTCATTAACCATTACTTTATGGCGCTAGTGAAGGATTTTGAATCTGTTTAATTTGATGTTGCTAGATTAAATTATGCTATCATTACTCTTATCCCTAAGTAGATATGAAAAGGTTCGTCCTATTAGTCTTGGTAATTGTATCCTAAAATTTGTAACTAAAGCTATGACAAACAGGGTTTACAATATTGGCCATAGGATTATTGCTACAAATAAGACTGTCTTTTTAAGAGGGAGAATTATTTTGGAGAGTGTTGTTTCGGCGCATATACATGATGTTCACTCTAAAAGGCTTCCTGGTCTGATTTTGAAATTGGACTATGAAAAAGTGTATGATAGGGTCGATTGGACTTATTTGGATAAAATGCTAGTATCTATAGGCTTTGGACCTATTTTCAGGGGGTGGGTGAAAGTTATTCTTCACCAAAGTTCTTTTTGTGTCTGTATTAATGATATAAATAGTAGTTACTTTGTTTTTGGTAAAGGTTTAAAGCAAGGAGACCCTCTCTCCCCATTTTTTTTACCATGTTGCTGATGTATTTTCCAAATTTCTGTTTAAAGCTGCTGGCAACAATCTTGTACAAGGTTTGCTTCCTCAGGTTGTTCTTGGTGGTGTCATGATAGCTGATGACACCATCTTATTTTCAAAAAATAATTTTGAGATGGCAAGAAATTTAAAATGGTTGCTTACTTGTTTTGAGAAAATTTCTGGAATGAATATTAATTATCATAAGAGTGATTTCTTACAATTAACATTGACCAAGATGAGGGCAATTTGTTTGTAGAAATTTTTGGTTGCAAACTGGGTGAGTTTCCCTTCACTTATTTAGGTGTTCTCCTACACTTTGCCAAACTATGAAAACAAGATCTTCAGTATATTCTTGGTAAAATTATCAAAAGGATTTATGGTTGAAAAGGAAAATTGTTATCTTATAAAGCAAGATTGATCTTGTTGCAAGCCTGCATTGCTAGTATTCCAATGTACCTGTGCTCTTTTCTGAAATTTCCTAAATGGGCCATTAAGGCAATCAATTCCCAAATGTCTCACTTCTTTTAGGATAATATTGAGGATTCCCACAAATACTATTTGTCCAATTGGGACTTTATTTGTCATAAAAATGAGTTTGGTGGCTTGAGTATTCAATATCTTAAGGATTTTAATCTTTTCTTGTTGTCCTCTTGGATCATAAGATATCATCTTTGAAAGGATCGTATGGGCACCTAGAGGGGGGTGAATAGGTGATACTTCAAATTTTACTCCTTTTTAAACTAGGGTTTGACAAGAAGGGTAAATTCTCTAGATTATGCAACTAAGGTGAATTTACCTATATGTCAAACAAGCACATACACTAAGCAAGGACAAGTAAAGTGAAGTGCGGTAAAGGATAGAAGTAACCAAAGTGGAGCACGCAGAGACACAAGGGTTTGTTTCCTGTAGTTCCTTCCTTTTGAGGGGAAGTATGTCTACGTTTGGAGAGGGGGTGGTTTCAAACCACCAATGCCACGAGAGGCCTCCCTTGTTCTCTGATGAACCTCACCCTAAAGGGTTCGATTCACCTCTTCCACTATATCGGCAACCTTCGAGGTGGAAGCCGGCACCTTTACAACAAGTTCGAGGCACACATCCACAACTTAATTGGAGGCTCCCTAATACAAGCAAGCTGTTAAACAATCAAAGACAAGCTTGTAAGAATCAAATCAAAAGCTATGGTTTCCAAAGAAACACTAGAGCATGGGGTCCCTTAAGTGAATGAGGGGGAAGTGAAGATCTCTCTTGGTGAAGCTGTAGATCAAGGCCTCCTCCTTCGATTCTCCAAAGATCAATGACTTTGGATGGTTGGATGAAGAGATCTTGTTGATTTGGTGGCTCAAATGGGGATGGTGTTCTTGAGTGGGTCGAGCAGCTAGATGAATGGGATAAGGTCCTCTATTTATAAGCAGCCCCTCCAGTGAACCGTTTTCTGACCGTTGGAGGATCTGCCAGACCGGAGACTCTAGTGTGCAGACCGGAGACTCCGGCCAAACTCTGGACCAGCCTCTGGACCACCCACCAGATTGTCCTAGCGCCCCTAGGAAAGACACCTCCGGAGATTCTTCAAAGTTTCCGGACCAAGTGGACCGGAGACTCCGGTCCAGCCACACCGAAGACTCCGGTCTGAGGCTTGGAACGGAGACACCGGTCACTCTCCGGACCGACTTCCGGACCACTCATCAGACTGTCCCAGGCTGATTTTTGGAGCCCCCTCCGGAGACTCCGGTCCACTCAGACCGGAGTCTCCGGTCTGGAGTTTCCAAGAACTTGCATATGTGATTAGAAATAATTCTATAAGTCAAGTGTCCTTTTCACTTTGCATTATATCAACCTGTAGACATTAGCATACTGTAAAATGATCTACTTGTTGTTAACAAACACAAAAAGTGATTACGACAGTAAATGTCCTTTCAATCTCCTCATTTTTGGTGTTCGATGACAACAAATGATTTTGCGTGGAATTATTTGCAATAAGATATAATAAGATGTGACAGTGTATAACAATGCTCCCCTGACTATGTGCACTAAGATAAACAATGTAAAACATGCATGGCAGGTGGTAGATGGATAAAACACATAGTCATCACACGAGTTACAATAATGTAGGAGCAACCATGTCCTCACACAAATAGAAAATAGTATCTCGCAAAAACGTAAGGCAAATAAATACGATGTTCGAGATGGCAATGTTCGAGATGGGAAATAAAAAGCAAGTCCAAGCCCATGAAAATCCCGATAACAATGCATCTCCCTCTTTGACATCAAAACACCGAAAAGGTAAAAGACCTAAGCTAGCGCCCCAACGGATCAGTAGTCCTCGTCGTCATCATCCTCATCCTCCTCATCCATATCCTCGTCATCCTCCTCCTCATAGTCATCATCATCATCTGGTGCTGCAGGCCCTTTGCCATGAGGGCGACAAGAGGAGGTACCCTGGTACCCAAATCCTGAGGTGACATGAGAGAAGGTCTTCCAATCCACCAAACTGTCATGCTGGGCATTCCATGTCCCAAAGGATAGTGTGTAGTCTGACTCAGTGGATTGTTGAGCGCCATGCTCATCAGTGTACTCATCATCACCTCCCTCATATTCTTGTTCTCCCTGAGCCTTGATATCCTTGAGGAGTTTTTCCATGCGACGGTTGCTCTTGTAGGAGGCATGTTGTTGCTTGCGGATGTCCACATTAATGCAACAAAGGGTCCTCTCCCAGAATGAGGCCTTCTTAACCCTCTCATGTATATACTCGCGTGTCATGGGAGGCATGGGTGCATTGGACGCACTCTTCCTCCAAGCCCTAGTAGGAGAGAGGGCCCTCTCAGTCTCAGTGATCTCATCCTCCTCATTGGCATAGGAGCGTCTAGTAGGAGGCCCCATGCGACCCTTCTGCTGCAGTGATACAAGAGTGTGCTCCGTGAGGTTGGGAGGCAAAGAGAGAGGTGAACCATGAGCCTGGGTGTTGATGATCCTCATAACAAGCAGAGCATAGGGGGAGCCTTCTTGTACAATATGGCATGGTACATCTCCTCAAATATGAAATCCATGATGTCAATAGGAGCCGCATCTACCTCGAGGCCAGCCAGGTGAATCTTGTGGGTATGGTATAGTAAGTTGACCAAAATACATCTGATGGCATTATCATTTCCAGCACTGGGGAAAATGGTATGGCGGAATATCCTCAACATCAGATTGTAGAGGGGCTTGAGGCTCTTGGACCCGCCCATAACTCCTTCGCTGCCATACAAAGGGGCAAGATTTTTCTTGTTCTCCCCAAGAGCTACTGAGTGCATACGCTCCCCAACATGAGTGGACACACCCTGGAAGGTCTCAAAGATGGCATCAGCAAAGTTATAGAAGGTAGCAGAGCAGTGGTGGTCTCCAGTCATCCAGGTCATAGTCCTTGCTTGGTTAGATCCAAACACAACTGTGGCATAGAACTACTGCACAAGGGTGATTTGTAATCCTCACGGAGCTCCATCAAACCGAACAGCCCAAGATTCTCACAAATCCATAGTGCATCAATGAAGTAGGAGCTGTTCCGCATCTGCTCAACACTCATGTACTTGTGGGGGCACACAGGTGACTTGGTGAGCTTGCTATAAATGTATTTCATGAAAACAGCTTGCTCCTTCCTCCAATAGCATGGGTCATCGCTGGTCCGTGGCAAGGCATAGAAATATCTCTTCCGCAGCTCACGGTACTCCTTCATTGACATGCGGGCCAAAGATTGGAGGTTGTCGTACTTTTCCCTCTTGGCACGGTTCTCTTCCTCAACCCTATCCCACTCCCTCCTCATGTATGCTGCATCACGGGCCTGCTATTTCCGGTTGGATGGGGCACAACATACTGACCCTCGGACTCATCATATCATGGATCATCCCTTTTTGACTTGGCCTTGGTGCGAGCAGGACGACAAGAACAAGAATCGGTGAACATCAATGAGGGAGATAGCATGGAGTAAGCATATTTGTCCTAGAAATGCAACACAAGAGCCTTGAGACATTACTGGATCACTTTGATTCACTCCTCACCGCAGTCTCCGCAGTACACACCGGAGTTTCTGGCTCAGGCCGGAATCTTCGGCCCACGGGACCAGAGTCTCCGGCCTGGGGGACCAGAGTCTCCGGTCGGGAGACTCGGGCATGTACTGGGATGCTATGGGAGGGAGTGATTCGAATAGACCGGGCAAGGTAACAAGGCTAATGTGGTAGTGTGCACGCATACAAGTGATTCCAGTGGGCAAAATTGGTACCAAACCTCAAAAACAAATCTAGGGATGAACCCTAGGTGAAAAAGGTGATGGGAGGTACTAGATATGTCCATGGGATCGATTCCACTGGTGGGAATGGCCCAATGGTGGAGGGGAGGAAGTTGGCCGGCGGCACGGCGGATCCCCTGGGCTTCTTGACCTCCTGGGAGGAGATTTGGAAGAGGAGGCGTTGGGGTTGAGATGGGAGGTCAGGGGTGGACGAATGAAACTGTTTGTTTTAGTTCACCCCGACCTCCCTTAAGTGGCCTGAAAACCATCTGCACCGGAGACTCCGGACTGCACCGGAGACTCCGGTGTGAGCACACTGGAGACTCCGGTCCTCCTCGACCAAAAACTCAAGATTTTTGTGTTTGGGTACATATATGAGAGAGTGTGTGTTTTAAGACAAGGTATAGGCTTGGGTTAATATGTCATACTTTGAAGAATCAAGCATAAAATCCACTAAAATGTTCAATAAATCTCCAAATGGACACGAACGAAGAACCAACTCTTCAATAAGAAGAGGGCGGTGGTTGAGGCCACCATGTAAGAGTTTGTGGTATGACACCACGAAGAATTATCATTAGGTTCATAGCCACTACTCATCAATGAAGCTCACATATCACAAAATGATATTAAGAGAATTGAATTTCTTAATATTGGCATTATGGGGGGAGGTATAGCCCAATGTATTAGGACCGCACTCCCCCTATCTCCATGCCTGCACCTAAACCAAATAAGAGTCAAGACATAGGTGAGTATGCAAGGTGATCAAGTCAAGCTCCTTGAATCTATGATATTTAGTTCATTCCTCAAATAACAAAACCTTGCTTCATCAAGTGGCTTTGTTAAGATGTCGGCAAGTTGGTATTTGGTTGACACATAAGATAGCTCAATATCACCTCGAGCAACATGATATATAATGAAGTGATGACGAATCTCAATATGCTTTGTCCTTGTGTGATCCACCGGGTTGTAGCAATCTTGATAGCACTTTCATTGTCACATAGAAGAGGCACTTTGTCATAATGGACACTGTATTCCTTTAAAGTTTGCCTCATCCATAGCAATTGAGTACAAGCACTAGCAGCTGCAACATACTCGGCTTCGGCGGTGGAGAGAGATATACAATTTTGCTTCTTAAAAGACCAACACACCAAGGACCTACCAAAAAATTGGCAAGCCCCACAGGTTGATTTTCTATCATCCTTATCCCCCGCCCAATCTGAGTTCGAGTATCCACAAAGAGCAAATGTTGAGCCTCGAGGATACCAAATACCATAGTGTGGGGTATGAACCAAATATCAAAAGATTCTCTTGACCGCCATTAAATGGCTTTCTTTAGGAGCCGCTTGATATATTGCACACACTCCTACACTCAACACAATATCGGGTCTATATGCACAAAGGTAAAGCAAAGAACCAATCATAGACCGGTATACCTTTTGATCCACATCTTTACCATTTGGATTTAGTTCAAGATGAGTCTTTGTTTCCATGGTAGTAGGACCTCCATTTAAATCTTTCATGTTAAATCTTTTGATCATATCTTGAGTATACTTGGCTTGGTTGAAGAATGTTCCTACTCTTACTTGCTTGATCTCAAAAACAAGAAATACTCTCAACTCCCCCATCATAGACATCCAGAACCTATTAGTCATAAGCTTTGAGAAATCATCATTAAAAGATTTGTTAGATGAGCCAAAGATAATATCATCAACATATATTTGGCATACAAAAATCTCCCCATTGACCTTCTTAGTAAAAATAGTGGGATCAATTTTCCCAACCTCAAACCCACAGTCCAACAACAACTCTCTAAGGTGCTCATACCACGGGCGTGGGGCTTGTTTGATCCCATAGAGCGCCTTATGAAGTTTGTAGACATGGTTTGGGAAGTTGGGATCCTCGAACCCTGGGGGTTGCTTTACATATACCAACTCATTTAATGGACCATTAAGAAATGCACTTTCTACATCCATTTGTTGCAACTTAAAGTTATGATGTGCCGCATAAGCAAGAAGGATACGGATGGACTCAAGGCGAGCCACGGGTGCATATGTCTCTCCATAATCAATGCCTTCAATTTGAGAGAACCCTTGTGAAACCAATCTTGCCTTGTTCCTTACAACAATTCCATGCTCATCTTGCTTGTTCTTGAATATCCACTTGGTGCCTATAACATTGCAGCAATCCTTTGGCTTTTCAACTAACTTCCACACTTTATTTCTCTCAAAGTTGTTGAGCTCTTTGTGCATTGCTTCTAACCAATCCGAATCTTCAAGAGCTTCCCATACTTTCTTTGGTTCTATCATGGAGATGTGTGCTTGGTGTTCACTAAACCTCTTAAATTATGCTCGAGTGGACATTCCTCTCCTTAGATCTCCAACCACATTCTCTAGAGAGTGGTCTCTTAATTCCAACACTCTATCCATTCTAGCTTTGCGACGAGTTTCAATCCCCTTGTTGTTTCTTGGGGGATCTCTTAATAATTTTGGTCCTTGTCTTGACCATTAACTTGACCTTGATCATCATTGGAATCATTCTCTTTATTAAGAGGCAAAGATTAACGTTGGTCTTGATCAGGCACACTACTAGACTGGAGTTGAGATGCTCTCACGACATATTGTATAGTGTTGTGAATATGCCCTAGAGGCAATCATGGATGATGAGATTTCCCATTGTATTCATAAAGTTATTAAGTAGTCCTTGTATAAACATCTGATGTGTATCATTGAATATGTGATTCAGTTGTGGAACTATGCATTCATGTTGTTTGTACTAAATATCCTTGGTCATTGAGGTTGTGCTGGACACACAACTTAGACCAATGTGAAAGTTGGCTTGATGACTCGGTTCCACTTGTCATGGGCATGGAGATGCTATTCCAACTTACACAAACTAGGCTAAAGAGTTTAGCGAGTCGGATTGACCCATATTGAGGTACAACGAACTAGTTGTCATTTGTATATCTCAATCAATGTAATCCTTAGACCCGAGGTTGTTGCATAGTCCGAGTTGAGGATCACCGACTTAGGTTCTATCAAACGCTGATCCGTAACTGGGCAGTTATAAAGGCAGAGTTCGGTCGATCGAGAATCAACTGCGTGATGTGAATAACCAAGATGGGATTTTGCCCTCCACCGGAGAGATATTCTCCGGCCCTCTCGAGAGATATGATTCGAAAGCATGGCCATGCACCTCGTTAAGTGTTAACCGAGGCGATCGCTAAGTGTTAGTCGGTGAATCACTTATCTCGGATCGAGAAGAGAGTCGGACTATTTAAGGGATGACATATATTCGCCTATAGTCGACAAGGTATATCGTGAGGCAAAAGGGACTCGACGTAAGTCGCATTGGAAAGGCAAGTCGTCATGACTCTTTGGTACTTGGGAATCGTGCGCTCGCTAGGAGCCGATGCCGATTGATTGATTGTGAGTTGGACTCAAATCGTGTCCAAGTAACCATGAGCCTCATGGGTCACACACTTAAGAGCGGGAGCAGTTCGGATTGGATCCGAATCATATAATCTGGTTGGGTTGGACCTAAACCAGATTAGGGCCGAGTTAGTGAGTTGGACTCACGGTGACTAATGTTATATGGGCTTTAGTGAATGGGTCGCATGGCAGAGCCCACGTTCACTCCCTATATATAGTGGAGCACAAGAACCCGTAAAGGTTAATCGTTGTTCGGTTAGGTCATTCCATGTGTTGAAACCCTAGCTCCACGGTCAGTCCGGCCGTAATGAACCTAGCGATTCGCATGGCGCTCCTCCTTATGCGTGTGGATACCAGCAGAGGTGTTGTGCGATCGCACCGGGACGATCGGATCGTGAGGACTGCCTGCATCAACCGACGCTTCATCGGTAATCCGCAACCGCGTCTAGTGGTAAACCTCGTGGCCTTCTACCTCAGCTAGGTCTTGGGATCACCACGTTAGAGGAAAAGTTTTGTTTTATCTCTGCGTGGCCCAACAAAGGGTATCGAGCGATAGCTTCGGTTTTAGGCTCGAGATCTCGCATATGTGATATGCGGTAGGCTATAGATGAGATCTATGTCCTGTTTGGTGGTCGATCTATGAGATAGATCGGTTTTGTATGAAGTTGATTGGATCAACTATACTCGGGAATGGTAGATCTGATTTCCGTGATCATATCGCCGAGGTCGGAACGACATACCCTACCGTCGGCTTCCGCCATCGGGTACTGTGACACGTAAATCCGAGCGGTGATCGAAGATCAAAAGTTTGATCGAATCGAACGATGGTGAATCCATGTTCGGATCGTAGATGAGATCTACGTTTCGGAAAAATCGTCGGCGCCCGCACCAGGCCCGCCTTCGATCCCGCCCGCTATCCGGCTAAGCGGGACCGCCTTCGCCTGTCAGAAGCGCCTTAGATGTCGTTGCGAGTGTCACTGGCGATAGATATTGTATCTATGCATAACTTGTTTTGCAGGAAGTTGTGAATGGTATGGTTCATGTGCATGTGATGTATGTGTGTAATCCATACGTGATCTGCGAATCACGGTTTTTGTCACCGCTGGAGCCTAGGTGCTATCATTTTATTGTATAACGACTGCGGTCGGATTCTCTATGTAATTTACTTTACTAAGCTAGTGTAGCTGTTTGAGAACCCGGAAGGCATGCAGGCGTTGTACATGTCGGCGATGGAGTAAGACGGCAAGTGACAAGAGTTGGCACGAGTCGGATTACAGGCTTTGTGGAGATGGAGATCGCCATGAAGAGAGCCATACCATTTCACATTATAATTGCTTTATTTTGTGTTATTGTTATGTCTCGTTTTACCTCTATTAGATAGTCGGTAAATTTAATCCCTCAAAGAAGGTCTAGTCGGTTTTCCGCCATGTGTTTGCACCATCACAAGTCGGACATTTTTGGTAGTGGGCTCATAAAATTGAGGTGCTGCCAATTCTTTCCGACTAGGTGGGTTCAGTCGACTCTTCTGCAGAAACACTTGGTAAGCTAGACGGGTCTATCACAACGGTTGTGGGACTCGGGAAAGGTCGGATGGGAGCCGGGCATGTGATGTCACCCGTCAACAGAGTCGCATGAGATGCGATTGACAAGGAGTTGTCTACCTAGATCACTTGGCGGCTAGCGGTGATGCTAAAGCTCACTAGCCGACTTGCTTATTTAGGATCTGAATCACTAAGTAACCATCGGAGGGTGTTGGTTCTAGTGGGAGCATAAAATATTAAAATGTTTAATATGCTTGCTCTTTTATGAATACATGTCTTAAGTGTTTTTGCATATTTTACATTGTAGATCATGGCACCAAGTAGCGTCACTCTCGATATCCGGTTTTGTGTTGAGAACCATTCTTGAGAAAGATAAACTGAGACGCTAATTTTACCAACTGGTATCGAAATCGAGAATTGTTCTCAAACAAGAAAAGAAGGACCATGTCCTAGACAACCCACTTCGATGAGCCGAATGAGAATGCGGTATCAGCGACCAATGCCTACCGTCGGGCTAAAGATGAGTCCACGGACATTAGCATCTTATGCTTGCTCACATGGAACCGGACTTGCAAAAGCAGTTCGAGCATGTTGAGGCCTACGATATGATCGAAAGCCTCAAAAGTATGTTCGTGCTCAAAAGACCGAGAGGTATCAAGTCTCTCGTGCTCTGAGTTGCAAGCTTAAGGATGGTGATCCACTGAGTCTGCATGTGATCAAAATGGTTGGTTACGTGCAGTCTTTGGAGAGGCTTGGCTACCCCATAAGCGAAGAGTTCGCTACGGATATAATTCTGAACTCTCTTCCTAGTGCATATGGGCAGTTCATTTCGAACTACCACATGCATGGTATGGAGAAGAAGCTCACTGAATTGCATGGGATGCTCAAGCAGGCATAGGCGAATCTCAAGAAGGGCACGAGTCAAGTGTTGATGGTGCAGAATAAGGCTAAGTTCAAGAAGAGTTCTTGGACTAAGAAGAAGGCTAAGTCAGGAGGAAAGCAGGCTCAGGACCCTGTCCCAAGCGCTTCCTCCGGGGCTAAGTCATCTCCTTCAGCCGGATCCACTTGCTTCTCCGCAAGGATGGCCATTGGAAGAGGAACTGCAAGTACTTGGCCGACAAAGCCAAGAGTGGAGGTATGACTTCCGACTCAGGTACACTTGTTTGCAATGTTATAGACATATATCTTCGATGCACCTAATAGTTCTTGGGTATATGATACCGGATCGGTTATTCACATCGCAACTCGTTGCGACCGGTAAGAACTAGGAGCGTAGCAAGAGGCGAAGTTGATATTCGAGTCGGCAACAAATCAAGAGTTCCTGCGTTGGAAGTCGACACGATGCAGCTTCATTTACCTTCTGGATCCAATATGGAACTAAATAATTGTTATTATGTTCCAGTGCTCAGTCGAAACATTATTTCTGCTTCATGTTTGATGAGGCAAGGCTATGAGTCAAATATCAAGAATAATGGTTGCTCTTTGTATTTGAATGACATGTTTCACAGCTTTGCACCCGCTCGTGACGGGTTATTTATTTTGAATCTTGATGGTGAGTCGGTTTATAACATAAATGTTAAAAGGTTGAAACCAAATGATCCGAATATGACTTACTTTTGGCAATCGGCTTGGTCATATAAGTTGGAAACGCATGAAGAAGCTCCATGATGATGGACTCTAACTTCGACTTAGAGTCGTTCGAGACATGTGAATCTTGCCTACTCGGCAAAATGACCAAGACACCTTTTGCAAAGAGTTGCGAAGGCGTCCGACTTGTTGGGACTAGTACATAGTGATGTATGTGGACCAATGAGCACGACGCCGAGGGGTGGTTATGAGTACTTCATTACCTTCACCGATGATTTGAGTAGGTATGGATATATCTACTTGATGAAACATAAGTCGGAAGCCTTTGAAAAGTTCAAAGAATTCGAGAATGAAGCACGTAATCAACTCGGCAAGAAAATAAAGTTTCTTGATCGGACCGAGGAGGCGAGTACATGAGCCATGAGTTTGATGACCATCGAAAAGTTGTGGAATAGTTCTCAACTTACTCCGCCAGAACTCCACAAAGGAATGGTGTTTGAAAGGCGGAATCGAACCTTGTTGGACATGGTACGATCAATGATGAGTCAGACAGATCGCCTTTATCATTTTGGGGTTATTGTCTAGAAACAATGGCGTTCACACTAAACAAAGTACCATCAAAATCGGTGAAGACACCACATGAGATGTGGACAGCAAAAAGCCGAGTTTGTCTTTTCTTAAGATTTGGGGTTGTGAAGCTTATGTCAAGCGACTTCATCGGACAAGCTTACTACCAAGTCGGATAAATGTATTTTGTAGGGTATCCGAGGAAACCTTGGGTTACTACTTCTACAACCGAGAGGGCAAAGTGTTTGTCGCTCGAACGGTGTCTTCCTTGAGAAAGAGTTTCTCGGTCGGGAGTAAGTGGGAGCGGTGCAACTCAAGAAATTCGAGAGGAATCGGCTAATAGCGAATCGGCAAAACCTTGGAGGTTGAGCCGATCGTGGCGTATGAGCCGACAGCAGACTGTACTAAGATCGGCAAGATTACGAAGTGTTCGTGATGTTCTTGTTAGGCGATGATGAGCGGCTAATTATTCGAGCGATGGTGGGATCGATTCGAGTCATGGCTTGGAGCCATGAGATCCGAGATAAAGTCCATGGATGAAAATCAAGTTTGGAACTTGGTTGATCGCCAGACGGTGCGAGACCGTCGAGTGCAAATGGGTCTTTAAGAAGAAAACTGATATGGATGGAAATGTTTCTATCTATAGCACGCCTTTGTCGCGAAGGGTTCCGACAAGTTCAAGGAGTTGATTACGACGAGACTTTCTCGCCGTAGCGATGCTTAAATCAGTTCGGATCATGTTAGCTATAGCGGCCTATTTCGACTATGAGATATGGCGGATGGATGTCAAACGGCTTTCCTTAACGGAAATTTAACCGAGGACGTGTATATGATACGCCCGAGGGTTTTGTCGATCCGCTAATGCGACAAGGTATGCAAACTTCAAATCCATTTATGGGTTGAAGCAAGCATCTCGGAGTTGGAATATTCGCTTTGATGAGGTAGTCAAATCGTTTGGCTTCATCAAGAGTGATCATGATTCTTGTTTATACAAGAAGTTTAGTGGGAACAAAGTAAATTTTCGAATCTTATATGTGGATGACATATTACTGATTGGAAATGATGTCCAGATGTTGCAAGAAACCAAGGAAGCATTGGAAAGGAGTTTCTCAATGAAAGACTTGGGTGAGGCAACATACATCCTCGGAATCCGGATCTATAGAGATAGATCAAGGAGGCTCATTGGATTGAGTCAGAGTACTTATTTGGACAAAGTGTTGAAAAAGTTCAACATGGAATCGTCTAAGAAGGGTTCTTACCGATGTCCCATGGTGTAAAACTTAGCAAGACTCGGTCCTTCGACATCGATGAGCGAAGTAGGATGAGTGCGATTCCATATGCTTCTCAGTTGGATCCATCATGTACGCCATGATTTTTACTAGGCGGATGTTTCCTATGCTCTAAGTGTTGTGAGGATACCAGTCGATCTGAGAGATCCATCGGATAGCGGCTAAAATATCCTAAAGTACTTGAGAAGGACTAAGGATATGTTCTTGGTTTATGGTGGTGAAGATGAACTTAGTGTAAAGGGTTACACGGATGCGAGTTATCTCACCGACTCGATGATTCTCGTCGCAATCCGGATACGTGTTTATTATAAACGGAGGTCCGTGAGCTGGAAAAGTTCCAAGCAAGAGGCGTCTGCGTACAACAGAGGTGAGTATATTGCTGCCGGAGGCAAAAAGGCTGTTTGGATGAGGAATTTCCTCATGGATCTTGGTGTGGTTCAGGGCTCGTCCAATCCGTTGGACGTGTATTGTGACAACAATGGTGCTATTGCACAAGCCAAGGAACCTAGACAACACCAGAAGAACAAACACATACTCATGCGGTACCACCTGATTCGCCAGTTCGTGGATCAGGGTGATATCAAGTTATGCAAGGTACACACGGATGCAAATATTGCGGATCCATTGACAAAGCCGTTACCCCAGCCAAAGCATGAGGCGCACCTGAGAGCCATGGGCATTAGATGCTTAGACATGTGATGTCGGAAGATTGACTCTAGTGCAAGTGGGAGACTGTTGTGAATATGCCCTAGAGGCAATCATGGATGATGAGATTTCCCATTGTATTCATAAAGTTATTAAGTAGTCCTTGTATAAACATCTGATGTGTATCATTGAATATGTGATTCAGTTGTGGAACTATGCATTCATGTTGTTTGTACTAAATATCCTTGGTCATTGAGGTTGTGCTGGACACACAACTTAGACCAATGTGAAAGTTGGCTTGATGACTCGGTTCCACTTGTCATGGGCATGGAGATGCTATTCCAACTTACACAGACTAGGCTAAAGAGTTTAGCGAGTCGGATTGACCCATATTGAGGTACAACGAACTAGTTGTCATTTGTATATCTCAATCAATGTAATCCTTAGACCTGAGGTTGTTGCATAGTCCGAGTTGAGGATCACCGACTTAGGTTCATCAACGCTGATCCGTGGCGCTTATAAAGCGAGTTCGGGTCGAGAATCAAGCTGCGTGATGTGAATAACCAAGATGGGATTTTGCCCTCCACTCGGAGATATTCTCCGGCCTCTCGAGAGATATGATTCGGAAAGCATGGCCATGCACGACTCGGTTAAGTGTTAACCGAGGCGATCCTAAGTGTTAGTCGGGTGAATCACTTATCTCGGATCGAGAAGAGAGTCGGACTATTTAAGGGATGACATATATTCGCCTATAGTCCGACAAGGTATATCGTGAGGCAAAGGGACTGGACGTAAGTCGCATTGGAAAGGCAAGTCGTCATGACTCTTTGGTACTTGGGAATCCAGACGCTCGCTAGGAGCCGATGCCGATTGATTGATTGTGAGTTGGACTCAAATCGTGTCCAAGTAACCATGAGCCTGCGGGGTCACACACTTAAGAGCGGGAGCAGGTTCGGATTGGATCCGAATCATATAATCTGGTTGGGTTGGACCTAAACCAGATTAGATCGAGTTAGTGAGTTGGACTCACGGTGACTAATGTTATATGGGCTTTAGTGAATGAGTCGCGCGAGCAGAGCCCACGTTCACTCCCTATATATAGTGGAGCACAGTAACCCAGAAAGGTTAATCGTTGTTCGGTTAGGTCATTCCATGTGTTGGAAACCCTAGCTCCACAAGAGAGTCCAGCCGTAACGAACCTAGCGATTCGCCGGCGCTCCTCCTTATGCGTGTGGATACCAAAGAGGTGCGATCGACACCGTGACGATCGGATCGTGAGGACTGCACTGCATCAACTGACGCGCTTCATCAGTAATCCGCAACCGCGCGTCTAGTGGTAAACCTCGTGGCCTTCTACCTCAGCTAGGTCTTGGGATCACCACGTTAGAGGAAAAGTTTTTGTTTTATCTCTGCGTGGCCCAACATATAGATCTTCCTTGCGTAATAGACCGAGAAACACTTGACATTCTGGAGAATGGTGACTCAAGCTCCTCCTCACTAGAGGTATCTCCCTGGTCATCATGTTGAGGGTCCACAGCTTGTTTTTGGCTTGGGAAATTGTCCTCCTCGATAGACGGAGCTTGTTGTTTCTGTGAAGACGAGGGCTCCACTTGAGTAGAGCATAGTTCTTCTCGATCCTCCATAAGGGGTTCCTCAACGGGGCGGATAAATCCTACACCCATTCTTCTTATGGCATCCTGAGGCATTTGATCATCTGCATCACAAGCATCAACACGCCCCCCTTGGGTACCATCATATTCTTTGAAAACCACACTACAAGATTCTATGACAGCTCCAGAGAGCTTATCATAGATTCTATAAGTGTGGGATTCGAGACCATAGCCAAAAAAATACCCTCTAATGCCTTGGAATCGAATTTGGACAAACTAGGACCCTTTTTGAGATAGAAACACTTACAATCGAACACCCGGAAGTAAGATATGTTGGGATTGTTACTGGTAAGTATTTCATATGGAGTCTTGATCAATTTCTTATGGAGGTAGAGCCGGTTTGATGCATGGCATGCGGTGGATATTGCTTCGGCCCAAAAATTATATGGAGATTTAAACCCCGCCAACATGGTCCTTGCCATATCAATAAGAGTCTGGTTCTTTCTCTCGGCTACACCATTTTGTTGAGGGGTATATGCAACGGAATATTGGTGTTTTATCCCCTCATCACTAAGAAATCCATTCAAGGTGTAGTTCTTGAACTCGGTGCCGTTGTCACTCCTTATAATCAACACAATGACATTGTATTAACATTGAACCATGTTGATGAAGTCGATGAAGTTCTCTTGGGTCTCAGTTTTCAACTTGAAGAAATATACCCATGTGTATCTTGAATAGTCATCAACAATCACCAAACAATATTTCTTCCCACCAAGACTTGCATGAGATGGAGGACCAAAGAGATCCACATGAAGGATATCGAGGATCCTCTTGGACTTGACATAGTTCTTTGGCTTGTGGGGAGAATCATGCATCTTTCCTTCAACACAAGCCCTGCAAACACGATCTTTGGCAAAGGAAACTTTTTCTTTTAGTCCAACAATGTGGCCCTCCTTATGGAGACTTTGCAAAGTTGTCATATTGACATGGGGTAGACGGCGATGCCATAACCAACCCACATCGGCCTTTACGAATAAGCACATCGCACTTTGTAGTGGTTTGCCCCGAAAAGTCCACCACATACAAGTCTTTTTCGACGTACCCAATGAAAGCGACCTTGAGAGACTTGCTCCACATGAGGACCACAATATCATCATCAATAAAGACGGCAAAGCCCATCTTTCCAAGAGCACAAAATGAAAGTAAATTATAACCAAGGGTCTCAACGAGCATGACGTCCACGAGTGTAATATCGTGGATAACCATAACCTTGCCAAGACCCATTACCTTAGACTTTGACTTGTCGGCATATGTCATGGATATTTGATCATCATTTGGTCTTAACTCCTTGACAATAGATGAGCTTCCGGTCATATGACTTGTGCAACCACTATCAAGCACCCACTTTAACCCTCCGGAAGCATAGGTCTACAAAAGATCAAGCTAGTTTTAGGTACCCATTTTTCAATGGGTCCTATTTTGTTAGAAACAAGGGTCTTGGGGACCCAAATAGACCAAGCAATATAACCATGAAATGGGCCAACATATTGTGCATACACATCACCATAATAATCATGCATTAAAACATACTGAGGGTTAACACTTCCCGCAAAATCATCACGAGACATAGTTTTGCCACTTGTGGTATTACTACCCATAATGGCCTTATCTTTTTCTTGTGCGGGCTTGGCCTTCTTCTTCTTACATTTGGAGACAAATCCAATGCCTCCTTTCTCACCATTTGGCCTTTGCTTACTCAATATGTCATCAATGGACTTGTTTCCTTTTGGAAAGGTGGCCTTAGCTAGCTCCCCCTCCAACCTAGCATTTTCTTCAAGTATATTTGTACTACTAGAAGGAATGAAAGTACTAGGTGAAGCAATATTGGTCAATTGAGTTTGAAGCTTTTCATGTGACTTTGTGAGTAAAAAGAGTTCACTTTCCAATGCCTTGTGAGCCTTGTCAAGCATACCAAAGTCATCGGCAAGTTTTTCATGAACAACACCAAACTCAATCTTGTCTTTTTTAGCCTTTTTATATTTAGCAATAGCATGGTCTCGTTCCTTTACTAGTCTATAAACAATTAAGTCATTAGCCTCATCAAGTCCTTCAAGTTTTAGTTTAAGAGACATCCTAGTCTCTTGTTCTTCTTCTAGAGCATTATTTAGAGCTTCTACCTCAAGCATGTGTTCTATCCCTAATTTACATCTCTCATCAAGAAGCTCTTGGGTATGAGAAAGTTGATCTAAGAGGTCCACAAAATGTTTCTTGTGTTCCCCTTGCAAGTTATTCATGAATTCATCAAAAGAAATTATTTACTTTTTGACCTCAAGAGACATCTCATCATCTATTTCATCATTAATCAAGGGGGAGGGGTGTGATAATGATGATACCTCTGTTCCTATTGCCATAAGGCAAGTGACGTTCTTGTTGGAGATATTCTCATTTGGAGAGTCGAAGAGGGAGAATGTGGGAGTAGAAGTAGTGGCAAGAGCAGCCACATCACTTGATGTTTCCTCATCATCTTCATTGTCGGAGGAGAATTCTTCATGAGTGATCAATACAATTTCACCCGACTTATTGTTGATAGGATTCTTCTTGATGAAGGGTTTCTTGAAAGGAGCTTTGGAAGTTTTCTTCGACACAAGTTTACCCCCAATACCTTCTCTCTTCTCATAGGGACAATCCGCCACAAAGTGATAGCGGTCACCACAATTGAAGCAAGTTCTCAATTTAGTGACATTGTCTCTTCTTCCATTCGGGTTGCTTCTTCGTTGCATTTCCATCTTGGCCTTGGCAGGATCTTTCCAAAAGTTGTTTGCATAGAAGGTCATATATTCACCATGAGCAATCTTGACATCATCGGGATTGATCATGGATAAGCCTTCATCACTATCATCTTCGTCCACATGCCCCACAACTTTGGCCTTTAATGCAAGGTTGACACCATTTCTCATTCCAAGGGCTCGAGCACGAGCATCTTTGTCATTCTTTGTGGCAACCTTGAAATAGGCCATCTCTTGCATAACTACATTGGAGGTCATGAGGTGGTAGTTGTATCTTCCTTGTAGGCTCTTCAAGTCGGTCGGCTCAAAGGGCATGAGTGCACTCACATATTTCCTTTTTAACCAAGCATCATCCACATGTGAGGCACCCACATTCCTAAAGGCGGTGGCGGTGGACTTGAGCCTACGATATATGTCTTCATGATATTCACCATCCTTCATATAGAAGCCTTCGGCTTCATTGCTTAGTGCATCATACCAGTTCCTTCTCATGCTCTCATTTCCAACATATAACTCCGTGAGAGCATCCCAAGCTTCCTTGGCGGTGTTGAGGTGTTCAATGTGAGGGTAATCTTTTGTACCCAATCCTTGTTGAATCATGTGCAAAGTGGTGGCATTGAGTTGACTATTGACAACTTCTCTTCTTGTCAAGTTGGTTGGATCCATAATACAGAGTCCTTCTTCAATAATATTCCATAACTCAATGCAAGAGCTGCACATATGATATTTCATTAGTGATTGCCATTGAGCAAAAGTAGATGCAACAAGCTTTGGTGGGTCTCCTCTATTGTTTATATGAGGGTGAGGAATTAGGGGGTCGGGAGAGTACCATCCTTGAGACTCATGGTGCTCTCCCTTCCCACTATCCCTTTTTGTGGAAGAATTAGTGTTGTTTGGATTATCCCACACCTCCAAAACCCCGGGTGATGCCGAGGCATTCACCTTTGGTAATGGAGGTGGTTCCTCCTGAGGAGAAGGTGATGATGAGGCAGGTTTATCTTTAACAAGTTGCTCAAGTAACTTTTGCAATTGTTTGATCTCGTTGCCCAGGGTGGAGCTCAATCTCGTTTCCAAGTTATTGAGATCCTCCATTATCACCGTCTAACTAGGCTCACCATATTATTCTCCTACATGGCTACCCATATACTCTTAGGCGGTAAAGCCCGAATAAAGAGCCAAGGCTCTGATACCAATTGAAAGGATCGTATGGGCACCTAGAGGGAGGGTGAATAAATGCTACTTCAAATTTTACTCTTTTTCAAATTAGGGTTTGACAAGAAGGGTAAATTCTCTAGATTATGCAACTAAGGTAAATTTACCTATATGTCAAACAAGAACATACACTAAGCAAGAACAAGTAAAGTAAAGTGTGGTAAAGGATAGAAGTAACCAAAGTGGATCACGCGGAGACATAAGGGTTTGTTTCCAATAGTTCCTTCATTTTGAGGGGAAGTACGTCTAAGTTTGGAGAGGGGGTGGTTTCAAACCACCAACGCCATGAGAGGCCTCCCTTGTTCTTCGATGAACCTCACCCCTGATACGTCGGAAACGTATCTATAATTTTTGATGCTCCATGCTTGTTTTGTATCTTCTTTGCTTTACTTTGCCTATACTTTGAGGTGTTTTTATGTATTTTCTGGAACTAACCTATTAACAAGATGCCACAGTGCAAGTTGCCCGTTTTCTTCTGTTTTTGGTTCCAGAAAGGCAGAAAATCAATATTCTCGGAATTGGACGGGACAAAAGCCAAAGTCATTATTTTTCCCGGAGCAACACAGAACCACGGAGCAGAGCCGGAGGGGGGCCACAGGGTGGCCGCACCCTCCTAGGCGCGGGCAAGCCCTAGAGGAGCCTAGAGGGGGTGTGGCCCCCCTGGACCCCCACCGACCTTGATTCCTGTGCCTATAAGAAGCCTCCGACCCAAAAACCCTAGGGCATCTAGAAGAAATCCACGAAAACCTCCACATCGCTGCCGCCACCGAAGGGGAGATTCAGGGGACATTGTTCCGGCACCCTGCCGGGACGAGGAAGTGCCCTCGGAGCCATCTCCATCGATCTCCATCGCCATCTTCACCACCATTGCTGATTCCCATGATGAGGATGGAGTAGTTCTTCCTCAGGGCTAAGGGCTCTACCGGTATCTATGTGTTCATCTCTCTCTCAATGCATGATCTTGTGGTCATGAGCTTTGTAATCAAGTAGATATACCTTGCTACTCAAGTGCTTCATTAGATCTCTGCTCTCCCCATGTGTGCGAAAGTGACAGCATGCACGCCATGGTGGCACTTAGGCTTGAGTCTACATAAATACTCTTTGTGCTTTAATAGATCTATGCTTTTCCCCACGTGTGTGAAAGTGACAGTGGGCATACCGTGTGTGGCACTTTGGCTAGATTGAATATTTGTTATGAGTTATATTTGGAGTTGGATGTCTCTATGAAATTGTGGTGTTTGTTGGAACCATCTAGTGCTCAAGGTGACAGTGTGGGGTTATCTAGATTGTGGAAGGCGGACTTTGAGGTGTGTTGTTATAGCCCTACCTTGGATTAGAGTGTCCAACCGGAGAGTAGTTAAGAGTAGTATCATGAAGAGAGGATATTTATATGAGAGAGTGTTCACTAGTGAAAGTATGATCCCTAGGCCTTGTTTCTAAGCATTGAAACACCGTTTGCTACTAGATCTGTTGCATGTTTGCTTGCTTCCTTCTTGTTGCCTTTAGTCTTTGCCTCACCGTCAAGCTATTTTCTGGCACCGTTACCACTTGTATTTCACTATCTATTCGCCAAACTAGTGCACCTATATTGGGTGTGTTGGGGACACAAGAGACTTCTTGTATCTTGATTGTAGGATTTCTTGAGAGGGAATACCTTTGACCACTTCCTCCCTGAGTTCGATAAACCTTGGGTAATCCACTTAAGGGAAACTTGCTGCTATTCTACAAACCTCTTCACTTGGAGGCCCAACAACTGTCTACAAGAATAGAAGTGCGTAGACATCAAGCTCTTTTCTGGCGCCGTTACCGGGGAGGTAAGGGAAAAGGTACTCATATCCTCCGATGTGAGTGCTCGAAGTTATTTCCTTTAGATCCTGCAGTTGTGTCTTTTTGTTTCTTGTTTTCACTAGTTAGGCTTAATGGAAAACAACAAAAAATTAGAGAGCTTTATAGCATTTATCTTGAGCTAGGACATGAAGTGTTTGAAGATAAAATTAAAAAACCTATGGAGCTTTATTTGCATGCTAATAACAATGTTATTAGTATGAACTCTTTGGACACCATTATTGCTAATGCTATGGAAATGTCTAAGCTTGGGGAAGCTAGTTTTGATGAAAATGATCTTTTTAGTCCCCCAGCTTTGGAAGATAGCTATTCTATTGCTTATGATGATACCAAACCTCCAATATATGATGATTACAATGATGACTATGATATTTTCAGTCCACCTACTATTGAGGAGAAAACTAATTGTGATTACAATATTCCTCCTATATTTGATGATTATGGTGATGAGAATAACAATGATAGCTATTTTGTTGAATTTGCTCTCACTATAATTAATAAGAGTGACTGTGCTTATGTGGAGAGTAATAATTTTGTGCATGTGGCTCATGATAAGAATGTTTTATGTGATAGTTATATTTTTAATTTTATTCATGATGCTACTGAAAGTTATTATGAGAGAGGGAAACATGGTCTTATGCATCTTAAGAATATTAAGTTTCCCCTCTTTATGTTGAAAATTTTGAAGTTGCATTTGTTTTGCTTTCCTATGCTTATTGCTTTGTGCTTTCATGACTTGTTTCTTTACAAGATTACTATGCATAGGAAGTGGGTTAGACTTAAATGTTCTTTGAATTTGCTTCTTGATGCTCTCTTTTAAATCAATTCATATTTCCTATGTGAGCATCTTTCAAACTATCATGCCTAACTTAAAGGCATTAAAGAAAAGTACTTGTTGGGAGATAACCCAAGAGTTTTCTTGAGTCTTGGAAGTTATTACTTCTGTAATGACCTCTACTTATCCTTTTTGTTTGCTTTTTGTGCCAAGAATGACCTCTAATGAGAGGGAAGTAAGGTTTGGGGAGTTGCTGTCCCGAAACAGATTTCTGTCCTCCATCATAAACATTCTTGAGGAGTCTCTGTAAGTCGGATTGGGCTGAAAATTTACGAATAAATCCCCCAGTATGTTAGATAACTTTTGTTAGTTCAACACTTTTTGATTTGAGCAACAGAAGGTCTTCAAAAAAATTGGTTTATACCTGTTGGTCTGTTTTGACAAAGTTCTGCCATTATTTGATTTGCTTCTTACTGATTCCTTTTTGGGTTATTTTTGGGAAATTGAGCTTTTTGAAGGAGTTACTACAGTAGATTGTGTTTTTAGTGAAAAGTTTTGCTGTTCCAAAGCTTTTCCTAAGGTCTAATATCTTTTGAATACACTAATGTTGCTAATGAAGATTGTGTGAAATTTTGTATAAAGGAAAAATTTCAGGTGTAGAGAAAGAATGATGTAATGAGATGAATACTGGACAAAAGCTCAAGCTTGGGGATGCCACCCCGTTTCACCCCAAGAAATATTCAAGAGGTAAAAGCGTTAAAGCTTGGGGATGCCCAAGGCATCCCCTTCTTCATCAATAAAAAGCTCAGATCTGTCTAGACACTTCGTTTTTATTGTTTCATGCATTGTTGTGTTGTTCTTGGAGCGTCTTAGTTTTCGTTTTTGGTTTTCGTTTGCTTAGTTTTTTTGAGTAAGTTGTTTGGTCACAACACACCTTTTTGGAGAGAGGCACACTGTTTTCATTGCCTATAACACTCTAGTTTTCACTCTTATTGTTCTGCGAGTGTTCTCTTTTGCTAGCACTGTGTTTAGCCTTAGTTTTCTTGAGCTTTCAGCTTAGAACTTTTTAGTTCTTCTTTGTGGATTTGTGAGACAATCTCACTGATATTTATTGATTATTATCTTTGTGAGTTGTTTCAAATAAGTTGTTTGGTGTTGGAAAAGAGTAGAAAGTTTCATGCTTATAGTGGTACAAAGGGAGCTTGTTTTGACTATGGCTTAGACTTTATCATGTCATGCTAGATCTTGTTTTGACCTTATGCTTAGTGATTATTGCTGTAGCATGACTTGTTCCAAACAATTAGGATTGCTTAATGTGCCTTGAAGGAATCATGCGTTGTTTTAGCATGCAAAAGCATAGTATTGTGGTATTCTCCTTTGATGTTTTGCTTGAGTTGACTTGGAACATGCTCACACCATGTTATGACTCTCACAAGTCACCATTAGCCTCTATGATCATTTAGTCCTTGACTTGTAGTACCACTCTATGCTTTGATTAGTAATGTTTTGTTGCTCTGCATGATTATGACCATTATGCTCTCTTAGTTGGTTGCTCCCAGTCTTTTGCTAGCCTCCACTTGTATGAGTAAGCTCTACTCATGCTTCTAAATCCCAAGAAACCAAGTTATTCCAAAGTGTCCACTATAAATTTCTATGCATGGTGTGTTACACCATTCCAAGTATATTCTTTTTTTCAGCTATCTTCCAATTAAAAACTATTTTGTTATGTGAAAACTTAGTGATTAAAGCCCTCACGAACTTGATGTAACATTTTATATTCTTTTCCCCTAATAAACTTGAACCATTGTGTCATCTATGTTATATATGCTTGCACTTATACGTTGGAATTAGCAGAACCATGCTGTCACGGGGAACATTTTCAACATTGCACTTTTACTTTGTACTCAATTAATACCATGCTCTTTTGTCTATGGATGTCACCGGTGTGAAATAAAGAGGGAACTTGTAAGTCCATGGAGTTTGTATCCTGTGTTAGAGAAACGCCTAGGCCGCTAGCCTAAGCCATGCCTAATCATGGTGGAAACTTGCAGCATCACCATAGTGACATCTATGAAGCATTCTTCTTATAAAAAAAGAGACACGTTGAGAAAAGAGGAAAGAGTGAAAAAAAGCACCATATTCCCATGGTAAATAAGAAGATTGATGAGATGCTCATTGTCTGCTTGCCTTGTCATTTTGGTTATGGGATAGCTCCTGTACCATGTGCAAGGGGTACCCCGTTGGCGGTTCTCAATGATATGCAAATACTTACAATGACAAGAACTTATAGGTGACTAAAGTTGAGTAGCATGAGGTGTGGACCTCGTATTCAAGGGACTTGAGATTGCCAACTTATACTTCGTCAAGCATATACTCCATCTTTGTTCACTTTAACCTTAATCACTTCAAGATGCTTATGATAGGGGCAATGAGGGCTGAAAGCTAACAAGTACCAAAATTTTTGGAAGCTCTTTTTGAAACTTGAAATCCCTGCTTCCTTTATAAAAGGCATTTCTTCGACCACTATTGAGTCTCCACCTTCTACCTTTAGGCACCATTAAGAGAGCATAGTTGTCATTCTGTGTGCAGTGTCCCAAAGCTTATTGATTGATGCATATTGTGATATTACTTGTTCTTGTGCTATTTGTTTCTAGTCACCCTTGTGAACTTTGAAGGTGTCCTATGCATCTATATTGCTACTCTATGAGGGACAAGCTGATTGCCACTATGCTATGTTTTCTGTATGTGAAACAAACAAACGTTTTTCAATGCATGTTATTCATGATCTTTGTTTGTAGCCTTTCATGTTGCATGCATAGTTACTATGTCCTATTGTTAGAACTCCATCTTTCATGCACATGTTTAGAGTTCTTTTATCCCAGCTTTCAATGCTTGCAAATGGTTTGATCTTGATTTTGATGGTGCATGTCACCTTAAAAATTATTATTTTTATCACTTACCTACTCGAGGACGAGTAGGAGTTAAGCTTGGGGATGCTTGATATGTCGGAAACGTATCTATAATTTTTGATGCTCCATGCTTGTTTTGTATCTACTTTGCTTTGCTTTGTCTATACTTTGAGGTGTTTTTATATCTTTTCTGGAACTAACCTATTAACAAGATGTCACAGTGTCATTTGCCTGTTTTCTTCTGTTTTTGGTTCCAGAAAGGCAGAAAATCAATATTCTCGGAATTGGACGGGACAAAAGCCAAAGTCATTATTTTCCCGGAGCAACACGGAAAAACGAAGCAGAGCCAGAGGGGGGCCACAGGGTGGCCTCACCCCCCTAGGCGCGGGCAAGCCCTGGAGGCGCCTGGAGGGGGTGTGGGCCCCCTGGACCCCCACCGACCTTGATTCTTGTGCCTATAAGAAGCCTCCGACCCAAAAACCCTAGGGCATCCAGAAGAAATCCACGAAAACCTCCACAACGCCGCCGCCACCGAAGGGGAGATTCGAGGGACAGAAAGTCTCTGTTCCGGCACCCTGCCGGGACGGGGAAGTGCCCCCGGAGCCATCTCCATCGATCTCCATCGCCATATTCATCACCATTGTTGATTCCCATGATGAGGAGGGAGTAGTTCTTCCTCAGGGCTAAGGGCTCTACCGATAGCTATGTGTTCATCTCTCTCTATGCATGATCTTGTGGTCATGAGCTTTGTAATCAAGTAGATCTACCTTGCTACTCAAGTGCTTCATTAGATCTCTGCTCTCCCCATGTGTGTGAAAGTGACAGCGTGCACGCCATGGTGACACTTAGGCTTGAGTCTACATAAATACTCTTTGTGCTTTAATAGATCTATGCTTTTCCCCACGTGTGTGAAAGTGACAGCGGGCATACCGTGTGTGGCACTTTGGCTAGATTGAATATTTGTTATGATTTATATTTGGAGTTGGATGTCTCTATGAAATTGTGGTGTTTGTTGGAACCATCTAGTGCTCAAGGTGACAGTGTGGGGTTATCTAGATTGGGGAAGGCGGACTTTGAGGTGTGCTGTTATAGCCCTACCTTGGATTAGAGTGTCCAACCGGAGAGTAGTTAAGAGTAGTATCATGAAGAGAGAATATTTATATGAGAGAGTGTTCACTAGTGAAAGTATGATCCCTAGGCCTTGTTTCTAAGCATTGAAACACCATTTGCAACTAGATCTGTTACATGTTTGCTTGCTTCCTTCTTGTTGCCTTTAGTCTTTGCCTCACCGTCAAGCTATTTTCTGGCACCGTTACCACTTGTATTTCACTATCTCTTCGCCGAACTAGTGCACCTATATTGGGTGTGTTGGGGACACAAGATACTTCTTGTATCTTGATTGCAGGATTGCTTGAGAGGGAATACCTTTGGCCACTTCCTCCCTGAGTTCGATAAACCTTGGGTAATCCACTTAAGGGAAACTTGTTGCTGTTCTACAAACCTCTGCACTTGGAGGCCCAACAACTGTTTACAAGAATAGAAGTGCGTAGACATCAACCCCAAAGGGTTCGATTCACCTCTTCCACTATATCGACAACTTTCGAGGTGGAAGTCGACACCTTTACAACAAGTTCGAGGCACATATCCACAACTTAATTGGAGGCTCCCGAATACAAGCAAGCTGTTAAACAATCAAAGACAAGCTTGTAAGAACCAAATCAAAAGCTAGGGTTTCCAAAGAAACACTAGAGCATGGGGGCCCTCAAGTGAATGAGGGGGAAATGAAGATATCTCTTGGTGAAGCTGTAGATCAAGGCCTCCTCCTTCGAGTCTCCAAAGATCAATGACTTTGGATGGTTGGATGAAGAGATCTTGTTGATTTGGTGGCTCAAATGGGGATGGTGTTCTTGAGTGGGTCGAGCAGCTAGAGGAAGGGGATAAGGTCCTCTATTTATAAGCAGCCCCTCCACTGAACCGTTTTCTGACCGTTGGAGGATCTGCTAGACCGGAGACTCCGGTGTGCAGACCTGAGACTCCGGCCAAACTCCGGACCAGCCTCCAGACCACCCATCATATTGTCCCAGCGCCCCTGGGAAAGACACCTCCGGATATTCTTCAAAGTTTCCGGATCAAGTGGACCGGAGACTCCGGTCTGAGGCTTGGACCGGAGACTCTCCGGTCAGTCTCCGGACCAACTTCCGGACCACCCATCAGACTGTCCCAGGCTGATTTCTGGAGCCCCCTCCGGAGACTCTTGGGGAAACTCCAGACCACACCGGAGGCTCCGGTCCACTCAGACCGGAGACTCCGGTCCGGAGTTTCCAGGAACTTGCATATGTGATCAGAAATAATTCCGTAAGTCAAGGGTCCTTTTCACTTTGCATTATATCAACATGTAGATATTAGCATACTGTAAAATGATCTACTTGTTGTTAACGAACGCCAAAATTGATTACGACATTAAATGTCCTTTCAATCTTGATGATAATAAAATATGGAAAAAGATAGTTGATCATAATATGACTTGTCCTAAAATATTTTTAGAGCTAGACATCAACATTGTTCTCCTTTTTGGAAAGGAATAATGTGGTCCGCTTCTGCTGCTGAATTTGGTTATAAGTGGAAAGTGCGTAATGGTCAGAAAATTCTCTTTTGGGAGGATATGTGGATTAGTAATTTCTCGCTCACTATTCTTTTTGGGATATTTATGTCATTGTGAAAGTGCACTCTTTTGGATGTGTGGGATGGGGCCAACTTAAAATTTACATTTCTTGTTGTATAATAGATGGCTTGAGCTGCTCAACCTGATACAAACTGTTTATTTCTCGGTTTGTGATGATTTCTCTATTTGGATTTTCCATCCATCATGCGTTTATTCGGTGAGTTCCTTATTTGGGGTGGTAAATAATGGTGGGATTGTTCCAATGCACACTCCTTCAGTTTGGAAACTCCACATACCCCTCAGAATTCATATTTTTCTATGGTTGTTGATAGACTAGGTTGATTGACCACATGATGGAGGGCTTCCTTTTATCTCATATATATAGACAATTAGCGGTGATCGAAACCCAAGATGAGAATAGCTTGGCCAGGAGGGGAATAAATTAGCTAGTGAGCGAGGGCAAGTAGAATCTCTTACCGGTCCCGCGGTGGAAGGATTTCCGCTGCGCAGGCTTCACGCCAGGTAGCATCAGAAGTCGCGCCTCTAGCGGCAGAAGAAGGAGGTCACTCCTCGACATCGACCTCGGAATGCACCGACGGTGGCGACCCCCACGTCCCTCCAAAAGAAGAGACCACTATTCCCGAGCGGTCCACCCTGCCTGCTCTCACTAGGAACTCGTCAAGCTCCGCGAAGGAGGAGAGGGGGCGCCGAGAGGGTGCAAGAGCAGTGGATGAGGGATGTGAGTCGTTGGAAGAGGGGAATCGTCGGAGAGGGCTCGTCGCCATCTCTAACCCATTTTAGCTCTACTTGTTCACTTTGGCTTTTGCTGGTAAGTGTCACTCACTATTTTTTTTTTATCTCTAGACTATCTCTAGACAAAAGTACCATGTAAATGGGCTATATCGCCCATTGCTCTACTTGCTCCTAAGAAATCTAGGAAGACCGATGTCCCATGAAAAAGCCCATCAACTGGCCATCTGCCGAGAGCATGCCTGCTATATAATTCCGGTCCGGTCCCGTCCCGTTCCGTCCCCACCCGTTCCGCCATCGCGTCCCCTTCCCCTCCATCTCGTCTTCCTCCCGTCTTGTCCCCCACCCGTTCCGCCATCTCCGAATTCAGAACCCAGAAGACAGCAAACCAAGTTCAGAGTTCGGAAAGGCGAACGGGACGGTGACGCACCCCCTCCGGAGCTTGAAGACTTGAAGCCGACGGTCATGGAGGGGCTTACCCCCTTCCGAGCTTGGGCGCAGGCCACACGCGCCTGGGCTGTTGCGGCCGCTGCCTGGGGGGCAGCGGTGGAGAAGAATCCCACTATCTCTGGTGTCTCCGTGATCTGGGGTTCGGCGTGGCGCTCGTGGGGCTCGGCTGCACATGCCTGGGCTCCGGGTCCGGGTTCCGACGACTCAAGCCTTCCCGTCGACCACCAATGGTGGTCAGGGTCCTATCATTGGGCAAGGACCGCTCATCGCTGGGCGCGTGCAAGCCAGAGTTGGGCGGTTTCTCCTAGCTGCGATGTAGATTCCACACCCTATGCTGAGGCTGCATTCGATTGGGCATCAGCCGCGGTGGCCTGGGCCAATCCGCAGACTATCTGGGATAAGCGGCTCTGCGAATGGGCAGAGGTGTCCTGTCTTTTCGCGGCGGCTGGCGACTACGCAGCGGTGGTAGCGGCTCGGGCACGCGACGGCGCCGGTGAGAATTTGAGGCTGTTTCTTGTGGCTGTTCTTGAATATCTTGGTTCTATTTTCTAACTGCTTCTGTTGGGTTCAGGTCGCGAGCTCCTCTCGCTCCACAACCATCATGAGTCAGTCGCGGCTCCTGTGGCAAAGGTGCCACCTTCCCCGCCAACCCGTCGGTCGCCGTTGACAAGAGCATGGATCCGGCTGCCGAGGAGAGCGTGGATTCGGCTCGAGAGAACCACGCGGCCCGGGAGGACACGGCCCCCAGCGTGGCCGGCACCAAGCCGTCCCTGATCGAGAAGGCCCTCCCGCAGGACCAGGCGCGGGGGGACGAGGCGGGAACTTCCGTTGCGGGGAAGGTCTCTGTTGTTGCTGTGGACCGCGCCGCCGCGGAGAAGCTCGACAAGGCGGATGTTCCTGTTGCTGTGGACCGCGCCGCCGCGGAGAGCAATGCTTTGGACCTGAAGAACCGCGACGAGTTCCCACCCATTCAGCCGCCAATTCCCAGTCAACAGAGGCCACCAAAGCCGCGTGGGCAGCGAGACCAGCCCCGAGGCCAATTGTGGCGCTGATATTGAGTATAAATCCTCTCGTTTTTGTTTCCTGAAGAGTTTGTGTACTTTGAATGATTGATTCTATCTGAATGAGACTCTGAACACTTGCTCAGTGCACAATGGCTTTCCACTAAGCACTCTCTTTCTTAGGACAAATCAGCATTTGTGCAAGCATGCTATGGAACTGATAACTTCTCCTTTTGAGACCTTACCTTAGCTCACTGATTTGTTAGCCTGTTTGTGCCCTATTTTCCTAGAGATAGCTCATCTGTGCTGCACCATTGAGGGGATCAAGAGTGTATTTGTTAATGTAATTTTTTCTCCACTTAGCCCCATGGTAATGTTTTTGAAATGGTTAGGTGATTGCAACAAAACATCATCTGATAAAAGCATGCAGGGTCATTTCTTCACCACTTAGCCCCATGTATATGGGATGTTGCAGCCCCAGCTAACAAGGATTTTCTGCAGTTACTCAAATTTACAGTGTCAATGAGATGATTTTAATTCGTTTTTTTACCCTCTGCCATGCTCGGATCTGAATGCCGTGGCATGTTGGCACTGCTTTCAGTATGGTTGTTTCTTCAGTATTAACACTAAGTTCTGATGAGAACAGTAGAACACCACTCTTTTGAGACCTGCAGTTTCTATTTGAGCCTGATTCTTGTGTCTGAGTGACACACTGTATACTTTCTTAGTGTAGAATGGATTGCTGCTAAGCTGCATTCTGGCCTAATTTTTTGGGGAAATCAGCATTTCTGCAAGGGCATGCTACGTTGACTATCTCCTGTTGATTTTCCCCAAGGAATTCCGTGTCCTTGGGATTATCTTGAACTTCTGCATTTGTGCAAGCATGCTATGAGATGTTTTAGCCTTTTTTTCTAGAACATATGTATCTAGATGCTTTTAGTGTGTAGGTTTGGAGCAAAATAAGTGAACCTACACACTAAAAGACGTCTAAATACATATGTTTCATAAAAAGGCTAAAACACCTTATATTTTGATATGGAAGGAGTGCCTTTTATTTTCCTGTAAAAGAAAATTAACTTCTGTTTTTTGGACCTGCTGTTTTTATCCGAGGCTGATTTGTTAGCTTAGTACCATCTAGAAAATTAACTTTTGTTTTCATTTGATCAGTTTTTAGCTTAGCATGCAGGATATTTTTTTCATTCATAAATAGATGGTGTACTTCATGAATCATGATATGCATCTTTGTTGAAGGACGAAGCCCTCTCATGTCCGAATGCTCTGAGTCTCACAGCCTGAAGAAGATTTGGGCACGCAGTGCACTGAGACACACTAGTATCTTTTGGTTAATTCTAGGTTTTTTCTGCTAAATGTGCATACCACACATGTCACCGCCACAACACGAGCTTGCTGCTCATGTGTTCGGTGTGCCTCCATTTCGGGCACGAGACACACTAGTATCTGGAGAAACCAAATGGGCAAAAACTAGTTATTTGACTTTCACAAAGCAACTATGCCTACAAATTCTGTATCTGCGTCACACTGAGTCTGACCATTTAACTTGGAAGTAATCATCATAGAAAAGCATGCTGGCATGTCCACGTTAATGTTTTTTGAAATGGTCGAATGATTGCAACAAATCATCATCTGATAAAAGCATGGAGGGTCATTTTTTCACCACTTAGCCCCATGTATATGGGATGTTGCATCTAACAAGGATTTTCTGCTGTTACTCAAATTTACAGTGTCAATGAGATGATTTTTAATGCCTTTTTGACCCCCAGCCAGTGCCATGGTTGGATTGTATTCCGTGTTCTTTGGATTATCTTTGAACGTCTGAATTTGTGCAAGTATGCTATGGGACTTATAACTTTTATTTTCCTGTAAAAGGAATTTTGTTTTCTGACCTGCTGTTTTTATCTGAGGCTGATTTGTTAGCTTAGCACACCGGCTTTGTAGTACCATATAGAAAATGAAGTGTTGTTTTCACTTTATCATTTGTTAGTTTAGCATTCAGGATAATTTTTCATTCAGAAATAGAGGGTGTACTTGATGAATCGTGATATGCATTCTTTGTTGAAGAACAGAGCGAGCCCTCATTACTGAATGTTCTCTGTCCGACAGTCTGAAGCAAAACCATGTTATTTATCTTTTCACAAAACAACCATATCGAGGTTGCTACGCGTACAAACACTGTATCTGTGTCACATTGAGTCTGACCATTTGATTTGGAAGTAATCATCATAGAAAAGCATGCTGGCATTGCCCATATACATTTTCATATGCACTGGATAAATGAGTTGAGCATGTTGGCACTTTCATATTAAGAACTCCAATATAATGGATTGCTGCTGTTCCTTGGAGAGCTGCTGTTCTTATTCGAGCCTGATTGCTGTGTATGAGTGACACACTGAACACTTGTTAAGTGTGTAGAATGGCTTGTTAAGTCTCTTGGCCTATCTGGGGACAAATCAGCATTTCTGCAAGTGCATGCCATATTGACTATCAGTCCTGTTTGTTTATTTTTCCTCAGGAATTTTTGTGCCTTCAAATTCTATCCGTTCACTATGTTGAAATGGGACAGTGAACAATTTCTAAGTGTAGATTGGCTTTCTACTGAGCAGTGCTGATTTTGGCTTTGTAGTTTGTACTAAGCACTCTCTCCTTTTTTTTTGGACATATCAACATTTCGGCAAGCATGAGACCTGCTGATTTATTTTCTAAAGACTATTTGCTAGCTTAGCTCACTGGCTGTAGACTCTAGTACCATATGGAATGGAATGTAAGTATGTAGGCACCCGCTTGAACCTGATTGATCAAGATTTTGCACTCTTTAGCCCCATGCCAATGTTTTGGAAAGTATCAAGTGATTGTAACATCTCATGCACAAGGTCAGGGTCTTTTTTCATTCATGGATCATGATATATGCCTTGTTGAAAAACGGAGCTGCTTTGCCCTCCAGTTTCTGAATGTTCTCTCCCTGACGGCCTGCGGCATGTTTGCCAAGGAGCCATTGCTCTGTCCACAATATAATGGATTTTCTTTGCATCACCAAACACTTACTAGTATATCTGAGTTTGACCATTTGACTTTGGAAAAGCACTTAAGAAAAAGAAAAAGTCCTGCAAGACCAGAACCCAATCCAAACTGCCATGGCCGCCCTGCTCCCGCTCTGCCTGCTTCTCGCGCTTCTCCTCCTCGCCGTCCCGCTCCTCTTCCTCAAGTCCAGGCGCCTGGCGCCTGCCGCGCGGCTGCCTCCGTCGCCGTGGGCGCTGCCGGTCATCGGCCACCTGCACCACCTCGCCGGCGCGTTCCCGCACCGCGCGCTGCACGACCTGGCGCGGCGCCACGGCCCGCTCATGATGCTCCGCCTCGGCGAGCTTGACGCCGTGGTGGCCTCGTCCCCAGACGCCGCGCGCGAGATCATGACGACCCATGGCGCCTCCTTCGCGTCCAGGCTGCTGACCTCCATGCAGCAGATGGCGTACGGCCACGACGAGGGCCTCATCTTCGCGCCCTACGACGATGCCTGGCACCAGCTCCGCAAGATAAGTTTTATCCATGGTTTCAAATTGAACGAAACTAATTTCTATGATCTTATAATATTTTCATTTATCATTTTTGATCATTTTAAAATGATTGTTGCTGAATTTTTATATGGATCAAATCCAGTCTTAGGGAGATCTTGGAAATGATTTTTATTAGGGTTTTTGGGTTTTGGTTTAACTTTTCCAAGTGTTTAAATTTCAAGATACATTCATTACTGAATGCATTTCACTTGATTGAAATTTGTTGGATTCCCTTTTATTCAAACTTTTTGTTCAAGATGGGTTTTGATATTTCCATTTTGAAACAAAAAGTTTCTTTTCACCCTAATTTTCAACAAAAAAAATTTGTTTATTTTTTTTCACATTTTAAAATTTGAAAATTTTTGGGATGTGACACAAGGTAATAACAGACCAGCAACTAGTGCAGAAACTATTTTTTGTGTGTGTTTTTGATAAGAGAAAGCAAACTAAACTAAACTAATTTGTTTTGGAGTTTTTGATAAAAAGAGGCAAACAAAACCAAGCAAAGGAAACTAAGCAAAACAAAAACAAAGTAAAGAGAAAGGTTGAGAATGACTCCCCTTGTGAAGACGTCCTTAGCCTCCCCGGCAACAGGGCCAGAAAAAGGCTTACGTGGAGGAAGATATTAAAGGCCCAATAGTCCCCGGCAACGGCGCCAGAAAAAGGCTTGGTGAGTGCGTGAACACTTCGTTGGGAGACCCCAAGAGTAAGGTATGATGAGCACAGCAGCAAGTTTTCCCTCAGTAAAAAACCGAGGTTATCGAACCAGTAGGAGGAAGAAAACGACTCAAAGGTGTTGCTAGCAACTTGGAGACCTGCACAACACAAACTCAAGAATTTGCCCCAACGAACAGTGAGGTTGTCAATCTCACCAGTTTGATGTAACAAAGGATTAACTATATGGTGTGGAACGTAATGATGGTTTGCGACAAGTAAACAGTAACAGTGGAAGATGTATCAATGGTAAAGATTGGACCGGGGTCCATAGTTCACTAGAGGTGTTCTCCTTAGATAAACAAACATGGCATGTTGGGTGAACAAATTACAGCAGGACAATTGACAGGACTGAGCAAGGCATAACAATGCAATACTAGACATTCACCTATGAGATTCGATTGGGCAATACAACAAGATACATAGACCGCCATCTAACTGCATCTATGACTAGAAGTCCATCTTCGGGTTATCATTCGAACCCCCTCCAGTATTAAGTTGCAAGAAGCAGACAACTGCTTTAAGCAAAGTGTGTAAGGTAAACAATCCACTTGTTCCATGAACAAGAGACCGTTATTTTCTCTCTAGTGGTAACAACACATCTACAACCTTAGAGATTTCTATCACTTCCCTTAGATTAAATAGAGGCATGAACCCACTATAGAGCATAAATACCCCCTCTTGGATTCACTAGCAACTACTTGGCCAAGATAGCTACTAATAACAGAGAGCATGCAAGATCACAAACAACACAGACATGATAGAATCAATAAGACAAAACCATTAATCAATCTGACATAGTAATCTCAATATCCATAGGAACCCCGCAAACACAACATGCATGATTACAAATAGATGAGATCTTGATCATGAATGAAGCTCACAAGATCTAAACATGAAAGCACAAAGGAGGAGATACAACCATCTAGCTACTACATGGACCCGTAGTCCAAGGTGGAACTACTCACACTTCATATCGGAGGCTGGCATGATGAAGACCGGGATGATCTCCCCTCCGACAGGGTGCCGGGAAGAGCTTCAGATCCCCCGATCTAGGGACGATGGTGGCGGCTATAGATGGTTTCATGGAATATTGTTTGGGTACTTAGGGTTTAGGCATCGGGGGCTTCTTATAGGCAAAGAGGTGAGGCAGGGGGCCGCCAGGGCGGCTGCACCCCCCAGGCGCGGGGTGGGCCCACCTGTGTGGCCAGGGAGTGTGGCCCTCTGGTGACTCTACTCCGTCTCTTATTCCGGCTTCGTGTTCCCCACGGTATAATATTGATTTTGGGTTTTGTCCCGTCCAATTCCGAGACTATTGATTTTCTGCCTTTCTGGAACCAAAAATAGAAGGAAACAGGCAACTGGCATTGTGGCATCTTGTTAATAGGTTAGTACCAGAAAACATATAAGAACACCTCAAAGTGTAGACAAAGCAAAGCAAAGTAGATACTAAACAAGCATGGAACATCAAAAATTATAGATACGTTTTCGACGTATCACTTTACCATTTGGATTTAGTTCAAGATGAGTCTTTGTTGCCATGGGAGTAGAATCTTTCATGTTAAATCTTTTGAGCATATCTTGAGTATACTTGGCTTGGTTGAAGAATGTTCCTCCTCTTACTTGCTTGATCTCAAAACCAAGAAATACTCTCAACTCCCCCATCATAGACATCCGAAACCTATTAGTCATAAGCTTTGAGAATTCATCATTAAAAGCTTTCTTAGATGATCCAAAGATAATATCATCAACATATATTTGTCATACAAAAAGCTCCCCATTGACCTTCTTAGTAAAAAGAGTGGGATCGATTTTCCCAACCTCAAACCCACGGTCCAACAACAACTTTCTAAGGTGCTCATACCACGTGAGTGGGGCTTGTTTGAGCCCATAGAGCGCCTTATCAAGTTTGTAGACATGGTTTGGGAAGTTGGGATCCTCAAACCCCGGGGGTTTCTTTACATATACCAACTCATTTAATGGACCATTAAGAAATGAACTTTCTGCATCCATTTGTTGCAACTTAAAGTTATGATGTGCCGCATAAGCAAGAAGGATACAGATGGACTCAAGGCGAGCCACAGGTGCATATGTCTCTCCATAATCAATGCCTTCAATTTGAGAGAACCCTTGTGCAACCAATCTTGCCTTGTTCCTTACAACAATTCCATGCTCATCTTGCTTGTTCTTGAATATCCACTTGGTGCCTATAACATTGCGGCAATCCTTTGTCTTTTCAACTAACTTCCACACTTTATTTCTCTCAAAGTTGTTGAGCTCTTTGTGCATTGCTTCTAACCAATCCGAATCTTCAAGAGCTTCCCATACTTTCTTTGGTTCTATCATGGAGATGTGTGCTTGGTGTTCATTAAACCTCTTCAATTGTGCTCTAGTGGACATTCCTCTCCTTAGATCTCCAACCACATTCTCTAGAGGGTGGTCTCTTAATTCCAACACTCTATCCATTCTAGCTTTGCGATGAGTTTCGATCTCCTTGTTGTTTCATGGGGGATCTTGTAGGGGTTCGTAGCATGAAAAACAAAAAATTTCTACCGCATGCACACAAACAAGCCAAGATCTATCTACTAGATTGTAGCAACGAGTCGATAGAGGAACTCACCCTCGAAGATTCTAAAGCGGTTAACGAGAGCAGATTCTCGTGGGTGATGTAGTCGTACACTTGTCGATCTCAAGATCGCGTAGATGATCCTTCCGTGGCGTGTTCGGCAGCTTCCATGATCGGTCACACATTAGATTTTCGATGAAGACCTTCCTCTCCCTTGTTCCAAGATGGCGAAGGTTGTAGCACTCTCCTCGTGATTAGGTATACGGCGTGGTGTCAAGTAGAGGAAGATCTCGCAAGGCTTCGCCTTAGCGGGCAGTATGGTGGAGTAAGAGAGGGCCTTGGGGATCTCGGATTAGAAGCACCAAGAGGGGTGGTGTGGCCGCGGCTAGGATTGGGAAGCCCCAAGTCGGCGACTTGGAGGCCCTAGGCGGCACTTGGAGGTGGTGGCGCCAAGGAGCTAGGGTTTTGGGTGTAAGGGTAGGCGCCTACCCTGCTTATATAGGTGGGAGGGCGGTTGGGAGGAGTCCTCCTCAACTCCTCCTCCTTGGCCCGTGGTGGAGAGTGGGACTCCTACCTAGGTAGGTTTCCTACTCTCCACCAAGCAAACTTAAGTTGACTTTTCAAATTGGCGTTTGACTTTCAAACTTGGATTTGATTTCTATCTTCATATTGCCCAAGTGACCTAGTACATGATGCAACCATTCCACATTGTCATGACACATCCATGTACCTTCCTCCCGAGTCTTGGACCTTCAGACCTCTAGAACATTCTGGTGAAAACAGGAATCATTTCGAACTCAAACAGGACTTTCCTTATATGAATCTTATTCTCCGGACCATTCGGATCTCCTCGTGATATCCGGATCCCATCCGAGACTCGAACAACATTGATCTCTTATTCATCATTCCATAACTACAACAACATCGAATCCTTAAGTGTGTCTCCCTACGGTTCGTGAATTATGCGGACATGACGAGACACTTCTCCGATCAATAACCAATAGAGGAATATGGAAATTCATATGGCTCCCACATATTTCTCGATTACTTTGTGATCGAATGAACCACTTACATACGATACCAATTTCCCTTTGTCTCACGATAGTTTACTTATCAGGGTTTTGATCGTGTATCTCGCATACCTAATTCAACCTCGTTCGATAAGTACTATTTTCTCGTTCGTGATATGTGATCCCTTGTGAGCGGTCACATGCTTGCAAGCCAATTGGATGACATTCCACCGAGAGGGCCCAGAGTATATCTATCCGTCATATGGATGGACAAATCCCACTCTTGATCCATGTGCCTCAACCCATACTTTCCGAACACTCAATGCCACCTTTAAAGCCACCCAGTTACGGTGTGGTGTTTGATGTCATCAAAGCATCCTTCCGGGGATGGTGATTAGCATGATCTCATGGTCGAAGGAATTAGGTTACTATGTATCAGAAAGCTTATAGCAATTGAACTATTAAAATGACTTGATCTTTATGCTACGCTTATCTATAGGAGTATGTCCATCATACCATTCTCATAATGATATGATCTTGTTGTTAACAACATCTCAATGTTCATGATCGGGAAACCATGATCATCTATTAACCAACAAGCTAGTATTATAAAGAGGCTTTACTAGGGACTCTATTTTAGTTTACAAATCACACAAGTATTAATGTTTCCGGTTAATACTATTATAGCATGAATGTAAACATTTATCATAAACACAAAGATATAATAACAACCATATTTATTATTGCCTCTAGGGCATATCTCCAACAGTCTTCCACTTGCACTAGAGTCAACTAATCTAGATTACATGGTAATATACCGAACACCCATGGCGGTTTGGTGATGGTCATGTTTTGCCCTCGGGAGAGGTTTAGTCAACGGATCCTCCACATTCAGATCTGTGTGTACTTTGCAAATCTTTATGTCACCATCTTGGACATGTTCTCGAATAGCATGAAAACGTAGCTTGATGTGCTTCAGCTTCTTGTGTGACCTTGGTTCTTGTGCATTGGCTATGGCGCCCATTTTATCACAGTAGATACACATTGGGTCCAGCGCACTTGTGAAATGGATCGTATGGGCACCTAGAGGGGGGGGTGAATAGGTGCTAACCAATTTTTAATACTTTTTCCAATTTTAGGCTTTACACAAAGCAAATTCTCTAGATATGCAACTACGAGAATTTCCCTATATGAAACCCTAACTACTAAGCACGTAAAGGAGGAGCGAGGAAACCGTAGTGGAGCACGCGGAGACACAGGGATTTGTTTACCGCAGTTCCTTCCTTGTTAAGGGAAGTACATCTGCGTTGGAGGGGTGGGCGGTTCTAAGACCACCACGCCACAATAGGCCTCACCCTATTCTCCGATGGATCTCGCCACGAGGCTGATCCACCTTCTCCACTATTGGATCCCTTCGAGGCAGGTGCCTTTACAATACTATCGGGCACACACCCACAACCGAATTGGGGCTCCGGGATGACAACAAGCTGTCACAAAAACAAGGTTTATCAATATAAGCGAAAACAAGGATCTAGATCTTTGCAAGAAATACTAGATCGGAGGTTCTCCAAATGAATGGAGAGGAGATGAAGCGCTTGATTGCGATGATGAAGATCGAGTTCTCCTCCTTCTATTCCCAAAGGGATGGGGCCTTTGGGTGGATCTTGGTGGAGCACTCTTGTATGAAGTTTTGAGATCTGATCTGTTCTTTTCGAGTTGAATCAAGAGTTACGGGGAGGGATGGCTGGCTTAAATACCCCTCCCGGATCTCGTTGCTGCCCAATTTTGGGGCGGATTATCCGCCGCACTGGGCGGATTATCCACAGGAAAATTCCCCAAGGGCGGATTCTCGGGAAACTCCGCCTCCTCAGGGCTTGCGCCTTGGTGAAGCTTGGAGAAAATCTTGGGGGGCGGATAATCCGGCCCCCCTGAGGGGCGGATTATCCGGTGGGGCCGGAAAGTCCGGCCGAAACTCCGCCCCCTCTCTGGGGCTTGCGCCTTGGCGATGAGCAGGATGGGCGGATTATCCGCCCGAGGCGGATTATCCCAGCCGGAAAGTCCGGCCAATATTCCGCCTTCCGGGCTTGCGCTTGCTTGCAGAGGGAGGCGGATTATCCGCCAGTGGGCGGATTATCCGCCCCAAAGGCGAGTTCAATGCAACACTTCAACACATTAAAGATCCTTGGTATTGTTATCTAACACACAAAACACTAGGGATTAAGAAATGTTCTTTCAATCTCCCCTTTTGGTGTTAGATGACAATACTAATTTGCAATGAAAAGCAAGTGCCACCTTAGATAATGAAAGACGCTCCCCCTAGATGTGTGCATATTTAAGATTTGCATTTGAATACAAATACACACACTAGGTAGAACACTACTTTAAGGTTTGGTGAAAGAAAGTCATACCACCGGAATATATAGCCAAGGCATACATAGATAATCCCATGAATCCATATGTCATCAAATATGCTCCATAATTCCAGAATTCCATGGGGTCCATGATAGATAAATCCAGAAATCCATGAATACCAAACTTAGTACCAAACTGTGGAGTACGACATAGTCTTACACAAACAACCACAAATAGCAAACAAGTTCACGCTAGAAAAGGCACAAGCAAGCAAATGAAAAACGACTAAAATCGAAAAAGCTTGTGACTAAAATCGAAAAAGCTTGTGCCCGACCCTTGAAAATCCACGAGACCTAATAGAACTACTTCTCCCCCTTTGGCATCGAAACGCCAAAAAGGAAGAAACAAACTGAGATGGTACTACGCACCCAAATTTGCAAGAATCAAATCAATCAAAAGCCAAATTTGAGTGTGTTTTCCATAAGAACAAAAGGTATGCAAGAAAATCCAACGAGACCCATGAAAAACCAACTCTTCTCGAGGAAGAGGGCGGTGGCCGAAGCCACCATGTTGGAGCGCATGGCATGACACCGCGAAGATGTATCTTGAGTTCAAAACCAATGCTCATCGATGACCCACATATCACAAAATGATATTAAGGAAATGATTTGACTTGCTTCGGCATTATGGGGGAGGTTGGCCCAATAAATTAGGACCACACTCCCCTATGTCTATGCCCGCATCTAAACCAAATACATGAATAAGAGCAAGTGAGTGTGCAAGAATAGTCAAGCCAAGCTCCTTGAATCTACGATATTTAGCTCATTCCAAATAACAAAATCTTGCTTCATCGAGGGCTTCGTGAAAATATCGCAAGTTGGTTCTTCGTGCTCACAAAGGCGAGCAATATCTCCACGAGCAACATGATCCCGAATAAAGTGGTTGCGAATCTCTATATGTTTTGTTCTTGTATCTTTGCGCATTGTAAGCAATTTTGATAGCACTTTCATTGTCGCATAAAAGAGGCACTTTGTCAAAATTGACACCATATTCCTTTAAAGTTTGCCTCATCCATAACAATTGAGTACAAGCACTTGCGTGACAACATATTCAGCTTCGGTTGAGAGTGAAATACACTGTTTCTTTGATGACCAACACACTAGAGACCTGCCCAAGAATTGGCATGCACCAGAGGTTGATTTCCTATCATCTTTGTCACCAATTAATCTGAATCGGTGTAACCACAAGAGAGAAACTTGAACCCTTGGGATACCATAACCCAAAATTTGGGGAATGAACCAAATATCGGAAGATTAAGCTTGACCGCCACTAAGTGGCTTTCTTTAGGAGCTTGGTACCTTGCACACACTCCTACACTTAACACGATATCGGGCCTAGATGCTAGAGGTAAAGGAGGCCGATCATGGATCGGTATACCTTTTGATCCACATCTTTACCCTTGGGATTGAGATCAAGATGACACTTTGTTTGCATTGGGCAGCGCCATTGAGATCCGTCATCTTGAACCTTTTGAGCATGTCTTGGATGTATTTAGCTTGATTAATAAAGGTTCCTCTCTAAGTTGTTTGATTTCAAATCCAAGAAAGAACTGAGCTCACCCATCATGGACATCTCAAACACATGGGTCATAAGCTTTGAAAATTCATCGTTAAAAGCTTGGTTAGTAGAGCCAAAATAATGTCATCTACATAAAGTTGGCATACAAAAGCTCCCCATTGACCTTCTTAGTAAAAGAGTGGGATCGATTTGCCCAACTTGAATCTACGGTCTAGCAAAAGCTCTTTAAGGTGCTCATACCACGTGGGGCTTGTTTAAGGCCATAGGCGCCTTATCGAGTTTGTAAACATGGTTCGAAATTTGGGGTCCTCAAACGCTTGACGTATACTAACTCATGTAGAGGACCATTAAGGAAAGCGCTCTTAACATCCATTTGTTGTAACTTAAAATTATGATGGGCTGCATATGCAAGAAGGATACGGATAGACTCAAGGCGAGCTACAAGAGCGTAGGTCTCGCCAAAATCAATTCCTTCTACTTGAGAGAATCCTTGAGCCACGAGTCGTGCTTTATTCCTCACAACAATGCCATTTTCATCATGTTTGTTCTTGAAGATCCACTTGGTGCCGATAACATTGCGGCAATCCTTTGGCTTTTCTACGAGCTTCCAAACTTTGTTGCGTTCGAAGTTGTTTAATTCTTCATGCATTGCAACAACCCAATCGGGGTCTTCAAGAGCATCAAAAACCTTCTTTGGTTCAACCATGGAAATGTGAGCTTGATGATCACGAAGCTAGCTCTCTTCGAGTGGATACCCTTCGTAGATCACCAACTACCTTGTCAAGAGTGTGACCTCTTAGTTCAAGGTTGCGGTCATACGAGCCTTGCGAGCCTCAATATCCTTATTGTTTCTTGAAGGAGTGGATTCAATTGTTGTATCCTTGTCTTGATGATTGCATTGCCCTTGATCTTGTTCACAAGATCGCCCGGAAGATTGGTCTTGAGCATTTCTTGAGCGGATAATCCCCTTGGAGGCGGATTATCCGACTGGGAAATACCGAATCATCTTCTGAGAAAGCCCGACCGAGTTGGAGAGCCATGGCGGATAATCCGCCAGAGGGGAGAATCCGGCACGGAGCTTCAGTGTTGATCTCTCCTTGGATCCTGGTACAAGTTGGAGTGCAGGCGGATTGTCCGCCCCTTGGAGGCGGATAATCCGCCTGGGACTACCATCTTGTCCGAGACTGATGATCTTCACGGGTTGCGGTGTTGGTGCGAGTTTTCTCCAACAGGAGCTTGTTGATCTTGTGAAGATGAGGGCTCCACTTGAGTGGAGCATTGTCCTTCCCGATCCGCCACAAGGGGTTCCTCAATGGGCGGAAAAATCCGCCCATTCTTCTTATGGCATCTTGGGGTATTTCAACATCGCATCACAAACATCAACTTGCCCTACAAAGGAGCCGTTATTTTCATCGAACTCCACACTACAAGATTCTACAACAATCCCGGTGAGCTTGTTGTAGACTCTATAAGTGTGGGATTCGCACCGTAACCAACAAAAATGCCTTCTAAAGCCTTGGATTCAAATTTTGACAAGCGGACACCTTTAATAAGAAAGAAACACTTACACCGAATACCTCAAGTATGAGATGTTGGGTTTGTTGCGGTAAGTATTTCATATGGGGTCTTGTCCAAGATCTTAGAAGGTAAAGCCGGTTTGATGAGTGACAAGCGGTTGATATGGCTTCACCCAAAAATTATAAGGAGACTTAAATTCAGCTAGCATAGATCTTGCCATATCCATCAAAGTCCGGTTCTTCCTCTCGGCTACACCATTTTGTTGAGGGTGTCTGGCGGAATATTGGTGTCTAATCCTCTTCGCTAAGAAACTCGTTTAAAGTGTAGTTCTTGAATTACGTATCGTTGTCACTTCTAATTTCCAAGATGGGAACATTGTGTTGACGTTGAACTTCATTGGCAAAGTCGATGACAGTTTGTTGAGTCTCACTTTTCAGCTTGAAGAAATATACCCATGTATATCTTGAGTAATCATCGATGACCAAGCAGTATTTCTTCCCACCAAGACTTGCATGAGAAGGAGGTCCAAATAAATCCACATGGAGTAATTCCAAGATCCTCTTCGATGACACAATAGTCTTCCTCTTGTGGGAGAATCATGCATTTTCCTTCAACACAGCCCCGCAAACACGATCTTTGGCAAAGAGACATTGTCTTTTAGTCCAAGAATGTGGCCACCCTTTTGGAGACTTTGCAAAGTTCTCATGTTGACATGGGCTAACGGCGATGCCATAGCCAGCCACGTCGGCCTTCCGAATAGACACATTGGACCGAAGTGGTTTTCCCGAGAAGTCCACCACATACGGTCATTTTCGGCGTATCCAACAAAGCGACCTTTAGAGACTTGCTCCATAAGAGTACCACCAAATCATCATCGATAAAACAGCAAAACCCATCTTGCCAAGGGCAAACAGAAGAAGATTATAGCCAAGGGTCTCAACAAGCATGGCGTCCACGAGAGAGATATCGTGGGCAACCACAACCTTGCCAAGACCCAATACACGAGATTTAGACTTATCACCATAGGAGACCGTGATATTATCAAGATTTGGACGCATCTCCGTGATGATCTCCTTGCTTAGGTCATATGACTAGTGCGCCACTATCCAAAGACCCATTTCGACCCACGGAAGCATAGCCACAAGAAAATTACTTCTTGGTTTTAGGTACCCATTTTTCAATGGGTCCTTTCATGTTAGTAACAAGGGTCTTTGGGACCCAAATAGACCAAGCAATATATTCATCAAAAGGACCAACATAATAAGCATAAACATCGCCATAATCATCACAAATGAGTTCATAATTGGATTGTGAGACCCCAAAACCAATATTATTAGTCTTGTCTTTTGACAACCTTCTCAGCCGTGCTTGTCTTTAATTGCACATTCTTGGTCTTGTTCTTCTTGGTTTTCTTCTTCTTGGACTTGGTGACATACCCAAGTCCCTCTCTACCATGATTTGACCTTTGCTTGTCAAGGACTTCATCAAGCACACCTTTGTCCTTTGCAGTGATGTCCTTGATCACTCCTTTTTCCACATTAGCATTTTTCTTGTTACTATATGTTGAGTTGGACGAGCTAGGAGTATCATATACGGCCAATCGACTTTGAAGCTGATCATGTGACTCATTGAGGATAGAGAACTCGTTTTTCAACGCCTTGTGAGCATTGTCAAGTTTCTCCAATTCCTCGGAGAGTCTATCATGAGCAGCCCCAAAGTCAATCCTTTCCTTCTTTAACTTCTTTGCCTTGATGACCGCATAGTCACGTTCCTTAACGAGTTTAGTCACAATTTCTTCATGTGACTCTTCCATAGACTCAAGCCTCTCTTCAAGAGAGACCCGAGCTTCTTCTTCTTCTTCAAGAGCATTTTTTAGGGATGCAATTTCCATTGCATCCTCCCTTTCAATTCTGCCCTTTTCTTCGAGGAGAGCTTCGTTTTGGGCCAACTGATCCATAAGAGCCTCAAAACGAACTTTGTGCTCACCTTGCAGGTTAGTATAGAAAAAATCCAAGGCAATAATCTCTTCTTTAACCTTAAGACTAGCAGGATCATCCATGTCTATCATAGCCTTGGGAAAGGAAGAGTTAGAAGAAGTTACCTCGGAGCTTCTTGCCATGAGACAAGTAGGATTCTTGTTGATGATGTTTTCGTTTGGAGAGTCGAAGAGTGATGTTGATGTAGATGTGGTGGCTATAGCAGCCACCTCTTGAGAGCTATCGTCCTCGTCCTCATCTTCACTCCCCGATGAATATTCTTCTTGAGCTACTAGAACAATCTTTGGTTGCTTCTTGAAAGGAGCATTTTCTTTAAACTGCTTTCTTACGTGGAGCTTTTGATTTGTCCTTGAAAATGAGTCTTCCTCCATTATCCTCTCTACTTTGATATGGACACTTTCATAAGTGCAACCGGTCACCACAATTAAAGCAAGTTCTCGACTTGGGACCATTTTATTTTCTTCCATAGGCTCCACTTTTGCGATCTAGTTCAGCTTTAGCCTTGGTGGATCTTTCCAAAAGTTTCTTGCATAAAGAGCCAAGTATTGTCCGTGGATCCTTTTTATATCTTGAGACGGTCCGGGCCTTCTACCGCATATTCATCATGATCAATCACACTAGTCTTCAAAGCCATGTTTACCCTTTTGCATCCCCATAGCTCGAGCACGAGCATCTTGACATTCTTGGCAGCCACTTTGAATGGCCATTTCTTGCATTACCTCATTGGATGACATGAGGTGATAATTATGCCTACCTTGGAGACTTTTCAAATCAGTGGGCTCAAATGGCATAAGAGCAACGACATACTTGCGCTTGATCCAAGCATCATCAACATAAGCCGGCAGTGGTTTCAAGAAGGTAGTAGCTATTGCCTTGAGCCTCCTATACATGTCCTCGTGGTCTTCTCCATCCAACATATAAAATCCTTGACTTCATTGCTCAAGGCATCATATCTATTCCTTCTCATACTTTCATTTCCGATGAAGAGCTCGGTGAGCATCCCAAGCTTCTTTAGTGCTAAGATCTTTGAATGTGTGGCATGTCTTTATCTCCCACACCAAGTCGTATCATGTGTAGAACCGTAGCATTGAGTTGGCTATCGACCACTTCTCTCCTTGTGAGATTGTTAGGATTTCCAACGTGAAGACCATTTTCGATGATCTTCCACAACTCTATGGAGGAACTGCACATGAGATTTCATCAAAAATTGCCATTGAGAAAGTAGAAGGCGTAGTTTGGGTGGATCACCCCTATTATGTATATGTGGGTGAGGAATAGGCGGATCAGGGGAATACACATGAGAAACCTCATTGTATCCATCCTTACCGCTATCCTTTTTCGAGGAGGAGGTATCATCACCTACCACTTCGTTATCTTTGGAAACAGTTTTACCCGTTTCCTTGGATTGCGGAGTGGTATCCTCAGAGTTAGATGGAGGTGATGCTGCGGATGTGGAGAGACGCATTATCAATTGACGCATCTCTTCCATCTTAGCCTCCATAGAACTCACCAAGGTTGTTTCCAACGTCTTGAGATCGTTCATGGTGACTACCTCCGGAGCATCACTCCCATCTCCCTTGGAACCCATACTTCTCTTAGGCTATTAAGCCCGAAATAAGAGCCGAGGCTCTGATACCAATTGAAATGGATCGTATGGGCACCTAGAGGGGGGGGGGGTGAATAGGTGCTAACCAATTTTTAATACTTTTTTCAATTTTAGGCTTTACACAAAGCAAATTCTCTAGATATGCAACTACGAGAATTTCCCTATATGAAACCCTAACTACTAAGCACGTAAAGGAGGAGCGAGGAAACCGTAGTGGAGCACGCAGAGACACAGGGATTTGTTTTACCACAGTTCCTTCCTTGTTAAGGGAAGTACATCTGCGTTGGAGGGGTGGGCGGTTCTAAGACCACCACGCCACAATAGGCCTCACCCTATTCTCCGATGGATCTCAGGCGCCACGAGAGGCCGGTGCCTTTTACAATACTATCGGGCACACACACAATGAATTGGGGGCTCCCGGGATGACAACAAGCTGTCACAAAACAAGGTTTATCAATATAACGAAAACAAGGATCTAGATCTTTGCAAGAAATACTAGATCGGAGGTTCTCCAAATGAATGGAGAGGAGATGAAGCGCTTGATTCTCGATGATGAAGATCGAGTTCTCCTCCTTCGATTCCCAAAGGGATGGGGCCTTTGGGTGGATCTTGGTGGAGCACTCTTGTATGAAGTTTTGAGATCGATCTGTTTTTTCGAGTTGAATCAAGAGTTCGCGGGAGGGGATGGCTGGCTTAAATACCCCTCCCGGATCTGGCCGTTGCCAATTTTGGGGAGGATTATCCGCCCTACTTGGCGGATTATCCGCCTGGAAAATCGCCCAAGGGCGGATTCTCGGCAAACTCCGCCTCTGCAGGGCTTGCGCCTTGGTGAAGCTTGGAGAAAATCTTGGGGGGCGGATAATCCGGCCCCCCTGAGGGGCGGATTATCCGTCGGGGCCGGAAAGTCCGGCCGAAACTCCGCCCCCCTCTCTGGGGCTTGCGCCTTGGCGATGAGCGGAGGGCGGATTATCCGCCGAGGCGGATTATCCAGCCGGAAAGTCCGCCAATATTCCGCCTCTTCCGGGCTTGCGCTTAGGCGGAGGGAGGCGGATTATCCGCCCCTGGTGGGGCCGGATTATCCGCCCCCAAAGGCAGAGTTCTGAGCTGCAACACTTCAACACACATTAAAAGATCCTTGGTATTGTTATCTAACACACAAAACACTAGGGATTAAGAAATGTTCTTTCAACTTGGAACCACACCGAGCTCTGTAATGAACTCCTTCATCCATATCGCCTCTTGTGAAGCCTCCGAAGCAGCTATGTATTCTGATTCAGTTGAAGATCTTGCCACAACGCTTTGCTTTGCACTCCTCCAGCTAACTACTGCACCATTCAAAATAAACGTATTCATATTGAGATTTAGAATCATCCGGATCGGTGTTCCAACTAGCATCGGTGTAACCATTAACAACGAGTTGTTCATCACCTCCATAAGAAAGAACCATATCCTTAGTTCTTCTCAAGTACTTAAGGATGTTTTGATCATTGTCAATGATCCACTCCTGGATCACTTTGATATCTGCTAGTCAAACTAACAGCATATGCAATGTCGGGTCTAGTACATAGCATGGCATACATTAGAGATCCTATGGCTGAGGCATAGGGAGTCTTACTCATCCTTTCTATATATTTTGCCGTTGCTGGACTTTGAGTTTTACTCAAGGTCGTATTGGGCAACATGGGCAAAAACCCTTTCTTGCTATCCTACATTCCAAACCTCTTTAGAACTTTGTCCAAATATGTACTTTGTGACAATGATATTAGGCGTCTCGATCTATCTCTATAAATCTTTATGCCTAATATGTAAGCTGCTTCGCCAAGATCTTTCATTGAAAAACTATTATTCAAATAATCCTTGACACTATTAAGAAGGTCTACATCATTCCCAATCAACAGTATGTCATCTACATATAGTATTAAGAATGCTACAGAGCTCCCACTCACTTTCTTGTAAACACAAGCTTCTCCATAAGTTTGTATAAAACCAAAACTTTTGATTACCTTATCAAAACGATGATTCCAACTCCGGGATGCTTGCTTCAATCCATATATGGACCGTTGAAGTTTGCATACCTTGTTAGCATCTTTAGGATCGACAAAACCTTTGGGTTGCATCATATACAACTCTTCATCAATGTCTCCATTGAGGAACGCCATTTTGACATCCATCTGCCATATCTCATAATCATAATATGCAGCGATTGCTAACATAATCCTCACAGACTTTAGCTTCGCTACTGGTGAAAAAGTATCATTGTAGTCAACTCCTTTAATTTGTCGAAACCCTTTTGCGACAAGTCGAGCTTTATAGACAGTAACATTACCATCAGCATCTGCCTTCTTCTTGAAAATCCATTTATTCTCGACAGCCTTCCGACCATCTGGTAAGTCCACCAAAGTCCATACTTGGTTTTCGTACATGGATACAATCTCGGATTTCATGGCTTCTTGCCATTTAATGGAATATGGGCTCATCATCTCTTCCTCATATGTCGCAGGGTCATCGGTGTTGTCCACCAACATGACACTCATAACAGGATCATACCAATCAGGAGTGGTACGGGTTCTCGTTGACCTGTGAGGTTCCGTAGCAACTTCAACTGAAGTTTCATGATCAACATCATTAGCTTCCTCTCTTATTGGTGTAGGGGCCACATGAACTACTTCCGGTGCTGCGCTACTCACAGGTTTAAGAGAAGGTTCAACAACCTTGTCGATTTCTACTTTCCTTCTAGTCACTTCTTTCGAGAGAAATTCCTTCTCTAGAAAGGATCCATTCTTGGCAACGAAGATTTTGCCCTCGGATCTATGATAGAAGGTATACCCAATAGTTTCCTTTGAGTATTCTATGAAGACGCATTTTTCCTCTTTGGGTTCAAGCTTGTCCGGCTATAACTTCTTTACATAGGCTTCGCAACCCCAAACTTTAAGGAACGACAATTTAGGTTTCTTCCCAAACCACAATTCATACGATGTCGTTTCAACGGATTTATATGGTGCCCTATTTAAAGTGAATGCGGTTATTTCTAATGCATAACCCCAAAACGATAGCGGTAAATCTGTAAGTGACATCATAGAACGAACCATATCTAAGAGAGTTCGATTACGACGTTCGGACACACCATTACGCTATGGTGTTCCCGACGGTGTCAATTGTGAAAGTATTCCGCATTTCTTCAAATGTTCGCCAAACTCGTAACTTAGATATTCACCTCCATGATCAGAACATAGAAATTTAATCTTCTTGTTACGTTGATTCTCTACCTCACTTTGAAATTCCTTAAACTTCTCGAAAGTTTCGGACTTATGTTTCATGAAATAGATATACCCATATCTACTCAAGTCATCCGTGAAGGTAAGAACATAACAATAACCACCGCGCGATGCTACACTCATTGGGCCACACACACATCGGTATGTATGACTTCCAATAAGTCCGTAGCTCGCTCCATCATACCAGAAAATGGACTCTTAGTCATTTTACCCATCAGACATGCTTCGCATCTTTCAAGTTATTCGAAATCAAGTGGTTCAAGAAGTCCATCGGAATGGAGTTTCTTCATACACTTCACTCCAATATGACCAAGACGACAGTGCCACATATAGGTCGAGTCATCGCTCAATTTCAAACGTTTAGCTTCAATGTTATTAATGTGTGTATTTCCACAATCGAGATTCAATAAGAATAGACCATCTATCAAAGGTGCATGTGCATAAAACATATTACTCATATAAATCGAACAACCATTATTCTTGGACTTAAACAAGTAACCGTCTCGCAATAAACATGATCCAGATATAATGTTCATGCTCAACGCAGGCACCAAATAACAATTATTTAAGTATAAAACTAATCCCGATGGTATATGAAGAGGTAGCGTGCCGACCGCGGTCACATCAACCTTTGATCCATTTCCAACGTGCATCGTCACCTTGTTCTTCACTAGCTTCCGTTTATTCTGCAGCACCTATTTCGAGTTACAAATATGAGCAACCGAACCAGTATCAAATACCCATGCATTACTACGAGTACTAGTGAGATACACATCAATAACATGTATATCGGATATACCTTTCTTCTTGATGTTGATGTTCTTCAAATCCGCCAAGTACTTTGGGCAATTCCGCTTCCAGTGACCTTCTCCCTTGCAGTAAAAGCACTCAGTATCAGGCTTAGGCCCAGCCTTGGTCTTCTTTGCCGGCACGGCAACTTTCTTACCACCCTTCTTAAAGTTTACCTTTTGCTTAGACTTGCCTTGCTTCTTGAATTTGGTGGTCTTATTAACCAACAACACTTGGTGCTCTTTCTTGATCTCCACTTCTGCAGATTTCAACATGGAGAAGAGTTCTGGCAACGTCATGTCCATGTTTTGCATATTGTAGTTCATCACAAAGTTCTTGTAACTTGGTGGTAGTGATTGGAGGACACGGTGAATCCCTAAAGAATTAGGAATCACTATACCCAAGCTTTGGAGTTTGTTTGCGTGCCCAGACATCTTAAGCATGTGCTCACTGACGGAGCCGCCCTCTTCCATCTTGCAGTTAAAGAACTTTTCAGAAGCCTCATGTCACATCCCAAGATTTTCCAAATCTTGTAATGTGAAAATAAATTAATAAAATAAAACTTTGTTTGATTTTCAGAGCCAGAAGAAACTTTTGAATTAAAATGGAACCTCAAACCCATTTGAATTAAATAAAATCCTAAAAGGATTTAAAAGGATAATCATTTCATAAAAGGAAACAATTGGAAATTATTATTTTAAAAACAATCAAATGAAAAGATTTGTTTTCAAATGAAATAGAAGTTTATAAATAAAGATTATGTTATAAAGCCAAATTAATCCTTGGCCAAGCTTTGGAAATTAAAAAAACACTTTATTTTAAAAATAAAGTAGCCAAGGGTTTATTTAAAAATAATAAAGGTTGTTTAAATAAAATAATAAGGATTTAATAATCCAAACTTTATTAAAGTAAAGACTTCTTCCATTTTAAATAAACAATAAAACCTATTTATTTATTTCAAATAAGTTTACCAAATAATTTATATTCTCAAATAAAACTTACTGAAGAGTTTTGGTTTATTTTGGATTCAAGATAATAATTTAATAAAACAAATCCTATGGGAAATAAATGAATAGGATCTATTCATATTATTAATGGACCCTATATAACAAATGTTATTTTAATTTTAAACAAGTTTCAAGTATTCTTTATTTCCAAATAAAACCTACTGATTAGATTAAGAAAGTGTTTAGAATTCAAATAAAGAGTTTATTAAATGAATCAAATCATATTAAATAATAAAGGATCCTCTTATTTAATTAATAAAAGGTTATGAAATACTATCTTAAATTAATAATTGGTTTATGTTGATAAACAGAACCAAAAACACATTACAAATGTTTGAAATTGTTTGAAGTATTTTGAATGCTTCAATAATTGTTTAAAATAACAAATCAGGAAATGGAAAAGGAAAAAGATAAAGAATTAGACAGAAAAAAATAGAACAAAACGAGCAGCCCAATCATCTGGCCCAGCTCCAGCCCATCTAGCCCAACTTCCCTCCCCGAACCGTTTTCTTTTCCACTCAGAACCGTACCCACACCGACGCTGACCTGAGGACCCCACCTGAAACGTTTTTCCCACTGACAGGTAGACCCACCGCTACTATTCTTCCCTCACACCCGCGCGAACCACGCCTCTCCCTCCTCACTGCCGTTGCAGGCTTTGATTCCGCGCGATCAATTCACCTTAACGCCGCGATAATTCCTCGTCGTGACCACGGCCTATTAATCGCCAGCGTTTCCTCCTCCAGTTCCCCCAGACGCCCCTCCTCGACACGCCTCCAGGCCGCCACAATATCTCCACGACTGTCTCTGTCTCCGATGATGCTCCGGTGACGGTTCCGGCGAAACCAGACCTCCCCTTGCTTCATTGACCAATCTCGTAGCTCCCCCACAACCAGACGCGTCTCCCAGCATCCTCCTCTCAACCGCGGGCGCCCCATAGCGTCGGCTACATCAAGCTTTCGAACACCGCCGCGTCTGCCATCCTCCTCCGACGTCCCCAGGTAGAATCCGACCTCCCCTCTCAAACCCAATGATGTTCCCTTACTCACGACCCTCGAGCGCACCTAACCATGCCTCTATTTTGTCCTAGCGCGATCCTAAACGACGCCGGCAACAACAACCCGAGAGCACCGCCGCCCGAAGCAACTCCGGCGAGGAATTCTGCCCGTCCCCGTGCGCCCCTCGACGGACCAGTCCCACGTTGAGCATCAGCGTCGCTCCACTAACCCGGTGAGCACACTCCCCCTCTACCTCGCTTCTGTACATTGGCCGTGGCGCCGCCCGCCGGCCGTCGCAGCGCCGCCCGACTATGGTCGAGCACGTTAGCACCGTCCGATCTAGATCGCAGCGTCACGATAGATTCACTTAACCGAAGGGGTATTGAGCAATCCGTGCCGCACGACCCAACTTAAATCCAACGGTTCGCAACGTGATCCTCACTGAACCGGTATCAGCCAGTGATATAGCGACGCGTGGCAGGATCTGTTTTAAAACAGGATTTGAAAAACAGATTTAAGTAGCAATTTGAAAACCCTATAACTTTCAAACCACACGTCCAAATTTGGAAAATTTTATATCAATGAATTCAGGAGAACAAGCCCTAGCCAACCATGACCTTAGTTTTGAAAATAGTATTTGTTAGCTTGTTTGAATTTACAGAAACATTTGTGTACTTGTGTAGTGTATAAAAATTGTTTAAAATTGATTCTAGGATTAAATCTTTTGCAAAATGGATTTGTGTGACCTTACTGACCCTAGGAACCAACCCATAGTGTTAGAAATGATTTTTGTAAAATTTAAGTTAAAATTATTTAACTTAGCCATTTTCTAGCCAAATAAACTCATTGATTTTATTATGGAAAATGTTTTTGCAAGAAAAACTTTGGGAAAATGTTATGAACCAAACTTACTGACCCAAAACACCAAGCCTTGCCAAGGGCAACTCACTTGTTGAAATATATAAAGTTTTACTTTGAAAAGAATAATTTTCACCACATGAAATGATAAATGGATTTTAAAATGGATTTTGAGCAAAACCCTCTAACTAATGACTTTGCCATTTTGGTAGATGACCAATGTGGACCTTACAAAGTTTATAAGCCTAGTAGAGACCATCCTTGCAATAGAACCAACCTTTGCATACTTATGCAAGACTTAGAATCCATTGCTTTGTGTGTGTGAAATATTGTTTGAATATTGGTTTGGAATGTTACTTGATACTATGCTTGTTTGAATGATTGTAGTGGATTTAGCAAGTGTGAGACTAGCAAGATCAAGGAGTAAAATCCTCATTCCCTACCAAAAAGGCAAGTTACACTATCATACAAAAGTCCTACTATTTTCATTATACTTAGTGGATTTTGTAAACATGCATGAAAATGTTTTATACTTATGCTATGCTAATCCTAATAGGACCCCCTATACACTCCTTAGTGAAAATATTGAAGTTGTACATGCTTAGCCATGCTATGTTTTGAAAAGAGATACATGTTGAGATTTTACAAAGGTTGAGAAAAGGACTTGTGTTTTACATAATAAAACAAGGACTCAATGAACCACCTAGGTGGAAGATACTTGAAGTTTTGGAGAAGGTGGCAACAAAAGGAACCATGTCTATGGCAATCACTTTGTGTTGTGCTCCAAATGAAAACCACCTAGGAAACTTAGAGATTGAACATGTTTCTCCAATTGTGGCTTTCGTGTACAACCACATGCTATTATGGCTCTGGCTTAGTCAACTACATTAGGAAGACCCATACATTGTCTTTAGTTACCGGACATGGGGATCTGGAATGCTTCATGGGGGCTGAAGACAAGCTAGCAATGATGTATGGGAGGACCTTTTGGAAAGACTTCGTCACATTCTCAGTCTGCCAGTACTCCATCTTGGTGAGCACTAATCCAAAGAGGCCCTGGTGGCAACAAGATGGGATTGTGTCATGTGGGTAAAGTGTACTCCTTCTGCAGAAGTTAATAAAATCTAAGTACTTAGCCGTGTCCCCGGTTATGGACAATACTAAGCAACTAAAGTTTGAACCATGGGAGATCTTGACATTCCAACTTCTAATATAAAAACTTGATGCACTTGGGGGTACCAAGGAATTCAAAGAGTTTTGATAAACTTGTTGCACTTGGGGTTACCAAGGTGCTCAAGAGCATGATGTACTTGGGGTTTACCAAGGAACTCATGAGATTTTATAAAACTTGATGCACTTGGGGTTACCAAGTAGCTCAAGAGATTTTTGACAAGGACTTGAACACTTGAGTTTCTACCAAGGAGTTCAAGGGGTTCTTGGAAAAGAGATTGGACAAAGGACTAAAAACACTTTTGAAAAGATAGGATAAAATGTTGCTTTATGCAAACAAGCCTCAAACTCTACTTAGCCAAATATTCATGTATTGATAGGATCCACTCATATTATACATAAAAGTGAAGCTTGCCAATACAATTCAAATGTATTGACCCTTGTGGCTGTAACTTGTAATGTTGCAGGTTGATTGTTTTGTTAGATGAAGATTGTTTGATTTACTAGGACTACAAAGTCTACAACCAACATCTGCCTGTGGCACTTTGAAGATGAAGGACCCCGTGACTATAGTTATTCCGCTGCAATGTAATGTAATAGCCCAATGAGCTATGTATGATGTAATAAAATTATGTTATTCCTGGTTATAAAGTTATGTTATGACCTTTGTATCTTGATATTACATCTTAACTGTGGATGCTAGCTATTGATCCAGGGACTAGCATTGTAAAACACAGGAGGGATCTACCATATTGGGTAGGGACCCCTACACCTCATAACTCTCAACTGCCGCGTGAGCCTCAAATATCATTTTGAGTTCACGGATAATATCATGTGGGTCATGGTTCTCAAACCTTTTCTGAAGCTCCGATTCCAAACCATACAAGATAGCACACTGAACTGTGGAGTACTGATTATTCCGAGTGAGGTAAACATTCTTTACTTCATCGGTAGCGATGGCAAAGGGTCACCAAATGTGCATCCAAAGACATAGGTCAAATTACCAGCATTGAGGACAATCCTCAAATTGCGGAACCAATCCGCGAAGTTGCTTCCATTGTTTTTCAACTTTTCTTTCTCTAGGAACGCATTAAAATTGATGGTAGGGGCCGCCATTGATCTACAACATATTTGCAACAGTTTAGACTAAGTTTATGAAAAATTGAGTTCTAATTAATAGTTAAATTAATCTAGGTGAACTCCCACTTAAAACAATATCCATCGCATTGTTTTAGTGATCACACGAACCAAATCCACCACATCAAAACCGATCATCACGAGAGTTGATGTAGCTTCAATGGCGAACAACCAACATGTTCATCATATCTACTATATGACTCATGCTTTACCTTTCGGTGATCCGTGTTCCGAGACCATGTCTGTACATGCTAGGCTCGTCAAGATCAAACCTTATCTTCTGCATGAGCAAATCTGTCTTGCTCACGTTGTATACACTCGCAGAATCTAACACACCTGATCATCACGTGGTGCTTCGAAACAACGAGCTTTAGCAACGGTGCTTACTAAGGATGAACACTTTAAAACTTGAAATTGTGTGCTTGAGGGATCATCTTATAATGCTACCGTCGCAAACTAAGCAATACAAGATGCATAAAGGATTAACATCACATGCAATTCATAATATGTGATATGATATGGCCTTTCTTCTTGTGTTTGCGATCTCCATCTTCAAGCACGAACATGATCTCCATCATCACCGGTATGGCGTCAAGGTCAATGGCACCGTTTCATGGTTGTCATCCACCATCTTCAACTACTACAACTACTTTGAATAGACATGCAGGCCTTAACGGAATTAAAAGACAACCATATGGCTCCTGCCGGTTGCCATAAGGAACATTGCATACATCATAAGGAACATTGCATACATCATATATAATCACAATCATGGCCATATCACATCACACCACACCCCTGCAAAACAAAGTTAGACGCCTCTAATTTTCTTTGCATATTTTACGTGGTTTGGGGCTTTCAATAAGTGTCGTTCTAACTTACGAACAAGAACCACAACGTTGATGCTTGAACTATCAAGTGCCCATTGTAAATTGAATCTATACTATGATGGGACAGACAGACACCCGCAAAGCCACTTATGCAATACAAGTTGCATGTTGAGCGTGGAGCAAGTCTCATGAACGATGTCATGTAAGGTTAGTCCGGGCCGCTTCATCCCATTATACCGTAAGATGCAAAGTACACAAAAGGCAATTGATAATAAAAGCACCACCGCCCACAATGACCATTGTGTTATACTCGTGCAACAGATCTACATATAGACACGGATCTGATACCACTGTAGGGGTTCGTAGCATGGAAAACAAAAAAATTCTACCGCATGCACACAAACAAGCCAAGATCTATCTACTAGATTGTAGCAACGAGTCGATAGAGGAACTCACCCTCGAAGATTCCAAAGCGGTTAACGAGAGCAGATTCTCGTGGGTGATGTAGTCGTACACTTGTCAATCTCAAGATCGCGTAGATGATCCTTCAAGCCGTGTTCAGTAGCGCTTCATGATCGGTCACACGTTCGATTTTCGATGAAGACCTTCCTCTCCTTGTTCCATGGCGCGGAGGTTGTAGCACTCTCCTCGTGATTCCGGCAGCACGACGGCGTGGTGTCGGAAGTAGAGGGAAGATCTCGCAGGGCTTCGCCTTAAGCCGGAGCGAGTATGGTGGAGTAAGAGAGGGCCTTGGGGATCTACGGATTAGAAGCACCAAGAGGGGGTGGTGTGGCCGGCGGCTAGGGATTGGGGAAGCCCCAAGTCGGCGACTTGGAGGAGGCCCTAGGCGGCGGCAGCACTTGGAGGTGGTGGCGCCAAGGAGCTAGGGTTTTGGGTGTAAGGGGTAGGGGCGCCCTACCCCTGCTTATATAGGTGGGAGGGGGCCGGTTGGGAGGAGGGAGTCCTCCTCCAACTCCTCCTCCTTGGCCGGCGGGTGGAGGGAGTGGGACTCCTACCCTAGGTAGGTTTCCTACTCTCCCTCCACCAAGCAAACTTCAGATTTGACTTTTCAAATTGGCGTTTGACTTTCAAACTTGGATTTGATTTTGAAGAGTTTCGCGGCATAGTAAATCAAAATTTTCTACGAAAGCGAACAGAGGGAAAACCAAGATCTAATCTAGGAGATGCAAACAACGAGAGAGATTGGATTAGATCTTCATACCCTTGAAGATTCAAGACAATGAACGTTCGTCGGAACGTGGGTGATGTAGTCGTACTCGCTTCTCCTCCTCGCGATCCGATCTGATCTAGCACCACAAGTGGCGGTGCCTCCGTGAGATGCACACGTGCAGCACCTCGACGTCTCCTCCTTCCTCGGACCAGCAAGTATGGTGGAGAGATGGATTGGATCTACAACACGACGGCGTGGTGTATATGGTGGAGAATTTCTGCAGCAGGGCTTCGCCTACAAACAGTCGGGAGGGAGAGAGGAAGGGCAGCAGGGCGACTAGGGTTGGAGGGGAAGGTGTGAGGGGTTGGTGCGCCCCCACCCCTCTTTATATAGAGGGGGGCGCAGCCCTAGCCCCTCCCCCAAGCCCAAACCGGCGGCCCCAAAGGATAAGGAGTGGGGGGCAAGGAAACCCCCCTTCTAGAAGGTCTATCTCGAGTTTAAACCTCTCTTGGCCGGCTGGGCCCTATGGGGCCTTGTGCCCCTGGCACAATGCGGCCAGGGCACTCCCTCATAGGCCCATGCCTCCTCCCGGAAAGTGGGGCCACGTTGGTCCCCTTCCGGAAGGTTCTAGAAGCTTCCGGTACAATACCGATTAACCCGGAACAATTCTGAACTCCAAAAACTGCACTGCCTTATATGAATCTTATTCTCCGGACCACTCCGGAACCTCTCGTGATGTCCCGGATCCCATCCGAGACTCCGAACAAAAACTCATAAACCAATTATCCAATCTATCCTAGCGTCAAGACACGTTAAGTGTGACCTGGGTTCGAGAATATGCGACATGATCTTCTATCAATAATCAACAGCGGCTCGAAACCCATATTGACTCCACACATTCATCGATGATCATATCGGATAAACCACGATGCCAGGATTCAATCAATCCCATATATATATTCCCTTCGTCTCGCGATATTTTTACTTGCGAGATTTGATCGTTTGCATCATACCTAGTTCAATCTCGCTCACAATAGTACTTTACTCGTTCCGTAATCCGATATCACTTTGTGATTAACTCCTTAACCACATGCTTGCAAGCGGTGTTGATATCGATTACCGAGTGGGCCCGAAGTATATCTCTCCGACTTGGGAGGGACAAATCCCATCTCGATACATACAATCCAACAGATACTTTCCGATCACCTGAGAGACACCTTTATGATCACCCTCTCATAGGATGACGTTTGATGACCTCAAAGCTTTCTTCCGATACCAGGGAGTTGTATTATCTCATGGTCTAAGGAATACAATATTTGACATAAGAAAAGCTTCGCAAAGACGAACATGATGACACAATCTAATTGCTTCGCTTAGTTTGGGTCTGTCCATCATATCATTCTCCCAATGATATGATCTCATTATCAATTGACAACTCATGTCTATGGTTAGGAAACCTTAACCATCATTGATCAATGAGCTAGTCCATAGAGGCGTACTAGGGACACGGTGTTGTTCACAAACCACACAAGTATTAAAGTTTCCGCTTAATACAATTCTAGCATGGAATATAAACATTATCATGAACAAGAATTATAATAATAACATCTTTATTATTGCCTCTAGGGTATAATTCCAACAGTCTCCCACTTGCACTAGAGTCAATAATCTAGTTTACATTTGGCAACAATCTCACACCCATGGCAATCGAGGTCTTGATCATGTTTTGCACGCGAAGAGGTTTAGTCAATGGATCTGCGACATTCAGATCTGTATGTACTTTGCTAATCTTCAGATCTCCATCTACTATATAATCTCGAATTATATGAAACTTGTTGTTGATATGCTTGGTATTTGGATGATATCTTGGTTCCTTAGCGATTGCTATGGCGCCAGTGTTGTCACACAATATCTCCAGTGGGTCCAATGCACTTGGAACCACGCCAAGCTCAGTGATGAAGTTTCTGATCCAAACTCCTTCACTTGACGCTTCTGCAGCAGCCATGTATTCTGCTTCTACTATAGATCCCGCGATCACGCTTTCCTTGCAGCTTCTCCAGCTCACAGCTCCTCCATTCAAAATACAAACGTATCCTGTCTGAGATTTGGAATCATCCTTGTCGGTGTCGAAACTAGCGTCGACGTAACCTTTTGCGACGAGTTGTTCATCACCCCCATAGAATAAGAACATTTATTTAGTCCTATTTAGGTACTTTAGGATGTTCTTCACGGTTGTCCAGTGTTCCACTCCTGGATCACTTTGATATCTACTCGTCAAACTAAGAGCATTGGACACATCCGGTCTAGTACACAGCATGGCATACATGATAGAACCTATGGCCGAGGCATAAGGCACTTTGCTCATAGCTTCCCTATCATTTATCGTAGCTGGACACTGAGCCTTGCTCAATATCTTACTTGACAACATAGGCACTGATCCTTTTTTTTGCCTTATCCATTCTGAACCTTTTCAGAACTTTGTCTAGGTATGTACTCTGGCTTAAAGCTATCAGGCGTCTTTGTCTATCTCTATAGATTTTGATGCCCAATATATAAGCAGCTTCACCTAGGTATTTCATTGAAAAACACTTGTTCAAATAACTCTTCACATCGTTAAGCATGTTGATGTCATTTCCAATAATCAATATGTCATCCACATATAGTACCAGAAATGTCACCGAGCTCCCACTCACTTTCTTGTAGATGCAAGCTTCGTAGCAATTTGGAACAAATCCAAAGCTCTTGATCACTTGATCAAAACGAAGGTTCCAACTTCGAGATGCTTGCTTCAGTCCATAAATGGAACGCTGAAGTTTGCATACTTTATCAGCATCCTTAGGATCGACAAAACCTTCGGGTTGCATCATATACAACTCTTCATCAATGTTGCCATTGAGGAACGTAGTCTTGACATCCATCTGCCATATTTCATAATCATGAAACGCAGCAATTGCTAATAAAATCCGAATGGACTTAAACATCACTACAGGAGAGAAAGTCTCATCGTAGTCAACACCTTGAACTTGTCGAAAACCTTTCGCGACAAGCCGTGCTTTATAGACGGTAACATTACCATCCACGTCCGTTTTCTTCTTGAAGATCCATTTGCACTCAACGGCCTTTCGGTCGCTAGGGGGGGTCCACCAAAGTCCATACTTGGTTTTCGCTCATGGATCCCAATTCGGATTTCATGGCTTCTAGCCATTTCTCAGAGTCTGGGCTCATCATCGCTTCCTCATAGTTCATAGGTTCACTGTCTTCTACTAACAAGACAATCAAGACAGGGTTGCCGTACCACTCAGGAGGGGCACGCGACCTTGTCGACATGCGACGTTCAGTAGCAGCATCGTCCGAAGCTTCATGATCCTTGTCATTAGCTTCCTCTATTGTTGGTGCAGTGACCTGGAACAATTTCAGGTGCTGCTCTACTCTCCAATTCAAGAGAAGGTTCAATAACCTCGTCTAGCTCTACTTTCCTCCCACTCACTTCTTTCGATAGAAACTCCTTCTCAAGAAAGGAACCGTTCTTTGCGACAAACACTTTGCCTTCGATTCTGTGATATAAGGTATACCCAATAGTTTCCTTAGGGTATCCTATGAAGACGCATTTCTCCGCTTTGGGTTCGAGCTTGTCCGGCATCAACTTCTTGACGTAAGCTTCGCATCCCCAAACTTTAAGAAACGACAACTTAGGTTTAGCACCAAACCATAGTTCATACGGTGTCGTCTCAACGGATTTAGATGGAGCCCTATTTAAAGTGAATGCAGCGGTTTCTAATGCATAACCCCAAAATGATAATGGCAAATCAGTAAGAGACATCATTGATCGGACCATATCTAATAAGGTTCGATTCCGGCATTCAGACACACCATTGCGCTGTGGTGTTCCGGGTGGCGTGAGTTGTGAAACAATTCCGCTTGCTTTAAGATGCGTGAGAAAATCATAACTCAAATATTTGCCCCCACGATCGGATCGTAGAAACTTAATCTTTCTGTTACAATGGTTCTCCACTTCATTCTAAAATTCTTTGAACTTTTCAAACATTTCAGATTTATGTTTCATTAAATAGATATACCCATATCTACTTAAGTCATCGGTAAAAGTGAGAAAATAGCGATATCCACCGCGCGTCGAAACACTCATCGGTCCGCATACATCGGTATGCATGATTTCCAACAAGTCTGTTGCTCGCTCCATCATACCGGAGAACGGGGTTTTGATCATCTTGCCCATGAGGCATGGTTCGCATGTGTCAAATGATTCAAAATCAAGAGATTCCAAAAGTCCATCAGAATGGAGTTTCTTCATGCGCTTTACACCAATATGACCTAGACGATAGTGCCACAAATAAGTAGTATTATCACTATCTACTTTGCATCTCTTAGCCTCAATGTTATGGATGTGTGTTTCATCCCTTTTGAGATTTAGAAGAAATAAACCATTCACAAGAGGTGCATGACCATAAAAGATGTTACTCATATAAATAGAACAACCATTATTCTCCGATTTAAATGAATAACCGTCTTGCAATAAACACGATCCGAAATAATGTTCATGCTCAACGCAGGCACATAATAACATTTATTAAGGTTTAAAACTAATCCGAAGGTAAAACTAAGGAGAGCGTGCGACGGCCATCACATCAACTCTTGATCCGCTGCCAGCGCATCGTCACCTCATCCTCGCAAGCCGCTCATTCCGTAGCTCTGCTTCGAGTTACAAATATTAGCAACCGAACCGGTATCAAATACCTGCACTACAACGAGGGCTAGTAAGGAAAACATCAATAACATGTATATCAAATATACCTTTGATGGTGCCAGCCTTCTTGTCCGCTAAGTACTTGGACGATGCTTAAAGGACCCTTGTCCTTGCAATAGAAGCACTCAGTGTCTGGCTTAGGACCAGAGTTGAGCTTCTTCTCAGCAGGGGCAGTGCGCTTGTCGCCGCCCTTCTTGAAGGGCTTATTTGCTCCCTTACCTTTCTTAAAGGTGGGCTTGTTGACCATCAACACATGATTATCTTTTTTGATGTCCACTTCCGCGGCCTTCAGCTTTGCGAAGAGCTCGGTGATCGTATCAGTGGAACCAATCTGATTATGAGTCACTACAAAACTTTTGTAGCTGGGAGGGAGTGATTACAGAACCCTGTCAATCTTGATCTCCTCTGGAATCGTGCATTCCAGTTGCTCAAGGCATTGAGTGTAGCCCGTCATCTTAATGGCGTGCTCACTAATGGAACTCCCTTCCTCCATCTTGCAGTTAAAGAACTTCTCAGAGATCTCATATCTCTCAGAACGGGCCTGAGTCTGAAACATGGTTTTCAGCTCTTCGAGAATCTCAAAGGGCCCGGGATAGTCTTCAAAACGATTTTGAAGTTCCGGTTCCATAGGAAACAACATGGTGCTCTTAATCACACCATAATCATCTTTATGGCGACCGAGACAGCTTTCTCATCACCGAGCCTTGATTGCAGTAGGAGTCACCTAACGCTTTCCCAAGGACATAGTCCTTTTGACCGCCAGAGAGAATGATTCTAAGATTGCGGAACCAATTGGTGAAGTTAGACCCATTGTTTCTAAGCTTTTCCTTCTTAGCGAAAACGTTGAAGTTGAAGTTGGACTTAGCCATGTGATCTACAATATTTGCAAGTACAAATTAGACTATGTTCATGATAACTAGTTCAACTTAATCAAATTACTAGAAGAATTCCCACTAAATTCAACATCCCTCAAGTTGTTTAGTGAACATGATCCAAATTCACCACACCTAATCCGATCTTCACGAGAAGAGATGTGGTTTCAATGGTGGACAACGAAGTGTCGATCATATCATTCATATGACTCATGCTTAACCTTTCGGTTCATGTGTTCCGAGGCCATGTCTGTACATGCTAGGCTCGTCAAGTAAAACCCAAGTATTTCCGTGTGCAAACCGGCTTGCACTTTTGTATGTGAGCGTAGAGTCTATAGCACCCGATCATCACGTGATGCTTGGACACGTTAACTTTCGCAATGGTGCATACTTGGGGAGAACACGTTTTATCTTGATCTTTAATGAGGAATCATCTTATAATGCTACCATCGCGATCTAAGCATAATAAGATACATAAAAGGATAAACATCACATGCATATAACTTTATGTGACATGGTATAGCCAATCTTCGGCGCAATGATCTCCATCTTGTGCGTTAAACATGATCTCCATCACTCCACCATGATTGCCTCCACCACTAATAGCAACTACAACTATTGCTAACTACTTAGCGATAAAGTAAAGCTATTACATGGCGTATAAGAAGTTGACTCAGGTCATACACAATTATAAAGACAACCATATGGCTCCTGCGGTTTTTGTACTCATCGACATGCAAGTCGTGAAACATTACAAAACATGATCATCGCATACATTATACACATCACATCTTGGGCCATACCATATCACGTAAACACTCGCAAAAACAAGTTAGACGCCTCTACTTTGTTGTTGCATGTTTTACGTGGCTTATGGGAGTAGATGCTAAGAACGATTCTTACCTACGGAAAGCCACAACGGTGATATTATGGTTGCCAAACTCGGTGTTAATCCCATGACAACTATAGTGAGAGAAATCGACATCCACCACCGCATGTGGAACAAGCCACACGTCAAGTGCGGAGCCGGTCTCATGACGACGTCGCGTAAGGTTGGCCTGGACCGCTTCAATCTCACTATCCCGTCATAAGAAGAACACAAACAAGAGGCTTGCAAGAAAACATCAACGCCCACAACAACCATGTTGCGTTCTACTCGTGAAACACATCTACGCATAGATCTAGCTCGATACCACGAAGGTTTCGGCATAGTAAATCAAAATTTTCTACGGATGCGAACAGAGGAAAGCCAAGATCTAATCTAGGAGATGCAAACAACGAGAGATTGGATTAGATCTTCATACCCTTGAAGATTCGCACATGAACGTTAACGCTCGGAACGTGGGTGATGTAGTCGCTTCTCCTCCTCGCGATCCGATCCGATCTAGCACCACAAGTGGCGGTGCCTCCGTGAGATGCACACGCAGCACCTCGACGTCTCCTCCTTCCTCGGACCAGCAAGTATGGTGGAGAGATGGATTGGATCTACAACACGACGGCGTGGTGTATATGGTGGAGAATTTCTGCAGCAGGGCTTCGCCTACAAACAGTCGGGAGGGAGAGAGGAGGGCAACAGGGCGGCTAGGGTTGGAGGGGAAGGTGTGAGGGGTTGGTGCGCCCCCACCCCTCTTTATATAGAGGAGGGACCTAGCCCCTCCCAAGCCCAAACCGCGGCCCCAAAGGATAAGGTGGGGGCAAGGAAACCCCTTCTAGAAGGTCTATCTCGAGTTTAAACCTCTCTTGGCGGCTGGGCCCTATGGGGCCTTGTGCCCTGGACCAATGCGCAGGCACTCCCTCATAGGCCCATGCCCCTCCCGGAAGGTGGGGCCACGTTGGTCCCCTTCCGGAAGGTTCTATAAGCTTCCAGACAATACCGATTAACCGAACAATTCAACTCCAAAACTGCACCGCCTTATATGAATCTTATTCTCCGGACCACTCCGAACCTCTCGTGATGTCCCGGATCCCATCCGAGACTCAACAAAAACTCATAAACCAATTATCCAATCTATCCTAGCGCCGACACGTTAAGTGTGTGACCTGCGTTCGAGAATATGCGACATGATCTTCTATCAATAATCAACTGGGTCCGGAAACCCATATTGACTCACACATTCATCGATGATCATATCGGATGAACCACGATGCCAGATTCAATCAATCCCATATATATATTCCCTTTGTCTCGCGATATTTTTACTTGCCGAGATTTGATCGCGGTACCATCATACCTAGTTCAATCTCGCTCACGCAAGTACTTTACTCGTTCGTAATCCGATATCACTTTGTGATTAACTCCTTAACCACATGCTTGCAAGCGGTGTTGATATCGATTACGAGTGGGCCCAAAGTATATCTCTCCGACTTGGGAGGACAAATCCCATCTCGATACATACAACCCAATGTATACTTTTCGATCACCGAGAGACCTTTATGATCACCCTCTCATAGGATGACGCTTTGATGACCTCAAAGCTTTCTTCGATACCGGGAGTTGTATTATCTCATGGTCTAAGGAATACAATATTTGACATAAGAAAAGCTTCGCAAAGACGAACATGATGACACGATCTAATTGCTTCGCTTAGTTTGGGTCTGTCCATCATATCATTCTCCCAATGATATGATCTCATTATCAATTGACAACTCATGTCTATGGTTAGGAAACCTTAACCATCATTGATCAATGAGCTAGTCCATAGAGGCGTACTAGGGACACGGTGTTGTTCACAAACCACACAAGTATTAAAGTTTCCGCTTAATACAATTCTAGCATGGAATATAAACATTATCATGAACAAGAATTATAATAATAACATCTTTATTATTGCCTCTAGGGTATAATTCCAACAGATTTCTCTCTTCATATTGCCCAGCCAAGTGACCTAGTACATGATGCAACCATTCCACATTGTCATGACACATCCATGTACCCTTCCCCTCTGGAGTGCCGGACCTTCCAGACCCTTCTAGAACATTCCTGGTGAAAACACCGGAATCATTTCCGAACTCCGAAACAGGACTTTCCTTATATGAATCTTATTCTCCGGACCATTCCGGATCTCCTCGTGATATCCCGGATCCCATCCGAGACTCCGAACAACATTCGGTCTCTTATTCATCATTCCATAACTACACAACAACATTGAATCCTTAAGTGTGTCTCCCTACGGTTCGTGAATTATGCGGACATGACCGAGACACTTCTCCGATCAATAACCAATAGAGGAATCTGGAAATTCATATGGCTCCCACATATTTCTAGATTACTTTGCGATCGAATGAACCACTTACATATGATACCAATTTCCCTTTGTCTCATGATAGTTTACTTATCCGAGGTTTTGATCGTCGGTATCTCTACATACCTAGTTCAACCTCGTTACCGATAAGTACTCTTTTCTCGTTCCCGTGATATGTGATCCCTTGTGAGCCAGTCACATGCTTGCAAGCCAATTGGATGACATTCCACCGAGAGGGCCCAGAGTATATCTATCCGCCATATGGATGGACAAATCCCACTCTTGATCCATGTGCCTCAACCCATACTTTCCGAACACTCAATGCCACCTTTATAGCCACCCAGTTACGGTGTGGTGTTTGATGTCATCAAAGCATCCTTCCGGTGATGGTGATTAGCATGATCTCATGGTCGAAGGAATTAGGTTACTATGTATCAGAAAGCTTATAGCAATTGAACTATTAAAATGACTTGATCTTTATGCTACGCTTATCTATAGGAGTATGTCCATCATACCATTCTCCTAATGATATGATCTTGTTGTTAACAACATCTCAATGTTCATGATCGGGAAACCATGATCATCTATTAACCAACAAGATAGTATTATAAAGAGGCTTTACTAGGGACTCTATTTTAGTTTACAAATCACACAAGTATTAATGTTTCCGGTTAATACTATTATAGCATGAATTAAACATTTATCATAAACACAAAGATATAGTAATAACTACTTTTATTATTGCCTCTAGGGCATATCTCCAACATATCTCTTCATCATTTTGGTCCTCGTATTGACCATTAACTTGACCTTGATCATCATTGGAATCATTATCTTCATTAAGAGGCAAAGATTGACCTTGGTCTTGATCAGACACACTACTAGACTGGAGTTAAGATGCTCTCATGACAGATTGTATAGATCTCCCTTGTGTAATAGACCGAGCAGCACTTGACATTCTGGAGAATGGTGACTCAAGCTCCTCCTCACTAGAGGTATCTCCCTGATCATCATGTTGAGGGTACATAGCTTGTCTTTGGCTTGGGTCATTGTCCTCCTCGATAGACGGAGCTTGTTGTTGTTGTGAAGATGAGGGCTCCACTTGAATAGAGCATAGTTCTTCTCGATCCGCCATAAGGGGTTCCTCAACGGGGAGGATAAATACTACACCCATTCTTCCTATGGCATCCTGAGGCATTTCATCATCTGCATCACAAGCATCAACACACCCCCCTTAGGGACCATCATATTCTTCGAAAACCACACTACAAGATTCTATGACAGCTCCGGAGAGCTTATCATAGATTCTATAAGTGTGGATTTGAGACCATAGCCAACAAAAATACCCTCTAATGCTTTGGAATCGAAATTGGACAAATGAGCACCCTTTTTGAGATAGAAACACTTACAACCGAACACCTGGAAGTAAGATACTTTGGGCTTATTACCGGTAAGTATTTCATATGGAGTCTTGATCAATTTCTTACGGAGGTAGAGCCGGTTTGATGCATGGCATGCGGTGGATATTGCTTCGGCCCAAAAATTATATGGAGATTTAAACTCCGCCAACATGGCCCTTGCCATATCAATAAGAGTTCGGTTCTTCCTCTCGACTACACCATTTTGTTGAAGGGTATATGCAACGGAATATTGATGTTTTATCCCCTAATCACTAAGAAATCCATTCAAGGTGTAGTTCTTGAACTCGGTGCCGTTGTCACTCCTTATAATCAACACAGGGACATTGTATTCACGTTGAACCTTGTCGATGAAGTCGATGAAGTTCTCTTGGGTCTCAGTTTTCAACTTCAAGAAATATACCCATGTGTATCTTGAATAGTCATCAACAATCACCAAACAATATTTTTTTGCACCAAGACTTGCATGAGATGGAGGACGAAAGAGATCCACATGAAGGATCTCTATGATCCTCTTGGACTTGACATAGTTCTTTGGCTTGTGGGGAGAATCATGCATCTTTCCTTCAACACAAGCCCTGCAAACACGATCTTTGGCAAAGGAAACATTTTATTTTAGTCCAACAATATGGCCCTCCTTATGGAGACTTTGCAAAGTTCTCATATTGATATGGGCTAGACGGCGATGCCATAACAAACTCACATCGGCCTTTCCGAATAAGCACATCGCACTTGTAGTGGTTTGCCCCAAAAAGTCCACCACATACAAGTCATTTTCGACGTACCCAACAAAAGCGACCTTGAGAGACTTGCTCCAAATGAGGACCACAATATCATCATCAATAAAGACGGCAAAGCCCATCTTTCCAAGAGCACGGAATGAAATTAAATTATAACCAAGGGCTCAACGAGCATGACGTCCACGCGTGTAATATCATGGGCAACCACAACCTTGCCAAGACCCATTACCTTAGACTTTGAATTGTCGGCATATGTCACGGGTATTTGATCATCATTTGGTCTTAACTCCTTGACAATAGATGAGCTTCTGGTCATATGACTTGTGCAATGTAACACCCTAAAAATATTAATGAAGATTATTCCCTAATTAATCAAGATTAGGGTTAACAGATGCTTTGATCAATTAAATTCAAATCTTAATGCTTGTGTGTATGAATGCTTGCAATGCCATGTTTGATTGTTGTAAATGATGAGAAATGGTTTAGAGATCAAAACCATATCATCTAGGTCATTTCCAAACCAGATCTAAACAAAAGAAAATTTAAATATGAAGCCTAAGACCTAATAGTCATTTCTTCCCAAGTTAACAACTAGCTCACTTTGAGCATATATAGCAACTAATCTCAAACAAAAACTTTTCCATTTCTTTTCTCCCCTTGTTAGACCTAGTGACACTAAACCCAATGGAGCTTTCCAACCTTGTAGAAACATTTTTAAACTCTTTTGAGAGGCAATTCAAATTTGAATTTATCTTATGTATCAAGATAGCCATTTTTGGAAAACCACTCAAACCTTCACCACTTAGCAAATCATTGCACCCAGAGACTACCAAGATTAGTACCATAACACCCACCAAAAATCACTGAAAAATGTGATGGTTTAGTTCTTGCGGCCATTAGATCGAACACTTGGTGATCACAGTACAACTCTACCAACTATCTACTGTTTTGATCGATCCTTTGCTCACCATTGTGACCTCACCGAGCTCACACATCGTGCCCTTAACTCACCCAGTACTAGTCTGTGCAATGGAGCTCCTATCACTCACCGTTTGACCTGTGCAAAATGGTACCCGAGCTCACCTTCCCACCCCGACACGGACACGATGCCAAAAACCGCGTTGCCCTCTCCCACGATGTCTAGGAGGTAGCCCTGACCTCACCGCCTCTGCCTGTGCATGCCCCGACCAAAGACCGCTCGAGGAGACGCTAGCAAAGTCGTGCCCATTTAACACCGAACCATGCCGGTCGCCGCGCTAGAGCACCGAGCAATCCCGCGCACACACGCCGCGCCTCGCCCTCACCTTGCGCCACTACGTTTAGAATGATTTAGACCGCGCCTCTCCATTCCACTGTGTGTATGACGATCGCCCTGAAGCACCACGTCGACCTATACACTTGGCCATGCCTATAGCTATCAGAATCGCCGTGGTGAGCCCGAGCCATGCCACAGCCCCTTCCGCAATAAAGATAAATAGATCCCTTCCCCGACCCCAAAACGCACACCATTCCACTCCTCTCTCACCCAGGAACCTCTCTGACCCAACCCTGGAGCAAGGCGAGCACCACCGTGCAGAATTTCACCGGAGTTCGCCGATGCAGAGGAAGGAAGGAGCCGAAGCTCGGAGCCGCCCTAGGAGATACGGCGACCACCATCGTCGACTCGTTCGTTCGCCTCGTCGCCTGACCTAGCTGGAGCCCTGGTAATCCCCCGACTACCCCCGCCGTAGCGCTAGGATTCTGTACCGCGCGTGCCCTGCGACGGAGACGACGACGCTCAGCCGTTGATCGCGCTCTAATCGTAAGGCCTAGATTCACGATACCACAGCGTGTTGTTAGTCATGTGTAGGACCAACTCGAGCAATCTTGCAAGCATTATGAGTTGGGCCAGCCCATTAGAGTTCTCTCGCGCAGCCGTCGATTCAAACTTAGTTTTGTCTTTTATTTAAAAATCACATTCTGTAGTTAACTTAGAAATTCAATTCAGAGAGATTCACTAAACCAAATTGAATTAATCCAATTTTGTTTGAAAGTAGATGAAAATCTCTAATCACTCCCGCTGGATTCAAACAGTTTAAAACTATAGATCACCTTTGGTAAAAAAACAAGACAATAGCTTTTAACACTTCAAACTTTTTCTAAAATCAATCATAATTGATTTTGAGTTGATTCCAACTCTCAAAAATTACATTGTACAAGACCTTTAGGAATATGTAAAAATATACATACTTACATACAGTAGTCCGGGACCAAAATTAAAAGAATGACTCATAGTCATTTCTAGCCACTAAAATATTATTAAGTAGTGGTGTTAAGTTTTATAAATTAGGCCAACCACTTTAAATCATATTCTCAAGTATTAGAATATGTGGTGATGACATGTTTCAATATGATCCCATATTTGAAGTGGAGAATATTAAATCTTAAGTAACTTTTCAATGAGTAGAAATTACTCTTCTAAAATAAGATAAATAAAATCTTACCACCCTTTCTTGTAATGATAGAGATGATGCTAGATCATCTAGTATGACCCTTATGTGATAAATAGAAGTAGTTAAATATTGTTTGGTGATTGTGTACCTCGTATTTATTTATAGACGTTAGTATCAATCCGGGATACGAGGAGGAGGAATTCTACGAAGACGAGGAAGAGAACTTCGACCACCTTACCAATCAAGGTAAGCTACATTATGCAAGCTATTCTATGCAAGCTAAGATAAACCATACAAGCCCCACTTGCAAGCCTTTGTGATACCCCTTTTTATTATACCAAATTCCAGTTTTACTTTTCACAAAGTTGTTCTAGTAGTTAATTAATTTGATAATTAGTGAAAGACTAGGAAAGTGTCATCAAGATCTTGGAACTTGATGAAGGTAGATACACCAGCATAGTACCCCACAACTAGTGACACCCCCATTTGATAGATGCTAGTGCTAAACTAAACTTGATCAATCTAGATGGGAACAAATGATTATGAAAACCTTGGAATGATGAGTCATTCTATTGAAATGTTTTAACATGTGTTATGGACACAATGAGTTGAAGATGATGATGACTGAAGTATGTGACCTGAATTTGATAAAAACTGATGATTGGGTTCGGATGCGATACCATTCTAATTTTACCGTACAACCACAATACCCGAATTTGGGTAGGGCTTGACTGGAAGTTTATGTGTCTTAGTATGGGTTTTGTGAGATGAGGCTACCTTGTGAATGTGAATGTCCACCTATGCAGTTCCCAAGATGACAGATGGTCATGGTTGGGAGGCCACACTCATAGGGGAGGTTCTTATACTAGGGTGTATAATTGAAAGGTTAGGATTGATTATCCTCATACCAAGTATGATGATTCAAGATTGTTCCTGACAGATGTATCAAATGTTGTGGTGAAAGTGTACCACCTCTGTAGAGTGTCAAACTATTCGAATAGCCGCGTCCGTGGTTATGGACAGTTGGGTGGCCATACTGTTCCATTGTTAGATGTTTTCCAAAATGACCCGTGACTTGAATGATGACTTTGAATTGACCCCACAAGTTGTGGAGATTAAAGTATATTCCCACCTAGGAAACTTAGATAACTAAAGTTAGGATTTTATTACTAGATACTGGTTGAAATAAAATTGGCTTGTGGCAAACAAACCTAGATCTTAAGATTACTATTAGAATGACCTTACTGCTTTAGTGATAGTTTACGAGTACGTCAAAGTAATCATGGCTTTGTCCCTGGCTATTCCCATGGCCAGACTATGAAGGAGACTACGAGGAGAATGGACAGAAGGACACTTATATTAACTAGGATCATCTCCCATCGTCAGCATTGCATGTGATCCTGAAGATGGAGTCTCGACCATGCTACTACTATTATTACTATTCCGCTGCTTTGATTGTAATCAGACTCGATCATGAGATCAACTATTTGTAAGCCTATTATGGTTTGTAATGGATGATGAACTATGATACCAATATGTTATGTCTCGCAAAAATGGTAATCCTGGGATTGCGATGTACGACATAACATGCATCTAGGATTAAAAATCCGGGTGTTGACATGCAACCACTATCAAGAACCCACTTTGACCCTTCGAAAGCATAGGCCTATAAAAGATCAAGCTAGTTTTTAGGTACCCATTTTTAATGGGTCCTCTTTTGTTAGAAACAAGGGTCTTGGGGACCCAAATAGACCAAGCAATATAACCATCAAATGGGCCAACATATTGTGCATACACATCACCATAATAATCACACATTAAAACATAGTGAGGATTAGCACTTCCCGCAAAATCATCATGAGACATAGTTTTGCCACTTGTGGTCTTACTACCCACAATGGCCTTGTCTTTTTCTTGTGCAGGCTTGGCCTTCTTCTTAGCTTTGGAGACAAAGCCAATGCCTCGTTTCTCACCATTTGGCCTTTTCTTACTCAAGATGTCATCAATGTACTTGTTTCCTTTTGGAAAGGTGGCCTTAGCTAGCTCCCCCTTCAACCTAGCATTTTCTTCAAGTATATTTGTACTACTAGAAGGAATGAAAGTACTAGGTGAAGCAATATTGGTCAATTGAGTTTGAAGATTTTCGTGTGACTTTGTGAGTAATAAGAGTTCACTTTCCAAGGTCTTGTGAGCCTTGTCAAGCATACCAAAGTCCTCGGCAAGTTTTTCATGAACAACACCAAACTCAATCTTGTCCTTTTTAGCATTTTTATATTTAGCAATAGCATGGTCTCGTTCCTTGACGAGTCTATAAACAATTAAGTCATTAGCCTCATCAAGTCCTTCAAGTTTTAGTTCAAGAGACATCCTAGTATCTTGTTCTTCTTCTAGAGCATTATTTAGAGCTTCTACCTCAATCACGCGTTCTCTCCCTAATTTACATCTCTCATCAATAAGCTCTTGGGTGTGAGAAAGTTGATCTAAGAGGTCCACAAAATGTTTCTTGTGTTCCCCTTGCAAGTAATTCATGAATCCATCAAAGCAATTATTTCCTTTTTGACCTCAAGAGACATCCCATCATCAATTTCATCATTAATCAAGGGGGAGGGGTGTGATGATGATGATACCTCTGTTCCTCTTGCCATAAGGCAAGTGACGTTCTTGTTGGAGATATTCTCATTTGGAGAGTCGAAGAGGGGGAATGTGGGAGTAGAAGTAGTGGAAAGAGCAACCACACCACTTGATGTTTCCACCTCATCATCTTCATTGTCGGAGGAGAATTCTTCATGATTGATCAATACAATTTCACCCGACTTCTTGTTGGTGGGATTCTTATTGATGAAGGGTTTCTTGAAAGGAGCTTTGGAAGTTTTCTTCAACACAAGTTTACCCCCATGATCTTCTCTCTTCTCATAGGGACAACCTGCCACAAAGTGATAGTGGTCACCACAATTGAAGCAAGTTCTCAATTTAGTGTCATTGTCTCTTCTTCCATTCAGGTTGCTTCTTCGTTGCATTTCCATCTTGGCCTTGGCGGGATCTTTCCAAAAGCTCTTTGCATAGAAGGCCATATATTCACCATGAGCAATCTTGACATCATCAGGATGGATCATGGATAAGCCTTCATCACTATTATCTTCGTCCACATGCTCCACAACTTTTTCCTTTAATGCAAGGTTGACACCATTGCTCATTCCAAGGGCTCGAGCACAAGCATCTTTGGCATTCTTGGTGGCAACCTTGAAAGAGGCCATCTCTTGTATAAATTCATTGGAGGTCATGAGGTGGTAGTTGTGTCTTCCTTGTAGGATCTTCAAGTCGGTGGACTCAAAGGGCATGAGTGCACTCACATATTTCCTTTTTATCCAAGCATCATCCACATGTGAGGCACCCACATTCCTAAAGGCGGTGGCGGTGGACTTGAGCCTATGATACATGTCTTCATGATCTTCACCATCCTTCATATAGAAGCCTTCGGCTTCATTGCTTAGTGCATCATATTGGTTCCTTCTCATGCTCTAATTTCCAACATATAACTCCGTGAGAGCATCCCAAGCTTCATTGGCGGTGTTGCGGTATTAAATGTGAGGGTAATATTTTGTACCCAATCCTTGTTGAATCATGTGCAAAGCGGTGGCATTGAGTTGACTATTTACAAATTCTCTTCTTGTCAAGTTGGTTGGATCCACAATACGGAGTCCTTCTTCATTGATATTCCATAACTCAATGCAAGAGCTGCGCACATGAGATTTCATTAGTGATTGCCATTGAGCAAAAGTAGATGCAACAAGCTTTGGTGGGTCTCCTCTATTGTTTATATGAGGGTGAGGAATTGGGGGGGTCGGGAGAGTACCATCCTTGAGACTCATGGTGCTCTCCCTTCCCACTATCCTTTTTTGTGGAAGAATTAGTGTTGTTTGGATTATCCCCCACATCCACAACCCCGGGTGATGCTGGGGCATTCACCTTGGGTAATGAAGGCGGTTCCTCTTGAGGATAAGGTGATGATGAGGCAGGTTTATCTTTAACAAGTTGCTCAAGTAACTTTTGTAATTGTTTGATCTCGTTGCCAGGGTGGAGCTCAATATTGTTTCCAAGTTATTGAGTTCCTCCCTGGTCACCATGTGACTAGGCTCACCATCTTGTTCTCCTGCACGGCTACCCATATACTCTTAGGCGGTAAAGCCCGAATAAAGAGCCGAGGCTCTGATACCAATTGAAAGGATCGTATGGGCACCTAGAGGGGAGGGTGAATAGGTGCTACTTCAAAATTTACTCCTTTTCAAATTAGGGTTTGACAATAAGGGTAAATTCTCTAGATTATGCAACTAAGGTGAATTTATCTATATATCAAACAAGCACATACACTAATCAAGAACAAGTAAAGTGAAGTGCGGTAAAGGATAGAAGTAACCAAAGTGGAGCACTCAGAGACACAAGGGTTTGTTTCCCGTAGTTCCTTCCTTTTGAAGGGAAGTACGTCTACGTTAGGAGAGGGGGTGGTTTTAAACCACCAACGCCACGAGAGGCCTCCCTTTTTCTCCGATGAACCTCACCCCAAAGGGTTCGATTTACCTCTTCCACTATATCGGCAACCTTCGAGGTGGAAGCCGACACCTTTACAACAAGTTCGAGGCTCACTTCCACAACTTAATTGGAGGCTCCCGAATACAAGCAAGCTGTTAAACAATCAAAGACAAGCTTGTAAGAACCAAATCAAAAGCTAGGGTTTCCAAAGAAACACTAGAGCATGGGGGCCCTCAAGTGAATGAGGGGGAAATAAAGATCTCTCTTGGTGAAGCTGTAGATCAAGGCCTCCTCCTTCGATTCTCCAAAGATCAATGACTTCGGATGGTTGGATGAAGAAATCTTGTTGATTTGGTGGCTCAAATGGGGATGGTGTTCTTGAGTGGGTCGAGCAGCTAGAGGAAGGGGATAAGGTCCTCTATTTATAAGCAGCCCCTCCACTGAACCGTTTTCTGACCGTTGGAGGATCTGCTAGACCGGAGACTCCGGTGTGCAGACCTGAGACTCCGGCCAAACTCCGGACCAGCCTCCAGACCACCCATCATATTGTCCCAGCGCCCCTGGGAAAGACACCTCCGGAGATTCTTCAAAGTTTCCGGATCAAGTGGACCGGAGACTCCGGTCTGAGGCTTGGACCGGAGACTCTCCGGTCAGTCTCCGGACCAACTTCCGGACCACCCATCAGACTGTCCCAGGCCGATTTCTGGATCCCCCTCCAGAGACTCTTGGGGAAACTCCAGACCACACCGGAGGCTCCGGTCCACTCAGACCGGAGACTCCGGTCCGGAGTTTCCAGGAACTTGCATATGTGATCAGAAATAATTCCATAAGTCAAGGGTCCTTTTCACTTTGCATTATATCAACATGTAGATATTAGCATACTGTAAAATGATCTACTTGTTGTTAACGAACGCCAAAATTGATTACGACATTAAATGTCCTTTCAATCTTGATGATAATAAAATATGGAAAAAGATAGTTGATCATAATATGACTTGTCCTAAAATATTTTTAGAGCTAGACATCAACATTGTTCTCTTTTTTGGAAAGGAATAATGTGGTCCCTTCTGCTGCTGAATTTGGTTATAAGTGGAAAGTGCGTAATGGTCAGAAAATTCTCTTTTGGGAGGATATGTGGATTAGTAATTTCTCGCTCACTATTCTTTTTGGGATATTTATGTCATTGTGAAAGTGCACTCTTTTGGATGTGTGGGATGGGGCCAACTTAAAATTTACATTTCTTGTTGTATAATAGATGGCTTGAGCTGCTCAACCTGATACAAACTGTTCATTTCTCGGATTGTGATGATTTCTCTATTTGGATTTTCCATCCATCATGCGTTTATTCGGTGAGTTCCTTATTTGGGGTGGTAAATAATGGTGGGATTGTTCCAATGCACACTCCTTCAGTTTGGAAACTCCACATACCCCTCAGAATTCATATTTTTCTATGGTTGTTGATAGACTAGGTTGATTGACCACATGATGGAGGGCTTCCTTTTATCTCATATATATAGACAATTAGCGGTGATCGAAACCCAAGATGAGAATAGCTTGGCCAGGAGGGGAATAAATTAGCCAGTGAGCGAGGGCAAGTAGAATCTCTTACCGGTCCCGCGGTGGAAGGATTTCCGCTGCGCAGGCTTCACGCCAGGTAGCATCAGAAGCCGCGCCTCTAGCGGCAGAAGAAGGAGGTCACTCCTCGACATCGACCTCGGAATGCACCGACGGTGGCGACCCCCACGTCCCTCCAAAAGAAGAGACCACTATTCCCGAGCGGTCCACCCTGCCTGCTCTCACTAGGAACTCGTCAAGCTCCGCGAAGGAGGAGAGGGGGCGCCGAGAGGGTGCAAGAGCAGTGGATGAGGGATGTGAGTCGTTGGAAGAGGGGAATCGTCGGAGAGGGCTCGTCGCCATCTCTAACCCATTTTAGCTCTACTTGTTCACTTTGGCTTTTGTTGGTAAGTGTCACTCACTATTTTTTTTTATCTCTAGGCTATCTCTAGACAAAAGTACCATGTAAATGGGCTATATCGCCCATTGCTCTACTTGCTCCTAAGAAATCTAGGAAGACCGATGTCCCATGAAAAAGCCCATCAACTGGCCATCTGCCGAGAGCATGCCTGCTATATAATTCCGGTCCGGTCCCGTCCCGTTCCGTCCCCACCCGTTCCGCCATCGCGTCCCCTTCCCCTCCATCTCGTCTTCCTCCCGTCTTGTCCCCCACCCGTTCCGCCATCTCCGAATTCAGAACCCAGAAGACAGCAAACCAAGTTCAGAGTTCGGAAAGGCGAACGGGACGGTGACGCACCCCCTCCGGAGCTTGAAGACTTGAAGCCGACGGTCATGGAGGGGCTTACCCCCTCCCGAGCTTGGGCGCAGGCCACACGCGCCTGGGCTGTTGCGGCCGCTGCCTGGGGGGCAGCGGTGGAGAAGAATCCCACTATCTCTGGTGTCTCCGTGATCTGGGGTTCGGCGTGGCGCTCGTGGGGCTCGGCTGCACATGCCTGGGCTCCGGGTCCGGGTTCCGACGACTCAAGCCTTCCCGTCGACCACCAATGGTGGTCAGGGTCCTATCATTGGGCAAGGGCCGCTCATCGCTGGGCGCGTGCAAGCCAGAGTTGGGCGGTTTCTCCTAGCTGCGATGTAGATTCCACACCCTATGCTGAGGCTGCATTCGATTGGGCATCAGCCGCGGTGGCCTGGGCCAATCCGCAGACTATCTGGGATAAGCGGCTCTGCGAATGGGCAGAGGTGTCCTGTCTTTTCGCGGCGGCTGGCGACTACGCAGCGGTGGTAGCGGCTCGGGCACGCGACGGCGCCGGTGAGAATTTGAGGCTGTTTCTTGTGGCTGTTCTTGAATATCTTGGTTCTATTTTCTAACTGCTTCTGTTGGGTTCAGGTCGCGAGCTCCTCTCGCTCCACAACCATCATGAGTCAGTCGCGGCTCCTGTGGCAAAGGTGCCACCCTTCCCCGCCAACCCGTCGGTCGCCGTTGACAAGAGCATGGATCCGGCTGCCGAGGAGAGCGTGGATTCGGCTCGAGAGAACCACGCGGCCCGGGAGGACACGGCCCCCAGCGTGGCCGGCACCAAGCCGTCCCTGATCGAGAAGGCCCTCCCGCAGGACCAGGCGCGGGGGGACGAGGCGGGAACTTCCGTTGCGGGGAAGGTCTCTGTTGTTGCTGTGGACCGCGCCGCCGCGGAGAAGCTCGACAAGGCGGATGTTCCTGTTGCTGTGGACCGCGCCGCCGCGGAGAGCAATGCTTTGGACCTGAAGAACCGCGACGAGTTCCCACCCATTCAGCCGCCAATTCCCAGTCAACAGAGGCCACCAAAGCCGCGTGGGCAGCGAGACCAGCCCCGAGGCCAATTGTGGCGCTGATATTGAGTATAAATCCTCTCGTTTTTGTTTCCTGAAGAGTTTGTGTACTTTGAATGATTGATTCTATCTGAATGAGACTCTGAACACTTGCTCAGTGCACAATGGCTTTCCACTAAGCACTCTCTTTCTTAGGACAAATCAGCATTTGTGCAAGCATGCTATGGAACTGATAACTTCTCCTTTTGAGACCTTACCTTAGCTCACTGATTTGTTAGCCTGTTTGTGCCCTATTTTCCTAGAGATAGCTCATCTGTGCTGCACCATTGAGGGGATCAAGAGTGTATTTGTTAATGTAATTTTTTCTCCACTTAGCCCCATGGTAATGTTTTTGAAATGGTTAGGTGATTGCAACAAAACATCATCTGATAAAAGCATGCAGGGTCATTTCTTCACCACTTAGCCCCATGTATATGGGATGTTGCAGCCCCAGCTAACAAGGATTTTCTGCAGTTACTCAAATTTACAGTGTCAATGAGATGATTTTAATTCGTTTTTTTACCCTCTGCCATGCTCGGATCTGAATGCCGTGGCATGTTGGCACTGCTTTCAGTATGGTTGTTTCTTCAGTATTAACACTAAGTTCTGATGAGAACAGTAGAACACCACTCTTTTGAGACCTGCAGTTTCTATTTGAGCCTGATTCTTGTGTCTGAGTGACACACTGTATACTTTCTTAGTGTAGAATGGATTGCTGCTAAGCTGCATTCTGGCCTAATTTTTTTTGGGGGAAATCAGCATTTCTGCAAGGGCATGCTACGTTGACTATCTCCCTGTTGATTTTCCCCCGAGGAATTCCGTGTCCTTGGGATTATCTTGAACTTCTGCATTTGTGCAAGCATGCTATGAGATGTTTTAGCCTTTTTTTCTAGAACATATGTATCTAGATGCTTTTAGTGTGTAGGTTTGGAGCAAAATAAGTGAACCTACACACTAAAAGACGTCTAAATACATATGTTTCATAAAAAGGCTAAAACACCTTATATTTTGATATGGAAGGAGTGCCTTTTATTTTCCTGTAAAAGAAAATTAACTTCTGTTTTTTGGACCTGCTGTTTTTATCCGAGGCTGATTTGTTAGCTTAGTACCATCTAGAAAATTAACTTTTGTTTTCATTTGATCAGTTTTTAGCTTAGCATGCAGGATATTTTTTCATTCATAAATAGATGGTGTACTTCATGAATCATGATATTCATCTTTGTTGAAGGACGAAGCTCTCTCATATCCGAATGCTCTGTGTCTCACAGCCTGAAGAAGATTTGGGCACGCAGTGCACTGAGACACACTAGTATCTTTTGGTTAATTCTAGGTTTTTTCTGCTAAATGTGCATACCACACATGTCACCGCCACAACACGAGCTTGCTGCTCATGTGTTCGGTGTGCCTCAATTTCGGGCACGAGACACACTAGTATCTGGAGAAACCAAATGGGCAAAAACTAGTTATTTGACTTTCACAAAGCAACTATGCCTACAAATCCTGTATCCGCGTCACACTGAGTCTGACCATTTGACTTGGAAGTAATCATCATAGAAAAGCATGCTGGCATGTCCACGTTAATGTTTTTTGAAATGGTCGAGTGATTGCAACAAATCATCATCTGATAAAAGCATGGAGGGTCATTTTTTCACCACTTAGCCCCATATATATGGGATGTTGCATCTAACAAGGATTTTCTGCTGTTACTCAAATTTACAGTGTCAATGAGATGATTTTTAATGCCTTTTTTGACCCCCAGCCAGTGCCATGGTTGGATTGTATGCCGTGTTCTTTGGATTATCTTTGAACGTCTGAATTTGTGCTAGTATGCTATGGGACTTATAACTTTTATTTTCCTGTAAAAGGAAATTAACTTTTGTTTTCTGACCTGCTGTTTTTATCTGAGGCTGATTTGTTAGCTTAGCACACCGGCTTTGTAGTACCATATAGAAAATGAAGTGTTGTTTTCACTTTATCATTTGTTAGTTTAGCATTCAGGATAATTTTTCATTCAGAAATAGAGGGTGTACTTGATGAATCGTGATATGCATTCTTTGTTGAAGAACAGAGCGAGCCCTCATTACTAAATGTTCTCTGTCCGACAGCCTGAAGCAAAACCATGTTATTTATCTTTTCACAAAACAACCATTTCGAGGTTGCTACGCCTACAAACACTGTATCTGCGTCACATTGAGTCTGACCATTTGATTTGGAAGTAATCATCATAGAAAAGCATGCTGGCATGCCCATATACATTTTCATATGCACTGGATAAATGAGTTGAGCATGTTGGCACTTTCATATTAAGAACTCCAGTGCCAGTTGACTTCCTTGGAGAGCTGCTGTTCTTATTCGAGCCTGATTGCTGTGTATGAGTGACACACTGAACACTTGTTAAGTGTGTAGAATGGCTTGTTAAGTCTCTTGGCCTATCTGGGGACAAATCAGCATTTCTGCAAGCGCATGCCATATTGACTATCAGTCCTGTTTGTTTATTTTTCCTTAGGAATTTTTGTGCCTTCAAATTCTATCCGGTTACTATGTTGGAACGGGACAGTGAACAATTGCTAAGTGTAGATTGGCTTTCTACTGAGCAGTGCTGATTTTGGCTTTGTACTAAGCACTCTCTCCTTTTTTTTGTTTGGACATATCAACATTTCGGCAAGCATGAGACCTGCTGATTTATTTTCTGAAGACTCCCGCTTGAACCTGATTGAACCTGATTGACTCCCGCTTGAACCTGATTGATCAAGATTTTGCACCCTTTAGCCCCATGCCAATGTTTTGGAAAGTATCAAGTGATTGTAACTTCTCATGCAGAGATTCAGGGTCTTTTTTCATTCATGAATCATGATATATGCCTTGTTGAAAAAACGGAGCTGCTTTGCCCTTCAGTTTCTGAATGTTCTCTGCCTGACTGCGGCATGTTTGCCAAGGAGCCATTGCGCTGGAGGCTGCTCTGTCCACAATATAATGGATTTTCTTTGCATCACCAAACACTTACTAGTATATCTGAGTTTGACCATTTGACTTTGGAAAAGCACTTGAGAAAAAGAAAAAGTCCTGCAAGACCTCGACCCAATCCAAGCTGCCATGGCCGCCCTGCTCCCGCTCTGCCTGCTTCTCGCGCTTCTCCTCGCCGTCCCGCTCCTCTTCCTTATGTCCAGGCGCCTGGAGCCTGCCGCGCGGCTGCCCCCGTCGCCCTGGGCGCTGCCGGTCATCGGCCACCTGCACCACCTCGCCGGCGCGCTCCCGCACCGCGCGCTGCGCGACCTGGCGCGGCGCCACGGCCCGCTCATGATGCTCCGCCTCGGCGAGCTCGACGCCGTGGTGGCCTCGTCCCCAGACGCCGCGCGCGAGATCATGAAGACCCATGGCGCCTCCTTCGCGTCCAGGCCGCTGACCTCCATGCAGCAGATGGCGTACGGCCACGACGAGGGCCTCATCTTCGCGCCCTACGGCGACGCCTGGCGCCAGCTCCGCAAGATATGCACGGTCGAGCTCCTCAGCTCCCGCCGCGTCCAGTCCTTCGGCCCCGTCCGGGAGGAGGAGCTCGGCCGCCTTCTCCGCTCCGTCGCGGCGGCGTCCGCCTCCGCTAATTCTGTCGCGGTGAACCTGACCGATGGCATATCGGCGTACGTAGCCGACGCCACGGTGCGCGCCATCGTCGGCAGCCAGTTCACGCAGCGGGACGAGTACCTGAGGATGCTGCAGGAGGGGCTCAAGATCGTGCCCGGGATGACCCTTCCCGACATCTTCCCCTCCTCGCGCATCGTGCGGCTCCTCAGTGGCGTTCCAGGCAAGATCCTGCGCCATAGCCGAGGGATGAAGAAATTCATGGACGCCATAATCCAGGAGCACCAGGAGAGCAGAGTCTCCCGCGATGGCGACAGAGAAGCAGAGGACTTGCTCGACGTGCTCCTGAGGCTCCAAAAGGAGGCGGACTCGCAGTATCCGCTCACCACGGAGAACATCAAGACCGTCATGCTGGTAACAGGCCTGTCCTCTCGCCATGATCTGCGAAATCGCATGGTGCTAGAAGCCTAGAACTACCGTTGGCTTTAATTAGCTCCTCTGTTTTCTTCAATCTGTTGTTAGGACCAAGGAAAAAAATAGCGTGCTATTTCTTTCAGCGTGACCCTTCTCCAAACACTATGCAAGTTATAGCGTGCTAATAACGCGCTATTTTTTAAAATAGCGTGGGTAAAAAATAAAAAAAATAAGGTCTAGCATGTATTTCTAGGAATTTCAGCAGCTATTTTTTTGAGTAATACATGCATAAACAATTAACTGGTAGTGGCAAATGACAAAGTTTGCTTAACATCCGGTGCAAGACAAGTTAGAGGACAAGACCTGCGTTAGGTCAGCTCACTAGTCGAGAACTTGAGATGTGCGTCCTCCTGGTTCTTCACTGTTTCTGGTGGACGTACCAAGAAGAGAGGTGGCCGACCGGTTGGACCTGGAGGAGACGGGCATTGCAGTCTGTTAGCAGTCGCCACCGTCACGTGAGGAAAGAGAACTAGGAAATAGGGTTGAGTTGACATAGATTTAGATGTAGAGTGTTGGGTGTGGTGGAGTCGTGGGCTTATGGGATGACGCTATATTCATAGATTTTCTTAGCGGCGCTATTGCGTTGTGACGTTATAGCGTATTTAGCGCCGTTAAAGCGTAATTAGCGCCATAGCGAGCAGATTTTGCGTAGCGTAGCGTTCGCGTCCCAAATATGCTATAGCGACGCTATAGCGAAGAAATAGCGCGCTATTTTTTCCAGGACATGTTTGGCGGCAATGAGATCGCCGACGACGCCGCATGGCGATGGGCGAGTCTGAACCCGAGGTGATGCGGAAGGCGAAGACGAGGTCCTGAAGACTTGGCCGCAGTGGCAGCAGACGAGGCTGGCGGACCAAGACTACCTGGCCGTCATCAAGGAGACGTTGAGGATGCGCCACGCTGCTGCCGCCGCACAGGCGCGTGCCAGTGCTTTCGGGTTCGACGTGCGGGGCGCCATGGTGATCGTGAACGCGTGGATCGGCATGGACCCCGCATCGACGCCCAGGAGTTCGCGCGGAGCGGTTCGGCGGACGGGGAGAGATTTCAAGGGCGCGGACTTCGAGTTCGTGCCGTTCGGCGCCGGGCGGCGGATCTGCCCCGGCATGGCGTTCGGGCTGGCGCACGTGGACTCGCGCTCGCGGCGCTGCTGTTCCACTTCGACTGGGAGCTGCCGGGCGGGAGGGCGGCCGGGGACCTGGACATGACGGAGCAGTTCGGTGTCACGACGAGCCTCCGGTCTGACCTTGTCGTCGTCGCCGTACCGAGGGTCCCTGTGCCCACGGCCACGGAGTGAACATAGCTGCTGTGCATCTTGTCTTTGTTGACCCAGATAAATATCACGAGTTGATTCACCGATCGTGCTCGTCACCACTAGACTTGTCGGGTACCACCGTGGCGTGGCGTCCTCCGGCGACTGCAGCATTACGTCGGTGTTACGGAAGTCTGCTTCGTCTCGGTGTCGGGAGCCGAGTAACCGGTGCCGCGCGCATCCGCTTCATACGAGAGCGCAACTAATTGGGCCGTCGGCACACACAAATGACACCATGTCCTCACGCCTGGGCCTCATGATACTCGTACGCCGTATAGATGAAATCATCAATCCTTGCAAAATCAGAAAAAAAAACAATCCTTGCAAAATCAAAATTTTAATTTATTTTAGCTCTCAAAAAACCGCATACTCGATCTACGATCTGTCTTTACTGCTGAGTTGTCTTACAAGATATTTCAAAGTAGATTCCATGTCTGATGTCTTATGGTTTACTGCGGGTGTGGGTGGGGGGAGGCTCTAACTGGTCGCCCCCCTCAAACTGCATACTGATATTGTTTAGCTGTAGAAATTAGTCCTTAATAAGCCCAATTTAGTACTTATCCATTTACATGCCGAAGCACGTATACCCATATTAGTTGTTACAGTTCATGAGGGTTGGCGTTCATTTACCTTGCTGCTTGACATATAGATCCGATCGATTTGTTTCACTGCGAACTTGATAGGTCGGCAACGGCTGGATCGTTGCTCCAGCCCGCAAGCCGGCTGATGCTACGGGTAGAACAGACCATCGAGAGACTAGATCAGGACTTCTGCCGGCTGCAACATGCATGATACTCCTGCAGTTCCAACCCCCTCTATTGTTGAGTCTGTTGATACTGGATTTTATATGATCAAGCGCTCAGTTTTAGAGGTAAATAAATCTACACCTTATCACTGTGCGACGAGATGAAATTGACAAGATCAACAATTTGTTGCTAGCACCTAGCGTTCTACTTTCCAGTTAATTAAATCTATACACTGGGTGATTTTGTATAGGATAATCTTTTGGTTAAGTTATTACTAGATTATACATAATTACTAAAGATGCGCATATAATCAATACAATTACCTCTCCTTCAATATAACAATTTACAAAAGAAATTTAATTGCAAATAACGGCTTAATTATGTATTTTGTGTTCAATTCGCCATCCTCCGGATATAAGATGAGCATATGTAGTACATAAAAATGCCAAATTTCGCTCGAATTGATCAAATAATATGTGTCAGATGGTATAAAAAAGTTTAAAGTTTCAACTCGCCCCCCTCCCTATGTCCAATTCCTGGGTCCACCCCTGCCCATGTATGATTTAGATTTGAACCCCGTATCACGTCGATAGTAGGAATCTAATGGTGAAACGGATTGTAGATTGACTAGGCAGTTTAGATTACAAAACATTATTAATGTTTGAAGTTAGCTTTTGTTCGATCACCGTACCATATCCAACCTTGTGCATCTGTAATATAAAGTTGTGTATCTCTAAATCATTGTCACATGTGGAGACTAAAATCCATAATGTCCTTGTTGGGATATGCTATATGGGTATCCTCATAGCATGTCTCCTATCCGGATAACCCGGGTGGCCCACAGTTGGTAGCATGGCCTATGGCCTGCTAGGCGGCCCAGTTAAATGGATCTAGAAGGGAGGCCCATGCCGGATAAAGGAAGGCTACGATGGAGTCACCAGCGTACCCGGAGCCTTGGAGTGCAAGATACACAAGACTAGTAATAGACGGTGTAAAACTCTGTAACCTGTCTGGCTAGGACTTTTCCCTGTAATCCTAGGACCTGACGACTATATAAGTCGGGCCTATGGGAGCCTTTAGGGCACAACCTAGTATCGATTCATACAACCTCGCACAGCGAACCTATATCTATAACTCGGTGTATTGCCCTTATAGTGATTTATAGCAGGAGTAGGATTCCGCCACCGCCGCGGGATCTGAACCTGGGTAAGCTGTGTTACCTCGTACCCGTCAACTGTCCGTCTTCCCCCACGTCTCTAAACACGCACTGTGAGGACCCCTCCATGGCGTACTCGTCGGCAATACCACGATAGTTGGCGTCCACCGTGGGGCAAGAGGCGCTTCAGGCTCTTCAGCAGGCGAGGACCAAGATCTTCACGGGAATCGGCGAAACCGTAGCCATCGGTCGCGTTCTTTTCTCCGACAACGTTCCGATCGTCCCTCCCGACGAGTTCTGGATCCCGGCGAAGACGAACCCTACGCGGTGTTCGATCGTTCCTATCGGATACATCCACCTCTTCATTGGCGAAACCGACTCGGGCACTAGTTCCGTGGGAGTCGGAGGAGCATCAAGGCCCGCACGGACCGCCTACGGGCATGATACGTTCGCGGAAGGATCGATGTCGGATCACTCTTCGGAGTTTGCCGGCAAATATCAGAAAAATTCAAGGCCCGCACGGACCGCCTACGGGCAGGATACGTTCGCAGAAGGATCGATGTCGGATCTCTCTTCGGATTTTGCCGGTAAAGATCGGAAAAATTCAAGGCTCACCCAAACCGCCCCTGTGCAGGATATAAAGGTGGAAGATCGTTGCAAACCACGGCTTCGCCTGCGCCCGACAGCAGAGATCCAAGTTCGCTTGAGTGGTTACCATCTTTGATCCGCGTTGCGTCAGAGAGAGGCGAAACCCCGCTATTATCTTGCTGTGGCAGATACTGAGCCGATCCGCCCACTACCCCGATGATAATGCTATGTATCACTTCGTGGAAGGACTGGACCGTGGCACGCTTCTCCGACATTCTCTAAGACGGCAGCAGGCAACATGACGCCTTACCCTTGAAGAGATGGTGATCACCATCAACAACTACGCGGAGGATGACGCAGTGGCCCAGAAAGCGCTAGCGCTCATTGACGGAGATCCTCCAATTCAGCCACCGCCACCACCGCCTCCGGCCGCCATCGTCGCAGCTGCACCGCCACCTCCAGTCATCATCGCTGCTGTTGCACCTCCACCGCCCGTCATCGAGGAAGTCCTGGCACCCTCCGACTCTGTTATTGACACGCTTTATGCTGACTTCAGTGCAGATTCAGAGGAGATAGATTTCAGTCCAGAGGAACTGGACTCCGCCATGCAGGAGATGGAGGAGGAATATACGCGTGACAAGCAAGCCAACAACACCGTCACGTCTCGAGGGGTGTTCGTCCCCATTGGGACGGCGATGGACTTTTGCAGGACGAGGTGATGGCGGACAACGTGGCCGGGGAAGGGGAGCTGGTCGTGGGCAGCAGCGAGGAAGTGAAGCTACCTCGGCGCCGCTCCGCGTTCCCCAAACCTACGAGGAGTACCGCGATATACCGTGCCTCATACACCTCGACGTCAACGGAAAAGCCACCCATACCAATCGACACTGCAAGTTCGTCAACGACCTCAAGGAAGACCCGGAGTCCGGCTACAAGCAAAGTCGGAAGAACAGACTACAAGGCAAGGGCAAGGGGAAGAAGAAGGAGGAGGAGTCCAAGGATTCAAGTGACATGTACGAGGACGTCGACCCCAAGCATGCCGCCAAGAGCGACGACAAGGGCAAGAACCCCTTCGCGAAGAAGGCTCCAGTCTACCACACTTTCCTTGGCACCCCCACCGTCCGACAACAGAACACATCTCTGAGGATCCTGATGGACACTCCCCCCCAGTTCCCCAGTACCTGCGCTGGTCGGAGGTTCCAATCACTTGGGATAGGACGGACCAACCAGACCTTATACCTATAGAGAACCAGTACGCCATGGTCATCAACCCCTTGATTGACGGCGTGGAGTTCACCAAGTGTATGGTGGATAGTGGAAGTAGCATCAACATCATGTACCTGGATACACTGCAGAAGATGAACTTGACGGATGCAAACCTAAGGCGGACCAACACCATCTTCCACGGCGTAGTTCCTGGTCGGGAGGCTCAGTCCCTTGGATGCATTGCACTTCAGGTTGCCTTTGGCGATGTTAACAATTACCGCCAAGAGCGCATGACCTTTGAGGTAGTCCCCTTCAAGAGCGTGTACTACGTCATATTCGGCCGCGACATATTCCACACGTTCATGGCCAAGCCATGCTTCGTCTACAACAAACTCAAGATACCCGGGCCAAACGGTGTCATCACCGTATCCGGAAGCTTTACCAAAGCAAGGGACTGCGAGATCAATGAAGCAGCCATTGTGGAAGCTGTCCTCCATAGCGAAGAATTCAAAGAGATCCAGAGCAAGGTCGATGACTCAGAGATGCCCGTGTCGAAGAAGCAGATTTCCGACTCCGCTCCTGCGTTCAAGGCCGCCATCGAGACCAAGCTGGTGGAACTTGTGGTAGGCGATGCCTCCAAGGTCACCGCCATTGGGACGAACCTAGATCCCAAATAGGAAAGCACGCTCGTCGAGTTCCTCCGTGAGAATAGGGACATCTTTGCCTGGCAACCTCCCGCCATGAAAGGTGTACCTAGGGAACTTGCTGAGCACAGCTTAAACATTGATCCGGAATCCAAACTAGTGAAACAACCTCTACAACGCTTTGGAGATGAGAAGAGACGTGACATTGGCAAAGAGATAGCTAGGTTACTTAAGGCTAGATTTATCCGAGAAGTCCTTCACACCCAATGGGTGGACAATCCTGTACTTGTCCCCAAAAAGGGAACCAATGAATTAAGAATGTGCGTTGATTACACCGGCTTGAATAAAGCATGTCCCAAAGATCCGTTTGCTTTGCCTCGCATTAACCAAGTCATTGATTCGACGGCTGGCTCAGAACTTTTGTGTTTTCTCGATGCATACTCAGGATACCACCAGATCAAGATGAGGAAGTCAGACCAATTGGCCACTTCGTTCACTACACCATACGACACGTTTTGCTATGTCACGATGCCCTTTGGGCTGAAAAATGTAGGTGCTACCTACCAGCGGACAATGCAACGTTGCCTTCACGACCAAATTGGTCGGAACGTTCATGCCTATGTGGACGATATTGCGGTGATGTCTAAAAAGTCAAATGACTTAATCTCCGACTTAAAAGAAACCTTTGATAATCTCCGGAAATACAACATGATGCTTAACCCTAAGAAGTGCGTCTTCGGGGTACCAGCCGGAAAATTGTTGGGTTTCATCGTTTCCCATCGCGGAATCGAGGTCAACCCGGAGAACATCAAAGACATCTTAAACATAAACCGTCCGACATGCCTAAAGGACATCCAACGACTAACAGGTTGTGTTGCAAAGATTAGTCGGTCACCGACTTGGAGAGAAGCTTCGCCAGTTGTACAAGTTGCTAAAGAAGGTGGACAAATTCACGTGGACGGACGAAGCAGACGCAACATTGAAGCAACTCAAGGAGATTCTTTCCTCAGCGCCTATCCTTGCAGCACCCGAGATTTGTGAGCCCCTGTTAATCTACATGGCGGCAACCAACCGGGTAATCAGCATCGTCGTCGTGGTAGAGCGGAAGGAACCAGTGTGGCATCCCGCAAAACCACTACTAGAAAATCGCGTTGAATTTGTGCATTGCATCGTCATCATCATGCATTGTTTGCCAAAACTATTTTGCCATCCAAGAATGTTTCGAGGCGAGCATCTCCTCTCTCTACCTTTTTTACTTTTATAGTATTTACTTTCCCTGTTGATCTATTTTTACTCAGGTATTTGCGATGCTTTAGTTTCCATACGTGATGATATATCAGCAGCCCGATATATGGCCCTTGGCACACTATTACTGTTGATTGGTAGATAGTTGGACTTGGGCTATGAGCACGAGTTCAACGACCAGTTTACTATGTGAGTGAGGTCTTGGCGAGTCCAAGCGTTACCGCACTACCGTAAGATAGCTTATGGAGTATTCTCGCTTCTAAGGCGAGGCATTACTGGGAGCACCCAATCATAGTGGTGAGCAAGACTCCGCTGTCCAACATAATCAATAGCAGCGATGCTACAGGAAGGGTCGCGAAGTGGGGCATTGAACTTGCCGCCTTCGAGATCACATACAAGAGACGCGATGCTATCAAGTCACAAGCCTTGGAGGATTTTGTTGCAGATTGGACGGAGATGCCGGATGCTACTCCGTTGCCGGAACCAGAGTACTGGGTGATGCACTTTGACGGATCAAAGCTGCTCAACGGCTCGGGGGCTGGTGTATTGCTATAGTCACCAACAGGAGACAAGCTACACTACGTTCTGTAGATCTACTTCGGGGCTACAAACAACATGGCGGAGTATGAAGCGCTCATTCACGGACTGCGTATAGCCAAGGATATTGGCATCAAGCGCATAGTTTGTTGTGGAGATTCCGACTTGGTTGCCCAACAGGTGGCTAGCACCTGGAATGCGCGGAACCCTATGATGGCGGCATATCGAGACGAAGTGGACGAGATAGCCAAGAGATTCTTAGGCTACGAAGTCAAGTATGTGCCTAGGGAGCAAAATGAGGCGGTTGATCTGCTGTCTAAGCTTGGATCAGGGCGCAAGCAAATTCCGCCAGGAGTTTTCCTAGAGCACCTGCGCACACCATCTGTGAAGGGAGCCGACATCGACAACCCGGATAGAGCTGACTCTTTCGTCAACATGGTGACCAAGGTCCCTCCGGCTTGGACAAAACCGTTCATGGAATATCTCGAACACGGAACTTTGCCTGACGACGAGGTCGAAAGACGGCAAATAGTACGACGAGCAAAGGGTTATACCATAATCAATGGGCAACTCTACAAAAGGAGCACTACTGGTGTATACCTAAAGTGTGTTTCCCATCTAGAAGGTATGGAAATCCTACGCGAAATCCATCTCGGAGATTGCGGGCATCACACCGCTCCTCGATCGTTGGTCGCGAAAGCCTTCCGGCAAGGATTCTACTGGCTGACCGCGAAGGCGGACGCCGACAAGCTGGTTGAGACATGCATGGGATGCCAGTATTATGCCCGACAACCACATGTTCCTGCTAAAGAATTGCGAACGCTACCAATAACATGGTCGTTTGCAGTCTGGGGGCTAGACATGGTGGGACCGTTACAGACGGCACCTTGTGGGTTTACGCATGTGCTTGTAGCAGTTGATAAATTCACTAAATGGATAGAAGCTAAACCCATTATAAAGCTTGATGGGGCAACTGCCCTCAGGTTTGTCCGGGATCTAGTGGTGAGATTTGGTCTCCCACATAGCATTCTCACCGACAACGGCAGCAATTTGTCACTCGGAGAAGTGGAGGCTTATTGTTGGGAGAAAGGCATCCGACTTGACCTTGCATATGTGGCACACCCACAATCCAATGGTCAAGTTGAGCGAGCAAATGTATTAATTCTGCAGGGAATCAAGCCACGTCTTGAGGCACCGCTACATAGATCAGCTGGAGCCTGGGCGGAAGAATTGCCATCTGTGATGTGGAGTTTACGAACTACACCCAACAGATCCACCGGCTACACCCCTTACTTCATGGTATATGGAGTAGAAGCCATCCTGCCTTCCGACATCCTTCACGATGCACCAAGAGTTGCCGCCTATGACGAATATGATGCTGAAGAATCCATACGCCTAGATGTGGACCTTCTCGAGGAGGATTGCGTTTTGGCATGCCAAAGATCCGCCATCTACCAGCAGAAGCTACACAGCTACCATAGTCGCCGCGTTCGGCATCGCTCGTTTAAAGAAGGGGATTTGGTGCTCCGACTTAAGCAGAAGAAGTCACACAAATTATCCCCGCCATGGGAAGGACCGTTCATCATAAGCAAGGCGCTACTCAATGGGTCTTACTACCTTGTTGACAATCGTGAACTAAAGGATAGACCCAACAAGTATCATAAGCGTAAGCGACGTGACCCAGATGATGACTACCCGGAGCTTGATCGGTCATGGAACATAGCACAACTACGTCCTTTCTACACTTAGCATTTTTTTTATCTAATTGTGTACCTCTTATATGATCAGTGAAATAAAGCTCTTTGGTTCACTCATATTTCTGAGTCTTTTACCTCCTTTAGTGTTCATTTTTGGATCATATAAAACCTTTTATGCACAAGCTTTGCGATTGCACTTGTGAAAATTCCGCCTACGGGCGTTAGCTTAAGTTTTCTGGTCTACACGTTCTTTGTCGTTTTTATGTGGATTCTGGAGTAGTGAATTTTGGCACTTATTGTCGGCGATTTTGTGCTTGGGTTATAGATGGTGCCATTGGGCATCATCACCTGAGCGCATGGTTCCGACAACGAGTCTTCCGACTCACGAAAGGTCAAGCATAAGAACCAAAGTAATGAATAAGCCAGCACTTGCTTAAAAAATATATACATGCTGGAAACTAGTTCTTGAGCAGCAGGAAATAACAACCATTGTTTTCCGCCTTAAGTTACATAAACAAGTTCTTTCCGCATATGCACCAAAGGTGAAACAAATATTACAAAGTTGTTCTTCATTCCTTTGGCGCAGGTGACTTGGAAGCAGCATCATCACCAGCCAGAGAACCACCCTCGAAGTCGGCATTGTGGAGAGACTCGGAGGAGCTTTGGTTGCCTCCATCAATGGTGTTCATCGACACGAAGACGTTGATATCTACCAAGTCGAAAACTCTGGTGTCATAACCCGCGAGCGACGACAAGATGGATTCATGGTTAATCTCTTTGCCATCGTCGTCTATGTCGGGAATGCCAGAGGTCACCGTGTCGATGTCGGCATCTTCGTAGTGTGCCTTCACCATTGACAGCGCCATCCTTGCGCCAGCCCGTGCACATGAAGCTTTCCAGCTTGTGATACGCTCGGGGGCTCGGCGCAGAATCTCCAAGTACTTCGCCACGGAGTCCGATGCCTTGATATTTATCTGGAGGGGCTTGGCGATCTCCTTGGATTGCGTGATGGCGGTGTTGATAAAGTTGCCGGCAAGAACCATGCATTCCTTGGTTGGAGGAGGCGATCGGGTTAAAACCATAGGAGCTGCAAATTCCGACAAGGAGCGCATGAGTTCAACAATTCAGGGTACCCAGACTACAGAAATCCAAGACGGATAAAACTTACTGAAGATGCTGGCCTCAGCTTGCCAGAGGGTGTCCGCCAAGGATACTTTCTCTTGTTGGAGGAGCTTATACGCCTCGCTATGGCGTTGATTCTGCTCATCGGCAACTTGCTTCTGATATTTTAAGATTGCAATCTCCTCCTTCAAGCGGTTGATTTCCTCGGTGGCTGAGTCCTACAGGGCCTTCATCGATTCCTCATGCATTTTCAGCATGTCCTTCCTCTCCTGCTTAAGAATTTTGTTCTCTCTATCCAGCTCTTGAATGTTCTTGGATTGCTCGACAATATTCTTAGCCTTGGCAATGGTTTCTGCAAGTCGGAGAAAGCAAAGTATATAGTGAGTACTTGGATAATATGGGCACAAAACCAAGTCGGAATGCGAAAAATAAAACAGAAGCTTGATCTTGGTGATCTGTTCCTTCAAGAAGGCAGTTTTACCCTTTTTAGCTTCCAGGTCTGCGCATCTTCTGGTACTTGTCGTTGGCCATGCCCCTCCGAGCATTCTCGTTCTGTGGAAAAAAGGAAAAAAGTTAAACGTTGTTTAGTCTACTTGGAGCATCTAGCCAGAAATTTTCCACCTAGACGCTCGGGGGCTACAACGAGAGTTTTTAACTTAGCAATATGCTTAGCTTTTCTTTAAGCATCTAGTCGGACCTAATTCAGTTTTCGATTAGAAGCTTGGGGGCTACAGTATAAAGTTTTTAACTCAGATGTATGCTTAGATTTTCTTTAAGCATCTAGTCGGAACTAATTCAGTTACAACTAGAAGCTTGGGGGCTACAGTATTGAAATTTATAAATACTGCGTATGCTACTCTTAAAGCATCTAGTCAGAATATTTCATTCCACCTATATGCTTGGGGGATACAGTGAGAGGTTTTCTAACTTAGTCACTCTTAGAGCATATAGATGCAAAGACCTACGGTTTTCTGTCTACATCCTCGGGGGCTACAGTGGGATACTCATATGAAAAGCAAAAGGCAAATAAAACTTACAAGTGCAATGATCTTGAGGTTTGTAGCACTCTCGGCCAGCAGCTTGCCAAAGGATTCGTTGTTTCCTTACAAGATTTCTGCTTGATGGAGAAGCTCCTCTAGACCGCACGTCGGAGATGTCGGTGCCGCACCAGGGACCATAGCAGTGCTACCCGGTGTAAGTACCGGATAGACTATCTTCGGATAAGTTATGGCTTTCTTGGGTGCGGGGGCGCCGCCTATGGCAGAAGTACCTGCTTCCACCACCGCCTTACCGCCACCGATGGCATCCTTAGCCGGATCTTCAGCCATTTGGTGGGCGGCACTCTCCTGCGTCGCCTTCTCGCCGACAACAGCAACCTCGGTAGAGGCACCTGAGTCCACTCCCATGGCGGAAGGGCCAGATGCCTCCTTAGCTTGTGAGCTTGTCGGGGCAGACGAAGGCTTTACGGAGGGAGTGGCAGGGCGATGGCAGGAGATGCGTCGCGATGCAACATGTCTTTAATAGTTCTAGAAGCCCCTAATGACTTGGAGGTCTTCTTGAGGCTGGTCGTGGCTTTCTTCAAACGTGCAAAATGCATAAGTACAGGAGCAAGATAGATAAATAGACAATGTCGGAAGAAGAAAAGATTACACAAGTGGGGGTGCTTTGGCAAAGGGGATCCCGGTAACTTTTCTCTTTTCCGCCTCCAGGGCGGTGGTAGTCTTCTTGGAGGCACCACCCTTCGTATTCTTCTTCTTGCCTCCGTCGACAGCGTCAGAGGTGGAGCTCTTCCGCTTTCGCGCCAATGGAGCATCGTCGTCGGACACGACAGTGACTTCCTTCATCTTTGAATCATAGATTTGAGGATCCATGCTAAACTCATCTATGTCGCTAAGTTGTAAAGTGAAGAACCACCGTGTTAGATGGGATGACATATGCAAGACGGAAGAACTGGAGTATATGTCAAACACGGAAAATGAACAGCTACCTTTGGGCACTTGCCGTCTACGAACATGTCGTAGGTGATGGTGAAGCCATGCTTCTTGTCCTTCACCTTGACGATGTCCTTAAGGCGGAGCTTGACGGAGTCGCTCGAGAAATTGTCCACGGAGATGCGGAGGCTATCCCTTCTATCGCTGGTATACTCGTGCATAAGCTTCGCGTTGTGCTGCAGAGGTTGGATTCGCCTGATGAACCAACACATGGCTAGGTCCAAGCCGGTTAAACCCGTCTCTATGAACCACTATATCCGCCTTATGGCGCGAGAGGCTTCGATGTCGGAGGGAAGGGAGGCCTGGGATCTCCATGATGAGGCTTCAGCGGCGGCTCCATCAACGAAGTCCGGGTATGTTACTTGTCGGCCAGCCAAAGGGATATCTGGGTCGTAGAAGTAGGTACGCTGCCAGTTTTTGCAGGACTCGTGACCGACGATGTCGGGGAACCGCCGGCCAGGACGGATCTTGAATATGGTGCCGCAATTCCTAAGTTCTTCCTTACTGTCTCCGGCTTCACGTTTGACGGTGAAGAAGTACACGAAGAGGTCTAGCCTAGGCTTTATCCCTAAGTAACCCTCGCAGAGCGCCGCGTAGTTGCTAAGTGCTAAGATACTGTTGGGAGAAAGGTTCTGGGGCTGGACCCTATAGTGGTTCAAGACGGAGAGGAAGAAGATGGAGATGGGCAGGGAGACGCCGCGTACCAGTTTGGCTTTGAGGTACACCTTTTTCTCCGGCTTGGGGAGAAGGTGTCACCTTGCCGGCCGGCGCCACCCACCAGGCGAGCTCCTCCGTCCCAGGGAGATAGACCTCGGCGATCATCTCCTAGATATCATGGTCCGTGATATCTGAGCCGCGCCAGTCGCCCTTGTGTGAGTCTAGCTCCTCCTCCAACGGCTCCAGCGCCGCTAGATTATGGTCACCGCCGGTGGACTCAATCACCGCCGTGACGGGGATGACCAAGCCCTCTGGGGGCACGACGACAGAGCTCGCCGGCTTCGCCGCAGCTTCGCTCGACGCCGCCATGGAAGGGGAAGTGCTGCTGCTAGCCATGGAGTGAGTATGGAGATGACTGGTGCGGATTGATGCTAGGGTTTTTCACGAGTTTTACGCGGAGAGCTCGAGGGGGCACGCGCTGGAGGAAGAAGACGATGCGAGGAGATAATGAGGTAAAAGGTAGAAATTCCACCACGGTTACTACTTATCATCCCCAGCATCAACATTCGTGCAGCTTGATCGGACGGTTGCCGCGTAGACAACGTGTTTTGCGAACGTGCGCAGAAATTTCGCCACGTATCCAACCGTCGCCGCCAACGGTTCGTATCGCTCGTGTGGGAAAATCGGACATGATTGCGTTCTCTGCATATGTGAGTTACGAGGCGCCGCTGACCTAAGCCTACGTCGTCCTTGCTGACATAGGCAGATGAGCCGTCACATCGGAAGATTCCGGCATGGGCGGATCCAGTCCGGCTACGGAAGAGTACGATGGAAGATTCAACATTTCTCCGACTTACATATTGAAGACGGAGAAAACCTTGCAGGGTTCTTTGGGAGGACTACAAGATATTGCTTGACAATTTGCCGACATCCATCTAGACGGAGCATTCCACATGAAGAGGCAAGACGGCGCAAGATCTCGGAGTTCTCCGGGGACTACTGTTGGGGATATGCTACATGGGTATCCTTATAGCACGTCTCCTATCCGGATAACCCGGGTGGCCCACAGTTGGTAGCATGGCCTATGGCCTGCTGGGCGACCCAGTTAGATGGATCCAGAAGGGAGGCCCATGCCGGATAAAGGAAGGCTACGGTGAAGTCACCAGCGTACCCGGAGTCTTGGAGTGCAGGATACACAAGACTAGTAATAGACAGTGTAGGACTCTGTAACCTGTCCGGATAGGACTTTTCCCTGTAACCCTAGGACCTGGCGACTATATAAGTCGGGCCTATGGGAGCCTTTAGGGCACAACCTAGTATCGATTCATACAACCTCGCACAACGAACCTATCTCTGCAACTCGGCGTATTGCCCTTATAGTGATTTATAGCAGGAGTAGGATTCCGCCACCGTCGCGGGATCTGAACCTGGGTAAGATGTGTTACTTCGTACCCGTCAACTGTCCGTCTTCCCCCACGTCTCTAAACACGCACTGTGAGGACCCCTCCATGGCGTACTCGTCGGCAATACCACGATAGTCCTCCCATTATAATATCCAAAATAAGATACGTGATATGTAGGAATTTAAAGATCTGGCTTAATTTTTCCTTTCTTATTAGGTAGTAGAGCAAAAGCAGGACACTTAGTACGTGGTACTAATCCTTAGAAAGCATGCAAATAAGTTTTATAGTTGCTAAATATTATCCTTCCATTATACTTATATAAATGGAAAATAATATCATGACATTTAATGGAGTAAACATGTACCACAAGCTCGGGTAACAATTATGATTTTGCTTTGGAATTGCGGCACACATGATTGATGATTGGCATATGCTTCATACTTTTTATGCTGGACATAACCGTATCTTGCAATTTGCTAGATCCAGTTGGATGTAGTGCTTGTATGACTAAGACAGTTACTCAGACTACACTTTTATTGGATAATATAATGTCTAATTACACTCAATGTCACATCAAAAGGACTTCATTAACTACAAATATAAGTTACATAAATGAGTCTAAGAGTTAAATGCTAAAGTTTACTACATGATTTTTGGTAAATTGGTTATAGAATAATAAGAATAATTGTGAGAATTTAAATACTAGAATAATTTCAACAAGAATGATTATATGAATAACTATTAAAACAACTATCAAATGAGATAATTATCATTATGGAAATAGCAATGTTTTCAGTGCATTTGAGAGCATCCTCAAAGAATTTATCTTCTCTAAAGAATTAAAAAAAATATGTTTGAAAAGGTAGGAACATTAGCTTATAAGTTTTTCATTATTAATAGTAGTACACAGGAAAAGCCTAAAAGAATTACTGAAGAAACTCCTATGTGCCTACCGTGCAACAAAACTGTGATAAATTCTATGATGTTAGATTATACTCCTAGTTGTAAAATAAAAGTAAATTAACCTACAGTATTAAAACAAGGAGTAAAAATAACAACATAGCAATTTGTTTATTATATCATTATTCGTTGAAGATTTTACTCTCCGATACTGTTAATATATTGAAAGATCTATCTAAATATTTGGGAAGATTTATTCCCTAGCATATGCTTGATGTTAATGTCCAAAGATCTACTAAAGATGCTTAAATTCCAAGGAAGCTATAAGATGCATGGGAACCTATAATTAAAACATGTATTGTTATTTTTTGATTGTAGTTTATGTAATCTCGGTTCTAGTGTTTCTATTATGCTTGGAATGAAAAATACGGTGGTTGTTTTTTGATTTATATATAGCTAATTTACTACTAGAGAAGATGCGAAAATAATTGACAATGTTCTATTTGATGTACAAATAGATTTTCTACCGATTATCTTGTTAGGAATGGGACTAAAATATAGAATCCGTGTGTATCATCTTCAACTTAGGATCATGTTGATGACACAACAAAGTGATTATCATTAAAAAAGCGCTCAAAAGACATTACAAGTTATGAAATCTTGTTGCAAGGCATACATAGGAAAATATCCCATGATACTTATTACACCTATAAAGCACATCGGTAATATAACAGTGATGTGAATCCATGTTAGCCCATGCAGTCTATGTATCCCACATGGCCTCAGTACTTAGGTCATCGTAAAACAATAAAAGCATTTCCATGAGTACATTATATAATCATTACAACAATCATGGGATATCTACTAACTCCATGTTGCTTCAACGCAATGTTGCATGGATCATTTGCATACAAGTAATTTTGTTTGCAATGCCATATTGATTTCTACAAATACAGTTCTAAACAAAAAATATTATCTCCAATATAATATTTCTCATAAAGGTGAGGATCTTTAAACAACTTGTGTTCTTTATTGATTCCAAGGGTTGGGGCAAAGAGGAAAACAGTAATACAAGTCCTATATAGGAAAATAGATTCATGCATCAACAAGGATACTAACTCACTTGGTTTTCTAATTGATTAGATACCCCAACAACATCATGCCACTTAGGACAACATTGCAACCATTTTATTTATGTAAATAAGTAGTTAATGGTTTTGTACTAACTTGATCTTGAATTGGTACATGGAACACTGATAGGATAAACATTTCAATGCTCGATTTACCCTCTGTAGTTTGTATGTTATGCCTCTCTTTTCATCAGGGAGAGATTTATTAGATCTATGAACCACTTGGATAGAAAACCATGCTTATATTTGATACTGTGCTATCCTAGAGTGATTATCATACTTCTTCAAGAAGTAAAAAATAATCATGCTTTAATTAATACCGATTCATGAATTAGATTTATAATGCATGTACTTTGAATAATTGAAGTCCTTGGTTCTGAATATTACTTACAACATAGTCATTGGATGTTCAAGATTTTGACAAAAGTTAGTGTCAGTTTAGTATTGATAGTTCATCATGGATGAATCACATAATTGCAACCTTTATTCATAGAGAAAAATACTCTTTATATCTGGATATTTGGCAATAATTGCTATTTCCACTTTTAGAACATAAATACCATACTATAGATATGTAGGGGTTCGTAGCATGGAAAACCAAAATTTTCTACCACATGCGCACAAACAAGCCAAGATCTATCTACTAGATTGTAGCAATGAGTCGATTAGAGTACTCACCCTCGAAGATTCCAAAGCGGTTAACGAGAGCAGATTCTTGTGGGTGATGTAGTCGTACACTTGCCGATCTCAAGATAGCGTAGACGATCCTTAAGGCTGCGTTCGGCGTCTTCATGATCGGTCACACGTTCGGTACTCGATGAAGACCTTCCTCTCCCTTGTTCCAAGATGGCGGTGGGTTTTAGTTCTCCTCGCGATTAAATGACGGCGGCGTGGTGTCGGAAGTAGAGGGAAGATCCCACAGGGCTTGGCCTAAGCCGGTGCGAGTTATGGTGGATCTAGGGTTTTCTGACGATCTAAGTTTAGAAAGCCGGAGTGGAGTAGGAGGAGTCGGCGGCAGCTAGCTAGGGCGACGGCGATGAGGCGGCGACGGCGCGAGGCGGCGACGGCGGCTGGCGATGGCGCCGCACGGGTGGAGGGCTGGATCTTGTGTGTTTGGGGCAGCCCTCCCCCTCTATTTATGAGAGGGGCGCAGCCTTGGGAGGGGAGGGTTTGAATCCAAACCCAAACCCAAGTTGGATTGAATGAAGGACTCTTTCCTTCTTCCACTAGGAAACCATTGTTCCAGTTTGACTTTTCAAACCTCCCGTTTGGATTTCAATTTAGAGCTTTAATTCTCTCTTACAAATGCCCAAACCAAGTGACCTAGGATATGATCCAATCATTCCACTTACCCATGACACATTCATGGTCCATTCCCCTTCCGGTCCGGTGAACCTTCTAGAACCTCTCCGATGAAATCATCGAAAACATTCCCGAACTCCGGAATCAGACTTTCCTTATATGAATCTTATTCTCCGGACCATTCCGGATCTCCTCGTGATATCCCGGATCCCATCCGACTCCGAACAACATTTGGTATCCCTACTAACATTCCATGTCTACTAAACAACAATTAATCCTTAAGTGTGTCTCCCTACGGTTCGTGAATTATGCGGACATGACCGAGACACTTCTTCGATCAATAACCAATAGAGGAATCTGGAAATTCATATGGATCCCACATATTTCTACGATTACTTTGTGATCGAATGAACCACTTACATACGATACCAATTTCCCTTTGTCTCGCGATAGTTTACTTATCCGAGGTTTGATCGTCGGTATCTCTGCATACCTAGTTCAACCTCGTTACCAGTAAGTACTCTTTTCTTGTTCCCGTGATATGTGATCCCTTGTGAGCCAGTCACATGCTTGCAAGCCAATTGGATGACATTCCACCGAGAGGGCCCAGAGTATATCTATCCGTCATATGGATGGAAAAATCCCACTCTTGATCCATGTGCCTCAACACATACTTTCTGAACACTCAATGCCACCTTTATAGCCACCCAGTTACGGTGTGGTATTTGATGTCATCAAAGCATCCTTCCAGTGATGGTGATTAGCATGATCTCATGGTCGAACGAATTAGGTTACTATGTATCAGATAGCTTATAGCAAATGAACTATTGAAATGACTTGATCTTAATGCTACGCTTATATTTAGGAGTATGTCCATCATACCATTATCCTAATGATATGATCTTGTTGTTAACAACATATCAATGTTCATGATCGGGAAACCATGATCATCTATTAACCAACAAGCTAGTATTACAAAGAGGCTTTACTAGGGAATCTAATTTAGTTTACAAATCACACAAGTATTAATGTTTTTGGTTAATACTGTTATAGCATGAATGTAAACATTTATCATAAACACAAAGATATAATAATAACCACTTTTATTATTGCCTCTAGGGCATATATCCAACAGTCTCCCACTTGCACTAGAGTCAACTAATCTAGATTACATGGTAATATACCGAACACCCATGGCGGTTTGGTGCTGGTCATGTTTTTCCCTCGGGAGAGGTTTAGTCAACGGACCCTCCACATTCAGATCTGTATGTACTTTGCAAATCTTTATGTAACCATCTTGGACATTCTCTCTAATAGCGTGGAAACGTAGCTTGATGTTCTTCAGCTTCTTGTGTGACCTTGGTTCTTACGCATTGGCTATGGCGCCCATGTTATCACAGTAGATAGACATTGGGTCCAGCGCACTTGGAACCACACCGAGCTCTGTAATGAACTCCTTTATCCATATCGCCTCTTGTGAAGCCTCCGAAGCATCTATGTATTCCGATTCAATTGAAGATCTCGCCACAACGCTTTGCTTTGCACTCCTCCAGCTAACTGCTGCACCATTCAAAGTAAATATGTATCTAGATTGAGATTTAGAATCATCCGGATCGGTTTTCCAACTAGAATCGGTGTAACCATTAACAACGAGTTGTTCATCACCTCCATAAGAAAGAACCATATCCTTAGTTATTCTCAAGTACTTAAGGATGTTTTTGACCGCTGTCCAATGATCCACTCCTAGACCACTTTGATATCTGCTAGTCAAACTAACAGCATATGCAATGCCGGGTCTAGTACATAGCATGGCATATATAAGAGATCCTATGGCTGAGGCATAGGGAGTCTTACTCATCCTTTCTCTATCTTCTGTCGTTGTAGGACTTTGAGTTATACTCAAGGTCATATTGGGCAACATGGGCAAGAACCCTTTCTTGCTATCTTCCATTCCAAACCTCTTTAGAACTTTGTCCAAATATGTACTCTGTGACAATGATATTAGGCGTCTCGATCTATCTCTATAAATCTTTATGCCTAATATGTAAGCTGGTTCGCCAAGATCTTTAATTGAAAAACTATTATTCAAGTAATCCTTGACAATATTAAGAAGGTCTACATCATTCCCAATCAACAATATGTCATCTACATATAGTATTAAGAATGCTACAGAGCTCCCACTCACTTTCTTGCAAATACAAGCTTCTCCATAAGTTTGTATAAATCCAAAGCTTTTGATTACCTTATCAAAACGTTGATTCCAACTTCGGGATGCTTGCTTCAATCCATAAATGGACCGTTGAAGTTTGCATACCTTGTTAGCATCTTTAGAATCAACAAAACCTTTGGGTTGCATCATATACAACTCTTCATAAATGTCTCCATTGAGGAACGCCGTTTTGACATCCATCTGCCATATCTCATAATCATAATATGCAGCGATTGCTAGCAAAATCCTCACAGACTTTAGCTTCGCTACCGGTGAGAAAGTCTCATCGTAGTCAATTCCTTGAATTTGTCAAAACCCTTTTGCGACAAGTCGAGCTTTATAGACAGTAACATTACCATCAGCATTTGTTTTCTTCTTGAAGATCCATTTGTTCTCGACAGCCTTCCGGCCATCCGGTAAGTCCACCAAAGTGCATACTTGGTTTTTGTACATGGATCCAATCTCGAATTTCATGGCTTCTTGACATTTATTGGAATCTGGGCTCATCATCGCTTCCTCATATGTCTCAGGGTCATCGGTGTTGTCCACTAACATGACACTCATAACGGGATCATACCAATCAGGAGTGGTACGAGTTCTCATTGACCTGCGAGGTTCCATAGTAACTACAACCTAAGTTTCATGATCAACATCATTAGCTTCCTCTCTTATTGGTGCAGGCGCCACAGGAAATATTTCCGGTGCTGCTCTACTCGCAAGTTCGAGAGAAGTTTCAACAACCTCGTCGAGTTCTACTTTCCTTCCAGTCACTTCTTTCGAGAGAAACTCCTTCTCTAGAAAGGATCCATTCTTGGCAATGAAGATTTTGCCCTCGGATCTATGATAGAAGGTATACCCAATAGTTTCCTTCGGGTATCCTATGAAAATGCATTTTTCCGCTTTGGGTTCAAGCTTGTTGGGCTGTAACTTCTTTACATAAGCTTCGCAACCCAAAACTTTAAGGAATGACAATTTAGGTTTCTTCCCAAACCATAATTCATACGGTGTCATTTCAACAGATTTAGATGGTGCCCTATTTAAAGTGAATGCGGCTGTTTCTAATGCTTAACCCCAAAACGATAGCGGTAAATCTGTAAGTGACATCATAGAACGAACCATATCTAAGAGAGTTCTATTACGACGTTCGGACACACCATTACGTTGTGGTGTTCCCGACGGTGTCAATTGTGAAAGTATTCCGCATTTCTTCAAATGCTCGCCAAACTCATAACTTAGATATTCACCTCCACGATCAGATCGTAGAAATTTAATCTTCTTGTTACGTTGATTCTCTACCTCACTTTGAAATTCCTTAAACTTCTCGAAAGTTTCAGACTTATGTTTCATGAAATAGATATACCCATATCTACTCAAGTCATCCGTGAAGGTAAGAACATAACGATAACCACCGCGCGATGCTACACTCATTGGGACACACACATCAGTATGTATGATTTCCAATAAGTCCTCGCTCCATCATACCAGAAAATGAAGTCTTAGTCATTTTACACATTAGACATGCTTCGCATCTTTCGAGTGATTTGAAATCAAGTGATTCAAGAAGTCCATCGGAATGGAATTTCTTCATACGCTTCACTCCAATGTGACCAAGATGACAGTGCCACATATAGGTCGAGTTATCATTCAATTTCAAAAGTTTAGCTTCAATGTTATTAATATGTGTATTACTACAATCGAGATTTAATAAGAATAGACCATCTATCAAAGGTGCATGTGCATAAAACATATTACTCATATAAATCGAACAACCATTATTCTCGGACTTAAACAAGTAACCGTCTCGCAATAAACATGATCCAGATATAATGTTCATGCTCAACACAGGCACCAAATAACAATTATTTAAGTATAAAACTAATCCCAATGGTATATGAAGAGGTAGTGTGCCGACCGCGATCACATCAACCTTTGATCCATTTCCAACGCGCATCGTCACCTCGTTCTTCGCTAGCTTCTCTCTATTACGCTTTTGTTTGAGTTACAAATATGAGCAACCGAACCAGTATCAAATACCCAGGCACTACTACGAGTACTAGTGAGATACACATCAATAACATGTATATCGGATATACATTTCTTCTTGATGTTGCCGTTCTTAAAATCCGCCAAGTACTTAAGGCAATTCCGCTTCCAGTGACCTTCTCCCTTGCAGTAAAAGAACTCAGTATCAGCCTTAGGCCCAGCCTTGGTCTTCTTCGCCGGCGCGGTAACTTTCTTACCGCCCTTCTTGAAGTTTCCCTTTTTCTTAGACTTGCCTTGCTTCTTGAATTTGGTGGTCTTATTGACCAACAACACTTGGTGCTCTTTCTTGATCTCCACTTCCGCAGACTTTAACATGGAGAAGAGTTCAGGCAACGACTTGTCCATGTTTTGCATATTGTAGTTCATCACAAAGTTCTTGTAACTTGGTGGTAGTGATTGGAGGACACGGTGAATCACCAAAGCATTAGAAATCACTATACCCAAGCTTTGAAGCTTGCTTGCATGCCCAGACCATCTTAAGCACGTGCTCACTAACGGAGCTGCCCTCTTCCATCTTGCAGTTAAAGAACTTTTCAGAAGCCTCATAACTCTCAACTGTCGCGTGAGCCTCAAATATCATTTTGAGTTCACGGACAATATCATGTGGGTCATGGTTCTCAAACCTTTTCTGAAGCTCCGATTCCAAACCATACAAGATAGCACACTGAACTGTGGAGTATTGATTCTTCCGAGCGAGGAAAACATTCTTTACCTCATCGGTAGCATCAGCTGCTGGTGGGTCACCAGCGGTGCATCCAACACATAGGTCAAATTACCAGCATTGAGGATGATCCTCAAATTGGGGAACCAATCCGCAAAGTTGCTTCCATTGTTTTTTAACTTTTCTTTCTCTAGGAACGCATTAAAATTGATGGTAGGGGCCTCCATTGATCTACAACATATTTGCAATAGTTTAGACTAAGTTTATGACAAATTGAGTTCTAATTAATAGTTAAATTAATCTAGGTGAACTCCCACTCAAAACAATATCCCTCACATTGTTTTAGTGATCACACGAACCAAATCCACCACATCAAAACTGATCATCACGAGAGTTGATGTAGCTTCAATGGCGAACAATCAACATGTTAATCATATCTACTATATGACTCATGCTTTACCTTTCGGTGATCCGTGTTTCGAGACCATGTCTGTACATGCTAGGCTCGTCAAGATCAAACCTTAGCTTCCGCATGAGCAAATCTGGCTTGCTCCCGTTGTATACACTCATAGAATCTAACACACCCGATCATCACGTGGTGCTTCGAAACAACGAGCTTTAGCAACGGTGCTTACTAAGGATGAACACTTTATAACTTGAAATTTTTGTACTTGAGGGATTATCTTATAATGCTACCGTCGCGAAATAAGCAATACAAGATGCATAAAAGGATTAATATCACATGCAATTCATAATATGTGATATGATATGGCCTTTCTTCTTGTGCTTCCGGTCTCCATCTTCAAGCACGAACATGATCTCCATCATCACCGGCATGGCGTCAAGGTCAATGGCGCCGCTTTATGGTTGTCGTCCACCAGCATCAACTATTACAACTACTTTGAATAATAGACATGAAGGTCTTAACGGAATTAAAAGACAACCATATGGCTCCTGCCGGTTGCTGACTTACAATAAGGAACATTGCATACATCATATATAATCACAATCATGGCCATATCACATCACAGCACACCCCTGTAAAACAAAGTTAGACGCCTCTAATTTTCTTTGCATGTTTTACGTGGTTTGGGGCTTTCAATAAGTGTTGTTCTAACTTACGAACAAGAACCACAACGTTGATGCTTGAACTATCAAGTGCCCGTTGTAAATTGAATCTATATTATGATGGGAGAGACATACACCCGCAAAGCCACTTATGCAATACAAGTTGCATGTTAAGCGTGGAGCAAGTCTCATGAACGATGTCATGTAAGGTTAGCCCGGGCTGCTTCATCCCATCATACCGCAAGATGCAAAGTACACAAAAAGCAATTGATAATAAAAGCACCACCGCCCACAATGACCATTGTGTTCTACTCGTGCAATAGATCTACATATAGACACGGTTCTGATACCACTGTAGGGGTTCGTAGCATGGAAAACAAAAAATTTCTACCGCATGCACACAAGCAATCCAAGATCTATCTACTAGATTGTAGCAACGAGTCGATTAGAGTACTCACCCTCGAAGATTCCAAAGCGGTTAACGAGAGCAAATTCTCGTGGGTGATGTAGTCGTACACTTGCCGATCTCAAGATCACGTAGACGATCCTTCCCTGCGTTCGGCGCTTCCATGATCGGTCACGTTAAATTTTCGATGAAGATATTCCTGTCCCTTGTTCCAGCAAGCAGCGGAGGTTGTAGTTCTCCCCTCACGATTCCGGTATCACGACGGCGTGGTGTCGGGAGTAGAGGGAAGATCCTGCAGGGCTTCGCCTAAGCCGGTGCGAGTTATGGTGGATCTAGAGTTTTTCGGCGATCTATGTTTAGAAGGCCGAAGTGGAAGAGGAGGAGTCGGCGACGGTTAGGGTGACAGCGATGAGGCGGCGACGACGCGAGGCGGCGGCGTGACACGGGTGGAGGGCTGGCTCTTTTGTGTTTGGGGCAGCCCTCCCCCTCTATTTATGAGAGGGGGCATCCTTGGGAGGGGAGCGTTTGAATCCAAACCCAAACCCAAGTTGGATTGAAGGAAGGACTCTTTCCTTCTTCCACTAGGAAATCATTGTTCCAGTTTGACTTTTCAAACCTCCCGTTTGACTTTCAATTTAGAGCTTTAATTCTCTCTTGCAAATGCCCAAACCAAGTTACCTAGGATATGATTCAATCATTCCACTTACCCATGACACATTCATGGTCCATTCCCCTTCCGGTCCGGTGAATCTTCTAGAACCTTCTAGAACCTCTGCGATGAAAACATCAAAAACATTCCCGAACTCCGGAATCGGACTTTCCTTATATGAATCTTATCCTCCGGACCATTCCGGATCTCCTCGTGATATCCCGGATCCCATCCGAGACTCCGAACAACATTCGGTATCCCTACTAACATTCCATATCTAATAAACAACATCTAATCCTTAAGTGTGTATCCCTACGGTTCGTGAATTATGCGGACATGACCGAGACACTTCTCCGATCAATAACCAATAGAGGAATCTGGAAATTCATATGGCTCCCACATATTTCTACGATTACTTTGCGATTGAATGAACCACTTACATACGATACCAATTTCCCTTTGTCTCGCGATTGTTTACTTATCCGAGGTTTGATCGTCGGTATCTCTGCATACCTAGTTCAACCTCGTTACCAGTAAGTACTCTTTTCTCGTTCCTGTGATATGTGATCCCTTGTGAGCCAGTCACATGCTTGCAAGCCAATTGGATGACATTTCACCGAGAGGGCCTAGAGTATATCTATCCGTCATATGGATGGACAAATCCGACTCTTGATCCATGTGCCTCAACACATACTTCCCAAACACTCAATGCCACCTTTATAGCCACCCAGTTACGGTGTGGTGTTTGATGTCATCAAAGCATCCTTCCGATGATGGTGATTAGCATGATCTCATGGTCGAAGGAATTAGGTTACTATGTATCAGAAAGCTTATAGCAAATGAACTATTATAATGACTTGATCTTAATGCTACGCTTATCTTTAGGAGTATGTCCATCATACCATTCTCCTAATGATATGATATTGTTGTTAACAATATCTCAATGTTCATGATCGAGAAACCACGATCATCTATTAACCAACAAGCTAGTATTACAAAGAGGATTTACTAGGGACTCTAATTTAGTTTACAAATAACACAAGTATTAATGTTTCCGGTTAATACTGTTATAGCATGAATGTAAACATTTATCATAAACACAAAGATATAATAATAACCACTTTTATTATTGCCTCTAGGGCATATCTCCAACAAGATATCCCTTTTTTGCGGGTACATACTATAAATATCCCTCACGACGCATTATTTGTATGAATTGACATATAAGACTAGTTCTACACATGAGTTGATCTGTGCCCATTATTGTTGTTTTGCTAATCATTTGTGTACTCCAAATCTCTTGACATTTCCTTAAATTTAAGCATTCTTTTATATAACAGTTTTTTGATTTTTTTGGATAATTTTTCATAGTTTATACTATAGAATTGGTTTGACATTTTTAGGAAATTTGGAGCTATTTGTGGTGTGTTTTATTAGAATGATCCATCCATTTTTATTTTATCATGTTTCCTTCTCTTCCCCATGTTGTCAAAATGGCAGCATGAATTTGTTTTCCCACATGGAGTGATTTCACCCACGATGGAAGAAGTGGCGAACCTAAAAGCTTCTTGAAGACTGTAAATGTGCCAAATAAAGCTTCCATTTGTTTTGGACAAAACCTTCGTAGAAAGTTAGTAACGCAAGTTGCGGCACAATGGGGAATCTCGGGCTAGAAGGGCATTAGATCTGCCCATGGAAGGGGGGTCTCATGACATAGAAAAAACTCCTGGTGGCTTAGTTCGTGAGGTTTCTCATCCTGGCAACGAAATGAGTCCTTAGATTTTGATTATGAAAGTGGGTTGTGCTTCTTCTTTCTTGTGTTTGGCCTCACATGCCTGGAAAACAATTATGGATTCCACTTCACCAAAATTTCATATTGTAATATTCTTCAGCGTTGTTGATCCTATAAAACTACACTACTATATGAACGGATGGATGACCACAAAGTCGTGTCCTTTAGTATCCCATTGTTAGTATCACCTATCACCTGACTTTATTCCTTCTTGCCTTTGTTGTTGGATCAAGACACAGAACACCGTGAGCGCGAGTTAACTTTATTACTTGAACTGAGTATATGAGTTCCATAACAAGTATGGATGGACTTAAAAAGTGTGTTACACCGTTCATATATCAACAAAACTATACTGCCTCTGTTCCAAAATCCGATGTGTATAACTGTAATCTAAGTTGAAGCTTACTAGGTTTGACAAATATTAGAAAACAACATCTACAGCGGTGAACAAGTGCACCATGAAATTTTTTACTAACATATAATGATATTGCTTCCATATTGCATAGGGACAGAGCGAGGAATCATATACAAGAGGGGTCAACATAACATATTTTACTTAGAGGGGCCATACGAGTATATCTAGAGAATTTTTAGGTTTTACTACATAATACATGTTATTGCAGATTGTCATGGGCACCGGAGCAACGAGGCATGAAGATGGGCCGGCCCAGAGGCCACAACAGACTCGTCAAGCCAGCCAGCGTTACCTAGCTAGCGAGTGGACACTGACTGTTAAAGAGGGCGAGGTGCGCACGAGATGGGCATCGATGAAGAGAACTCTGAACTGGCTCCTTTCCTCCTTGGCTGTATTCCCTCTTCCCCACCCTTGGTTCCCGAATTCCTCCCCCTTTTCACGCTGATACACTTGTACCGAGACAGAAATCGAGTGAGGAATTGCAATTGAGAGAGCAGACTATACCGCTGATGTTCATATTTCATATTTTGGTCAAACTTGGTTAAATTTAAAAGACACTATTTAGTATATAGATTCATTTAAATTTTAAAAAACCAAGACATCTATTTTGAGATGGAGGGAGTACTACATAATACCTAGGGGGATTAGAACGTCCCTGGTATTGCTGATGTTCACATTTCAGTCTATAAACTTGGTCAAACTTAAAAGACAGTTTAGTATTTTTGACCGAATTTAAACGCTTTAGGGTTTAAGAGGGACACAATGGGTATAACATGTTGTGTAACCTCCACCACCTTGGAGGCGGTAAGCTGGCAGGCAGTTGTCATGTCAAGTCACTGGGTCCATGCTTTGGCATGTATGGCAAACGACGTGCCCAGCTACGCACGAGCCGATCGGTCTTGGTTTTCCTGCAGGTCCGTTTCCCTGTCACGCGTGGCTCCCACCTTATACGTTGGCACTCTCCCCGTGTGCGGAGACCGGAATGGTGCAGCGTTGAACCGGGCAGAGATCGAGGCCGGGGGCCCCTGGACAGCATGGTGGTCACGGCCGATAACGACGGGTCGATCGATCATGCGGTGCGTGCTGCAGAGACACAGCGATCTTCACTGTATCTGTATGCATGGAGGAGATTGAACTCCATCATCGTCTTTAATTTTCTTTCTCCTCGCGCGCGTGCATCATCGATCGACGCCTCCTTCACTTTGTGTGTGTAACTTGTGTCGTGTTTGAATATACAGGCAGGCAGGGAGAAGGCGGTCGCCAAAGCTGTACCTGTATGATCGATCACTTCACCTCATCGTCATGGTCATGCATCAAGCCCATGACGTAGCCCACCTCCGCCGGCCCCGATCCGGGTCTCCGTTTATAAAAACGTCGCCAGGCCGGGGGACAAGGGAACAGGCACGCAGCACCTGAGCGAGAATCCACGGGATAACTGCAGCTAGCCCGCGCGAGAGATCACGGATGACGAAGCTAGATGACGACCACATGGTTGCCGGCAACGACGTCGTCGGACAGCACAGCCCCGCCGTGGCAACATTGATGCCACCCGCTCCCGCTGCTACTCCTTTTCCTATCGCTACCACCATGGGTACGTACGTACAATGTTTCTGCATATACTTGCACAGCTCCATTATTTGCATGCACGCTCTGACCTGGGTATTCATCGGCACGCGCGCGCTAGGTGCCGGCGGCGGCTTATTCACGGCGGCGCAGTGGGCGGAGCTGCAGCGGCAGGCGCTGATCTACAAGCACATGGCCGCCTCCGCGCCCATCCCCTCCTACCTCCTCTTCTCCGACATCAACGCCGCCGCCGCCGCGCCTACACAAGCCGCATCGTCGTCGTCCTACTACTACTGCTACAACGCCACGCCGCTGCTCGTCCCGCACTACCAGGCGCACCAGGCGGCGAGGATGTCCATGCTTCTGCAGTGCATGCAGCAGGCCGTCGTGCGGCGGCGGTGCGGCCGGACGGACGGCAAGAAGTGGCGGTGCGCCAGGGACGCCGAGCCCGACCAGAGGTACTGCCAGCGCCACCTCAGCCGCGCCGGCCGCCCGCGCCACCCTCCACCTGCGAAAAAGCAGCAGCAAGATCATGCGGCTGCTGCTGTGGTGGATGGTGGTCAGCGTCGTCGTGACCGGCACAAGTCGTCCGCTCATACCGATCATGGTACCAAGCCGTCGTCGTCGTCGTCGGCCGGCAACAACCTTAAGGCTGCTTCTGCTGCGGGAGGCCTGTTGGAGTTCGCCGGTGGCGTTTGCCTACCGGAGCAGCCAGAGAACCGGCTCAGCCTCAACTGCGACAACATCGCCGACCTCTACTGCAATAGGCAGGTGGCCTCCATGGCCGCACCGTCGTCGTCGACGGTCATGGACGATCATGCCAGCGATCATGGCACAGCAGCAAGCTGGGTGGGCATCGGGGGACCTCTCGGGGAGGTGCTCGGCCTCGCCGCTCAGGTTCAGTGGCCTGTTTGAGGCTGCATCGAGCAATCACAAAAAATGACCACCGCCTCCTCCATGCGTGTTGCATGCCATGGTCATTCACCGTCCTTTAGTATGCAGGTCAAAGTCTGTCCCCGACTATGTGTGTAGCAAATTAAATCGTTGTTGTGCTAAAACTCAGGACTCAGGAGCCGACTGCGCCGGCTGCATTCTAGCCACCACCTCGCTGCTTACCCGTTGCACTTTCCTTTCCTTTTGGTTTTCATGTGATTACACCGTTTTAGTGCCCCTTTCGAGTGACGTCATTCCTTTTTAAAGGACGTCGTGGAGATTCCCATTCCACCTTACCCAAGTGCCGGGGAAAACCCTAGGTCCAGTGCGCTAGTCCGGCCAGCAGCACCATGTGACAGTGTCTCCCTTCTTGATGGTGCTACTTAGTACAGGACGCTTCGGGGTGCTTGGAGTGTGCTGGGACATAGTCGGAGGGCTCAATGGTCACACATCGTCATCGTTTAGTTGATCCATCGTTATCTTCATTTCTTTTTTTTGGGTATGTTTTTTATGTCGCCAAGCATTTTCTTGGTGTCAAACTCTTGTACTATGTGGGTGCTTGCTATATTAATATAGCGATAGGAAAGCCTGTTTCGATAGACTGTAATTGTACCCTTTTAATCCGTTGTGATTTGTCTAAGACATAAGCACCTGCATTTTAGGGCGTCGCATATAGCAAACTAAAAAAATACCCCGCGCGTTCAGAACTCTACCTTATAAATAATAGGGTATTAGACGCTTGAAGCACATTTTATCTATGAAATATGCCATACTCAATTGGTCACACCGCATTGCGGCTGAAGCATACGCTATAAAATGTTGAAATTGATGCTGCAATTTTAATATAAAAACTTTCAGACTATAAACTAAAAGTGAATAGTAACACATTAAGCAGGAAAACATGTAAAACGAAGAAATATGTAGTTCATGTTTGATGTTGGAAATAAAATAAATAAGCGAACTTATGAGATCTTACACTTAATTATCTATGATATCATCATATAGTATATCTATTTATCGGATGGATATTAAGTGAATACCCACAGGGTATATACGCGTTGCATGTGGCACCGTCGAATACACATTCACTTATATGAAGCGGATGACAGCTAAGCACCGAGATAAGCATATCCAATAATCTTGTAATATCTATATATTATTGGATTCAATTTGTGCACAGTGGTCGACGCTGTATGACAGTGAATGTGTATCGGCCGACGTGAATAACAATGCTAGCGTGGTGACTGTCTGCCGAGGAAGAAACATGAAGGACGGCCTCTAGGTCAGGCAGGCGTCACTGCACTGCCGGTTTTATGCGACTTGAATCGATGGTCGTGGTACCAGGGGGTTAATTGTAAAAAACCACGATAATTGTGTGAGAAGTTCAAAAATCCATCACCTTTAAGCAGATTTGTAAAAATCCATATACATCGAGTTTGTGACTTGCAATGTGCACTAATGCTAAGACTTGGTCACGCTAACAACATTTCTGGCAACGAGGGGGTGACGTGGCATGATAATTATGGTCGAGGGTGACAAAAGCGAGGCGAATTTTAAAATAGGAGGTTTCTGTAATTTTTCTCTAGCTGCTCCTCTCTCTCCTCATTTTTCTTTTTTTTCCTATTTTAAACTACCTATCTTCCTCCAATAGAAAAAAACGGAGAGAGAACAGATTGGCCCGGAGCAACTGTGGCCGGCATTGACGGTGAGGAAACCGCTATGCCTTTGGCCGGCGAGGCGCGTAAGATGGCCCCTGGCGCGCATTGCATCAAATCAGGTGGATTCGCGGTGGTAGGAACCATCATCGTCGGAACCGGGGTCGGCAAGATGTGTGTCCTCTAGAATGTCGGGTAGCCGGACCTTGATGGCGCTGCGTCAACGTGGAGCGCTTCGTCGGAAAATCCCAAGAGCAAGATATGATGTAGCACAGCAGCAAGTCTTACCTCAGTAAGAAACCGAGGTTATCGAACCAGTAGGAGGAAGGAAACGTCTCAAAGGTGTTGCAAGTAATGTGGAAACCTGCACAACACAAACTCAAGACTTTGCCCCAACTAACAGTGAGGTTGTCAATCTTACCGGTTGCTGTAACAAAGGATTAACTGTATGGTGTGGAAGGTGATGATGGTTTGCAGCAAGTAAAGAATAACAATAGAAGATGTATCAAAGGTAAAGATTTGATCGGGGTCCATAGTTCACTAGAGATGTTCTTCTTAGATAACCAAATATGGCACGCTGGGTAAATAAATTACAGCAGGGCAATTGACAAGACTGAGCAAGGCATAACAATGCAATACTAGACATAAAAATCCTATGATATTCGATTGGGCAATACAAAAAGATACATAGACCGTCATCCAACTGCATTTATGATTAGAAGTCCACCTTTGGGTTATCATCCAAACCCCCTCCAGTATTAAGTTGCAAGCAACAGACAACTGCTTTAAGCAAAGTGTGTAAGGTAAACAATCTACTTGCTCCATGAACAAGAGACCGTTGTTTTCTCCCTAGTGACAACAACACATATACAATCTTTGAGATTTCTGTCACTTCCCTTGATTAAATAGAGGCATGAACCCACTATCGAGCATAAATACCCCCTCTTGGAGTCACTAGCAACTACTTGTCCAAGATAGCTACTAACAACGGAGAGCATGCACGATCACAAACAACACTGACGTGATAGAATCAATAAGACAAAACCATTAATCAATCTGATATAGTAATCTCAATATCCATCGGATCCCCGCAAATACAACATGCATGATTACAAATAGATAAGATCTTGATCATGAACGGAGCTCACAATATCTAGACATGAAAGAACAAATGAGGAGATACAACCATCTAGCTACTACATGGACCCGTAGTCCAAGGTGGAACTACTCACACTTCATACCGGAGGCTGGCATGATGAAGAACAAGGCCTCCGGGATGATCTCCCCTCCGGCAGGGTGCCGGGAAGAGATTCAGATCCCCCCGATCTAGGGACGATGGTGGCGGCGACTACAGACGGTTTCGTAGAATATTGATCGGGTGCTTAGGGTTTAGGCATCGGGGCTTCTTATAGGCGAAGAGGCGAGGCTGGGAGGCGGCCAGGAGGCCCACACCCTGCCCAGGCGCGACCCAGGGTGGGCCCGCGCCTAGGGGTGCGGCCGCCCTGTGGCGCCCCTCCGTCTCTCCTCTGGACTCTGTGTTCTCCTCGGTGAAATATTGACTTTGGCTTTTGTCCCGTCCAATTCCGAGAATATTTCCTTACTAGCTTTTTTTTAGAACCAAAAACAACAGAAAACATGCAAATCGCACTGTGGATACTTGTTAATAGGTTAGTACCAGAAAACATATGAAAAGCACCTCAAATTGTGGACAAAGTAAAGCAAAGTAGATACTAAACAAGCATGAAACATAAAAAATTATGGATACGTTTTTGACGTATCAAGCATCCCCAAGCTTAACTCCTGCTTTTCCTCGAATAGGTAAGTGATAAAAAGAATATTTTTGAGGTGACATACACAATCAAAACCAAGATCAAACCATTTGCAAGCATTGAAAGCTGGGATCAAAGAACTCTAAACATGAGCATGAAAGATGGAGTTCTAACAATAAGACAAAGTAACTATGCATGCAACATGAAAGGCTACAAATAAAGATCATAAATAACATGCATTGAAAAACGTTTGTTTGTTTCACATACAGAAAACATGGCATAGCGGCATTCAGCTTGTCCCTCCTGGAGTAGCAAATAGATGAATAGGACACCTTCAAAGTTCATAAGAGTGACTAGATACAAATAGCACAAGAACAAGCAATACAACAATATGCATCAATCAATAAGTTTTGGGACACTGCACATAGAACTTAGAATGGCAACTATGCTCTCTTAACTGGTGCCTAAAGGTAGAAGGAGGAGACCCAATATAATATTGGAAGAAAAGCCCTTCATAAAGGGAAGCAGGAATTTCAAGTTTCAAAAAGAGCTTCCAAAAATTATGGTACTTCTTAGCTTTTAGCCCTCATTGCCCATATCATAAGATCTTGAAGTGATTAAGGTTAAAGTGAACAAACTATGGAGTATATGCTTGACAAAGTATAAGTTGGCAATCTCATGTCCCTTGAATACGAGGGCCGCACCTCATGCTACTCAACTTTAGTCACCTGTAAGTTCTTGCCATAGTAAGTACATATGTATCAAAGAGAACCGCCAACGGGGTACCCCTTGCACATGGTACAGGAGCTATCATATAACCAAAATGACAAGGCAAGCAGACAATAAGCATCTCAACGATCTTTTTATTTGCTATTTGCATAGGTTTTTATTGAAGATGCTTCACTGATTGTTCATTATGGTGATGCTGCAAGTTTCCATCATGATTAGGCATGGCTTAGGCTAGCGGCACAGGCGTTTCTCTAACACAAAATACATAACTCCATGGACTTACAAGCTCCCTTTTTATTTCACATCGGCGACATCCATAGACAAAAGAGCATGATATCAACTGTGTACAAAGTACAAGTACAATGTTGAAAACGTTACCCATGACAACATGGTTCTGCTAATTCCAACGTATAAGTGCAAGCATATACAACATAGATGACACAATGATTCAAGTTTATTAGGGGCAAGGAATATAAAGTGTGCCATCAAGTTTGTGAGAGCTTTAATCACTAAGTTTTCACATAACAAAATACTTTTTAATTGGAAGATAGCTGAAAACAAGAATATACTTGGAATGGTGTTACACACCATGCTTAGGAATTTATAGTGGACACTTTGGAATAACTTGGTTTCTTGGAAGTTGGAAGCATGAGTAGAGCTTACTCATACAAGTGGAGGCTAGCAAAAGACTGGGAGCAACCAACTAAGAGAGCAATAATGGTCATAATCATGCAGAGCGACAAAACATTACTAATCAAAGCATAGAGTGGTACTACAAGTCAAGGACTAAACGATCATAGAGGCTATGGTGACTTGTTCATAGTCATAACATTGTGTGAGCATGTGCCAAGTCAACTCAAACAAAACATCAAAGGAGAATACCACAATACTATGCTTTTGCATGCTAAAACAATGCATGATTCCTTCAAGGCTCACTAAGCAATACCAATTGTTTGGAACAAGTCATGCTACAACAATAATAACTAAGCATAAGTTCAAAACAACACCTAGTATGACATGCTAAAGTCTAAGTCACAGTTAATGCAATCTCCTCTTGCACTTTCAAGCAAGAACTTTCTACTCCTTTCCAACATCAATCAACTTATTTGAAACAACACAGCGAGAACGGGGGTCCAAACTACTTTATTCAAGCAAACTAAGAAAATTAAACAAAAACTAAGATGCTCCAAGAACAACACAACAGTGCATGAAACAATAAAAACGAAATGTCTAGAAAGACCTGAGCTTTTTATTGATGAAGAAGGGGATGCCCAAGGCATCCCCAAGCTTTGACGCTTGTACCTATTGGATATTTCTTGGTGTGACACCAGGGTGGAATCCCCAAGCTTGAGCTTTTGTCCATTCTTCATCTCATTACATCATTCTCTCTCTACACCTGAATTTTTTCCTTCATACAAAACTTCACACAATCTTCATTAGCAACATTAGTGTATTCAAAAGATAATAGACCCTTGGGTTTAGCTTTAGTACAAAAAAACTTTCACTAAAAACACAAGATACTGTATCAACTTCTTTGAAAAGCTCAATTTCCCAAAAAGAACCCAAAAAGGAATCAATAAGAAGCAAATACAAATAATGGCTCGAATCAAAAAGTGTTGAACTAACGAAAGTTATCTAACATACTGGGGGATTTATTCGTAACTTTTCAGCTCAATCCGATTTATAGAGACTCCTCACGAATTTTTATGGTGGAGGACAGAAATCTGCTTCGGGACAACAACTCCCCAAATCTTACTTCCCTCTCATTAGAGGTCATTCTTGGCACAAAAAGCAAACAAAAAGGATAAGGAGAGGTCATTACTGAAGTAATAACTTCCAAGACTCAAGGAAACTCTTGGGTTATCTCCCAACAAGTACTTTTCTTTAACGCCTTTAAGTTAGGTACAAGAAGCAAGAAGTCAAGTATTTTCAAATGAAGAAGTATTAACATCAATACTTGTAAATTCTTCAGCTATGAAAGGTATATCATCCAAATGATTTTTGGAGGATCCCTTCTCATCTCTCTTTGGTTCACTACTTTCATCAAAAGGATTTTCAGGAACAATCCAATCAAAATTCTTTTCAAAGGCTTTATGCATCCCAACAAGCTTAAAAGGTATGGGTATCCTAAATTCCTCTCTAGGTTTGGTTTTATCTGAAGTACCCACAACATCTACACATGAGCCTAGCTTATTAAAATGCTCAAAGACCTTTTTGGCTTCCTTAGCAACATCATGGAACTCTTTTAGTAAAGTTTCAAGAATAAATTCTCTCTTTTCAGCATTCTTTTCTTCTTATAGTTTTAGGAACAAAATTTGCATTATGGGGTTAAGGCTAACAAACCTAGCCTCCAACATATGAACTAAATAAGCTGCAACAATTTTATAATTAGGAGAAAGTTCTGCTATAGATCCATCCTCAATATTCTCATGCTTGCTAACATGATTAAAAAATTCTTCAATATTTTCTTTCCCAATTAAAGAGCCACTACCTATCGAAAGGTCCTTCAGGGTGAAATTGGGGAAAAAAATGGTGAGCTAGATCAAGGTGGCAACTAGAGTAGGAGCTAATTTTTTTTGTTTTTGATAAGAGAAAGCAAACCAAACTAAACTATTTTTTGGAGTTTTTGATAAAAAGAAGCAAACAAAACCAAGCAAAAGAAATTAAGCAAACCAAAAACAAAGTAAAGAGAAAGGTTGAGGACTTCCCTTGTGCAGACATCCTTACCCTCCCCGGCAACGGCGCCAGAAAATCTTGATGGCGCTGCGTCAACATGGAGCGCTTCATCGGGAAACCCCAAGAGCAAGGTACGATGCAGCACAGCAGCAAGTCTTCCCTCGGTAAGAAACTGAGGTTATCGAACCAGTAGGAGGAAGGAAAGGTCTCAAAGGTGTTGCAAGCAACGTGAAAACCTGCACAACACAAACTCAAGAATTTGCCCCAACTAATAGTGAGGTTGTCAATCTCATCGGTTGCTGTAACAAAGGATTAACTGTATGGTGTGGAAGGTGATGATGGTTTGCAGCAAGTAAACAGTAACAGTGGAAGTTGTATCAATGATAAAGATTGGACTAGGGTCCATAGTTCACTAGAGGTGTTCTCCTTAGATAAACAAACATGGCATGCTGGGTAAACAAATTACAGCAGGGCAATTGACAGGACTGAGCAAGGCATAACAATGCAATACTAGACATAAAGATCCTATGAGATTCGATTGGGCAATACAAGAAGATACATAGACCGCCATCCAACTACATCTATGACTAGAAGTCCACATTTGGGTTATCATCTGAACCCCCTCTAGTATTAAGTTCCAAGCAACATACAAGTGCTTTAAGCAAAGTGTGTATGGTAAACAATCCACTTGCTCCATGGACAAGATACCATTGTTTTCTCCCTAGTGGCAACAGCACATCTACAACCTTAGAGATTTCTGTCACTTCCCTTGATTAAATAGAGGCATGAACCCACTATCGAGCATAAATATCCTTCTTGGAGTCACTAGCAACTACTTGGCCAAGATAGCTACTAACAACGGAGAGCATGCAAGATCACAAACAACACAGACATGATAGAATCAATAAGACAAAACCATTAATCAATATGACATAGTAATCTCAATATCCATCGGATCCCCGCAAACACAACATGCATGATTACAAATAGATGAGATCTTGATCATGAACAGAGCTCACAAGATCTAGACCTGAAAACACAAAGGAGGAGATACAACCGTCTAGCTACTACATGGACCCGTAGTCCAAGGTGGAACTACTCATGCTTCATACCGAAGGCTGGCATGATGAAGAAGAAGGCCTCCAGGATGATCTCCCCTCCGACAGGGTGCCGGGAAGAGCTTCAGATCCCCCGATCTAGGGACGATGGTGGCGGCGGCTACAGACGGTTTCATGGAATATTGATCGGGTTCTTAGGGTTTAGGCATTGGGGGCTTCTTATAGGCAAAGAGGCGAGGCTGGGAGGCGGCCAGGGGGCCCGCACCCTGCCCAGGCGTGGCTCAGGGTGGGCTCGTGCCTGGGGGGTGCGGCTGCCCTGTGGCGCCCCTCCGTCTCTCCTCTAGACTCCGTGTTCTCCTCGGTGAAATATTGACTTTGGCTTTTGTCCCGTCCAATTCCGAGAATATTTCCTTACTAGCTTTTCTGGAACCAAAAACAGCAGAAAATAGGCAACTAGCACTGTGGCAACTTGTTAATAGGTTAGTACCAGAAAACATATGAAAAGCACCTCAAAGTGTGGAGAAAGCAAAGTAGATACTAAACAAGCATGGAACATAAAAAATTATAGATACATTTCCGACGTATCAGACCTCCACGGGGATGAGCGCGTCAGGGAGATGGCCGCATCGGGTCCCAGATTGTCTGTGCAACGTCACAACGGGTCGCGCACATCAGGGATCCAACTGGCGGCGCTGGGGATCCGTCCGGAAGCAGGACGCCGGGGACTGTCAGGGGTGAAGGTGACGGTGGGGAGAGACGTCTTCGACAGTCGGGACAGAGGTGGTGCTGGGGAGGGGCTCCACCGTCATCTGGGCCGGAGGTGGTGCTCGGGAGGGGTGCCGCCGAAGACCAGGATGGAGGTGGTGGTCGAGATGTGTTGGGTGGTGTAGGGGATTTGGGGCACGAGCGAGATTGTGGGAAGAGGCAGCGACAAGGGTGGTGGGGAGGGGTGGTGCTTGAGGCTAGGAGGGTGGTGGTGGTGGGGAGGGGCGGTGGTGGTGGTAGGGAGGGTGGCGACGGCCACGCCAGTGGTGGTGGTTGGGATGATGAAAAATAACACAAGAAAAAGTACTAAATTAAATTAAATAGGTAATTTTATTTTGCGTGGGAGAGGAGCTGGCATGTGGGGTAAAGGGAAAAATTGCAAAAACCTCCATTTTAAATTCTGTCTCAGTTTTGTTACCCGGTCATAATCAGTGTGCCATGTCATCCCTGACATCGGGTCCGACTGTCACAATCGTGGTTAGCGTGGCTAAAATTAAGTATCAATAAACATTGCAAGACACATACTGAATGTGTGTGAATTTTTCCAAATTTGCTCAACAATAGTGTTTTTTTACTTTTAGCATGATTGTCACGGTTTTTTGCAATTAAGTATGATACCGGGGATGGAGGACGTGCTTGTCAAGAAGCTGAAGATCATGGTAAAGGCAATCAAGGTGCCAGTCCGGATCAATGCATTCTGTGAGATTCCTATGCAAATGTAGTGGTTAGAGGCGGTCCAGGATTCACATGTTTAGTTTGGGCACTTCATGGTGGTCCATTGTGGATGTTCTTTGTTACGTGGCTGTGATATACAATCTAAAGGTTACATTTGTTTTTCTAAAGAGTTTATATTAATATCATCGACATACCAATTATACCAAGCATCTACAACAACGCAAGCGTCCTTACGGATGCACACATCTCATAAAAAAGAATTATAAAAAAATCCCGCTACATGGAACTATTCCTCGTAGCAACGACTCTGAAGGAAACCAGAAACCGGCCAGAGGTGTGGGGATCGCTGTGTCGGATCTAATAAAGGAGGTGGTCCTTTGGTTTCTTTCGCACGATGACGAAGGTCTGCTTGATGTCTATCCTCGCTGATCTGGTCTGGAGCGGTGGGTTCCGGAAGGCTCCGTCGGTGAACTTCCATGGGCGTATCATGCCTGGAGATTGCTGAATCGGAAGGTATGCGGTCGTGCGCACCTTGTTTTTCTGTGCATTTGGTTTCAACGGGAGCGTTGCGAAGCTCTGTTGTTTGTTCCCACCAAGTGTCATTCTTGGAGCCATGGTGAAGTCAGATGCGGATAATGTCAGGAAAGCGGAAATATGAGGGTAGCGATGTTGATTTTAGTTCTTGTGGCGACAGAGATCTGGCTGCGGGATCTAGGACTCTTTGCAGCAAATGTTGGTGCGGGAAGACAACACAGGGGAGTTTACAGTCTTACCTTTCAGGGTGAAAATCCAAGGTCTGGCCTTAACTGGTTGTGCGTGGCAATGACCTTGTTGAAGGCATTGCTTTGTGAGCGAGGACTTTCTCCAGGGTGAAAACCTATGATCTTTGATCGGGAAACGACAACACTTGGGCACTGTTTCCTTCTTGAAGGCGTTGTTATTGGAGTGGAGGACTACTGGTGTTGTTCTGATGGTGTTAGTGTCATTGCTTTGAGGATAAGTTCTCTGTAGCGGGACTTTCCTTTTTTGTAATTCTTCTTTATTTTTTTCTGGGTTGTGTGCATCCGTAGGGACGCTAGGTATGCGTTGTTGCAGAGGCTGGGTGTAATTGGTATCCCTGTGATATTAATATATACTCGTTTTCAAAAAAAATAGCAACGACACTGACACCACCAGAACAACACCAATAGTCCACCACTCCACTAACAACGCATTCAAGAAGGAAATAGTGCACAAGTCCCGGCGTTGTCTGATCAAAGATCATAGGTTTCACCCTGAAAAAAGTCCTCTCTCGCAAAACAATGCATTCAACAAGTCCATTGCCAGACACAACCAGTTAAGGCCAGATCTTGGATTTGCACCCTGCAAGGTAAGACCGGGAACTCCTCCTATGTTGTCTCTCCCCACAAACAGTCGCTGCTGCGAGTCATGGATCCCACAGCCAGTTCGCCATCACCACAAAGACTCAAATCACCATCGCCGCTCTTATATTTCCGCTTTCCTGACATTCTCCGCATCTGACTTCACCATGGCTCATTAAATGGCACTTGGTGGGAACAAACAACAGAGCTTCGCAATGTACCCGCTGAAACCAAACGGCCAGAAAAACAAAGTACGCACGACCAAATACCTTCTGATCTAGCAATCTCAGGGCCTAATGCGCCCATATAAGTTTGCCGGCGGAGCCTTCCGGAACCCGCTAATGGTGGCTCGGATCAATATAGAGCTTAGTTGGGAGTCCCCAAGAGGAAGGTGTGATGAGCACAGCAACAAGTCTTCCCTTAGTAAAAGAAACCAAGGTTATCGAACCAGTAGGAGGAAGGAAACGACTCAAAGGTGTTGCTAGCAACTTGGAAACCTGCTCAACACAAACTCGGTACTTTGCCCCAGCGAACAGTGAGGTTGTCAATCTCACCGGTTTGCTGAAAACAAAGGATTAACTGTATGGTGTGGAAGGTAATGGTGGTTTGCAGAAAGTGAACAGTAACAGTGGAAGATGTATCAATGGTAAAGATTGGACCGGGGTCCATAGTTCACTATAGGTGCTCTCCTTAATATAAACAAACATGGCATGGTGGGTAAACAAATTACAGCAGAGCAATTGACGGGACTAAGCAAGGCATAACAATGCAATATTAGACATTCATGATCCTATGAGATTTGATTGGGCAATACAACAAGATGCATAGACCGCCATCCAACTGCATCTATGACTAGTAATCCACCTTCAGGTTATTATCCGAACCCCCTCCAGTATTAAGTTGCAAGCAACGGATAAGTGCTTTAAGCAAAGTGTATAAGGTAAACAATCCACTTGTTCCATGAACAAGAGACCGTTGTTTTTCCCTAGTAGCAACAACACATCTACAACCTTAGAGATTTCTGTCACTTCCCTTAGACTAAATAGAGGCATGAACCCACTATCGAGCATAAATACCCCCTCTTGGAGTCACTAGCATCTACTTGGCCAAGATAGCTACTAGAAATGGAGAGCATGCAAGATCACAAACAACACAGACATGGTAGAATCAATAAGACAAAACCATTAATCAATCTGACATAGTAATCTCAATATCCATCGGATCCCCACAAACTCAACAATTAGATGATCTTGATCATGAACGGAGCTTACAAGATCTAAACATGGTAGCACAAAGGAGGAGATAGATAAGATATATAATAGATACAAACAAATATGCGATGTAATATCAGAGAGATATACCCATGAAAACGAAAAGAAAAGCTGACAGAGTTCAACTGTGAAAGTGAGATCTGATCGATCTTGCCGATCTCATCGAGAGAGAAAAAGCGCCAATCGCAGATCAGATCCGATGTGTGCTTCACAGGCAAGCGCACAACCCACCTCCTCTCCTCGCCCAAATGAGAGCACGCACTCTTTCTTGCTTCTTTCCACCGGGAACATGTATCTACGCTAGTCCGAGACCATGACCATGGGGATTAATAGAGGGAGAGAGATCCTTCACGCAATGACTTTTTTTCTTCTTGTGATTTACTTTTAATAGTATATCTTTCCCCTTTTGTTACGATATATTACATGATTCGATCATCATATCGTCCATACCATACCTGATCTGCTATCGACTCACTTCTCTTTTCTCGCTTTTCGTTATATAACATTCTCTAGTGATCACTCTTGCTTGCAAGCTAATCAATGTGATATCATTATACTCAAAATGACTTTGAACTTATTGCTATACTATATATGAATCATCAATGTTCATCATCATCTAATTGTTATTGACAATATCCAATGTCCACCCAATGTGTAAAAACCTTGATCTCTCATCTCATCAATCAATCTTTTATGAGAGAGAGGCTTAAGAAACTTTCTTTTGTTTATTTTTTACACAACACATAACGCTATTATTATAACACAAAATACATTAGCAAAAAAAAAAAACATCTATCATATACTTGGAATACACATAATAAACACTTTATTATTGCCTCTCAGGGCATATTCCCTTCAATAGAACCATATAGCTACTACATGGACCAATAGTCCAAGGTGGAATTACCCACGCTTCATACCGGAGGCTGGCATGATGATGAAGAAGGCCTCCGAGATGATCTCCCCTCCGACAGGGTGCCAGGAAGAGCTTCAGATCCCCTCGATCTAGGGACGATGGTGGCGTCGGCTACGGACTATTTCTTGGAATATTGATAGGGTACTTAGGGTTTTGGGTATCGGGGGCTTCTTATAGGCGAAGATGCGAGGCATGGGACACCCAGGGTGGTCGCACCCCCCAAGGGCGGGCTAGGGTTAGCCGCGTGGCCAGGGGGTGTGCCCCCCTAGTGGCTCCCCTTCGTCTCGTACTCTGGCTCCATGTTCCCTACGGTAAAATATTGACTTGGGCTTTTGTCCCGTCCAATTCCGAGAATATTGATTTTCTGCCTTTTCTGGAACCAAAAACAGAAGAAAACGGGAAACTGGCACTGTGGCATCTTGTTAATAGGTTAGTACCAGAAAATATATAAAAATACCTCAAAGTGTAGACAATGCAAAGCAAAGTAGATACTAAACAAGCATGAAACATCAAAAATTATAGATACGTTTCCGACGTATCAAGCATCCCCAAGTATGTAAGTGATAAAAAGAATAATTTTTGAGGTGACATGCACCATCAAAATCAAGATCAAACCATTTGCAAGCATTGAAAGCTGGGATCAAAGAACTCTAAACATGAGCATGAAAGAATAAGTTCAAACAATAAGGCAAAGTGACTATGCATGCAACATGAAATGTTACAAACAAAGATCATGAATAACAATGCATTGAAAGACGTTTGTTTGTTTCACATATAGAAAACAAGCATAGTGGCATTCAGCTTGTCCCTCATGGAGTAGCAAATAAATGCACAGGACACCTTCAAAGTTCATAAGAGTGACTAGATACAAATAGTTTATGAGAAAGCAATATGAACAATATGCATCAATCACTAAGTTTTGGGACAATGCACACATAACTAAGAATGGAAACTATGCTCTCTTAATTGGTGCCTAAGGATAAAAGGTGGAGACTCAATATAATAGTGGAAGAAAGGCCCTTCACAAAGGGAAGCAGGAATTTCAAGTCTCATAAAGAGCTTCCAAAAATTATGGTACTTGTTAGCTTTCAGCGCTCATTGCCCCTATCATAAGCATCTTGAAGTGATTAAGGTTAAAGTGAACAAACTATGGAGTATATACTTGACAAAGTATAAGTTGGCAATCTCACGTCCCTTGAATACGAGGGCCACACCTCATGCTACTCAACTTTAGTCACCTGTAAGTTTGTGTCATAGTAAGTACATGTGTAACATAGAGTGAAGGGTTTCGCAGCATAGTAAATCAAAAAAATTCTACGGATGCGAACGGGAAAGCCAAGATCTAATCTAGGAGATGCAAACAACGAGGGGGAATAGATGAGATCTTAATACCCTTAAATATTCGCATAGCGGAACGTTCTACAGAACGTGGGTGATGTATTCGTACTCGCTTCTCCTCCTCGTGATCCGATCCGATCTAACACCGCAAGTGGCGATGCCTCCGAGAGATGCACACGTGCAGAACCTCGACGTCTCCTCCTTCCTTGGTCCAGCAAGTATGGTGGAGATATGGATTGGATATACAACATGACGGCGCGATGCAAGCAGTGGAGAGTTTCTGCAGCAGGGCTTCGCCTACACGCAGTCGGGAGGGAGAGAGAGAGGAGGGCAGCAGGGCGGCTAGGGCTTGAGGAGGAGGTGTAGGGGAGGGGTGCGTCCCCAGCCCTTTTTATATAGAGGGGTGGGCGGCCAGCCCTAGCCCCTCCCCCAAGCCCTAGGCCGGCGGCCAAGGAGGGAGGAGTGGGGGACAAGTTCCCCCCCTTCTAGAAGCTCCCCTAGGGTTTTGCCCTAGGCTTGGTCGGCTGGGCCCTATGGGGCTTGTGCCCCTGGCCCAATGCGTCCAGGGCACTCCCTCATAGGCCCATGCCCCCTCCCGGCAGGTGGGGCCACGTTGGTCCCCCTCTGGAAGGTTCTAGAAGCTTCCGGTACAATACCGATTAACCCGAAACAATTCCGAACTCCAAAACCTGCATTGCCTTATATGAATCTTATTCTCCGGACCATTCCAGAACCTCTCGTGATGTCCCGGATCCCATCCGAGACTCCGAACAAAAACTCATAAACCAATTATCCAATATATCCTAGCGTCGAGACACGTTAAGTGTGTGACCCTTCGGGTCCGAGAATATGCAGACATGATCTTCTATCAATAATCAACGGCGGGGTATGGAAACCCATATTGACTCCCACATATTCATCGATGATCATATCGGATGAACCACGATGCCAGGATTCAATCAATCCCATATATATATTCCCTTCGCCTCGCGATATTTTACTTGCCCGAGATTTGATCGCTTGCATCAGTCATACCTAGTTCAATCTCGCTCACGCAAGTACTTTACTCGTCGTAATCCGATATCACTTTGTGATTAACTCCTTAACCACATGCTTGCAAGCGTGTTGATATCGACACCGAGTGGGCCCGAAGTATATCTCTCTGACTTGGGAGGGACAAATCCCATCTCGATACATACAACCCAACAGGTACTTTCCGATCACCTGAGAGACACCTTTATGATCACCCTCTCATAGGATGACGTTTGATGACCTCACAGATTTCTTCCGATACCAGGGAGTTGTATTATCTCATGGTCTAAGGAATACAATATTTGACATAAGAAAAGCTTCGCAAAGATGAACATCATGACACGATCTAATTGCTCCGCTTAGTTTGGGTATGTCCATCATATCATTCTCCCAATGATATGATCTCATTATTAATCGACAACTCATGTCTATGGTTAGGAAACCTTAACCATCATTAATCAATGAGCTAGTCCATAGAGGCATACTAGGGACACGGTGTTGTTCACAAACCACACAAGTATTAAAGTTTCCGCTTAATACAATTCTAGCATGGAATACAAACTTTATCATGAACAAGAATTATAATAATAACATCTTTACTATTGCCTCTAGGGCATAATTCCAACAGTCTCCCACTTGCACTAGAGTCAATAATCTAGTTTACATCTAGCAACAATCTAACACCCATGGCACTAAGGTGATGATCATGTTTTGCACGTGGAAGAGGTTTAGTCAATGGATCTGCGACATTCAGATCTGTATGTACTTTGCTAATCTTCAGATCTCCATCTGCTATATAATCTCGAATTATATGAAACTTGTGGTTGATATGCTTGGTCTTTGGATGATATCTTGGTTCCTTAGCTAGTGCTATGGCGCCAGTGTTGTCACACAATATCTCCAGTGGGTCCAATGCACTTGGAACCACACCAAGCTCAGTGATGAAGTTCCTGATCCAAACTCCTTCACTTGACGCTTCTGCAGCAGCCATGTATTCCGCTTCTACTATAGATCCCGCGATCACGCTTTGCTTGCAGCTTCTCCAGCTCACAGCTCCTCCATTCAGAATATAAACGTATCCTGTCTGAGATTTAGAATCATCCTTGTCGGTGTCGAAACTAGCATCGACGTAACCTTTTACGACGAGATGTTCATCACCTCCATAGACTAAGAACATTTCTTTAGTCCTATTTAGGTACTTTAGGATGTTCTTCACGACTGTCTAGTGTTCCACTCCTGGATCACTTTGGTATCTGCTCGTCAAACTAAGAGCATTGGACACATCCGGTCTAGTACACAGCATGGCATACATGATAGAACCTATGGCCGAGGCATAAGGCACTTTGCTCATAGCTTCTCTATCATTTACCAGAATGGACACTGAGCCTTGCTCAATATCTTACCTGACAACATGGGCACTGAACCTTTCTTTGCCTTATCCATTCTGAACCTTTTCAGAACTTTGTCTAGGTATGTACTCTGGCTTAAAGCTATCAGGCGTCTTTGTCTATCTCTACAGATCTTGATGCCCAATATATAAGCAACTTCCCCTAGGTCTTTCATTGAAAAACATTTGTTCAAATAACTCTTCACATCGTTAAGCATGTTAATGTCATTTCCAATAATCAATATGTCATCCACATATAGTACCAGAAATTTCACTGAGCTCCCACTCACTTTCTTGTAGATACAAGCTTCGTAGCAATTTGGAACAAATCCAAAGCTCTTGATCACTTGATCAAAACAAAGGTTCCAACTCCAAGATGCTTGATTCAGTCCATAAATGGAACGCTGAAGTTTGCACACTTTATCAGCATCCTTAGGATCGACAAAACCTTCGGGTTGCATCATATACAACTCTTCATCAATGTTGCCATTGAGGAACGCAGTCTTGACATCCATCTGCCATATTTCATAATCATGAAACGCAGCAATTTCTAATAAAATCCGAATGGACTTAAACATCGCTACGGGAGAGAAAGTCTCATCATAGTCAACACCTTGAACTTGTCGAAAACCTTTCGCGACAAGTCGTGCCTTATAGATGGTAACATTACCATCCGCGTCCATTTTCCTCTTGAAGATCCATTTGCACTCAACGGCCTTTCGGTCGCTAGGAGGGTCCACCAAAGTCCATACTTGGTTTTCGCTCATGGATCCCAATTCGAATTTCATGGCCTCTAGCCATTTCTCAGAGTCTGGGGTCATCATCGCTTCCTCATAGTTCGCAGGTTCACTGTCATCTACTAACAAGACAGTTAAGACAGGGTTGTCGTACCACTCAGGAGGGGCACGCGACCTTGTCGACCTGTGACGTTCAGTAATAGCATCGTCCGAAGCTTCATGATCCTTGTCATTAGCTTCCTCTATTGTTGGTGCAGGCGGCACTGGAACAATTTCAGGTGCTGCGCTACTCTCCAACTCAAGAGAAGGTTCAACAACCTCGTTTAGCTCTACTTTCCTCCCACTCACTTCTTTCGAGAGAAACTCCTTCTCAAGAAAGGATCTGTTCTTTGCGACAAACACTTCGCCTTTGGTTCTGTGATAGAAGGTATACCCAATAGTTTCCTTACGGTATCCTATGAAGACGCATGTCTCCGCTTTGGGTTCGAGCTTGTCCGGCATCAACTTCTTGACGTAAGCTTCGCATCCCCAAACTTTAAGAAACGACAACTTAGGTTTAGCACCAAACCACAGTTCATACGGTGTCGTCTCAACGGATTTAGATGGTGCCCTATTTAAAGTGAATGCAGCGGTTTCTAATGCATAACCCCAAAATGATAACGGCAAATCAGTAAGAGACATCATTGATCGGACCATATCTAATAGAGTCTGATTCCGGTGTTCAGACACACCATTGCGCTGTGGTGTTCCGGGTGGCATGAGTTGCGAAACGATTCCGCTTGCTTTAAGATGCGTGAGAAAATCATAACTCAAATATTCACCTCCACGATCGGATCGTAGAAACTTAATCTTTCTGTTATGATGGTTTTCCACTTCATTCTGAAATTCTTTGAACTTTTCAAATGTTTCAGATTTATGTTTCATTAAATAGATATACCCATATCTACTTAAGTCATCGGTAAAAGTGAGAAAGTAGCGATACCCACCGCGCGTCGAAACACTCATCGGTCCGCATACATCGGTCTGTATGATTTCCAACAAGTCCGTTGCTCGCTCCATCATTCCGGAGAACGGGGTTTTGATCATCTTGCCCATGAGGCATGGATCGCATGTGTCAAATGATTCAAAATCAAGAGAATCCAAAAGTCCATCAGAATGGAGTTTCTTCATGCGTTTTACACCAATATGACCTAGACGGCAGTGCCACAAATAAGTAGTATTATCACTATCTACCTTGCATCTCTTAGACTTAATGTTATGGATGTGTGTTTCATCCCTTTCGAGATTCAGAAGAAATAAACCATTCACAGCAGGTGCATGACCATAAAAGATGTTACTCTTATAAATAGAACAACCATTATTCTCAGATTTAAATGAATAACCGTCTTGCCATAAACATGATCCAGATATGATGTTCATGCTCAACGCAGGCACATAATAACATTTATTAAGGTTTAAAACTAATCCCGAAGGTAAAACTAAGGAGAGCGTGATGACGGCCATCACATCAACTCTTGATCCGTTGCCAACGCGCATCGTCACCTCATCCCTCGCAAGCCTCCGTCTATTCCGTAGCTCCTATTTCGAGTTACAAATATTAGGAACTGAACTAGTATCAAATACCCAGGCACTACAACGAGGGCTAGGAAGGAAAACATCAATAACATGTATATCAAATATACCTTTGATGGTGCTAGCCTTATTGTCCGCTAAGTACTTCGGACAGTTGCGCTTCCAGTGACCCTTGTCCTTGCAATAGAAGCACTCAGTGTCCGGCTTAGGTCCAGACTTGAGCTTCTTCTCAGCAGGAGCAACGTGCTTGCCGCCGCCTTTCTTGAAGGGCTTCTTTGCACCCTTACCTTTCTTAAATCTGGGGGGCTTGTTGACCATCAACACATGATTATCCTTTTTGATGTCCACCTCCGCAGCTTTCAGCTTAGCGAAGAGCTCGGTGATCGTATCAGTGGAACCAATCTGATTATGAGTCACTACAAAACTTTTGTAGCTGGGAGGGAGTGATTGCAGAATCCTGTCAATCTTGAGCTCCTCTGGAATCTTGCAGTCCAGTTGCTCAAGGCGTTGAGTGTATCCCGACATCTTTATGGCGTTCTCACTAACGGAACTCCCTTCCTCCATCTTGCAGTTAAAGAAATTCTCAGAGATCTCATATCTCTCAGAACGGGCCTGAGTCTGAAACATAGTTTTCAGCTCCTCAAGAATCTCAAAGGGCCCGGGATAGTCTTCAAAACGATTTTGAAGGTCTGATTCCATAGCAAACAACATGGTGCTCTTAATCACACCATAATCATCTTTGCGTGACTGATAAACAGCTTTCTCATCACCAAGTAGCATCTCTGAAGGCGTCACCTAAGCGCATCTTCAAGGACATAGTCCTTTTGTCCGCCGAGAATGATTCTCGATTATGGAACCAGTTGGTGAAGTTAGACCCATTATTTCCAAGCTTTTCTTTCTCAGCGAAAACGTTGAAGTTGAAGTTGTACTTAGCCATTTGATCTACAATATTTGCAAGTACAAATTAGACTATGTTCATGATAACTAGTTCAACTTAATCAAATTACTAGATGAACTCCCACTAAATTCAACATCCCTCAAGTTGTTTAGTGAACATGATCCAAATTCACCACACCTAATCCGATCTTCACGAGAAGAGATGTGGTTTCAATGGTGGACAACGAAGTGTCGATCATATCATTCATATGACTCATGCTTAACCTTTCGGTTCATGTGTTCCGAGGCCATGTTTGTACATGCTAGGCTCGTCAAGTCAAACCTAAGTATTTCCGCGTGTGCAAAACTGGCTTGCACCCGTTGTATGTGAACGTAGAGTTTATAGCACCCGATCATCACGTGATGCTTGAACACGACGAACTTTCGCAACGGTGCATACATGGGGAGAACACAGTTTTATCTTAATCTTTAAGTGAGGAATCATCTTATAATGCTACCGTCGCGATCTAAGCATAATAAGATACATAAAAGGATAAACATCACATGCATATAACTTTACGTGACATGGTATAGCCAATCTTCGCTCAATGATCTCCATCTTGTGCATGCCGGCATGATCTCCATCACTCCACCATGATTGCCTCCACCACGAATAGCAACTACAACTATTGCTAACTACTAAGCGATAAAGTAAAGCTATTACATGGCGTATAAGAAGTTGACACACAGGTCATACACAATTATAAAGACAACCATATGGCTCCTGCCGGTTGTGTACTCATCGACATGCAAGTCGTGAAACATTACAAAACATGATCATCGCATACAACATACACATCACATCTTGGGCCATACCATATCACAGAAAACACTCCCTGCAAAAACAAGTTAGACGCCTCTACTTTGTTGTTGCATGTTTTACGTGGCTTATGGGAGTAGCAAGCTAAGAACGATTCTTACCTACGGAAAGCCACAACGGTGATAATATGGTTGCCTAACTCCGGTGTAAATCCCATGACAACTATAGTGAGAGAAACTGGCATCCACCAGCCGCATGTGTGGAACAAGCCACACGTCAAGTGCGGAGCCGGTCTCGCGAATGATGTCGCGTAAGGTTGGCCTGGACCGCTTCGATCTCAGTATCCCGCGCCATAAGAAGTACACAAACAAGAGGCTTGCAACATAAAACATCAACGCCCGCAACAACCATGTTGCGTTCTACTCGTGAAACACATCTAAGCATAGATCTAGCTCTGATACCACTGAAGGGTTTCGCAGCATAGTAAATCAAAAAAATCTACGGATGCGAACGGGAAAGCCAAGATATAATCTAGGATATGCAAACAACGAGGGGGAATAGATGAGATCTTCATACCCTTGAAGATTCGCAAAGCGAAACGTTCGACGGAACGTGGGTGATGTAGTCGTACTCGCTTCTCCTCCTCGCGATCCGATCCGATCTAACACCGCAAGTGGCGATGCCTCCGAGAGATGCACACGTGCGGCACCTCGACGTCTCCTCCTTCCTTGGTCCAGCAAGTATGGTGGAGAGATGGATTGGATCTACAACGCGACGGCGCGGTGCAAGCGGTAGAGAGTTTCTGCAGCAGGGCTTCGCCTACACGCAGTCGGGAGGGAGAGAGAGAGGAGGGCAGCAGGGCGGCTAGGGCTTGAGGAGGAGGTGTAGGGGAGGGGTGCGCCCTCGGCCCTCTTTATATAGAGGGGTGGGAGGCCATCCCTAGCCCCTCCCCAAAGCCCTAGGCCGGCGGCCAAGGAGGGAGGAGTGGGGGGCAAGCCCCCCCCCCCTTCTAGAAGCTCCCCTAGGGTTTTGCCCTAGGCTTGGCCGGCTGGGCCCTATGGGGCTTGTGCCCCTGGCCCAATGCGGCCAGGGCACTCCCTCATAGTCCCATGCCCCCTCCCGGAAGGTGGGGCCACGTTGGTCCCCCTCCGGAAGGTTCTAGAAGCTTCCGGTACAATACCGATTAACCCGAAACAATTCCGAACTCCAAAAACTGCATTGCCTTCTATGAATCTTATTCTCCGGACCATTCCGGAACCTCTCGTGATGTCCCGGATCCCATCTGAGACTCCGAAAAAAAACTCATAAACCAATTATCCAATCTATCCTAGCGTCGAGACACGTTAAGTGTGTGACACTTCGGGTTCGAGAATATGCAGACATGATCTTCTATCAATAATCAACAGCGGGGTTTGGAAACCCATATTGACTCCCACACATTCATCGATGATCATATCGGATGAACCACGATACCAGGATTCAATCAATCCCATATATATATTCCCTTCGTCTCGTGATATTTTACTTGCCCGAGATTTGATCGTCGATACCGTCATACCTAGTTCAATCTCTTTCACAACAAGTACTTTACTCGTTCCATAATCCGATATCACTTTGTGATTAACTCCTTAACCACATGCTTGCAAGCGGTGTTGATATCGATTACCGAGTGGGCCCGAAGTATATCTCTCCGACTTGGGAGGGACAAATCCCATCTCGATACATACAACCCAACAGGTACTTTCCGATCACCTGAGAGACACCTTTATGATCACCCTCTCATAGGATGACGTTTGATGACCTCAAAGCTTTCTTCCGATACCAGGGAGTTGTATTATCTCATGGTCTAAGGAATAAAATATTTGACATAAGAAAAGCTTCGCAAAGATGAACACGATGACACGATCTAATTGCTCCGCTTAGTTTGGGTCTGTCCATCATATCATTCTCCCAATGATATGTTCTCATTATTAATCGACAAGTCATGTCTATGGTTAGGAAACCTTAACCATCATTAATCAATGAGCTAGTCCATAGAGGCATACTAGGGACACGGTGTTGTTCACAAACCACACAAGTATTAAATTTTCCGCTTAATACAATTCTAGCATGGAATATAAACTTTATCATGAATAAGAATTATAATAATAAAATCTTTATTATTGCCTCTAGGGCATAATTCCAACATAGAGAACCGCCAACGGGGTACCCCTTTCACATGATACAAGAGCTATCCCATAATCAAATTGACAAGGCAAGCAGACAATGATCATGTTATGGTCGGGCTCTAGTATACACGGAAGAGACCCAATTAGGGGCTTAGCCCAATTTATCTAGGGTTTAGAGGAGCTGCCCTCTTATATAAACGCATGTACCCCTTTGATTATAATCAAACAATAAACATATTCTTTTGCCGTCTCCCTCAGGAGACGAAAGCCCCAAACCCTAGCCGCACCTTGCCCTAGCCGCCGCCTCCTCCCTCACGCAGCGACGGCGCCCAGCTGCCGGCGGCGTCTGTGCCTCCAGCCTCATCGCCCTCACTTCCACCCCTATAATCTACGCCCGAGACCTGGTAGAACCGTAGTGTCTACTAATTTGGTATCAGATTGCTCTGGTTCGATGAGTTCTTCAGGCCTCCCCACCATCGCTGCTGCCTCCACCAGCGCGGCCACCGCCACGTTGCAACATCCGTCGTCGATGTCCCAGCCGCCACTGCCGGCCACCTCGGGTTCACCTGCCTTGGGCGCCACGGCCCCCGCCATCTCTCCGGCGGAGATGTCGTCGGTGATCCGCGACCTTACCCTAGCGGTCTCGAACCTATGGACCTTCCTCCAGGCTCCCTACGCGCCACCGCCGCCACTGCCCATGCCGGCGGCGCCCTTCGCGCCACCACCATCGTTTACCGCCGCACCCCAGGGAATCCCGATCACCCAAATCAGGTTCCCATCGTTGTTGTCCCCGCTATCGATGTGGATCGACACGCCGACCTACACGTCGGCGCCGCGACAACCGACGGTGCTGCCGCCACCCGCCACCACCTTCGGCGGGTATACTGACCCATACGTCGGGAGCTCCATGGTGCCACAGTAATCTCCTCCCGCAGCAACGGGTCGCCACGGGAGCACCTACACGGCCTCGTCGCACGTGCAGCAGCCGCCTTGCTTCACCAAGTTGGAGTTCGCCACCTACGACGGAACCGTCGACCCCCTTAATTGGCTCAATCAGTGCGACCAGTTTTTCTGGGGGCAGCGGACCATGACGTCCAACCGCACGTGGATCGCCTCCTACCACCTCCGTGGCGCCGCACAGACGTGGTACTACGCCCTCGAGCAGGACGAGGGCAGGATGCCTCCGTGGGAGCGCTTTCACGACCTGTTCCTCCTCTGGTTCGGCCCCCCCATACGTGGGAGCCGCCTGGCCGATCTCGGTCGCCTCCCCATCACCACCTCGGTGCAGGACTTTACAGACCGCTTCTAGATGTTTGCCTGCCATGCGCCTGGCATCACGGCTCGCTAGCGCGCCGAGCTCTTCGTCGGCGTACTTCCCGACCACATTCGCGTCGACGTCGAGATGCGCAACCCCCAGGACCTACAGACGGCCATGTACTACGCGCCCGCGCCAACGCCATGCAACATGCATTCCTGGCCACGAGCCTCTTCGCACTTCGGCCGCCACCCGACGCAGACGCATCGCCAAAGGTGCATGAACCCACTATCGAGCATAAATACCCTCTCTTGGAGTCACTAGCAACTACTTGGCCAAGATAGCTACTAACAACGGAGAGCATGCAAGATCACAAACAACACAGACATGATAGAATCATAAAGACAAAACCATTAATAAAACCAACATAATAATCTCAATATCCATCGGATCCTCGCAAACATAACATGCATGATTACAAATAGATTAGATCTTGATCATGAACGGAGATCACAAGATCTATACATGAAAGCACAAGGAGGAGATACAACCATCTAGCTACTACATGTACCCATAGTCCAAGGTGGAACTACTCACGCTTCATACCGGAGAGAAGGCCTCCGGGATGATCTCCCCTCTGGCAGGGTGCCGGGAAGAACTTCAGATCCCCTCGATCTAGGGACGACGGTGGAGGTGGCTACAGAAGGTTTCGTGGAATATTGATCGGGTGCTTAGGGTTTCTGCATCGGGGGCTTCTTATAGGCGAAGGGGGAGGCCGAGTCGGTGGCCAGGGGCCCCACACCCTTCCTAGGCGGGGGGTGATGACCCACAAGTATAGGGGTGTATCGTAGTACTTTCGATAAATAGGAGTATCGATCCCAACGAGGAGCAGAAGGTGCTGAACAGTGGTATGGAGCAGGAAATCCCTGTGAATACTTAGTAAACGGATTTTTAGTGGTTTTATGACAAGGCAACAAAACAAGGAGCAAGTAACAGAAGTGACGAACAAACGGAGCAAGTGTCCCAATCCTTTCTTAGCAAAGGACAAGCCGGTGGAAATACTTATAAGGACCAAACGTTCTCGAGGACACATGGGAATTCTGTCAAGTGCTTTCGCTTCAAATAGCTGAGTACTCTTCTCTGGTGTTTGTAAGTGTTGTGTGGGTTAACCTGTACTAACATACCGCCCTTCCTAGTACTAATACATACTTGTGATTAAACCCCCTGCAAATATCCGTAACTATAGGAAAGTAATTAAGATATGAATCTAACCACAACCTTAAACTCTGAGATCCTACGCTCCCTTGTGCAAAGGTGTCCTAACGGGGGTTCAGGTTTCTGTCACTCCGGCAACCCCACAATTAGTAGCCAAATACACAATGCATTCCCCTAGGCCCATAAATGGTGAAGTATCATGTATTCGACGTTCACATGACACCACTAGGAGAATAGCACCACAACTTAAATACTAAACCATTGAATAATAACTCATCACAGATTCACTACTAACAACATGACTTCTCCCATGTCCTCAAGAACTAAACAAACTACTCACAAGACATCATATGGATCAAGATAAAAGATGATATGATAATGGATAACAATCTGAACATAAACAATAATCCAATGGTTCCACTCACAAGCATCAACTACAATAGTAATCAACACCGGGAAAGTTTCCCCTAAGAACTAAAGCAATATCCAACACAATTGTTACAGTGGGACAGAGTGGTGGTGATGGTGCTGATGGAGATGATGGTGTGGATGATGATGATGATCCCGATGAAGCCTAGCTTGATGACGGTGTTGATGGCGACAATCTCCCCTCTCCGGGAAGGAATTCCCCTGGCAGAAAGCTGTCTGCCGGAGAGATCTTTCTTTCTCAGTGTTTTTCGCCCCTAGAGGCGACGGAAATCTATCTGTGGTCGCTCCCCGAGCCTTAGGGTTTCGAAGGGAAGATATAGGCGAAGGGGCGCAGTCGGAGGCCGGGCAGGTGGGCCACACCTGCCCTAGGCGTGGGGTCAGGTGGGCCCCCGCCTAGGGGCCCCCTGAGGCCCCTCTTCGTCCCTCCTGCTGGATTCCTTCATCTTCTGGTAAAATAATATGTTTCCATATTTTTATGGTATTTTTCTGATCTTTATGAAATTGCACTGAAACGCCTTATTTTCCATTAGAATCCAGACTCCGGCAGTCCATCCTCCAAGAATCATCCAACATGCATAAACAGATGAAAAGCCATAAGTAATACCTCATAATAAGACAAATATCAATGAATAGAGGTAAATTATGATATAGAATGGTGATGCAAATTGGGCGTATCAACTCCCCCAAGCTTAGACTTCGCTTGTCCCCAAGCGAAAACTGAGCTCAGTAAACATGTCCACATGTTTATGGAGTGAAGTGTCGATAAAAGAATATGAACAAGAAGCATCACACTTACCATTGCACAACTCATAGAAGAAAGCAACTCACCATTATATAACTTAGCTTGCAACCAAGTACATCAGTCACAATAGAGATGCATAAAGATAAATCATAATTGGAATTGGCAAACTTTTTCTTGGTCAAAGAACACCTGGCAAACAGTTTCCCAAAAAGCTTTTTGTAGAAGTTTCAAAACAGGAACACTCTTTGCTCAAAAAGGTTTTTCACAGTGAAGGCTTTCAAAGTAATACTTAATATATAAGAGTTTTGTGCAAACAAGGAAGATGAAGACATGATTGAATAAATCACCATATGAATGCTTGAAACACAACAACTCAAAAGCTTGCTGGAGGTAGAGAGGAAGTAGGTTTACTGACTCAACTGGTAACTAGGAGAAATGTCCCTTCTTAGAGGGTAGCAGGGATTACAAGTCATAAAGAGATTCCAAAATATTATGGTACTTAGTAGCTTTGAGCCCTCATTGCCCCTATCATAAGCATCTTGAGATGATTAAGGTTAAAGTGAACAAAGATGGAGTATATGCTTGACGAAATATAAGTTGGCAATCTCATGTCCCTTGAATATGAGGGACACTCCTCATGCATACTCAACTTTGGGTCAAGGTAAGTTCTTGTCATTGTAAGTATTTGCATATCATTGAGAACCGACAACGGGGTACCCCTTGCACATGGTACAGGATCTTTCCCATAACCAAAATGACAAGGCAAGCAGACAATGAGCATCTCAGCAATCTTTTTATTTACCATGTGTATAGCTTTTTATTGAGGATGCTTCATAGATGACTCACTATGGTGATAAGTTTCCACCATGATTAAGCATGGCTTAGGATAGCGGCCCAGGCGTTTCTCTAACATAAGATACAAACTCCATGGACTTACAAGTTCCCTCTTTATTTCACACCGTTGACATCCATAGACAAAAGAGCACGATATCAACTGTGTACAGAGTACAAGTGCAATGTTGAAAATGTTCCCCGTGACAACACGGTTCTGCTAATTCCAACGTATTGATACAAGCATATACAACTTCGATGTTCACAATGGTTCAAGTCTATTAGGGGCAAGTAAATAAGGTGTGCGATCAAGTTCGTGACAGCTTTACTAACTAGTTTTCACATAACAAAATACTTTTTAATTCGAAAGGTAGATGAAGCTTGAGAATTTGCTTGGAATAGCAAAAGCTACTAGGTAGATTTGGTGGACACAAATGGTAAAAGTTTTGGCTCAAAGGGTTTTGGAAAATGAGAAGTATGCCTTCTCAAAACAGGTTTTTGGCTAGCAAGGCTGGGTAGCAAGCAAGAGAGTTGAAAGAAAGAAGCAAACATACAAGTAATAAAGCCAAACATGCAATTTTCCTTGAAGACACAAAATAATCTTAAATAAAGAATACAAATCTTATGATCCAACAAGAAAGAAAACAAATGATACCAAATACATGTAAGCTTTTTCTTTCTTTCTTTTTCTTTCAAACTAAAGCCACTGACCAGAACTCGGTTTGCCAAAACCAATTTAGATCCACTTGATGATCCCAAAGTGGTGCCAATACTGATCAACAAGATTCATCATATAATAGAGATTGCAAACTAAAATAAGAAGTGTAAAAAGTAAAATATGAGACTTCTCATTAATATTCAATAAAGGAACTCACACCAAGGGATACATAGATAATCAACTAAAGGAGAGATACTTCCACATGCAAACCAAACTATAAGATAACCTCTCTACCACAGATATGAATCCACTAAAAAGGTAAAAGATAAAAGATAATGGTGGTGATACCGCGGCACTCCCCCAAGCTTGGAACAAGCCAAGGGGATGCCAAACCTGATGAGGAATTACTCCTTCGGTGGTGATGGTTATCTCTTGATAAGCTCTTCAATAAGTTTCTTCAAATCCTCCATATCAAAGGTCAGAGTACGAATTAACTCTGAATTATGCTTAATGCGGTTCATGATCATGTCAGTCCGAGTATCCCAGTCCTTGTTATTCTTTCTCCATTCTTCCAAATTAGAGCGTTTCTTCCCTGCACGGTTAGAACAAGGGGTACTAGGAGGAAGTGTGCGCGGAGCGAGGATATGACGCAGAGTTCTCCCTCCTGTAGACATCCGTGTTGTCCTCCTAAGCTGGGTAGGTTGTGCCACCAAACCAATGCTTGCGATGGTAGCTTGGGTGTCCGGTTGCTTGTCCTCCTCCATGTCTCCTTCATAACCTACTGGAATCTCCTCTTCCTTGGGGACTTGAGGTTCTTCTTCCTCGGGCTTCTTGCCTTTGTCGTTGGCGGAGGCCATGGTGCTCTAAACTTGAGAAGATTTCCTGACAGAAATAGATTGAAACGATTACACGATGAGAACATGATGCACGAACCTCGGGGGATCCGGGGGGTTATATATTATGAAGTTTCAATGCATAAGGAAGGTTTTGACACGGAAACGAGGCGGAGACGGAGTTCGAGGGGGAGACACCCCCCTCAGGCGCGGCCAGGCTGGGCCCGCGCCTGGGGTGGGTTTGTCCACCCCGGGCTCCGTTTCCTCTTCAATTTCGTCTCGTAACTTACCTTATGTATTAAAAACAATAAAAATATAAAAAGATTGGGGTTTCACGAACCTTCTATTTTCACCACTTTTACCTATTCAAAGACGAACTCTGTAGATTCCTTCTCTCTTTCTCCTGAGAATTTCCTTTTTACAAAACCCTTGCACAAACTCAAAGAAAACATTAATGTAAGCAAAAACAATAAACCTTTGGTGCACACTTCAACTGAAAACCCATCAAAACAAAAGCTACTGTAAGAGGCAAATGCAAATGATGGCAGAAATCTGTCAAAACAGACCAGCAGGTAAAGATTGTTTTTTCCGAAGACCTTCTATTGGTCAAATCAAAAAGTGCAGAACTGATGAAAGTTGGGTAACAACTTGGAGAACAAGCTCAGAGAAATGAAGTACTGAGCTTCCTCATGAATTTTTACAATGCAGTACAAAAATCTGTCCTAGGACAGCCACTTTTCACAACTCCTCTACTTTACAAAAGTAGTTGAACTTGACACAAAAACCAAAACAAAAAGGACAAGGAGCGGTTATTACAGAGGTAATAACTTCCAAGACACGACCAAACTCTTGGGTTATCTTCCAACAAGTACTTTTCTTTAATGCCTTTAAGTTAGGCTTGAAACTTCCAAAGATGCTCGCAAAGGAGATATATATCTGAAATGAAAGAGAGCATCAAGAAGCAAATAACCAACACACTTAAGCCTAACCCACTTCCTATGCATGGGGGTATCATGAGAAAACGAATTGTTGAAACAAAAGGCCACAAGCATTGGAAGACAAAACAGATGCAACTTCAAAGCTTTCATCATAAAACAGGGAAACTTAACATCATTGAGATGCATAAAACCGTGTTTCCCTCTCTCATAATAACTTTCAGTAGCACTCTGAATAAAGTTGACAATATAATTGTCACCATCAACAACTTTATCATCATAATAAGCATACTTACAGTCACCAAAAAGAGGTCCAAGGTCATAGACTGGATCAATAGAAGCAAGTTGTTCCATCCTGAAATCTTTATTAGGCAAGCTATTTTCATAAGGAGCTTTAGCAAATTTGGAAAAGTTAAACTTGTAAGAATCTCCATCAGACTTAGTTAAAACTTTTTCCTTCTTACAATCAATAATAGCTCCACAAGTGTTCAAGAAAGGTCTAAAAATGATAGGACAAGTTTTGCTAGCTGCCGAATTAAGCACTAGAAAATCAGCAGGATACTTAATGTTACCACAAAGAACCTCCACATCTCTTACAATGCCAATGGGGCAAACTTGCTCTCTATTAGCAAGGTGAATAACCACATCAACGTCCTTAAGCTCACAAGGACCAATCTCATGCATAATTTCCATGTAAAGCTCATAAGGAATAGCACTGGAACTAGCACCAATATCACATAAACCATAATAGCTATGACTACCAATTTTAACAGAAAGCACAGGGACACTAGATTTTCTAACTTTCTTAGGATGAGAAACAATATTAGTAGAGTCTTCACAAAAGAAAATATGCTCATCTTCTATATTTCTAGTGACCAGATCTTTCACAATAGCTACCACAGGCTCAATATCAATAAGCTCATCGGACCCTATAGTTTTCTTTGCACTTTTGCTAACCACATTAGCCATAATAGAATGCTCCCTTACCTTGGAGGTAAAAGGGATTTTCTCAACATAAGGTTCAGGCAAAATAGGATCAACAGTGCAAACCTCTGTGCTAGCAGGAACATGGGTGACAATGACTTTATAAGGAGCATGGTACTTATCCCACTCTTTCTTGGGAATTTCAATATAAGAGGCAAAGGCATTAAAACATTTTACAAGAACTTAAGGATCAAAACCAAACTCATTGTTGATATCATGGAAGTTGTTAGTTCCCATAAAAGATTTAATGCATTCATAATCATAGTTTATACCTGACTTTCTTCCTTTGTCATTCTCCCAAGCTTCAGTGTTCTCTTGAATACGGTCTAGAAGATCCAATTTAGCTTCTTCCTTCATACGTGTAAATGATCCACCACAAGAAGCATCTAGTAAATCTTTATCATGAAGAGAAAGCCTAGCATAAAAGTTATTGAGAATAATATTGTTAGCGAGTTCATGAATATGACATTTAAGCATTAGTAACTTCAATCTCCCCCAAGCTTGAGTTGTACTCTCTCCATCAAGAGGCCAAAAGTTATATATAAGATTTCTATCCTTATGAATCTCACTGGGAGGATAAAATTTAGAGTAAAAGAGAGATGCCATCTCCTCCCATTCCATGGATTGTCCATTCTTCAGCTCTCCCTTTCAAGGATATGGAGAGTAACTTCTTCACCTGTTCAGTTGTGATACCTGCACACTTAAACAACCCGCATAATTCATGGATAAAATGCAAGTGATCACCAGGATGGATAGTTCCATCCCCAAAATAATAATTATCCATAACACGATTAACAATACTTGTAGGTATCTTAAAAAGATCTATCTCAACAAGTGGTGGTTCATCTACTACCCTAGCAGTGGTAGTAGTATTCCCAAACAGGAAACCAAGTGGGTTATCCATACTGGGAACAAAGTAACAAGCAGTAATAAGAGCAATACTCATAGTGAAAGTTTCCCTTACCGGTTCCACTCTTCAATAGCGCTTCACTCCCTGGCAACGGCGCCAGAAAATAGTCTTGATGACCCACAAGTATAGGGGGTGTATCGTAGTACTTTCGATAAACAGGAGTGTCGATCCCAACGAGGAGCAGAAGGTGCTGAACAGTGGTATGGAGCAGGAAATCCCTGTGAATACTTAGCAAACGGATTTTTAGTGGTTTTCTGACAAGGCAACAAAACAAGGAGCAAGTAACAGAAGTAACGAACAAACGGAGCAAGTGGCCCAATCCTTTATTAGCAAATGACAAGCCGGTGGAAATACTTATAAGGACCAAACGTTCTCGAGGATACATGGGAATTCTGTCAAGTTCTTTCGCTTCAAATAGCTGAGTACTCTTCTCTGGTGTTTGTAAGTGTTGTGTGGGTGAACCTGTGCTAACATACCGCCCTTCCTAGGAGTAATACATACATGTGATTAAACCCCCTGCAAACATTCGTAACTACAGGAAAGTAATTAAGATATGAATCTAACCACAACCATAAACTCTGAGATCCTACGCTCCCTTGTGCAAAGGTGTCCTAACGGGGGTTCAGGTTTTTGTCACTCCGGCAACCCCACAATTAGTAGCCAAAACACAATCCATTCCCCTAGGCCCATAAATGGTGAAGTATCATGTAGTCGATGTTCACATGACACCACTAGGAGAATAGCACCACAACTTACATACTAAACCATTGAATAATAACTCATCACAGATTCACTACTAACAACATGAATTCTCCCATGTCCTCAAGAACTAAATAAACTACTCACAAGACATCATATGGATCAAGATCAAAGATGATATGATAATGGATAACAATCTGAACATAAACAATAATCCAATGGTTCCACTCACAATCATCAACTACAATAGTAATCAACACCGGGAAAGTTTCCCCAAAGAACTAAAACAATATCCAACACAATTGTTACAGCAGGACGGAGTGGTGGTGATGGTGCTGATGGAGATGAGGTGTGGATGATGATGATGATCCCGTTGAAGCCTAGCTTGATGATGGTGTTGATGGCGACGATCTCCCCTCTCCGGGAAGGAATTCCCCTGGCAGAAATCTGTCTGTCAGAGAGATCTTTATCTCTTGGTGTTTTCCGCCCCCCAAAGGCGGCGGAAATCTATCTGTGATCGCTCCCTGAGCCTTAGGGTTTCGAAGGGAAAATATAGGCGAAGGAGTGGAGTCGAAGGCCGGGTAGGTGGGCCACACCTGCCCTAGGCGCGGGGTCAGTTGGGCCGGCGCCTTGGGGGGTGTGGGCTCCTGTGACACCCCGGGGATCAGGGCTAAATCCCAGACCTCCGTCTGACATAAGCTTAACCTTGAGCTCGAGAATATCCAGTGAAGAATCGGTAACACAACAGTGACCCTACGACACAAAATTTATTACAGGAAGCTCATAACTGAGCAGAGAACCAAATTATTACAAGCAGAGGTCACTGACCACAAACATCAAACAACGGAAGGAAAATTATGCTATTAAGTATAGCAAACTTAACAAATGGCCTAAGAGGCCTGAAGCATAACGATGACGTCCCAGCCCATAGATTCCAGGCTGCCGGCCGGGAACCCCAAGCTGCTCGTCGATGTCGATGTAGTGCCAAACTGATCTTCAAGGAACACTTACTCTTCCAAAAGTATCAACAAATCAAGGGTGAGTACAGGGTGTACTCCACAAGACTTATAGCTGGTGGAGTTGTTTTGCATAAAGCCATCTTTTGTTTATAAAACAAGAGAGAGATAGAGAGAAAAAGCTCGTCTATTCAGAGTATTTTAAAAGGGGATAAGAGAGCGACATCTCTGAAATATTGATCATCATCTTTTGATATCCACCAAATCATCATCATCTGAACTAGGATCACCCCCTCGTACCCATGAGGAAGCATCCTTAAGGACACGTTGATCTGCCAAGTTTTATGATTAGGTTCAAGTTCTCTATGATCTTAGAATCTGGTCACCAAGCGTTCATAACCGTGAACACGGCTTTTTCGAAAAGATTTAACCCTGCAGGGGTGTACAACTTTACCCACACGTACCAACCGACTCTTAATGCCAAGATATTAGCCCTCTTCCTTGGAAGGCTGGCAGAGGGCGGTTAGCCCTTTACCTTGCTTTCGCCGAGACCATGAGTCACGAATAAGTATGGTTCACCAGAATGTCGGGTCAAATGCCGGTACTTAAAGATTTGAGGCGAGGTTGGTTAGAGGCTCCATCGACCCCAAGCAACCCGGTCCACGCTACACCGTTATGAATGCACCAACTTCACCCGGCAAATCTTTCAAAAGATTTTCTATGCATATGTCGAATGGAACGCCCGAACTATGTGACTCATGGAATCTACTAGGCAAGTTAATCAGGCGAGGGGTTCCCAAGCCTCGTGTGGTTGTACGCTCGTCTCGGTTCCAAAGGCAAGAACTCAGTTCCTAGTGGTGGCGAGCATGGGACTAGAAAAACCACGTCCCACCATGGCCTCCCATATAAGCCTTAGCATGTTTAACTGATATCACCTCTGATATCATCTCATCACGTTCTCTGTCATACTAGATTCTCTGCATCTGATACATCATCTGGATGGACCAGACTCAAAAGCTATGCATGGCTAAGCAGACACATATAAAGCTCTAGCAGTGCACACAAGCCAAACCTAGTTATGCTAGGAGCAGTGGATCAGGTAATATAAGCTCAAAAGGGAGTAATGCAATAGATAGGATACTCTATCTATCGATAAAATACCACAGTAGAATCGTATGCAACATGGCAGGAATTGAAATGCTTTCGAAATCATAGGATTATATCATGGTGGGGCTATGCTTGCCTTTGCCAGTTGATAATGGATAAGCAGATCTTCGGGGACCTTGTACTTGACTTGGTTATAGTTGGTCAAGTATTGTTCGTCGATCTTCGATCTTTGACGGTGTTGATCTCGGTCTTCGATCTCGATCTTGATATCGTATTCTACCGAAGAAGAACCAAACACCGGAAAGAGAGGGGAACAATCAACACATGGCATCGATGCAATGGTCAAGCAAGTATGATGATATGACAAGTTAATTTGCATTGAAATGTAACCCTAGGGCATGCTCGACAACTTAATCGGGGTTCCGAGGGGCGCAAACCCTAACTCGGGGAAAACTCCGGAATCACCTGTGAGGGGTTACTATGTTCTTCTAATTACACTTGTCATTTAAGTTTCTTAACAATACATGATTGTAGCTTAATTAGATAGTTCTCGTTTTTCTGAACATTTTGATATATTATTTGTATTTTTCTGAATTATAATGAATTAATTATTGAATTTACAAGTTTTATTCAAATTCTGGATTTATTAAATCAATTAAAAGGGTTTATTGCATCACTGTGACATCAGCTCGGGGGGGTTAAACTTTTTGCGCCGCTACTGAGCCTAGCTACTGTGACTGACCAGTGGGGTACTGGCCACCTCAGCACGCCACGCAAGCAAGAGGGACCGGGGGGCTGGTTGTTATTTCTCACCTAGGCAGAAGCTAGCCGCTGCGGCTGCCAGGTGGGGTCCGGGCCACGTTGGCAATCCACGCAGGCGCCACGCGAGCCTCGCTGGAGGACGGCCAGACGGCGGTGGAAGACGGTGCTAGCGGGCGATCTGGGAAGCACGGTTGCGTGCGTTCGAATCAGGGCATCGGGGCGAACCTAATAGGAGCGGCGCGGCTGTCTAATGGTCACCAGAGCAGTGGATTCGACGACGCTCTGCGGAGGCGCATGGCGGTGTTCGACGCGAGCACAAGCCAGAGATGGAGAGAGACAGTGGGGAGGTCCAGGAGAACCGAGAGATTACCATCGACGCGTCGGGAGGGTCATCGAGGACAGAGGAGGCCGTGGTGGAGCGAATCGACGGTTGGGAGTGGCTGCCGGAGTTGGGGATGCTGAAGACGGGGTGCTCGATTTTGGGTGCCCGCGGCCGATTCCATTGGCGAGGAGGTTCAGGGCGACGAGACAAACACACGAGAATCATCGGAGGAGCTTGAGGAGGCTTAACACGGCGGCGGTCGGGGTCCTCTGACAGGCTAGTGTTTGGTCGCCTGGCGGGGAAGAGAGAGGGAGGTCTCTGGAGAGGGGGCGAATGGATGAGGGTGGCCAGGGCGACGAGGCGATGATCTTATCCTCCTCCACACGGCGGCGGACGGTCGGATGCAAGCGGTGGGGATCGACGGTGGTGCTCGGGAGACCGAGTAGCTCGGCATCGGGGAGGAAGACGACGAAGCAGCTGGGCGAAGGGGTACGGACCCTGGCTGGTCCGCGGGTGGGCCTAGCTGGGCTGCAGGGAGGATTGCAGGGAGAGAGGAAGAAGATCTGGGACAGCCTGGTTCGGCTGCTGCTCATTTTTTTCTTCTGAAAATAGTTTTTCTATTTCTGTTTTTATTTCTTCTTTTGAATTTCATTTTGTGATCTGTTTTGAACATTTTCAAAATACCATGGACTTTTATAAAATGTATAAAATATTGCATGGGCCCTTTTTATTCCATTTGGGCTCCATTCATTTTGTACTTTTTCAAATTCAAACCATTTTGGATTGATTTCAAATAGAGGGAGAAAAGGTAGGGTTTAGGGTTTGTATTTATCTTTTGTTCAATGCATTTTTAAAGAATGATGCTCATGCAATGCACAACCAAACCCTAATTAAGGATTAGGTAAAACTGGGGTGTTACAGCTCTATCCCCCTTACGAGAATCTCGACCCGAGATTCCAAAGATAGGAAGAGAGACAGAGAGAGAAAGAAACAGGGCCACTCTAAAGGTAAGAGGGAAACACACTAAACAACACATAGAGTATCTCATGGTCAGCTCATGGATGGAGTGTTTAGAAACAACTCTGAGGTGACGACATGAAACACATCAAGGTAATGAAGGAAACAAGGTAAGAAGGTTTCAAGTTGTTAGATAGATGGTCTTCATAAGGATTGAGACCATGGAGCTTAGAAGGTTTAAGCTTTTGAAGAGGAAGGTTTCAACGGAAAGATCATGACCACAGACTTCGAAAGATGAACCTCTACTAAACGGTTTAAGTAGATATTTCAGGTTGTAGAGATATGGATCGACAAAACCAATCTGTTGAACTACTTTTGACACAGAAGGGTCACTCTTTCATTATCAGAAGGCCAAGACAGAAAGCTGTTTTGTGGAGAGGACTTGTAACAGCCACAAAGAGCAAGTAACAAGAGAAACTCCTGATTACCAAAATAATTTTCACTCTTGAAACTTAGTTGAGAGAACAAAGGAAACTCTTTATTCATCTAGATTTATCAAAATCTTTGCCAAAATTATGATATTACTTTACATCACTAGATGATTTGTAAGAGGATTCTTGATAACACGAGAAGAAAGAAACTTCATTCTCAGACTTCAATTACTTGGCACATCAAGATGCTTTCCAACATAAAGGGTCTGGAGGATTGACCGAGAGACATTTATCAACACTACTTTAAGTGTTCTCCTTGGTGTTCGAGAAATCAAACATCAAGTAAAGGTCGGACTTCGGATACAAGGAAACCATAAGCACAACTCCTATAATTAATTATAGAAGAAGCCTCATGAAGAGTGGTTGTTATTCCTGATTCAAGAGAATATGGCAAAAGGTCTTTCCGGCTAAGTGGGTCAACCATTACATCAATCTTGCCAGACTTACAAAGAGACCTATGTCAAAACCTTGAGGAACACCAACCATCATATCTGCTTGAGATTCAGATTTGGTTAGGTGAGATGATACTTCAGACTCAGCATGTCCGAATAGAAAGTTTGCAACATTTACCACAAAGGTAGAGTTACTAGATTCTCAAGATAGGGACTATAGTGTTAAACTCCAAAAGATGAGCTAGATTGCTATATCCATGTATTAGCATCTTGTCGAAAGACAAATGCGCCTACATTGGGGTACTTGCAATAAAATACACATGTATCCTTAAAGGAGAGAGAGATAACTCTTCTTGAATCCACAGCGACATCTTTCAACAATTTCTCGTGAATCAGGGAAGGTTATTACTAACATCCCGAACACATACTTAGAGATGACTCGAAGATGGTTCTCGAAAGTTTCCAACATTAATGTTGATTGTTCCATATGAATTAAATCTAGCATGGAGAAGATAAGGATGTCATCGATGGGCTCAACAACAAACTTATCAAGACACTCCAAGAAGATGGACTCATATGTTGCGTGAACAAGACAGAAATACTGGTCAGACCAAAGGACATGAAGATGTATCCCAGTGAAACATCACAAGAAGAAACATTATCAAGATAGTCCTTGGAACTGAGTTTGATTTGACGATAACCCCAAATCAAATCAAAGATAAGGGAAGATAACATGTCCACGAAGGAAATACTATCTTTCTTCAACATGAACAAAACTAGACATCCCTTTAAGAAAGAACTGAGTCGGATAGAACTTTTGTCTTACAACTCTCCAAGTTGTTGTTTAAGCTCAACCAACTAGTTCAAGGGTATCCAGTACAGATCCTTGGAGAAAGGAGAAGTTCAGAGAACTTGCTTGCTCAAGAACTTAACAACGCGGTCATGTGGCAACAAGGCGATACTTCTAGTGGACATCTAGAATATCACGAACCACCGATATGTCACTTAGTTCGAGAGGGTACTTGCTTGGTAAGGCAAGAAGACATAGTCTCAGAGCTTCGGCAACAGCCTAACTCTTTGACCGAAGATAATGTACCAGAATAATGGACTTGGTAGTATAACCATCCTTTGCTTAGTGACGGGGTTAACCAATCACGCTAAGTATGACACAAATTTCCTTGGAGTTCAAAACAATAACAATTGCTAAGAATCCCGGATAACCACATTATTACGCACACGCATCACTCACGAGCACGAAAGCTCGAGGAAGGGTGGATAAAGATGTGTAGAAGCATCACTTCATTAAGGGGTCATGAAACTTAACACGACCTCTTAGTATAGAAGAGTGTGATACTTTAAGATAGAACAGATGGAAGACAATCAATGCCTCTTGATCTGTGGGTTACAACACTTTGACCTGGTCCTAGATATGACGAGGTACTAAAGTTTGTTTCTCCTAGACATTGCGAAATGGTTTGTCATGACAGACCACAAGAGTAACTTACATAGGAAGACACCAATGCAAATTTACTACTTGGCTACCAACCGGTAAACAAAGGTCGTAAAACAACAAGGGAAAAAGAACATGCTCAGGTTAGAATCCCGAGATGTGGATGCATAAGTGAACAATCTCCCGAAAACCAACGCGGAGAAGGGGTAAGGGTGGCAGAATCACGAGTATAGATGCGAGACTCACGAGGAGTACTCTTGTCGTGATCTGTTTGGTTCCATTAAAGAACATCTGCCATAGCATGTGGTAGGGGAAGTCCTTAGTTGTCAAAATTCAATCGTGACAAAGACCACAAGCTTGAAGGCTAGAATTGTAGTACCAGCCATCCTGAGGTAATGTGTCAACATTAACAACAGGGGTCAACAAAAGGGATCTTGGGTTAAAGGTCAGCTTCATGTACAAGATTCACAACACCAGAATCCAGCACAATCAGGGATCTTAGGTTCAAATCCAAGGGTTAAAACCCAAAGAAAGGAGTAACTACTACTTGAGTGCCATAGTGTACACTGCAAGATAGTATTCACGAGGTAGCTTCCAAAAGAAGATAATACTTCTAAAGTACCCAAGAAACAAAAGGGAGGCACTCGAGGCGAAAGGAAACCTCGAAGCCTAGAACAGAACACTACAGATCCAACAATATAATATTGTGGGTCCCAAAAGATAGAGAGACCATTGTAGAAAGGAATCTCTCAGATGAACAAGAGCAAAGGGAAACAAGGAATTCACAACACACACAACTATAGAGAACTCAACACTAGGTCAACTAGCTTAGAAGCGACATGCCAAGAAGGCACCTAAGCTTTGAAGGACTAGAAGAGATATCAAAACTTTTCCAAAATCAACACCAGATAATATGACCCAGAGTTAGAGCGAAACTGGATAAGTAGAAAAGAAGCATACTAGAGTTTTCGCAAATACTTTTCAGCTTTCAAGATAGTTTTCACAAACACTAGACTCAACATCGACCAAGAGCAAGGTTTTCCTACGGTTGGTACTGCTCTCATACCAAGAACTGTGACACCCCCGGGATCAGGGCTAAACAAATCCCAGACCTCCGTCTGACATAAGCTTAACCTTGAGCTCGAGAATATCCAGTGAAGAATCAGTAACACAGCAGTGACCCTACGACACAAAATTTATTACAGCAAGCTCATAACTGAGCAGAGAACCAAATTATAACAAGAAGAGGTCACTGATCACAAACATCAAACAACGGAAGGCAAATTATGCTATTAAGTATAGCAAACTTAAAAAATGGCCTAAGAGGCCTAAATCATAACGATGACGTCCCAGCCCATAGATTCCAGGCTGCCGGCCGTGAACCCCAAGCTACTCGTCGATGTCGATGTAGTGCCAAACTGATCTTCAAGCAACACTTACTCTGCCAAAAGTATCAACAAAGCAAGGGTGAGTATAGGGTGTACTCCGCAGGACTTATGGTTGGTGGAGTTGTTTTGCATAAAGCCATCTTTTGTTTATAAAACAAGAGAGAGAGAGAAAAATCTCGTCTATTTAGAGTATTTTAAAAGGGGATAAGAGAGCGACATCTCTGAAATATTGATCATCATCTTTTGATATCCACCAAATCATCATCATCTGAACTAGGATCACCCCCTCGTACCCATGAGGATGCATCCTTAAGGACACGTTGATCTGCCAAGTTTTATGATTAGGTTCAAGTTCTCTATGATCTTAGAATCTGGTCACCAAGCGTTCATAACCGTGAACACGGATTATCGAAAAGATTTAACCCTGCAGGGGTGTACAACTTTACCCACACGTACCAACCGACTCTTAATGCCAAGCTATTAGCCCTCTTCCTTGGAAGGCTGGCAGAGGGCGGTTGGCCACGACCTTTACCTTGCTTTCGCCGAGACCATGAGTCACGCAATAAGTATGGTTCCGCCGTAACGGGTCAAATGCCGAAGCCGGTACTTAAAGATTTGAGGCGAGGTTGGTTAACAGGGGCTCCATCGACCCCAAGCAACCCGGTCCACGCTTACCTACCTGTTATGAATGCACCAACTTCACCCGGCAAATCTTTCAAAAGATTTTCTATGCATATGTCGAATGGAACGCCCGAACTATGTGACTCATGGAATCTACTAGGCAAGTTAATCAAAGTGAGGGTTCCCAAGCCTCGTGTGGTTGTACGCTTCGTCTCGGTTCAAGGCAAGAACTCAGTTCCTAGTGGTGGCGAGCATGGGACTAGAAAACCACGTCCCACCATGGCCTCCCATATAAGCCTTAGCATGTTTAATCGATATCACCTCGATATCATCTCATCACGTTCTCTGTCATACTAGATTCTCTCATTCGATACATCATCTGGATGGACCAGACTCAAAAGCTATGCATGGCTAAGCAGACACATATAAAGCTCTAGCAGTGCACACAAGCCAAACCTAGTTATGCTAGGAGCAGTGGATCAGGTAATATAAGCTCAAAAGGGAGTAATGCAATAGATAGGATACTCTATCTATCGATAAAATACCACAGTAGAATCGTATGCAACATGGCAGGAATTGAAATGCTTCGAAATCATAGGATTATATCATGGTGGGGCTATGCTTGCCTTTGCCAGTTGATAACGGATAAGCAAATCTTCGGGGACCTTGTACTTGACTTGGTTATAGTTGGTCAAGTATTGTTCGTCGATCTTCGATCTTTGACGGTGTTGATCTCGATCTTCGATCTCGATCTTGATCTCGTATTCTATCGAAGAAGAACCAAACACCGAAACAAGAGGGGAACTATCAACACATGGCATCGATGCAATTCTCAAGCAAGTATGATGATATGACAAGTTAATTTGCATTGAAATGTAACCCTAGGGCATGCTCGACAACTTAATCGGGGTTCCGAGGGGCGCAAACCCTAACTCGGGGAAAACTCCAGAATCACCTGTGAGGGGTTACTATGTTCTTATAATTACGCTTGTCATTTAAGTTGCTTAACAATGCGTGATTGTAGCTTAATTAGATAGTTCTCATTTTTCTGAACACTTTGATATATTATTTGTATTTTTCTGAATTATAATGAATTAGTTATTGAATTTACAAGTTTTATTCAAATTCTGGATTTATTAAATCAATTAAAAGGGTTTATTTCATCACTGTGACATCAGCTCGGGGGGGTTAAACTTTTTGCACCATTCCGAGCCTAGCTCGTGGACGACTGGCATCGCCACCAAAGACGCCACGCAAGCAAGAGGGACCGGGGGGCTGGTTGTTATTTCTCACCTAGGCAGAAGCTAGCCGCTGTGGCTGCCAGGTGGGGTCCAGGCCATGTTGGCAATCCATGCAGGCGCCACGCGGGCCTCTCCGGAGGACGGCCCGACGGCGGCGGAAGACGGTGCTAGGGGGCGACCTGGGAAGCGCGGTTGCGTGCCTTCAAATCAGGGCGTCGGGGCAAACCTAATAGGAGCGGCGCGGCTGTCTAATGGTCACCGGAGAAGTGGATTCGACGGTGCTCTGAGGAGGCGCACGACGGTGTTCGATGCGAGCACAAGCCAGAGAGGGAGAGAGACAGTGGGGAGGTCCAGGAGGACCGAGAGATTACCATCGACGCGCCGGGAGGGTCATCGAGGACGGAGGAGGCCGTGGTGGAGCGAATCGACGGCGGGTAGTCGCTGCCGGAGTTGGAGATGCCGAAGACGGGGAGCTCGATTTTGGGTGACCGCGGCCGATTCCATTGGCGAGGAGGTTCAGGGCGACGAGACGAACACACGAGCATCATCGGAGGAGCTTGAGGATGCTTAACACGGCGGCGGTCGGGGTCCTCTAATAGGCAAGGGTTCGGTCGCCTGGCGGGGAAGAGAGAGGGAGGTCTCTGGAGAGGGGGCGAATGGATGAGGGTGGCCAGGGCGACGAGGCGATGATCTTATCCTCCTCCACACGGCAGCGGACGGTCGGATGCAAGCGGTGGGGATCGACGGCGGCGCTCGGGACACCGAGCAGCTCGGCTTCGGGGAGGAAGACGACGAATCAAGGGGTACGGGCCCTGGCTGGGCCGCGGGTGGGCCTAGCTGGGCTGCAGGGAGGATTGCAGGGAGAGAGGAAGAAGATCTGGGCCGGCCTGGTTCGACTGCTGCTCATTTTTTCTTCTAAAAATAGTTTTTTCTATTTCTGTTTTCATTTCTTCTTTTGAATTTCATTTTGTAATTTGTTTTGAACATTTTCAAAATACCAGGGACTTTTATAAAATGTATAAAATATTGCAGGGGCCCTTTTTATTCCATTTGGGCTCCATTCATTTTGTACTTTTTCAAATTCAAACCATTTTGAATTGATTTCAAATAGAGGGAGAAAAAGTAGGGTTTAGGGTTTGTATTTCTCTTTTGTTTAATGCATTTTTAAAGAATGATGCTCATACAATGCACAACCAAACCCTAATTAAGGATTAGGTAAAACTGTGGTGTTACTGCCCCTGAGGCCCCTCTTCGTCCCTCCTTTTGGCTTCCTTCATCTTCTGGTAAAATAATATGTTTCCATATTTTTCTGGTATTTTCTGATCTTTGTGAAATTGCACCGAAACGCCTTCTTTTCCATCAGAATCTAGACTCCAGCAGTCCATCCTCCAAGAATCATCCAACATGCATAGACAGATGAAAAACCATAAGTAATACATCATAATAAGACAAATATCAATGAATAGAGGTAAATTATGATATAGAAAGGTGATGCAAATTGGGCGTATCATGGGGCAGGGCCCACCCGCGCTTAGGGGGGGTCTGGGCGCCCTGGCCCTCTTCTCCGTCTCCCCTCTGGACTTCTTGTTCCCCACGGAAAGTTATTGACTTTGACGTTTGTCCCGTCCAATTCTGAGAATATTTCCTTACTAGCTTTTTTGGAACCAAAAACAGCAGAAAACAGGCAACTGGCACTGTGGCAACTTGTTAATAGGTTAGTACCAGAAAACATGTAAAAAGCACCTGAAAGTGTAGACAAAGCAAAGCAAAGTATATACTAAACAAGCATGGAGCATAACAAATTATAGATACGTTTCCGACGTATCAAGCATCCCCAAGCTTAACTTCTGCTCGTCCTCGAGTAGGTAAGTGATAAAAAGAATGATTTTTTAGGTGACATGCACCCTCAAAATAAAGATCCAACCATTTGCAAGCATTGAAAGCTGGGATCAAAGAACTCTAAACATGTGCATGAAAGATGGAGTTCTAACAATAGGACATAGTTACTATGCATGCAACATGAAAGGCTACAAACAAAGATCATGAATAACATGCATTGAAAAACGTTTGTTTGTTTCACATACAGAAAACATAGCATAGTGGCAATCAGCTTGTCCCTCATATAGTAGAAAATAGATGCATAGGACACCTTCAAAGTTCACGAGGGTGACTAGAAACAAATAGCACAAGAACAAGTAATATCACAATCTGCATCAATCAATAAGCTTTGGAACACTGCACACAGAATGACAACTATGCTCTCTTAATGGTGCCTAAAGGTAGAAGGTGGAGACTCAAAAGTGGTGGAAGAAAGGCCTTTCATAAAGGAAGCAGGGATTTCAAGTTCCAAAAAGAGCTTCCAAAAATTATGGTACTTGTTAGCTTTCAGCCCTAATTGCCCCTATCATAAGAATCTTGAAGTGATTAAGGTTAAAGTGAACAAAGATGGAGTATATGCTTGATGAAGTATAAGTTGGCAATCTCAAGTCCCTTGAATACGAGGGCCACACCTCATGCTACTCAACTTTAGTCACCTATAAGTTCTTGTCATTGTAAGTATTTTCATATCATAGAGAACCACCAACGGGGTACCCCTTGCACATGGTACAGGAGCTTTCCCATAACCAAAATAACAAGGCAAGCAGACAATAAGAATCTCAGCAATCTTTTTATTTACCATATGCATAGATTTTTTATTGAGGATGCTTCGTAGATAGATCACTATGGTGATGCTGCAATTTTCCACCATGATTAGGAATGGCTTAGGCTAGCGGCCCAGACGTTTCTCTAACATAGGATACAAACTGAAGGGAATATGCCCTGAGAGGCAATAATAAAGTGTTTATTATGTGTATTCCAAGTATATGATAGATGTTTATTTTGCATGCTATAATTGTATTAATACGGAAACGTTAATACATGTGTGTTTAATAAACAAACAGAAAGTTCCTAGTTATGCCTCTCTCATAAACTAGCTCATTGATTAACAAGATGATCAAGGTTTCCTGATCATGGACATTGGATGTTGTTAATAACGGGATCACAACATTAGTGTAATGGTGTGATGAACATTCATCTGAAGTATAGCATTACGATCAAAGTCATTGATTTTATATTGCTATAACAACTTACGAAGTGATCCTAATCCTTAGACCATGAGATCATGTCAATCACTAACAGGAAGAGTTTCTTGATAACATCAAACGTCACACCGTAGCAGGTGATTATAAAGATGGATTGAACTAATAGAGTGTTATGTTGAGGCTCATGGATCGAGTGGAATTTGTTCATCCCGATGACGGATAGATATACTCTGGGCCCTCTCGGTGATATCACATTGATTAGCTTGCAAGCAAGTGATTTGATCACTAGAATGTTATATCACAGAACGAGAAAAGAGTGCATGTCGAGATCAAACTAGGTATGGAGATACCGATGATCGAATCTCGGACATGTAATATATCGTGAAACAAAGGGATTAAGATACTAGCGTAAAGGTTCCGACGATCACAAGAAAGTCATCGCCGAATGTGTGGGAGTCGATATGGGTCTCCGGATCCGCTTCGATTATTGATCCGAGAGGGTATCGATCATGTCCGCATTATTCACGAACCGTAGGGTGACACACTTAAGAGACACCGACATCCAATTGGAGCAAATGTTTCATGCCGAAAGAATGAACAAGCGCAGGAATTTATTTCACTAGATACCGAAACAGGTTTTCGGGTGAAATTGCATAAAGTGGTTATGCATGTGAAATAGAATTCTAGCAAGGGGTTATTTGTGAATGTTTTTCATTAAAGTAATTGACAAAATTCTGAATAAAATAAAAGATTTTTATTTAATGAGAGTTTGCATTAAATTTGGTGGAAATTTAATGGGAATTTGAGTGGACTTTTGAGTGGAGGGATTTTAAAGGGCATTTTGTGAGTGGAGTGTCCACCCACATGAATGAAGGAGGGGAGGGGGCATCCCCATGGCCGTGGCCACCCCTTGGTGCCCCTCCTCCTATAAAAGGATCCCCTCCTCACTTGTCTCTCACACCTCCTCGTGAAGGATCTCTCTCCTCTAGAATTTATCCCCATGGTCTCGGACTAGCGAGATACATGTTCTGTGGCTATTCGGCAAGAAATAGTTGTGCTTCCGCTGCATCGCTGAGCGAGGCGGAGGTTGCTCGGTGCCTCGACGTGTGTGCGAGCACGGATGCGGCTTGATTTATGTGCTAGGACTTCCTCTCGATCTTGAGATCGGCAAGAGATCGTCTACATCAACCACGAGTTGAACTCGTTAAGCTTTGTCGGTCTTCAAGGGTATGTTCTCTATGGATATACATCCGCCCGTTGTTTGTATCTAGTAGATAGATCTTGGTATATAGTTCACATCGTAGGAAATTTTTTGTTTTCTATGCTGCGAACCCTACACAAACTCCATGGACTTACAAGTTCCCTTTTTATTTCACACCGGTGACATCCATAGACAAAATAGCATGATATCAACTGAGTACAAAGTACATGTGCAATGTTGAAAACGTTCCCCGCGATAGCACAGTTCTGCTAACTCCAACGTATAAGTGCAAGCATATACAACATAGATGACACAATGGTTCAAGTTTATTAGGGGCAAAGAATATAAAGTGTGCCATCAAGTTCGCGAGGGCTTTAATCACTAAGTTTTCATATAACAAAATAGTTTTTAATTAGAAGATAGTTGAAAACAAGAATATACTTGGAATGGTATAACACACCATGCAGAGGAGTTTATAGTGGACACTTTGGAATAACTTGGTTTCTTGGGTGTTATAAGCATGAGTATAACTTACTCATACAAGTGGAGGCTAGCAAAAGACTGGGAGTAACCAAATAAGAGAGCAATAATGGTCATAATCATGCAGAGCAACAAATCATTACTAATCAAAGCATAGAGTGGTACTACAAGTAAAGGACTAAATGATCATAAAGGCTAATGGTGACTTGTCATAGTCATAACATGGTGTGAGCATCTGCCAAGTCAACCCAAGCAAAGCATCAAAGGAGAATACCATAATACTATGCTTTTGCATGCTAAAACAACGCATAATTTCTTCAAGGCACACTAAGCAATCCCAATTGTTTGGAACAAGACATGCTACAGAAATAATCACTAAGCACAAGGTCAAAACAACACCTAGAATTTCATGCTAAAGTCTAAGTCACAGTCAATGCAGGCTCCTCTTTCACTTTCAAGCAAGAACTTACTACTCCTTTCCAACACCAAGCAACTTATTTGCAAAACAACACAACAAGAACGGGGGGGGGGTCCAAACTACTTTATTCAAGAAAACTAAACAACCTAAGAAAAGCAAATGAAAACTAAGATGCTCCAAGAACAACACAACTTGTGCATGAAACAATAAAAACGAAGTGTCTAGATAAACCTGCGCTTTTTAATGATGAAGAAGGGGATGCTTTGGGCATACCCAAGCTTTGACGCTTGTACCTCTTGGATATTTATTGTGGTGACACAATGGTGGCATCCCCAAGCTTGAGATTTTGACCATTCTTCATCTCATTGCATCATTCTCTCTACATCTAAATTTTTTCCTTCATACAAAACTTCACACAATCTTCATTAGCAACATTAGTGTATTCAAAAGATATTAGACATCTGGCAAAGCTTTGGAACAGCAAGGCTTTTCACTAAAAACAAAAGCTACTGTAGTAACTCCTTCAAAAATCTCAATTCACCTAAAGAGAACTCAAAAAGGAATCGATAATAAGCAAATGCAAATAATGGCAGAAATCTGTCAAAACAAACCAGCAGCTAGAAACCGATTTTTTCGAACATCTTCTCTTGCTCAAATCAAAAAGTGTAGAATTAACGGAAGTTAGATAACATACTGGAGGATTTATTCGTAAATTTTGAGCTCAATCCGAGTTATATAGACTCCTAACGAATTTTTTGGTGGAGGACAGAAATCTGTTTCAGGACAGCAACTCCCCAAATCTTACTTCCCTCTCATTAGAGGGCATTCTTGGCACAAAAAACAAACAAAAAGGATAAGGGGAGGTCATTACTGAAGTAATAACTTCCAAAACTCAAGGAAACTCTTGGGTTATATCCCAACAAGTACTTTTCTTTAAATCCTTTAAGTTAGGCACAAGAAGCAAGAAGAATCAAGTATTTTCAAATGAACAAGCATTAACATCAAACCTTGCTTTCAAAGGAGGAGAAAAAACAAACTTCTCTCTCCTCATAGGGAGGTGTTCAATACCTTTCTTGAATGGAAAATGATATTTAATGGTGTCTTCTTTCCTATCAATGATGGCACCAACTGTTCTAAGAAAAGGTATCCTCAGAGTAATAGGACAAGAAGCATTGTATTCAACATCCAAAACATAGAAATCAACAGGGACATAAGCATTGTTAACCATGATTAGAACATCATTAATACTCCCCATGAGTTTCTTCTTAGCATTATCATTGAGTGGGTGATACCTTGGAAACGTATCTATAATTTTTGATGCTCCATGCTTGTTTTGTATCTACTTTGCTTTACTTGTCCACACTTTGAGGTGCTTTTACATGTTTTCTGGTACTAACCTATTAAAAAGTTGCAACAGTGTCCGATGCCTGTTTTCTGCTGTTTTTGGTTTCAGAAAAGTTAGTAAAGAAATATTCTCGGAATTGGACGGGATAAACGTCAAAGTCAATTACTTTCCGTGGGGAACAAGAAGTCCAGAGGAGAGTCAGAGGGGCCAGCCAGGGGGGCAGACCCACCCCAGACACAGGGGCAGGTGGGCCTGCGCCTAGCTAGGGTTTGGTGGCCCTGGCCGCCTCCCGGTCTCGCCCCTTCGCCTATAAGAATCCCTCGATGCAGAAACCCTGAGGACCCGATCAGAAATCCACGAAAATGTCTGTAGCCGCCGCCACCATCGTCCCTAGATCGGGGGGATCTGAAGTTCTTCCCGGCACCCTGCCGGAGGGGAGATCATCCCGGAGGCCTTCTCTCCGGTATGATGCGTGAGTAGTTCCACCTTGGACTATGGGTCCATGTAGTAGCTAGATGGTTGTATATCATCCTTTGTGCTTTCATGTATAGATCTTGTGAGCTCCGTTCATGATCAATATCTAATCTATTTGTAATCATGCATGTTGTATTTGCGGGGATCCGATGGATATTGATATTATTATGTTGGTTTGATTAATGGTTTTGTCTTTATGATTCTATCATGTCTATGTTGTTTGTGATCATGTATGCTATTCGTTGCTAGTGGTTATCTTGGCCAAGTAGTTGCTAGTGACTCCAAGAGGGGGTATTTATGCTCGATAGTGGGCTCATGCCTCTAGTTTCCAAGGGAAGTGACAGAAATCTCTTCGGTTGTAGATGTGTTGTTGCTACTAGGGAGAAAACAACGGTCTCTTGTTCATGGAACATGTGGACTGTTAACCTTACACACTTTGTTTAAAGCAGTTGTTTGTTTCTTGCCACTTAATACTAGAGGGGGTTCAGATGATAACCTGAAGTCGACTTCTAGTCATAGATGCAGTTGGATGGCGGTCTATGTATATTGTTGTATTGCCCAATCAACTTCATAGGATCTTTCTGGCTAGTAATTGCATTGTTATGCCTTGCTCAGTTCCTGTCAATTGCCCCGCTGTAATTTGTTTACCCTTCATGCCATGTTGTTTATCTAAGGATAGCACCTCTAGTGAACTATGGACCCCGGTCCAATCTTTACCATTGATACATCTTCCACTGTTACTTGTTTACTTGCTGCAAACCATTACCTTCCACACCATACGTTTAATCCTTTGTTATAGCAAACCAGTGAGCTTGACAACCTCACTGATTCGTTGGGACAAAGTCTTCGGTTTGTGTTGAGTAGGTCTTCGCGTTGCTAGCAACACCTGTCTGACGTTTCCTTCCTCCTACTGGTTCGATAACCTCGTTTTCTTACTGAGGGAAACTTGCTTTTGTGCTGCTTCATACCTTGCTCTTGGGGTTTCCAACAAAGTGTTCCACGACATGTACTGGGTGCCATCAGTGGGACGCCCAAATAACAATCTTTCAACGGTGTCAAATCAAGCCTTTCATAAATCTTACTAGGCATAATAGAGACACTAGAGCCAAGATCACATGAAGCTTTGAGATCGAAGTCATTCACTTGTATATTAATAATGGGTTCCCAACTATCTTCTACTTTCCTAGGAATAGAAGCTTTGTGTTTTAGCTTCTCTTCCTTAATCTTAACAAGAGCATCTGTAATGTGTTTAGTGAAAGCAACATGCATATCACTAGCATCAGGACTTCTAGCAAGCTTTTGTAGAAACATAATCACTTTAAAAATATTGCAACCATCAATATCAAAATCAAGCTTAGCATGACTAGTAATAGGCTCAATAGGCTTAGGCATAGTAGGAGGAGGAATAGGGACTACCTGTGGTTTAGTGGTGATGGTGCACATACTATTATTTCTATCGATTTCAGCTTCCCTTTCCCACTTAGCATGTAGTTGGGATAACAGTCTAACATTTTCATCAATAGTAACTTATATGGCATGAGTGGCAGCAAAGGTACTTTCCATAGTCTCAGGTTTAGCAGCCATTTTATTAATCAAGTAAGTTTGAGCTTCAGACAAAGAGGATATATTTTTCTCAACATTTAAAAGCTTTTCCTCTATAGCCTTATTGAAAGTGATTTGTTTACTAACAAATTCTTTGAGCATGACCTCAAGTTCAGAGGGGGAACTTCTAGCATTATTGTAAGAGTTTCCATAGGAATTGCCATTATTATGAGGATAAGGCCTATAATTGTTGTTACCACCAAAATTATTCCTATAGGCATTGTTGTTGAAATTGTTGTTTCTAATGAAGTTCACATTAACTTGATCTTCTTGAGCAACCAAGGAGGCTAAAGGAACACTATTAGGATCTAGAGGAGCTTTCCTATTAACAAGCATATCCATAATAACGTCAATCTTTTCACTCAAAGAGGAAGTTTCCTCAACAGAATTTTCCTTCTTACCATGTGGAGATCTCTCAACATTCCATTCAGAGTAGTTAACCATCATATTATCAAGGAGCCTTGTTGCAGCACCCAAAGTGAGGCCCATGAAGGTACCTCCAGCACTGAATCCAACATATTTCTTGAGGAGAATTTCAAACCTGCATAAAAAGTCTCGATAATCATCCAAGTAGTGAGTCCATGAGTGGGGAAATTCTTAACCAAAGATTTCATTCTTTTCAAAGCTGGAGCAAGATGTTCACTATCAAGTTGTTTAAATTTCATAATGTCACTTCTCATAGATATAATCTTAGCAGGAGGATAGTACTTTCCAATAAAAGCATCTTTGCAATTAGTCCAAGAATCAATACTTTTTTTAGGCAAAGATAGCAACCATTCTTTAGCTTTTCCTCTCAAGGAGAAAGGAAAAAGCTTGAGCTTAATAATATCTCCATCTACATTTTTATACTTTTGCATCTCACAAAGTTCAACAAAGCTATTGAGATGGGTAGCAGGATCATCAGAACTAGCACCAGAAAATTGCTATCTCATCACAAGATTCAACAAAGCAGGCTTAATTTCATAAAAGGTAGCATCAGGAGCAGGTGGAGCAATAGGTGTGCTAAGGAAATCATTGTTGTTGGTGCTAGTGAAGTCACACAACTTGGTGTTCTCAGCTGAGTTCATTTTGGCAAAGGTGGGCAAGCCAAAAACAGCAGCAGCTAGAGCAGGAACTAACTTTTTTTGTGTTTTTGAATAAAGCAAGCAAACCAAACTAGACTAATTTTTTGTTTTTTTTAAAAGAGGCAAACAAAACCAAGCAAAAGAAACAAAGAAAACTAAAAACAAAGTAAAGATAAATGAAGTGAAGGACTCCCCTAGTGAAGACGTCCTTAGCCTCCGAACAGCGCCCGGAAAAAGCTTGATTGAGTTGATGTAGGAGCGCCGTTGGGAACCCCAAGGCGAGGTGTGAAGCGGACAACATCAAGTTTTCCTCGAAGAAACCGAGGTTATCGAACCAGTGGGAGGAAGGAAGCGTCACCAGGTGTTGCAAAAGCGAGAGACCTGCACAACACAAACTCAAGACTTCGCCCCAACGAATCAGTGAGGTTGTCAAGATCACCGGTTTGCTGTAACAAAGGATTAAACGTATGGTGTGGAAGGTAATGGTGGTTTGCAACAAGTAAACAAGTAACAGTGGAAGATGTATCAATGGTAAAGATTGGACCGGGGTACATAGTTCACTAGAGGTGCTCTCCTTAGATAAACAACATGGCATGAAGGGTACACAAGTTACAGCAGGGCAATTGGCGAGGCCCAGCAAGGCATAACAATGCAATTACTAGTCAGAAAGATCCTATGAGATTCGATTGGGAAATACAACAAGATACATAGACCGCCATCCAACTGCATCTATGACTAGAAGTCCACCTTCAGGTTATCATCCGAACCCCCTCTAGTATTAAGTTGCAAGCAACAGACTGCTTTAAGCAAAGTGTGTAAGGTAAACAGTCCACATGTTCCATGAACAAGAGACCATTGTTTTCTCCCTATTAGCAACAACACATCTACAATCAAAGAGATAATTGTCACTTCCCTTTGAAACTAGAGGCATGAACCCACTATCGAGCATAAATACCCCCTCTTGGAGTCACTAGCAACTACTTGGCCAAGATAGCTACTAACAACAGAGAGCATGCAAGATCACAAACAACACAGACATGATAGAATCATAAAGACAAAACCATTAATCAAACCAACATAATAATCGCAATATCCATCGGATCCCCGCAAACACAACATGCATGATTACAAATAGATTAGATCTTGATCATGAACGGATCTCACAAGATCTATACATGAAAGCACAAGGAGGAGATACAACCATCTAGCTACTACATGGACCCATAGTCCAAGGTGGAACTACTCACGCATCATACCAGAGAGAAGGCCTACGGGACGATCTCCCCTCCGGCAGGGTGCCAGGAAGAACTTCAGATCCCCCAATCCAGTGACGACGGTGGCGGCGGCTACAAACGGTTTCATGGAATATTGATTGGGTGCTGAGGGTTTATGCATCGGAGGCTTCTTATAGGCGAAGGGGGAGGACGAGGCAGTGGCCAGGGGCCCCACACCCTGCCTAGGTGCGGGGCAGGGCCCACCCACGCCTAGGGGGGTCTGGGCGCCCTGGCCCGCTTCTCCGTCTCCTCTCTGGAAGTCTTGTTCCCCACGGAAATTTATTGACTTGGACGTTTGTCCCGTCCAATTCCGAGAATATTTCCTTACTAGCTTTTCTGGAACCAAAAACAGCAGAAAACAGGCAACTGGCACTATGGCAACTTGTTAATAGGTTAGTACCAGAAAATATGTAAAAATCACCTCAAAGTGTAGACAAGGCGAAGCAAAGTTGATACTAAACAAGCATGGAGCATCAAAAATTATAGATACGTTTCCGACGTATCATTCTGCTAAGGATCTATCCTCAATATTCTCATGTTTGCTGACATGAATAAAGAATTCTACAATATTTTCTTTCCCAATTATAGAGCCACTACCTATTGAAAGGTCTTTTAGGGTGAACTTGGGAATCAACATGGTGAGCTAGAGCAAGGTGACAACTAGAGTAGGAACTAATTTTGTGTGTGTTTTTTATAAGAGAAAGCAAACCAAATGAAACTAATTTTTTTTTAGTTTTTGATAAAAAGAGGCAAACAAAACCAAGCAAAATAAACTAAGGAAAACAAAAACAAAGTAAAGTGAAAGATTGTGAAGTACTCCCCTTGTGAAGTCGTCCTTAGCCTCCCCGGCAATGGCGCCAGAAAATCTTGATGGTGGCTCAGATCAATGTAGAGCTTCGTTGGGAGTCCCCAAGAGGAAGGTGTGATGAGCACATCAGCAAGTCTTCCCTCAGTAAAAGAAACCAAGGTTATCGAACCAGTAGAAGGAAGGAAATGACTCAGAGGTGTTGCTAGCAACTTGGAAACCTGCACAACACAAACTCAAGACTTTGCCCCAACGAATAATGAGGTTGTCAATCTCATCGGTTTGCTGAAAACAAAGGATTAACTGTATGGTGTGGAAGGTAATGATGGTTTGTAGAAAGTGAATAGTAACAGTGGAAGATGTATCAATGGTAAAGATTGGACCGGGTTCCACGGTTCACTAGAGGTGCTCTCTTTAAGATAAACAACATAACATGCTAGGTAAACAAATTATAGCAAGGCAATTGACAGGACTGAGCAAGGCATAACAATACAATACTAGACATTCATGATCCTATGATTTTTTATTGGGCAATACAACAAGATACATAGACCGCCATCCAACTGCATCTATGACTAGTAATCCACCTTCAGGTTATCATCCACACCCCCTCCAGTATTAAGTTGCAAGCAATGGATAACTGCTTTAAACAAAGTGTGTAAGGTAAACAACCCAGTTGTTCCATGAACAAGAGACCGTTGTTTTATCCCTAGTGGCAACAACACATCTACAACCTTAGAGATTTTTGTCACTTCGCTTAGATTAAATATAGGCATGAGCCCACTATCGAGTATAAATACCCCCTCTTGGAGTCACTAGCATCTACTTGACCAAGATAGCTACTAGAAACGGAGAGCATGCAAGATCACAAACAACACAGACATGATATAATCTATAAGACAAAACCATTAATCAATCTGACATAATAATCTCAATATCCGTCGGATCCCCGCAAACACAACATGCATGATTACAAATAGATGATATTGATCATGAACAGAGCTCACAAGATCTAAACATGGTAGCACAAAGGAGGAGATATAACCATCTAGCTACTATATGGACATGTAGTCCAAGGTGGAACTACTCACACTTCATACCGGAGGCTGGCATGATGAAGAAGAAGGCCTTCGGGATGATATCCCCTCCGGCAGGGTGCTGAGAAGAGCTTCAGATCCCCCCGATCTAGGGACGATGCTGGCGGCGTCTATAGACGGTTTCATGGAATATTGATCGGCTACTTAGGGTTTCTGTATCGGGGGTCTTTATAGGCGAAGAGGCGAGGCAGGGGCAGCCAGGGCGGCCGCACCCCCCAAGCGCGGGCTAGGGTTAGCCACGCGACCAGGGGGTGTGGCCCCCTGGTGGCTCCCATCCATCTCGTATTCTGGCTCCGTGTTCCCCACGGTAAAATATTGAGTTTGGCTTTTGTCCCGTCCAATTCCAAGAATATTGATTTTCTGCCTTTTCTGGAACCAAAAACAGAAGAAAACAGGCAACTGGCACTGTGGCATCTTGTTAATAGGTTAGTACCAAAAAACATATAAAAACACCTGAAAGTGTAGACAAAGCAAAGCAAAGTAGATACTAAACAAGCATGGAATATAAAAAATTATAGATATGTTTCCGACGTATCACCCGCCTCTCTAGGCCAGATCATTGAGTGCAAGCAAAAAGTAGATCTTTGTCTTCACGCCGATGAAACCCTAGGACCGACCGCCATTATTGGACAGAACAACAGGCCCCCACGCCGTCGTCCGCCCCCTCCGGCGAAAGAGGATACAAGCCTGCAATAACCACGCGCCCCTGTCAGCTCGTCGGCCCGAGCAAGAAACATCGTGCCGCCTCTCCATGCACCTTTAGGCAACCAAAAGGCCGCGCCGATGGCGGATCTAGGCGGAAGCCTAGACATACCACCATAGCCGCCACACCTTGCACCGATACCCGATGGGTAAGCTGTCGTCGCAACGATCCGGGCATCGGCCTAGCCTCCGTAAGCAGCCGACCTCCACGATCTCACGCCCAGGGAGCAGCCACCACGCCAAGCGACTGTGGCTCATAGCTTACACAGGCACTGCACCAGGCCCGCCACCAGCGAACAACCGCCGCGATCTGCTCTCCCCGGCCCCTTCGGCGCCAGGCACGCCACCACCGGCGGCAACAGCGGAAGGGTGGTAGATCAGAGAGGGGAGGGTTGGCGGCGCCCTGTGGTGCGTCACAGGAGGGGTGTTTTTTCACGGGGTAGCCCTGCTTCTTTGACTTTTCATACTTGAGCACTTACGTTTGCCTAAATTTATATGTATTTATATGCATTTTAGTACTCTGATCCAAATTAATTGACTCGAATTTGTCTAGATTCGGATGTATCCAGACATGTTGTAGCGTTATATATATACAAATATGAAAAAACTTGAGTCAACTATTTTGAATCGGAGAAAGTATATAAATAGTTACGAATTTAGACAAAATCAAGTTTTACTTCTAGACAAAGGGAGTATGTAGTTCTCTCTGATCTATATTACTTGCGTTGAAATGGATATATCTAACACTAAAATATATTTAAATATATCTATTTTCATAATAATTAATACAATTAATATGGATCGAAATGAGTAGGACAAGAGATCCTCTAAAATTTCTACCGTATGAAATTCTTCCAAAGAGGCCCTCAACTTGTCACGCCGGGATGGAAAATGGGCCCACTCCTCAACCACAGCGCACAAGATGCCAACCGTCTCCCACCTCCCTCGGAAGGACGGAAGGACCGGCCGCAGCACCGGGTATCCGAGGCGCACGCCACCACGCACCACGGACACTACACCCGGCCCCACTGTGCGGGCGCTCCATGGACCGTGTACATTGTCTGTTGGCACTCTCCCACAGGATTACAGCAGTGTCACAGAGAAAAGCGAAGCTTAGCTCGATACAGTAGATCGCTGCTTAACTCCTCAAATCCCTCGCTCTCATGGCCACCTCCTCATCGCCGCTTCCAACCCCTAGCTAGCCCGATCTCTCCATATCTCCCATGGCGGACGCGTCGCAGCGCCGTGGCCGGTGGCGCGGCGGAGGCTCCGCGCGCCCGCGCGGCTGGTGCTGCTCCTTCGCCGGCGTACCGCCGAGCCCCGACCACCGCTTGTTACCTTCCGCGGCTTCTGTGCCAGCAGCCGCGTCCCCCGCAGCTGGAGGCGGGGGCGGAGGTGGCGGGAGGAAGCTGCCGCCGAAGTCCCCTTCCTCTCTGTCCTCCTTCCAAGGCTCCCCGGCCTCATCCAGGCTGGTCGGCCTCATCGATCCCCGCCGCATCCTGTCCCCTGGACGCGTCTCTCCCATCGATCCCGACGAGTCCTTCCCACTCCCACCTCCATCCCCGCTGTCGCTCCCGATGCTGCCGCCAGCGGAGGAGGAGGTGGAGGACTTGGTCCCGACGACGGAGCAGGCGGCGCCCGCGTCGGCGGTGGTACCGTTGGTATCCGTGCGGGAGGACGATGGGGGCAATGAAGCGATGGATCTGAGGCTTTCTCTGCGGGGAAAGGACGGGAGATGCTTGACCATGGAGCTGGAATCTGGGGTGCTCTGCGCCAGCAGCGCCTTCTTCGCAGACATGGCACCGGGTGTGGGATTCACCTCCGACGGTGGTGGAGCTAGCGGGAAGAGGATCGAGGTGGACGGCGTGGAGAATGTGGAGGCGTTCAGGACGGCTGTGGAGCTTATGTATCAACCTGAACCAGTGCGGTGGCTTGCCACATCTGGGGTGTCGCGCGCCATTGATGTGCTTGAGGTGAGGATTATCCTTGTGCAATGCAGTCCTGATATGTGTATGTTGCTATGATACTAGTGTGATAGTAGTAGTACTTCATAAAAATTGTCCGATGTGAGTTAGTATCTATCAAACCGTTTAGTGGCATTGGCACCAAATTTGCGAATGCCACTTAAATACTCACAGATAACTGTAGCGTTCTTCAGAATGTTTTTTCTTTTCTCAAGTCACTTGATATCTAAGAATGGTGTCCCATTTTACTCACTTCCCCATCAACTTCCTTAATATAAACAGTGAGTGTTTCATTATCCTAGCGCAAAATAACTAGCACGGTTACTTGGGGGTGGATTGGGCTGTTTGTTGGCTTCAATTTGAGGTCTTTTGGTAGTATGGAAGTCATGTTGCTCCATTGTGATACCAGTGTGGTATATTGGTACCTCACCATAGTATCGGCATAACATATATCAAGAGTTGTTTTGCGAATTTTGATTCCTGCCATGGACCCAGAAATGAAGGGCCTTTCTTTTAGAATTGTGCAGTCAATTAAATAGTGGTGAAGATAAGTTCTCCCTGTCTAACTGTTTCATATGTATGCTTAGCATATTATTAATCGGTGCTTCAGTTTATACCATGTCAATTGATTTTTTCTTTTTTCAGATAGCAATCGTCCTACCTATTACGTTCTGCTAGGGCTGCATAAGTGTTGGTTAATTAACCATTCACATGAATTTTATTAAATGTTAGTTATGTAATCGCTTGCAGAGTTCATTAAACACTGCTCGTTTATGCAAGCAGTATGCTGGTTATTAATCACCATGTTGTTTTTGTAGGTTTCTTCCTCCATCATGTTTGACAATGGAATTAAGGCGTGTTTGACATACATCGAAGCAGCTCCATGGAATGAGAGTGAGGAGGAAAAGCTGAAAAATCTCTTTGCGAGATGCACTTTTGATGAGGCAATATCCCAAGATGTACTGGCTAGATTGCGGCCAAACAGCTGCATCAGCTCGGAAGATCTAATTGTGCATCTCATCCAGTCCGTCACTAGCAGCACAAATAGTGGTGCAAGAAAAGACATGCAATCTTTGGTAAATGGTCTTCTAAGCAAAAGCTCACTCTATCAAAAGGACTTTGCTGGGCTAAACAAAGAGAGCATATACCAAATCTGCCGTTCATATTTTGGAAAATTGGTGGATCTCTTTGAAGAAACTACAGAGTCTGCAAATCACACAGCTCAACTGTCGTTGGCTACACAGAGTAAACCAGTGATCGAGCGAATATCTCTTCAAACAGAAAACCTCTACTGGCTCTTTGAGATCCTTATGAACAATGACATGGCAGAAGAGTTTGTGGAACTGTGGGCAATGCAAGACAAGCTCATTGTGATGCACCCACAAGCATCACCAATGATTAGGTACGAGCTAAGCCGAATATCAGCCAGTGTGTTCATAGCACTTGGCAAAGGAAAAGTGCAGTGCCGTGGCGACCTGAGGAGCCTCCTCTTTTACGGGTGGTTTGGACCAATGCTACTGGATTTTGGCTGGCTTCAGCGGTGCTCCAAAGGTCTAGATGTAAGATCGCTGGAAGAAAATATTGGGCAAGCCCTTCTAACCCTCCCGCTGAAGCAGCAACAATTCATGTTTGAGGAGTGGTTTCAGTGCTTTGCATCCAGAGGTGCGGACTGTCCAAACCTTACCAGATCTTTCCAGGTATGGTGGAGAAGGTCTTTCGTTAGATCATCAGTAGAAACTCGGCGTTGATATCTGCGTGGTCTGCGGGTGTGTGCTGTGTGTATTATTTGTAAAATTGGACTACTGTAGTGGTGAATGTTGTGTACTACCATAGGTTAGCTCCTCTTTCTGTTGTATGTGCATAGCTGGGTGAGTTTATTTGTGGAATGAATGGCTGTGAGAGCGAGTTGTTTAGCATCAGATTAATGTGTTTTCTGCTTTTGGTTATACGTAGTACTGGAGGGTTACAGGCTTACAGCGGTTCAATTGATGAAGAGGCCTGGGTTCTAAAAAAAGAAACAGGCTTACAGCGGCATGATGGATCTTCTCTTTTTAGGATAGAAATCATGGTGGGGTAGACTGCTGAGACTGGATGTAATTTGGCTGATGCAGTTTTCTACTGGAAAGAAAGATACCCCACCGGATTCATTTATCTCCTTGCTGATCGAATTAAATGTTCTCGAATATGTTAGGTCTCGCTTCACCGTAAAACGCTAAAGATATGCCTGATGGTGTTGAACACTAGAAGGGATAAGTATGATTATTGGAGACCGCCAGACCGGTGACCTTGGCTGCCGAATTGGAACTCCAAATTTAGGAGTCAGATATAGTACATGGTTCAAGTATGCATTTGCTGCAGGGTATTATAATTGTGTAGCACATTTTACTGCTTTATGGGCAATGCGCAACTGGACAGCTATAACCGAATACTATTATCTCTGTTAAATATATTTAACAGGTTTTAATAGTGTAAAATAGTTTACCAAAACGTTTTACAATAGGCTAGCCCTTTTTACCTCGCTGAGAAATCCCCTTACAATTGGCTAGCGGTTTTCCATGTGCATCCTAATCATATGCTTCGCACGCAATGGGGAACTTTGAGTTCTTCTAACACTATCAGACAAGGTGAACTTGCTCATGGGCTACGCCAGATGCAAGTTGAGAAGAAGAAGGCAAATGAAGACAGTAAACTAGCTATACTTGAAGAAAAGTATGCAACTGAGGTGAAGAAAGCAGAGGAGTTAGCTAAGAAAAGGCTGGAACAGAAGAGGAAGGTAGACAAGCACAAGCCAAAGCTAGAGAGGCGGCAGAGAAAAGGGAGAAGAGAAGGCAAGATGATGATATTAGCAAGAAGGCTGAAGAAGAGACTAGGAAAATCATAGCAGAAGTTAGAAATGCTTCATCTGAGAACAAAAGAAATGATGCAGAACAAAGAAATTAGAAGAGAAAAGGGTTGCAGCTTATAGGAAAAAGAGGCTCAGAGACAAGCGCGGAGAGTTTCTCAAATTGAAGCCAACAGAGCTTAGAGACAAGCACAAAATGTTGCAGATGATCAGGTTGCAGTTGTCCCCCAACAACCAAAAAAAAAGCGAACATGTTTGATGAGCTTAGAGCTCCCAGGAAAGTTGTGTAATAATATTTAAATTACGGGAATTCTAGATTAAGACCGGTCGGTGGGTCAAAACCCAGCGGGCTGACGTGCGCCGTTGGATTTAAATCGGACATAAGCGGACAAACGTGCGTGGTTGGTGGTGGTTTTAAAGCCGCATACCTGATCCCGTCTCCCTATTCACCCGGGGCCCCACTCGTCATCCTCTCCACCCCTCCCACTTCTCCCGACCGTTTCGGGAATCGCGCTGCTCTCTCTCCCCTTCTTCTCCGGTGATTTGAAGGGCGATACGACAGTTTCCTTCGGTTGCTCGTCGATTCTGCTTGTCATTGCCGTCGCCGACGCGTCTACTCCCTCCAGGTGTGCTCACAAGTTCTCTCCTCCTCCAGTTTCTCTCCTCCGCCGCTCCGACCCTTTTCCTCTGTCATTCTCTGGTTTCCGGCGGTTCCATTTCGTCTGGTTTGTGCTTGTCGTTGATTCCTTCAGGTCCTGTAGATTAAGGTTGCGTGTAAGTTGTAAGTTGTATTGCGTGCGATTTTGCCCGCTAATTTTGTTTGGCTCCTTCATGAATAGGGTTTGAATGCTGCCTCTGATCCCCTTTGTTGTCCTTTGAGTAATGTTGCCTTATCAGATCTACTGCGTGTGATGTAGTTTTGATGTTCAAATGATGTGATCCATGTGTACTATTCCCCCCATGGTCTAATGGGGATTTGAACATGATTGCTTGATAACAACAGATCTAGCCATGGGTAACAACTGATGTATCTATGGGTAACAGTGGGATATGATCCCTTGATAACCACAGATCTATGCATGGGTAACATTGGACAGGATCTGTTGATAACAACAGTACTAAACTGTTATGTGCTAAATTTTTTATTATGAATTTGTTTTATTTGTATAAGATTCCTTGATAACTATAGCTGTAAGCTTTGGGTAACATTGGATCAAATTCATGTCAATTTTGAGCAAAATGCATGATAATATGTGTGTACTGACATGGATAACTAATGTTATGTTGGTATGATAACATTAGCTTATTATCATGGGTAATTTTATAACTGTTGGCATGATAACATTAGTTTATGATCATGGATAACTTATATACTGATGTGTAACCTTTGGGTAACATTGGATAAAATTCATGTCTATTTTGAGCAAAATGCATGATAATATGTGTGTATGTTATGTTGGTATGATAACATTAGCTTCTTATCATGAGTAATTTGATAATTGTTGGCATGATAAGATTAGTCTATGATCATGGATAACTTATGTATTGATGTGTAAACCTTTTGGGTAACATTGGATAAAATTCATGTCTATGATAATATGTGTGTACTGACATTGATAACTAATGTAATGTTGGTATGATAACATTAGCTTATTATCATGGGTAATTTGTGTTCTGTTGGCATGATAACATTAGTTTATGATCATGGGTAACTGATGTACTGATATGTGGATAAAATTCATTGATTACAATAGTACTAAATTCTGTATAATGTTTTTGTTAAATTTTGTTTATGATCTGTTTGGTGATGCTAATTTTGAGCAAAATGCATGATATTATGTGTGCACTCACATGGATAACTAATGTTATGTTTGTATTATAACATGAGCTTATTATCATTGGTAACTTGTGTACTGATGGTATTTTTTTCTTTTTTTCTATGAATTCTTGTGTATCATTATGGTTTAGTTTTGTATTTATTTTTTCATTTTAAATTGTTTGTAGTTGACACGATGCCGAGGAAACGAAAGGCTGCTGATAATGTTGTTGAGGATGAAAAACAATCTGCCCGTAAATGTAACAGGGCATCTCCTTCTGCCGTGACTGGTTTACTGGATTTTCTATCGAATGATCAGAAGGCAGCAATTGAATCAATGGAGTTTGATAGTTTGCTAGATATCAAGTGTTCATCACTGCACGACGCAGTTATGACTTGGTTTGCTAGTTTATATGACAAGCATACACGTGAATTTGTTGTGCCGGGTCGAGGAAGGATACCCCTCAACAAGGATAGCGTATTCAGATGTTTGGGTTTGCCGCTTGGTGAAGAGCCGGTTCCTTATTATGCTGATGTAGATATTCAGGGTGCTCTTGCCCCTGCTCTTTTTCCTGATGATTCTGGCACACCTTTGAGAACTCGAGTTTTTAAAATCTTGAAGGATATGACTTCATATGGAGATGAGTTCAAACAAATATATGTGATATACATTATGTCTACACTTCTATCACCCACCACCCGGAACCGTGTTTGCCACAAGTGCTACCCTATCATGGTAAGTTTTGGTTGTCATGTCTGTTCTTTTTCAATATATGTGTTGGTTGGTAACTTATATGTTTTTGTGTTGATAACTTTCTGTTTGATGTGATGATAACCTGTGTATTGTAGGGTTGATAACATTTTTGTTTTAGGTTTTTGTGGTGGTGTGTAATATATGTGCAAGTTTTGATGTTATGTTTATAGTTTATTTTTCATTATATAATTTCAGCATAACATTGGAAATGTGTCCAAGTTTCAGTGGTGCAAGTTTGTTGCTGACCAGCTGTATGAGGAGCTTTTTAGTGGTACTCATACGCAGGCTTGCCTTTTTCTGTTGCAGGTACACATTGCTGTTTTTATATTGTGTGAATACTACTTTCTATATTAAAATTTGTTTTATATTTTAGTTAGTGTATTTATTGTATTCTTTTTCAGGTTTTTAATTTGTTTTCTCGCAGCTGCTTTATGTTGACTCACTTGATGTTAGTGGGTTGGATATTGATTTGCCGTAAGGGCGTTATGCTGTGAACATATGGTCAAGAGAGTTAATTGATGAAGTGTTGATTGCTGATCTGCAGAATGATGGAAATGCATATGGAAAGCTGAAGGTGTGTAATACATTTTGTAGCATATGTGTTTTTATGTTGTTGATAACTTTTTAGGTTTAAGTGTTGGTAACATGTTATATGTATGTTTGATTACATTGAGTATAAACAGTGGGTAACTTATGTGTTTATTGGGTGGTAACATGTAGGTTATAATGTGATTAAGGTGGGTAATATGTAGAAAACTGGTTGATCACATTTGCTAATTCTGTATATGTTTCTTTGTGCAGTTGAAGACTCAATAGGCATAGGCTTTGGACTTTTCGGTGGTGCGCAAGGGTTTAACAAATGTTTTGACACTTGTGCAAACCCTAGTTGTTCAAATGAGGTGAGATTTTGTAGGATTTTGATATTGCACTTATCTTTTTATTGTCATGTTACTTTTGTTTGCTTCTTGTTTTGTTAATGTTCTTGTTGTTTCCTTTCTTTTTATTTGTGCAGCAAAAGTCACAGATAGCAAATCTTGTTGGCAGTTTTGCATCTGTTATTTTTGGTTTAATGAGTACCCTTGTGCAAGGCTTGACGGCGGTGCAAGGCAATGCTGGTGCTGAAATGGCGAAACAATTTACTGCCCAGTTTGGTGGTCAACTTGCAACGCAACCCATGGGAGGAATCTTCATGGGTGGAGCTAGCTCAAGTGGTGCTCGTGGTGGTGCCCGTGGTGCTACCTCAAGTGGTGTCCGTGGAGCTAGGCTTACTCGTTCTATCACTTGTGGAAGGAATGTTCCATGCACTAATGAAGTCGTGTCTCCTATTCTTCCTAGTGATAATACAATTCTGAGGGATTCAGACAGCAGCAGTTCTAACAGCAGTGGAGATGACGATGCTGAACGGTATGTCCATGATGACAAGAAGGGTAAGAGTGTTGTTGGTGGTCGTGCTGCTGGTTCTTCCAATGTCTAGCTATCTTTGACTTTTCCAGATTCCAATGAAGAGCAGAATAAGAGTCCAGGAGCAAGATCACCTGATAATCGTCATATGTCACCACCTAAATCTAGGTATCCTATTGTAAATCATGTCTCACCCGTAAACCGGGTGACTGATACTCCTGTTGCTACTATTGTGGGTGGACAGGAACAAACCCATATTCGTGTGTATGAAAGGTCTAGGAAGAAGAAGGCACGTCCGGTTGAGGATGTTGATAATGTGATCAATTCTAGTACTGTTGAGGAGGTTGATAATGAGATCAAGTCTCTTGTCTGCAAAGATTTGGGCCTTACTCCTGCCATGATGCGGGCTGCTGTTTCTGAGAGATATGAGTGGGCATAATTATTTATCTCAGTCACTGGATAACTTTACTACCTTAGTGTTGATAACTTTTTTATGTTTATGTGGGTAACCTTTCTGTTTTATGTTTATTATGTTTATATAGATAACTTTATATTGATAACTGTACCATTTTTCATCTGATAACTTTTTTATGTTTATACTGATAACTGTATCATTTTTCATCTGATAACTTTTTTATGTTTATACCGATAACTGTATAATTTTTATCTGATAACTTTTTTATGTTTATACTGATAACTGTATAATTTTTCATCTGACAACTTTTTTATGTTTATACTGATAACTGTATCATTTTTCATCTGATAACTTCTTTATGTTTATACTGATAACTGTAGCATTTTTTACATGATAACTTCTTTATGTTAATGTTGATAACTGTAGCATTTCTCACTAAATAACTTAGTATATTTCATCTTATAACTTGTTTATGTTCATGTTGGTAACTTGTCTGTTTTTGTTTATTATGTTCTGATTTTTTTGATTTTTGTTGGCAATTATTTATTACAGCAAAAAATCATCGAAGAAGACATCTGTGCTAGCTACAAGGTCTTCACCACGGTTGGCAAAACAACGTTCTGCAGATGAAGGCACATCTGTTATAGATGTTGATGCATCCTCTACTATTCCTTCACCTACTCGTGTTGAAGGACATCCTAATGTTGTTGCAACTCCTGATGTCGTGGATGCGCCTGCTGTGAATCTTGAAGAGGTTATATCTGGTGGAGAAACATGTGGCAAGGGTGGTGCTTCTGAAGATTTTGCTGTGACGAGTGCACCTGCTACAGTTGTAGTAGGATTATCTGTCGATGTGACAATGGATGTAGCTCAACCAGTCTTGGGAGATCCAATGATTATGCAAGCCATTGATCAGCCTGTTAGCAGCAGCATTGTAAATATCATAGCAAACGAGACGGAGAACATCACGGAAGTTGCTGTGCCACTAGAGATGCCCCCAGGTTGATGCCAATGTTGATGCAGGTGGTTATGTTTGTCCTGATGGTGCTGTTCTTGTTCCTGCGTCATCGCTGTTCACCAACCTTACAACAGCTGCTACTTCTGTTGATGTTGCTGCAAGTCCTATTGTTTGCTCGCTTGGAGATCCATCAACCCAGGGTGAGAGTGAAAATGAGCCTTCTGTCTTGGATGATAGTACCCAAGAAGATGTACAACCTATTTTATTTTCTCCTTTGGTTCCTGCGTCAAGTCTTTTCGACCCCCCTATTAGTAGGCAGTCCAGTGTGCTCGATACATCTGCTGGTCCTTCAAGTGGTGATGGAAGTTCTGAAGCTGAAGTCACTGTTATCAAGAAAGCAAAATTGGTTGCTCGTGATGGAAAGATGAGTCTTGCTGCTGGGATACCATTATATGTTTTTAGGGATGTTGTGTCGTATTCTGTGCCTGATGCGTATCCTCCTATTTTTCCTACTGCTAGTGCCCGTGCAGAGCCTTCTCCTACTGTTGGTGCCTGCATGCTCGCCTCATCGCTAGTGCTCATGCGCATCGCCTCGCCAAATTTCGATCTTCGTATCATTGCACAAGGTGATTCTAATGATGTGACTGTTTCTCGTCACATTTATGCTGATCCGGGTGACTTATTCCATGTTTTTGAAGCATAAGATGTTCTTCCTTTGTCTTGGGCACCTTCTCGCAACACTGGTACACACCTTCAGCCTGATAACTTTATGTATATTACCCTGGATCACTTTTATATATTAGTGCTGATAACTGTAACTTATTTATGTTGGTAACCGACACTGTTTTTTGTTTTTGAAATGTTTTAAATGCTTGAAACTTGATTATATGTTTGTATTATATGCTTTTTTGTAATGTAAAACTATATTCTTTTAATGATGATTTATTTTATAGTGTATCGTGTGTTTTTATCATGATTGTGCATTTTTGGTTTGTGTTGATAACTTTATATATATGCCCTTTATAGCCACACAGTTACGGTGTGGTGTTTGATGTCATCAAAGCATCCTTCCGGTGATGGTGATTAGCATGATCTCATGGTCGAAGGAATTAGGTTACTATGTATCAGAAAGCTTATAGGAAATGAACTATTAAAATGACTTGATCTTTATGCTACGCTTATCTATAGGAGTATGTCTATCATACCATTCTCCTAATGATATGATCTCGTTGTTAATAACATCACAATTTTCATGATCGAGAAACCATGATCATCTATTAACCAACAAGCTAGTATTACAAAGAGGCTTTACCATGGACTCTAATTTAGTTTACAAATCACACAAGTATTAATGTTTCTGGTTAATACTATTATAGCATGAATGTAAACGTTTATCAAACACAAAGATATAATAATAACCACTTTTATTATTGCCTCTAGGGCATATCTCCAACAAACTTTACATTTTTATTTGTACCTCGATGATAAGTTGTACTAATACTGGTTGGTCAGTACTAGTTTTGGTTGATAACTCTTTAGTTGTTATTTCGGTGGATAACTTGAACTTTTTTTACTGGTTTGATAAGTTGTATTACTACAGGTTGATTTCTTGTACTGTTTGTTGATGATAACTTCTGGTTTTCACAGTGGATAACTTGTATTCTAATCATTAATTTTTTTTTGTAGCACATCAATTTGTAACATTGATCCAATGTGGGTTACAACTAGTGATTTTGCTAAAAGTGTGATGCCATATGGCGAGCTTTCTAACAATATGTGTGAACTTGCTATTTCTGCAATGCAAGATAATTGCCCATCCAACAAGATAATTTTTCCTTATATCGTTACTAAATATCTGTTGGAGGGAAGATTCACTGCAAATCTTGTTCGGAGGTCGTTCAAGAGAGATGACAACTATAAACTGAGCCACAAACATATGGTATGCTGTCTAATTCGATTATTTATTGTTTTTATTCTATTGTATGCAGTTGATAAGTTCAGGCATAGTGTATGATAACCATTGTTTATGTTGTGTTGATAACTCTTTCATTTCTGCCTGGGTAATCATTGTTTTTTCTACACGTGCATTTACTTATATTATGTTCATTTTTTTTGTAGCTTTGCTTTGCTGTCCTTCAGGAGCTAGGGACTAAAGAGGACCATTTGGACCATTGGTACATGCTTTCTGTTGATATGCCTGCCAAAAGGTTTGAGATTTTTGACTCGCTCCGTGGTGAAGCTAATGTAAAAATGATTGAACATGCGACCAAGCTAATGGAAGTAATAAAGAAAATGTACACCTTCAATTATTCTGATTCTAGAAGACAGATTGAAGATTTTGAGTTGATGCATGTCCCTGTTCCGAGTCAAGTTGACAAGTTAGTTTTACGGTTATCGTGACATCATTTCTTTTCTATTATTATATTAGTTTTGTTTTGTATGCATGTAATTTTATTTTGTTTTTGTATAATAATTGATACTATATTTGTTTATTCACTGTTTATTTTTTTGTTTTTCAGCACTGGTTGTGGGTTCTTCATGCTCAAGAACCTTGAATTGTGGAATGAAAGCGATGTGCCTTGTATTTCTCAAGATATGATGCCGGGAATTAAGAAAAAGATGACTTTTTTTGGTTGAACCATCCTCGTAATGTTCTTCTGAATTGGAGGTCACTTTTGGAAAAAAAATAAGTTCTGAGGTATATTTTCCCATGTTTATCCATACTTTTACATGTTTGTTATCCACACTCTTAAATGTTTGTTATCATGTCATATTTCTGTTAGTTATCCACACTGTGTTACATAAGTTACCCACCTTATACGTGTTTTTCGTATATATGAGTGTTTTTATGCTTTCTTTCTACTGTCAATTCTGTTTGATAATTTTTATATTAATTTTTTTATGGTATAATTTCAACATATAGTTATGGATAATTGTACTTTTTATTTACCTGATAACTTCTACTAGTATGCATAGATAACTTTTGTGTTTGTTGGTTGATAACTTGTAGTCATATGTCTGGATAACTTCTATTTTTAAATAGTATATTAATGTTTAGGGTTTGGTAACCTTTTATATATACGCATTGATAACTGTAGATTTAACCAGTGGAAAACTTTTTATTTTTGTATGCATGGATAAGTGTTGTGTTATGTGATGGATAACTTGTACTCATAGCATAGATAACTTCTGTGTTATCTTGTGGATAATTTGTACTCATATGCATGGATAACTTGAAAACCACAGAATGTACAGCATGAACTATCATACATAAAAACAACAAATATATCGTTTTCATTTTTTGTTACATAAACATTCTAGATTTGATATCCTAGGAGCTTCAAATTTTCCTGGCATTTGCGGATGGTGTGACCTTCTGCACCGTAGTGGCTGCATTTCTTTGATTTCTTTGTAGCAAGGTCTAGTGGATTTTTGTTTGCTATTTGTCGTGGTCGCCCTTTGGTTACTGACTTCTCCGGGTTCTGTATGTGCTTTGTTGATGACATGTGAGATCCAGATGTGCTTGTTGTTTGAAGTGGTGCAGAGTTGCTTGTTGACTGTGCCCTATTTGGTGGGGCAGCAGTCGAAGGTGTCACGCTTGCGTCGTTTGGAGCACTAGACGATGGAATAGTAATCGCTTCATTTTGGCCTCTCTTTTCTTCTTCTCTTCTCTTCTTGCTATCACATCTAGCTCTTGTTTCATTTCCTTCAAGTGTTTCCTAATGATTTTTCTTCCATCATCTGTCTTTACTCCTATCTTTGCAGCTCTGGTAAACTCTTGTCTGTATGATGCAAACACCATCATATTTCTTGAGTCTTCAGACATCTGTTTCTTCCCTTGTTTATGTTTGTCATGTGGTTCAGTTAGGATAGTTTCTGCGTCCAATGTCCACCTTTTCAGTATGTACATATCTCGGATTTGATGGACTTTTATATGCGTCATCACTTTTATAATGTGGCAGCACAGCATACCATCACGATCGAATTTGCAGCAGTTGCATTCATATGTCCCTTGTTCCCAGTTTGCGAATACCCTATAACTTCTGTAACCATAGTGTAGAACCGGTATCCCTGTTATGCTCAGTTCAAATTGGTATCCGTTGAGGTGGTCGCATTGGTATGACATGCTCTTTCGCATTTCGCTCTAAAACCTGAAGAAGATTTTCCTTGTGTATGCTTTTGCCATTTGTCTCTCCATAATGCTTCCACGCCACCACTCCGGGTCTGTAAAAGCTATATCACACTCTGACTTAAGCTCAACATTGTAAATATTTTCTTGTACTGACATGTACTATTGTACAAACTTATAATGGAGTTGCTTGGTTTGACGTAACGCTTGAGCACTGCTTTGAACCCTTCGCTTCTTGCTGTGGTCTGAAGGAATGGGAAAAAGGCGTGCATAAAGTACGTTGGTACCCAAGGCTTTCTTTGTTCCCATAGTGAAAATAGATCCACATTGTCACGGACATTATGAGTATTTATCATATGCATCCAAGCCTCCTCAAATTCCTCCGGTGACAAGCTTTTATTCATACATGCATTGAAAGCGTCGAGCAGCTCTGGGTGGTTGGCCATGAATGTCCCTATTTTATCAGTTGCATTCTGGATGACGTGCCATCTGCAATTCCTGTGAGTTGCATCCGGGAAAACAACACTTATAGCACCACCCATGGCAGCGTCTTGATCTGTTATTATATTTTTTGGTGCTAAGCCATCCATTGCCAGTTTGAACATTTGAAACAGCCTCACAAAGTTGTCCTTGAGCTCTCGACGCACGAACCCGCATCCAAACTGAACCGATAGTCCACGGTTGTTTATCCCAATAAATGGAGTGCATGGTAGTTTATACCGGTTCGTTAGGTAGGTAGTGTCGAACGATATGCAATCGTTGTATCCAGACTTGTATGCTCTTCGTGATGCCCCGTCAACCCAAAACAGGTTCTCAATCCTGTCCTCTTCATCAAGTGTAAATTTGTAGAAGAAATCTGGATCTTCTGCCTTCATCTTTTTGAAGTATGCCAAGGTGTCTTGCATGTCGTGGTGATTGTTTTCACTTCGAAAAGAAGCCCTTAGGTTCACCACGTCTTTTTCTATGTATGACACATCATTCAGACTGCCGTAGAAACTTGCCATCAGCTGCATCTGTCGGCATGTTTCGATGTTGAATGCATGCAGCATCCGCAAGAACACCTTTTCTTGTGCTGGTATGTTTCGGTGCGAATGCAATAACCTTGTTAATAAAGGTTTTATTATCAGGGGATGGTTATGATCATCCGATGAATGCTGAACATACCACCATGCATCCTTTCTCTTTACATACAAGTGTGCTTTGCACCCAGTCCTTGGATGTGTATTTTTTCCTCTTCTTGACACATGATTTTGGGTTCTAGGTGTCTTCCTTTTCTTCGTGAGGTTTACCAGCTTTTGTGCACACAAGATATGCCTTGTTTAGCTCATTTATTACGTCTTTTCTTGACCAATCTATCCTTATTCCGAAACCCTTCCGCCGTGAATACGCCCTATAGTGTTCTCCAGCTGATTAAAAAATGTCAAAGCGCATTCCATTTGTTGGTGGTTGCGGTGTTGAATGTACCTCATCTCTTGCATCATTATTGTGTGCATTATTCTCCCCATACTCATTTGAGTCTGTTGTGTGTACTGCTGTTTCTTCGATTGTGCCACCCATTGTTGTTTCTTGTGCAGCTTGTTCAACTATAGTATATACATGCAGTCATTGTCAGTACGTTCTTCATTTTGGACATCACCTGTTATGCAAATAAACACAATTTATCATTTCTGTTTTTCTACAGGAATGGGTATATATAATGAGAAGTCATGGATAACAGCAGTTATAATAGGTGGGTAACTTTTATACTAGCAAGTTCTTTGTAAACATGTCATCTGTTTTTTGCAATGATGTCACATCCCAAAATTTTCCAAATTCTGAAATAAAAAAAAATAAAAAAAATAAAGGATGAAATTTAGGGGGAAAATAAACTTTTTGTTTCTAAATGGAAACATCAAAACCTTACTTAAACAAAAATAATAATTTCGAATGACAAAGTGACAAAGAAATTTTCAAAAAAAAATGCATGCCATGAATCTTCATCATGGAGCATTTGCATTTAAAATCTTGGAAAAGATTAAAACCCCAAAACTTAAACCCTAATAAGAAAATATCCATATCAAGTTCAATTTAATACCATGACTATATTTAATATTAAATTTTCGTAAAACAATTCCAAGTAGATAAATAATGATAAAGAACACATATATTTTAATTATATAGATTAGATTGACCCGTTTTGGAACCCTATGGAATATATAAGTTGAAGGAAAAATAAGAAATAAAAACCACTTGAGCCAAGGTGCAATATTATGAATTTTATATAAACTTTTTTTAAATATGAAACAGTACAAAAATATTCTATTTTGAATAAGCTACCTACTGGTTTATTATTCATAATTTTTAAAATGTTTTTGAAATAAACTTGTAAATCAAATCAAATAGAAATAAAAACAAAAGAATGAGAAGAAGAGAATATGTATATAACCAAATAAAGGTGGGTAGCCAATCGTAATTTTATTTTGTTGGTCTCTCTATTTTGTTTCTTTTTCCCTTAATCTTTTTCTAAGATGCATTTGTTTCTGACCCAATTTACCGAATTAGCTAGCCACAAAGACTGGCCGTCGCTTCTTCTTCCTCCTGTAAACATGAACCTACAGCTAACAGGTACACGTACGGACAACCATGGCGCCTCAAAACAGCTTGGCACAAAAACGAAAAATATTCTCCATTTAACCATGGTTTCAATCGTGACATTAAAACCCAAATTCAGTGCACCTTAAGTCCTTAATCCCAATAATGATCATCATGGTAGAAACTGAATAGAAACACACGACCCACTCTTCTCCCACTCACCCAAGCTCTTCCTTCCCTGTAAAAGAGCTTATGATCCTCCCTTCCTCACACTTCACCACTCCACCTTATGACGTCCCAGCGCTGTCCTTCAAGAATACTCAATTCTGCACCGAAGTTCGTCGGCCGCCGTGATTTCCTACGACCGTGGCGAGGTATACACGGGGATCAGGCCCCTATTATGCTCCCATTCGTTTTCTGTTGTCCATGCACATCTTCTTTCCATCTAAATCGACCAATTTCATAGCCGAAGATCACCCTTGACCTCGATAAGCACCCGACGATGTCGTCGCTTCAGCCGTCCGCGGCCACCTCTTGGAAACGCTTCGAAGGACCGACAAGGCAGTCATCATCTTCGCCGTGTCGAGCGGAACATCGTCCGAAGTTTCCCGTGTCTGAAGGTTTCCATGTCGGCATCACTATTGACCGCTCGAGCTATCGTCGTCGTATTCCCGTCAGGCTCGTCTCCTTCCGATCCGTAAGTTTATTTTTTCCCTTGACCAACGGACTGAAACGTGTTTGTACCATTGTCCCTGTTTGGCGGATGTGAGCGAGCAAAACAAATTAGCGGCGTTGGTTCTCATGTCTATCTGATTGCTTTTGTTTTCAAATTGAAGGGCTGCAATAAAATCTCTCTAGAACGTACGATTGGTTCATCGTGCAATAAAGTCTTTTTTTCTAAAACTAATAAAGTCTCTTTGTTTGACTTGTTCATCGTGAAAAAAAAACCATGTGCATCCCAATTATATGTTTACACTTGCTTATCTACATGTTCTGACTAATTTACCTTTAGACTCCAACGTGATAGTTTGCCTTCGGTCATATTCCTTGAACTGAAAATAACTCGGCACGTTAATGACTTGTGGCACAGTCTCGTAGGCGCCTCATCGCGTAGCTAACTTAATCTGCCATTTATCGTATTTATTTTAGACATAAGAACGTAGAAACTTGTAAAATTGATAGTTTAAGTTCTGTTTATCCGAATTTAGCAAATAAGATGTCCATGGATTCATAAAAACGAGTAGATTACGGTGGAGCCATAATTTGGTATTTTTGAGTCGGTTAAAATCACGTTTTATACAGAACCATTTGTGGAGTATTTTGAGTATAATAATTGTTGTATAAATTATTTTTGAGTGAATCCTTTTGCAAATAGTTGTATATTGAACCCTCTGACCAGAAATATCAATATAAGAAATTAAACATATAATTTTACTACAGTAGCATTAATCCTATGAGTATAGCCTTTTTTCTAGTAATCGAAAACGCTTGCACAAAATGTTGGATTGGGCATCAAACCTATATAAAACAGTCGGTAAAATATTTTTAGTGTTCAGAACCTTGCTATAAAAATTTCTCAAATAAAATCATCTTGTTGCATGCTTGCGTGCATTTCATTGTATTCTTGTGATTGTTTTGTGATGCTAGTTTTGAGTGTGTGCTTTTTGCTTGATTGAATTGTAGTGAACTTTGAAGAGTGTGACGATTGCAAGATCAAGGAGTGAACCTAGTTTCTCTACTACAAAGGCAAGTGGTGCTTCATACTTTTGTCTCATTATTTTTACTATGTATTAGTGATATTTCTAAGTAGGACTTGCATGGAATTTTGCTAAGTATAAACTATGCCATGGGAAATCCTAGTAGATGAAACCTTAGTAGAATTTTTCCTAAGTCAAGATTCCTATTACTATCATGCTTAGCTTAGCTAGTAGAAAACAAGGGTGGATTATATTCATGCTATGGAATATTTCTAAGTCAAGGACTTGTGTTTTGTTTAATAAAATAACTAAGTGAATGAATTACCTGGGTGGAATGGAAAGAATGGTTTGTGTTGAGTGGTTACGCAAGTCCAGTATACTGGGGAAAACTTGGGCATCACCAAGTCCAGTATATTGGGGAAAACTTGGTATATCACTTGTGGAATGCCACCTAGGAACAAAGAGATTTGAGATGTCAAATGTTGAGAAGCTTCAAGTGCAGCCACTTGGCATTATGGGCTCTGCCTGGATCATATAGGTTGCAATAACTTAGCCAAATGGACAGTTGGTGGTAGGGGCTGATAGGTTGGAACGCGTCCATTCTGGTCTAAGGGAAGGCTTCTGAAAGATCTTGTCTCGATTCATGTCGAGTCTTGTGGGGAAAGTGCACCACCTCTGCAGAGTTAAAAATCTAAGTACTTAGCCGTGTCCCCGGCAATGGACAATTTGAGCATCAAGACATGGAAGCTATCAAGAATCTCCTCATCCCAATTTTCTAAGTTAAAACTTGTGGTTGAACAAGGGTTTAAGGATCACCAATTTCTATTGGAAGATGCCTTGGGTGATTTTGACAAACAAAGACTTAGTGTTTTCAAATGATAAGGAAAAACTATTTGAGCAAAGCAAGCCTAAGCTGCACTTAGCCAAAAGCATATAGATGATAGACTCCACTATACTACTATAGTATCACTTGCCAATACAATTCAAATGTATTGACCCTTGTGGCTGTAACTTATTATGTTGCAGGTTTGTTTGATGTTAGTGAAGTGTGTTGATTAGGATTACAAGTCTACAATCAACATGATTTCTTGTGGCACTTTGAAGATGAAGGACTCCATGCTATAGTTATTTCTGCTGCATTGTAATGAGATAGCCAAATGAGCTATGTAAGATGTGATGAATTATTTTATTCCTGGTTATAAAGTTGTAATATGACCTTTGTTTCTTGATATTACATCTTAACTGTGGATGCTAGCTATTGATCCAGGGACTAGCATTGTAAACACAGGGATCTCTACCTTATTGAAGGTCGGGACCGCTACAAATGATCTACATCGATAAGTTATACTCATAGTTATGGATAAGTTCTGCATATAGGCATGGATAACTGTAGCTTTAACTAGTGTATAACTTGTACTTATGTTCCTGGATAACTGCATTTTTGGCTAGTGATAACTTCTACCCATGTATCTGGATAAATTTCTAGCATGTAAGCATGTATAACCGTAGTTTTAGCTAGTGGATAATTTTCTGCATATAAGCATGGATAACTTCTACTCATATTTATGGATAACTTGTGCATATAGGTATGGATAACTGTAGCTTTATCTAGTGGATAACTTTTGTACTTATGTTCATGGATAACTATATTTTTAGCTAGTGATAACTTCTACTCATGTTTCTGGATAACTATTCTAGTATGTAAGCATGTTTAACTGTAGTATTATATAGTGGATAACTTCTGCATATAAGCATGGATAAGTTCTGTTTTAGCTAGTTGATAATTTCTGCATTTAAGCATGTACTGCTCATATGCATGTATAACTGTAGGTTTAGCTAGCGGATAACTTCTGCATGTAAGCATGGATAACTTCTGCTCATATGCATGTATAACTATATTTTTAGCTAGTGGATAACTTATGTTCTAGATGGTGGATAACTTCTTGTTTGTAAGCATGGATAACTTCTGCATGCAAGCATGGATAACTTATGTTCTAGCTTGTTGATAACCTCTGCATGCAACCATGGATTACTTATGTTTAAATACTGCTAGATAAGTTGATTGCATATAATCATCATACCTTCGTTTACAACTTGCACGATAGCATTTGTGTGTGAACCATCAGCATGGTCTTCTTCTATTTATTGATCTGGTTCTGCATTTAGGTTGATATCCATGGATTATCTAGTTGATAACTTATGCATGTAAGCATGTATAACTTCTGTTCTAGCTAGTTGATAACTTCTGCTTTGTAAGCATGTATAACTTCTGTTTTAGCTAGTTGATAACTTATGGATGTAAGCATGGATAACTTCTGCATGCAAGCATGGATAACTTATGTTCTAGCTTGTTGATAACCTCTGCATGCAAGCATGGATAACTTATGTTCTAGCTTGTTGATAACCTCTGCATGCAAGCATGGATAACTTATGTTTAAATACTGCTGGATAAGTTGATTGCATATAATCATTATACCTTCATTTACAACTTGCATGATAGCATTTGTGTGTGAACCATCAGCATGGTCTTCTTCTATTTTTTGATCTGGTTCTGCATTTAGGTCGATATCCATTGTTTCGGAGCTGTTTAACCAAAATATTCATGATGTTAGAAGATTTAGTTGTTAGGATGAAGAAATTAATAATAAATCATGTCTATTTAGTTGTTAGTTGTCCTAAATTATATGTTTTTAATGCAAGGATCAACATATACTGTCAATGAAGCTTAGGATGATTGATTTCTTATAGTTTGAACAAGATTGGACATATGTCAGATGCAAAACTGAGGAGTAGTTATAGATGACTTGTTTTTTGTTTAGATCCATGTTGTGCAGCAGTATATTGTCATATTGAGAACAATATAGAGACGTTGCTACCAAAATCATGGTGATTTGAAGGTTTGATTTTGGGAAGTACCTGTTGTTTTTGCCTGTGTGTTCCTTTTCTTGCTTTTCAGTAGCAGGGCGTTGGACATCAAGGTGTTAAGGTGGAGCTGCAATGACGTTTTTGGCTAGAGGATGAAGGCGACATGGACAGGTGAGTAATTAGGGAAGGGGACAACGCTAGATCTGGGGGGATTTTGTTTCCGTACTGGTTTGGGTTTTTGCTTGGAGAGGAAGATGGTCCAGCCAGCTTCCCCTTTTTGGACCTGGTCACGCGACTGGGGTGGGAGGGGGCGGGCGCGGGGTGACGCGGGATCGCTGTCGGAACACGGATCTCCTGTCGGAAACGTCCGCCAGAATTGCGTGTTTTCAGGGCGTCCGCCGGGTAGGCGCATCCTTAAATTATATGTAGTGTTGGTATGTGGCAGCCATGTCATTTTGGTATGTGGAAGATGTAGGGATTCGTGGCATGGAAAACAAAAAATTTCTACCACATGCACACAAACAAGCCAAGATCAATCTACTAGATTGTAGCAACGAGTCGATAGAAGCACTCACCCTCGAAGATTCCAAAGCGGTTAACGAGAGAAGATTCTCATGGGTGATGTAGTCGTACACTTGCCGATCTCAAGATCGCATAGGCGCTGTGTTCCGGCAGCGCTTCCGCAGTCGGTCACATGTTCGGTACTCGATGAAGACCTTCCTCTCCCTTGTTCCAGCAGGCAGCAGAGGTTGTAGTTCTCCCCTCGCGATTCTGGCAGCACGACGGCATGGTGTCGGAAGTAGAGGGAAGATCCCACAGGGCTTCGCCTAAGGCGGTGCGAGTTATGGTGGATCTAGGGTTTCCCGGTGATCTAGGATTTAGAAGACCAGGAGGAGGAGGAGGTGTTGGCGGCGTCTAGGGCGGCGGCGACGAGACAACGACGACGCGAGGCGGCGGCGGCGGCGGCGACGCACGGGGTAGAGGACTAGGGCTTGGTTGTTTGGGGCAGCCCTCCCTCTCTATTTATGAGAGGGGGGAAGCCTTGGGAGGGGAGGGTTTGAATCCAAACCCAAACCCAAGTTGGATTGAGAGAAGGACTCCTTCCTTCTTGCACTAGGAAACCATTGTTCCAGTTTGACTTTTCAAACTTCCCATTTGACTTTCAATTTAGAGCTTTAATTCTCTCTCGCAAATGTCCAAACCAAGTGACCTAGGATATGATCCAATCATTCCACTTAGCAATGACACATTCATGGTCCATTCCCCTTCCGGTCCGGTGAACCTTCTAGAACCTTCTAGGACCTCTCCGTTGAAAACTTCGGAATCTTTCCCGAACTCCGGAATCGGACTTTACTTATATGAATCTTATTCTATGGACCATTCCGGATCTCCTCGTGATATCTCGGATCCCATCCGAAACTCCGAACAACATTCGGTATCCCTACCAACATTCCATATATACTAAACAACATCGAATCCTTCAGTGTGTCTCCCTACGGTTCGTGAATTTTGCGGACATGATCGAGACACTTCTTCAACCAATAGAGGAATCTGTAAATTCATATGGCTCCCACATATTTCTACGATTACTTTGCGATCGAATGAACCACTTACATACGATACCAATTTCCCTTTGTCTCATGATAGTTTACTTATCCAAGGTTTTGATCGTCGGTATCTATGCATACCTAGTTCAACCTCGTTACCGATAAGTACTCTTTTCTCGTTCTCGTGATATGTGATCCCTTGTGAGCCAGTCACATGCTTGCAAGCCAATTGGATGACATTCCACCGAGAGGGCCCAGAGTATATCTATCAGTCATATGGATGAACAAATTCCACTCTTGATCCATGTTCCTCAACACATACTTTCCGAACACTCAATGCCACCTTTATAGCCACCCAGTTACGGTGTGGTGTTTGATTGCATCAAAGCATCCTTCAGATGATGGTGATTAGCATGATCTCATGGTCAAAAGAATTAGGTTACTATGTATCAGAAAGCTTATAGCAAATGAACTATTGAAATGACTTGATCTTTATGCTACGGTTATCTATAGGAGTATGTCCATCATACCATTCTCCTAATCATATGATCTCGTTGTTAATAACATCTCAATGTTCATGATCGATAAACCACGATCATCTATTAACCAACAAGCTATTATTACAAAGAGGCTTTACTAGGGACTCTAATTTAGTTTACAAATCACACAAGTATTAATGTTTCCTGTTTAATACTGTTATAGCATGAATGTAAACATTTATCATAAACACAAAGATATAATAATAACCACTTTTATTATTGCCTCTAGGGCATATCTCCAACAGCAGACTGTAATGCCAGGATCCGGTGTTTTCATCGGGAATGTTCTAGAAGGGTCCGGAAGGTCCGGCACTTCGGAGGGGAAGGGTACATGAATGTGTCATAACAAGTTGGAATGGTTGCATCATGTACTAGGTGTCATCGCTGAGCAAAATAAAGGGATAAATCAAATCCTTGTTTGAAAAGTCAAACGCCAATTTGAAAAGTCAAACGACAAGTTTCCTTGCCCTAGACGCCGGCCTAGCCCTCTCTCCTTGGTGCATCTAAACCCTAGGTCGCCAAGGCCTCTCTCATAGTCCACCATACTCGCTCCGGCTTAAGGCGAAGCCCTGCGAAATCTCCCCTCTACTTCCGGTACCACGCCATCGTGCTGCCGGAATCGCGAGGAGAGTGATACAACCTCCGCTGCTTGCTGGAATAAGGGAGAGGAAGGTCTTCATCGAGTACCGAACGTGTGACCGACTGCGGAAGCGCTGCCGGAACGCAGCGCCGGAAGGATCGTTTACAAGATCTTGAGATCGGCAAGAGTACGACTACATCACCCACGAGAATCCGCTCTCGTTATCTTCGAGGGTGAGTTATTCTATCGACTCGTCGCTACAATCTAGTAGATAGATCTTGGCTTATTTGTTTGTATGCGGTAGAAATTTTTTGTTTTCCATGCTACGAACCCCTACACAATCAGGAGTGGTACGAGTTATCATTGACCTGCGAGGTTCCGTAGTAACTTCAACCGAAGTTTCATGATCAACATCATTAGCTTACTCTCTTATTGGTGTAGGCGCCACAGGAACTACTTCCGGTGCTGCTCTACTCGCAAGTTCGAGAGAAGGTTCAACAACCTTGTCGAGTTCTACTTTCCTTCTAGTCACTTCTTTCGAGCGAAACTCCTTCTCTAGAAAGGATACATTCTTGGCAACGAAGATTTTGCCCTCAGATCTATGATAGAAGGTATACCCAATAGTTTCATTCGGGTATCCAATGAAGACGCATTTTTCCATTTTGGGTTCAAGCTTTTCGGGCTGTAACTTCTTTACATAAGCTTCGCAACCCCATACTTTAAGGAACGACAATTTAGGTTTCTTCCCAAACCATAATTCATATGGTGTCGTTTCAACGGATTTAGATGGTGCCCTATTTAAAGTGAATGCGACTGTTTCTAATGCATAACCCCAAAATGATAGCGGTAAATCTGTAAGTGACATCATAGAACGAACCATATCTAAGAGAATTCGATTACGACGCTCGGACACACCATTATGCTGTGGTGTTCCCGACGGTGTCAATTGTGAAAGTATTCCGCATTTCTTCAAATGCTCGCCAAACTCGTAACTTAGATATTCACCTCCGCGATCAGATCATAGAAATTTAATCTTCTTGTTACGTTGATTCTCTACCTCACTTTGAAATTCCTTAAACTTCTCGAAAGTTTCGGACTTATGTGTCATGAAATAGATATACCCATATCTACTCAAGTCATCCGTGAAGGTAAGAACATAACGATAACCACCGCGCGATGCTACACTCATTGGGCCACACACATCGGTATGTATGATTTCCAATAAGTCCGTAGCTCGCTCCATCATACCAGAAAATGGAGTCTTAGTCATTTTACACATCAGACATGCTTCGCATCTTTCAAGTGATTTGAAATCAAGTGATTCAAGAAGTCCATCGGAATGGTGTTTCTTCATACGCTTCACTCCAATATGACCAAGACGACAGTGCCACATATAGATCGAGTTATCGCTCAATTTCAAACGTTTGGCTTCAATGTAATTAATGTGTGTATTTCCACAATCGAGATTCAACAAAAATATATTATCTGTAAAAGTTGCATGTGCATAAAACATATTACTCATATAAATCGAACAACCATTATTCTCGGACTTAAACAAGTAACCGTCTCGCAATAAACATGATCTGGATATAATGTTCATGCTCAACGCAGTCACCAAATAAAAATTATTTAAGTATAAAACTAATCCCGATGGTAGATGAAGAGGTAGCGTGCCGACCGCGATCACATCAATATTTGATCCATTTACAACGCGCATCGTCACCTCGTTCTTCGCTAGCTTCCGTTTATTCTGCATCACCTGTTTCGAGTTACAAATATGAGCAACCGAACCAGTATCAAATACCCAGGCACTACTACGAGTACTAGTGAGATACACATCAATAACATGTATATCGGATATACCTTTCTTCTTGATGTTGCCATTCTTCAAATCCGCCAAGTACTTAGGGAAATTCCGCTTCCAGTGACCTTCTCCCTTGCAGTAAAAGCACTCAGTATCAGGCTTAGGCCCAGCCTTGGTCTTCTTCACCGGCACGGTAACTTTCTTACCGCCCTTCTTGAAGTTTCCCTTTTTATTAGACTTGCCTTGCTTCTTGAATTTGGTGGTCTTATTGACCATCAACACTTGGTGCTCTTTCTTGATCTCCACTTCCGCAAACTTAAACATGGAGAAGAGTTCGAGCAATGACTTGTCAATGTTTTGCATATTATAGTTCATCACAAAGTTCTTGTAACTTGGTGATAGTGATTGAAGGACACGGTGAATCCCCAAAGCATTAGGAATCACTATACCTAAGCTTCGAAGCTTGCTTGCGTGCCCAGACATCTTAAGCACATGCTCACTGACGGAGCTGCCCTCTTCCATCTTGCAGTTAAAGAACTTTTCAGAGGCCTCATAACTCTCAACTGCCGTGTGAGCCTCAAAAATCATTTTGAGTTCACGGACAATATCTTGTGGGTCATGGTTCTCAAACCTTTTCTGAAGCTCCGATTCCAAACCATACAATATAGTACACTGAACTGTGGAGTACTGATTCTTCCGAGCGAGGAAAACATTCTTTACCTCATCGGTAGCATCAGCTGCAGGCGGGTCACTATAGAGGTCCCAACCTTTAATAAGGTAGAGATCCCTGTGTTTACAATGCTAGTCCCTATTTCAATAGCTAGCATCCATAGTTAAGATGTAATATCAAGAAACAAAGGTCATAATACAACTTTATAACCAGGAATAAAATAATCTATTACATCTTACATAGCTCATTTGGCTATCTCATTACAATGCAGCAGAATATAACAATAGCATGGGGTCCTTCGTCTTCAAAGTTCCACAGGCATTCATGTTGGTTGTAGACTTGTAATCCTAATCAATAAACTTCACTAACATCAAACAAACCTGCAACATAATAAGTTATAGCCACAAGGGTCAATACATTTGAATTGTATTGGCAAGTGATACTATGGTAGTATAGTGGAGTCTATCATCTATATGCATTTGGCTAAGTGGATCTTAGGCTTGCTTTGCTCAAAATAGATTTTCCTTATCATTTTAAAACACTAAGTTTTTGTTTGTCAAAATCACCCAAGGCATCTCCCAATAAAATTAGTGATCCTTCAACCCTTGTTCAACCACAAAGTTTTAACTTAGAAATTGGGATGAGGAGATTCTTGATAGCTTCCATGTCTTGATGCTCAAATTGTCCTTTGCCAGGGACATGGCTAAGTACTTAGATTTTTTTTACACTCTGCAGAGGTGGTGCACTTTCCCCACAAGACTTGGTTTCACCAAGACAAGATATTTCAGAAGCCTTCCCTTAGACCAGAATGGACGCGTTCCAACCTATCAATCCCCTACCACCAACTGTCCATTTGGCTAAGTTATTGCAACCTATATGATCCAGGCAGAGCCCATAATGCCAAGTGGCTGCACTTGAAGCTTCTCAACATTTGACATCTCAAATCTCTTTGTTCTTGGGTGGCCATCCACAAGTGAGGTACACAAGGTAAACCATAGAAATGGGCCTTGTGTAACCACTCAACACAAACCATTCCTTCCATTCCACCCAGGTGATTCATTCACTTAGTTGTTTTGTTAAACAAAACACAAGTCCTTGACTTAGAAATATTCCATAGCACGAATATAATCCACCCTTGTTTTCTACTAGCTAATCTAAGCATGATGGTAGTAGGAATCTTAACTTAGGAAAATTCTACTAAGGTCTCATCTACTAGGATTTCCCATGGCATAGTTTATACTTAGCAAAATTCCATGCAAGTCCTACTTTAGAAATATCACGAATGCATAGTGAAAATAATGGGACAAAAGTATGAAGCATCACTTGCTTTTTTGGTAGAGAATATAAGTTCACTCCTTGATCTTGCAATATTCACACTCTTCAAATAACTACAATTCAATCAAGCAAGCAATATTTCAAACTATCATTCAAGCAAACAACACATACAATAATAGAAACAAAGCAATGCATGCAAGCATGCAAAAGGTTGTTTTATTTGGAAAAGTGGTTTCTAACATGTTATAAACATTCTAAAACACCTATTGGTCATTTTATATAAGTGGTAAAATCATTTGCAAAATATTTTACTTATAAACCATTTTAAACCAAATCAATATTTTATGTGGTTGAAAATGCCTTTAGCAAAGTAATAATATATAGGTTCACCAAAATATATTTTAAATCATAAAACCTTCTGTTTAGGGTCAGAGAGTTTAAATCAAAACATTTCCCCAAAGGGTTTCCTCAAAAAGCATTTTTAATAAATAAACATTATTTTTATTTGGCTAGAAATGTTCTAAATCAAAGATTTATTCTTTTGCTTCAAAAAATATGTTTTTGAAACCACAAGTTGGTTTCTATGGTCAGTAGGTTCAAAACAATCTATTTGCCAAAAGTTTTATCACAAAAATAAGTTTAGAATGAATTTTATATTCTAAATATGTCTACACAAGTTTCTGCAAAGGCAACCATTTTATCAGAAGCAATTTACTAAAAAAAGGGAATGGTTGGAAAGTACTTGTCTTGCTGATTCCATTGATATAAAATTTGCAAAATTTGGACGTGTGGATCAAAAGTTATAGATTTTACAAAATCTCATATCTAATAGAAATGTTTCTGTTTTTAAAAGGAAGTCTGAGCCACGTGGCGTGTTTCTATTCGCCCATACCGTTTCACGTGGATCAACAGATGCGAGGCGTTGGATCTAAGTGAGGATGAACGGTGCAGATGAGCTCGTACCCTTTTGTTTAAGTGACTCTATCTATGCCTTGCGATCTAAATCCGACGGACAGAAATGCTTTGACCATGATCTGGTGGCACTGGCGTCGGCGAACGGCGACGCGGGCTCTGCTCGTGGTGGTTCTGGAGAAGCAGGAAAGAAAGGAGGGAGAGAAGATGCTCACAGTGTTCGCGTGGTCCTGGTGAAGCTCAAGGCGGTTTCCTTCTGTCAAGGGGCGCACAGAAACGACGGCGATTGCTCACCGGAGATGAGACAGACGGCGGCTGCTTACTGTCGATGACGGAGGCGACGCTACGGTGCGAGATAGGACACGAAAACATTGGCGTTAGTTGCGGAAGAGGTCACTGGACATAGGCGCATCATCAGAAGAGGGGCGGTCAGAACATTACTAGGGGAGTCGCCGGAGAAAATGGCAGATGGTGGCGCGCTCAGTGGTCGTCGTTGTCGAGGCTGTGGGTCAAGCACGAGCAAGCCGAGGTTACTGGAAGATGCAATGGTTGATGGGTAACATGCCAGCATGGTCGAGGGGGCAAGGCGCGGCGAGGGGTGGCCGGAATTGGAGCAGAGGCTCGTCGGAGAAGTGAGGGCGTGAGCTCGAAATGGGAACAACCTGGTGGCAGAGAAGGGATGGGATCTAGGGGGAAGTGGAGAGGAGGCGCGGGCGAGTTATCCAGCATGGTCACGGGCGGTTTTCATGGCGTAGTTAACGCGAGTTTACGCCGGCATTCAAACGGCTGCAACGGCTGGGAGAGGGCGAGGTTAGCGCGCGGGTGAGAACGAAGGGGAGCTGGCGGTGGGGCCTGGCGTCAGCGAGTGAGAGAGAGTGGGGGTGGGGTCTGGTTGTCATTGCGTTTGCGGGTTCGTCTGTGAGTGACATAAAACGCTTCGGGGAGAGAAGAGAGGTGGGATTGCGGGTCTTAGTGGGGTAGCTGGGTTGGGCTGCTCTGTTTATATTTTTTTCCTCTTCTGTTATTTTTCTTTTTCTATTTTCATTTTTGTTTTGAATTTATTTAAACATTTCAAACAACAATATGATTTCAACTTCAACCAATCTTTGTGTGTATTCAAATTCTGTTTATTAATATATTCTGAAGTCAATTTAGAATAATAATTTCATTCTTTTTAGGGTCTTTTAATTATTTAAAACAAAGCCCTTGCTTTAAATTCAATTAATAACAAATATATTTGTAACTCTTATTTAATTTTAATTTTTCACAAAACCTTTTCAGTAGGTTTTATTTATTTGTTAGGGTGTCAAATACTTCAATTTGAATTATTTGGAATATTTTTAATATGATTTATTAATCATTTTAATTTGGGTACTTGTCTTTATTCTAATGAAAATAATTATGGGTTTAATTCCATAAATTTATTTAGTTGATTTATTTGATCCCATTTAAGTTAATTAAACTACTTTTATTCCACTTGGGTAAATTCCAAATACTATTTTCTCATGATTTTAATTAATCATTCTTATTAGAGATTTGTCTTTATTTAAATAGGGATAGAATTTGGTTAATGCCATTTTATTTTATTTGGAAATTCTTTATACTTTTATTTTATTTGGATTTGGATTATATTCATTACATTTGCTTATGGTCTTGGCCAAGTTTTAATTCGGTCTTTAAATATTCCTCATTTAATATTTCTTCCTTTAACTTATAAAATCCATATCTTTTTATTTAAAGATCCAAACTTGGTGATTCCAATTGGTAAAATCTTATTTAATATTTGTTTATCCTATTAAATATCTTTAGGATTATTTGCTCACCATTTGGTATGGATTTTTAGATAGGTGCTCTATTGGCTTTGGAAATTCAATTTCCTTATCTTATTAAGTTCATAAGATTTTATCTATGGCTCCAAATTAAGTGAAACCTATTTCTATAGTTTTATAATATTTCTATTTGTCAATATTGATCATTTGTAGATGTTTGTTGACAAATTTTTAAATGGATCAAAACCATGGATTTAGAGGTAACTTGGAAATGTTTCCTTCCATTAGGGTTTTAGGGTTTTGGTTTATTTCTCAAGTGTTTAAATTTCCAGATGCATTTATGAAGAATGCATTTCACTTGATTTGGATTCAAACGTTAACCAAAGTTTGTTCAAGGTGGTATTTTAAGTTTCTATTTAGAACCAAAAGTTTCTTTTCACCCTAATTTTCAACAATCATTTATTTTGTTTATTTATTTTTCACATTACAAGATTTGGAAAATCTTGGGATGTGACAGTCACCCAGCGGTGCATCCAGCACATAGGTTAAATTACCAGCATTTAGGAAAATCCTCAAATTAAGTAACCAATCCGCGAAGTTGCTTCCATTGTTTTTCAACTTTTCTTTCTCTAGGAACGCATTAAAATTGATGGTAGGGGCCGCCATTGATCTACAACATATTTGCAATAGTTTAGACTAAGTTTATGACAAATTGAGTTCTAATTAATGGTTAAATTAATCTAGGTGAACTCCCACTCAAAAAAATATCCCTCACATTGCTTTAGTGATCACACGAACCAAATCCACCACATCAAAACCAATCTTCACGAGAGTTGATGTAGCTTCAATGGCGAACAATCAACATGTTCATCATATATACTATATGACTCATGCTTTACCTTTCGGTGATCCGTGTTCTGAGACCATGTATGTACATGCTAGGCTCGTCAAGATCAAACCTTAGCTTCCGCATGAGCAAATATAGCTTGCTCACGTTGTAAACACTCGCAGAATCTAACACACCCGATCATCACGTGGTGCTTCGAAACAATGAGCTTTAGCAATGGTGCTTACTAAGGATGAACACTTTATAACTTGAATTTTTTGTGCTTGAGGGATCATCTTATAATGCTACCGTCGCGAACTAAGCAATACAAGATGCATAAAAAGATTAACATCACATGCAATTCATAATATCTGATATGATATGGCCTTTCTTCTTGTGATTCCGATCTCCATCTTCAAGCACGAACATGATCTCCACCATCACCGGTGTAGCGTCAAGGTCAATGGCGCCACTTCATGGTTGTCGTCCACCAGCATCAACTATTACAACTACTTTAAATAGACACGCAGGTCTTAACGGAATTAAAAGACAACCATATGGCTCCTTCCGGTTGCCGACTTATAATAAGGAACATTGCATACATCATATATAATCACAATCATGACCATATCACATCACAGCACACCCCTGCAAAACAAAGTTAGACGCCTCGAATTTTCTTTGAATATTTTACGTGGTTTGGGGCTTTCAGTAAGTGTCGTTCTAACTTATGAACAAGAACCACAACGTTGATGTTTGAACTATCAAGTGCCCGTTGTAAATTGAATCTATACTATGATGGGAGAGACAGACACCTGCAAAGCCACTTATGCAATACAAGTTGCATGTTGAGCATGGAGCAAGTCTCATGAACGATGTCATGTAAGGTTATCCCGGGCCGCTTCATCCCATCATACCACAAGATGCAAAGTACACAAAAAGCAATTGATAATAAAAGCACCACCGCCCACAATGACCATTGTGTTCTACTCGTGCAACAGATCTACATATAGACACGACTCTGAGACCATTGTAGGGGTTTTTAGCATGGAAAACAAAAAAATTCTACCGCATGCACACAAACAAGCCAAGATCTATCTACTAGATTGTAGCAACGAGTCGATAGAAGCACTCACCCTCGAAGATTCCAAAGCGGTTAACGAGAGCAGATTCTCGTGGATGATGTAGTCGTACACTTGCCGATCTCAAGATCACGTAGGCAATCCTTCAAGACCTTCCTCTCCCTTGTTCCAGCAGGCAGCGGAGGTTGTAGTTCTCCCCTCGCGATTCTGGCTGCACGATGGCGTGGTGTCGGAAGTAGAGAAAAGATCCCGCAGGGCTTCGCCTAAGCCGGTGCGAGTTATGGTGGATCTAGGGTTTCCCGGTGATCTAGAATTTAGAAGACCGGGAGGAGGAGGAGGTGTCGGCGGCGGCTAGGGCGGCAGCGACAGCGGCGGCAGGCTGACGTGGCAGCGGCGGCGCATGGGAGTAGAGGCTGGGCTTGGTTGTTTGGGGCAGCCCTCCCCCTCTATTTATGAGAGGGGGGCAGCCTTGGGAGGGGAGGGTTTGAATCCAAACCCAAACCCAAGTTGGATTGAGAGAAGGACTCCTTCTTCCACTAGGAAACCATTGTTCTATTTTGACTTTTCAAACTTCCCTTTTGACTTTCAATTTAGAGCTTTAATTCTCTCTTGCAAATGCCCAAACCAAGTGACCTAGGATATGATCCAATCATTCCACTTACCAATGACACATTCATGGTCCATTTCCCTTCCGGTCCGGTGAACCTTCTAGAACCTCTCCGATGAAACCATTGGAATCTTTGCCGAACTCCAGAATCAGACTTTCCTTATATGAATCTTATTCTCCGGACCATTCCGGATCTCCTCGTGATATCCCGGATCCCATCCGAGACTCCGAAAAACATTCGGTATCCCTACCAACATTCCATATCTACTAAACAACATCGAATCCTTAAGTGTGTCTCCCTACGGTTCGTGAATTATGCGGACATGATCGAGACACTTCTCCGATCAATAACCAATAGAGGAATCTGGAAATTCGTATGGCTCCCACATATTTCTATGATTACTTTGCGATCGAATGAACCACTTACATACGATACCAATTTCGCTTTGTCTCATGATAGTTTACTTATCCGAGGTTTTGATCGTCGGTATCTCTGCATACCTAGTTCAACCTCGTTACCGATAAGTACTCTTTTCTCATTCCCGTGATTGATCCCTTGTGAGCTAGTCACATGCTTGCAAGCCAATTGGATGACATTCCACCGAGAGGGCCTAGAGTATATATATCCGTCATATGGATGGACAAATCCCACTCTTGATCCATGTGCCTCAACACATACTTTCTGAACACTCAATGCCACCTTTATAGACAACCAGTTATGGTGTGGTGTTTGATGTCATCAAAGCATCCTTTCGGTGATGGTGATTAGCATGATCTCATGGTCGAAGGAATTAGGTTACTATGTATCAGAAAGGTTATAGCAAATGAACTATTGAAATGACTTGATCTTTATGTTACGCTTATCTATAGGAGTATGTCCATCATACCATTCTCCTAATGATATGATCTTGTTGTTAATAACATCTCACCGTTCATGATCAAGAAACCACGATCATCTATTAACCAACAAGCTAGTATTACAAAGTGGCTTTACTAGGGACTCTAATTTAGTTTACAAATCACACAAGTATTAATGTTTCCGGTTTAATACTGTTATAGCATGAGTGTAAATATTTATCATAAACACAAATATATAATAATAACCACTTTTATTATTGCCTCTAGGGCATATCTCCAACAACAGACTGTAATGCCAGGATCACAACTTATTTTGTTGGCTACTCCCTCCGTTTAGAAATATAATATGTTTTAGATTAGTGAAACTAACGTATCTAGAAACCTTTTAGTGTATAGGTTCAAATGAATCTACGCACTAGAAGGTGTCTAGATATATTTACTTCATAAACCTAAACTATCTTATATTTTAAAACGGAGGGAGTAGTTAGCAACTGTAAGTCCATTTGATCTATCATGTGACAATGTGATATAAAATGGCTCCTTATAATATGTTTCAGTTAGTCTATTCTCTGATTTATCTGATTCATCTTTAAATTAGTCAAATAAGAACAACAATTAGACATGCCATTTCATCTGAGTCATTGATTTGTTCTATAACAATTAAATCTGGCATTTCACAAACTATCAAACATCAGTCGCACATCGAGTACAAACTATCAAACCTTTGATTTGATCTCACCATTTATATGTGTCATTTCACAAACTATCATTGCACACTGCACTCAGAATTTTAAACACACCTTTAGTTTTCAAATATCAGTGTATTCGTGAAAACAAGTTCAGTCTTACATCAGGTAGGAACACATCAATTTGAACTAATGATGGATTTAACTCTTTTCCCCTGGTGACCCGGCAATCACTAGAGTTGCTCTGATCCCCGATCACTACTCCTATTTGTAGAGAATCCAGGATCCACTCACATCACAACCCCCTAACCCCTCCCGCACCCCCTAACCCTAACCCCTCCCGCACCCGTGCGGCGGCGCCGCGTCGTGCCAGGCGGCCTTCCCTCCCTGCCGAGCCCTCCCTTCCGCGTTCTCTTCTCCCGCCGTCGCCGCCCGGATCGTCGTCGGGCAAAGACTTGGTGGCATGGAGGCGGCGGCGTCCCTGATCACGATCTGGCGGGAAGGTGGCGGCGTCCGTCCCGACTGGTTCGGCGGTGGTGTTGCAGCGAGCGGCGGCCGGTGATCCTCGGCCCAGATGGCGGCAGGCGGCGGGGATTTGGGCCTAGCCGCGATCTATCCCATTCGTTGCCCTCGACGTCGGCGCCCAGCCGACCCGAGCCTTGTCCGTGACACTAGGGCGCTTGGGGCATCTGCCCCCGGCATGGTGGTGGTGGCCTCCTTCTCCGTCGGAATGGTCGGTCGGGTGGTCTTGCCGTCTTGTGGCGGGTCCTTCTAGTTTTCGGCGGATGGCGTGGGGGCTGCTGGCTCGGTTTCAATAAAGGAGGTGGTCCTGGATCCCTCTCAAGCTAAGACGAAGAACTGCCGGATATTGGTCTCCATTGATCTGGTTTCTGTGTCGTGTTTCAGAAGGCTCCACCGGTGAACTCCATAAGTGCACTCATAACGTGAGTTTGCTGGAAGGATTGAATTCGGTCGTACGCACCCATGTTTTACTCTGACCGTTTGGTTTCAGAGGGTGTGCTTGAAGCTTTGTTGGCTGTTATTATTAGGGGCAATGTTCTTGTTTCATGGTGCTGACGGAGAAAGTCATGGAGACCGAGATCTGAGGACAGACAATGGTGGTTCGAGTCTGAGTAGTGATGAGGAATTGGCTAGATGACTTGTGAATTGGAGCAGTGACATGCAAGTGGGGGCGACTGCACACGAGAGGTTCTTGGCCCTACCTCTCAGGGTGAAAACCTAGGGTCTGGCCTGTTGGGAATATGCCCTAGAGGCAATCATGTATGATGATATTTCCCATTGTATTCATAAAGTTATTAAGTAGTCCTTGTATAAACATCTGATGTGTATCATTGAATATGTGATTCAGTTGTGGAACTATGCATTCATGTTGTTTGTACTAAATATCCTTGGTCATTGAGGTTGTGCTGGACACACAACTTAGACCAATGTGAAAGTTGGCTTGATGACTCGGTTCCACTTGTCATGGGCATGGAGATGCTATTCCAACTTACACAGACTAGGCTAAAGAGTTTAGCGAGTCGGATTGACCCATATTGGTACAACGAACTAAGTGTCATTTGTATATCTCAATCAATGTAATCCTTAGACACGAGGTTGTTGCATAGTCCGAGTTGAGGATCACCGACTTAGGTTACCAAGCTGATCCGTGAATGGGCGCTTATAAAGCGAGGTTGGTCGTTGAGAATCAAGCTGCGTGATGTGAATAACCAAGATGGGATTTTGCCCTCCACTCGGAGAGATATTCTGGGCCCTCTCGTGAGATATGATTCGGAAAGCATGGCCATGCGACTCGGTTAAGTGTTAACCGAGGCGATCGGCTAAGTGTTAGTCGGGTGAATCACTTATCTCGGATCGAGAAGAGAGTCGGACTATTTAAGGGATGACATATATTCGCCTATAGTCGACAAGGTATATCGTGAGGCAAAGGGACTCGGACGTAAGTCGCATTGGAAAGCAAGTCGTCATGACTCTTTGGTACTTGGGATCGGCACGTTACGCTGGGAGCCGATCCGATTGATCGATTGTGAGTTGGACTCTAATCGTGTCCAAGTAACCATGAGCTCTTGGTCACACACTTAAGAGCGGGAGCAAGTTCGGATTGGATCGAGCATATAATCTGGTTGGGTTGGACCTAAACCGGATTAGACTGAGTTAGTGAGTTGGACTCACGGTGACTAGTGTTATATGGGCTTTAGTGAATGGGTCGCGCAAGCGAGCCCACGTTCACTCCTATATATAGAGCACAGTAACCCGAGAAAGGTTAATCGTTGTTCGGTTAGGTCATTCCATGTGTTGGAAACCCTAGCTCCGGCAGTCAGCCCGTACTTGAACCTAGCGATTACCGTGGCGCTCCTCCTTATGCGTGTGGATACCGGCGGAGGTCTTTGCGATCAGCACCGTGACGATCGGATCGTGAGGATCATCGCATCAACCGAGCGCTTCATCGATAATCCGCAACCGCGTCTAGTGGTAAACCTCGTGGTCTTCTACCTCGGCTAGGTCTTGGGATCACCACGTTAGAGGAAAAGTTTTGTTTTATCTCGTGGCCCAACAGTGGTATCGAGCGATAGCTTGGTTTTAGGCTCGAGATCTCGCATATATGATATGCGGTAGGCTATAGATGAGATCTATGTTTGTTTGGTGGTCGATCTATGAGATAGATCGGTTTTGTATGAAGTTGATTGGATCAACTGTACTCGGAATGGTAGATCTTATTTCCGTGATCATCTCGCGAGGTCGTGGAACGACATACCCTACCGGTCGGCTTCCGCCGGGGTAGACCGTGACACGTAAATCCGAGCGGTGATCGAAGATCAAAAGTTTGATCGAATCGAACGATGGTCGGAATCCATGTTCGGATCGTAGATGAGATCTACGTTTTGGAAAAATCGTCGGTATTGCCCGCGCCTTCGATCCCCGATCCGCCCGCTATCCGGCTAAGCCGGGCTTCATGTCGTCAGCGGCGCCTTAGATGTCGTTCGAGTTTCTGGCGGTAGATATTGTATCTATGCATAACTTGTTTTTGCGGAAGTTGTGAATGGTATGGTTCATGTGCATGTGATGTATGTGTGTAATCCATACGTGATCTGCGAATCACGGTTTTGTCGGCCATTTGGAGCCTAGGTCTTTGTCATTTTATTGTATAACGACACGTGTCGGATTCTCTATGTAATTTACTTTACTAAGCTAGTGTAGCTGTTTGAGAACCCGGAAGGCATGCAAGGCGTTGTACATGTCGGCGACATGGAGTAAGACGGCAAGTGACAAGAGTTGGCACGAGTCGGATTACAAGCTTTATGGAGATGGAGATCGCCATACCATTTCACATTATAATTGCTTTATTTTGTGTTATTGTTATGTCTCGGTTTTACCTCTATTAGATAGTCGGTAAAATTTAATCCCTCAAAGAAGGTCTAGTCGGTTTTCCTTGGTGTTTGCACCATCACAAGTCGGACATTTTTGGTAGTGGGCTCATAAAATTGAGGTGCTGCCAATTCTTTCCGACTAGGTGGGTTCAGTCGGACTCTTCTGCAGAAACACTTGGTAAGCTAGGCGGTCTATCACAACGGTTGTGGGACTCGGGGAAAGGTCGGATGGGAGCCGGGGCATGTGATGCCACCCGTCCAGTGAGTCGCATGAGATGCGATTGACAAGGAGTTGTCTACCTAGATCACTTGGCGGCTAGCGGTGATGCTAAAGCTCACTAGCCGACTTGCTTATTTAGGATCTGAATCACTAAGTAACCATCGGAGGGTGTTGGTTCTAGTGGGAGCATAAAATATTAAAATGTTTAATATGCTTGCTCTTTTATGAATACATGTCTTAAGTGTTTTGCATATTTTCATTTGTAGATCATGGCACCAAGTAGCAGTCACTCTCGGATATCCGGTTTTGCGTTGAGAACCATTCTTGAGAAAGATAAACTGAGCGACACTAATTTTACCAATCGGTATCGAAATCGAGAATTGTTCTCAAACAAGAAAAGAAGGACCATGTCCTAGACAACCCACTTCCAGATGAGCGAATGAGAATGCATTGTCGCGACCACCAATGCCTACCGTCGGGCTAAAGATGAGTCCACGGATATTATGTCTTATGCTTGCTCACATGGAACCGGACTTGCAAAAGCGTTCGAGCATGTTGAGGCCTACGATATGATCGAAAGCCTCAAAAGTATGTTCGAGCTCGAAGGCGAGAGGTATCAAGTCTCTCGTGCTTTCTTGAGTTGCAAGCTTAAGGATGGTGATCCACCGAGTCCGCATGTGATCAAAATGGTTGGTTACGTCGATCTCTGGAGAGACTTGGCTACCCCATAAGCGAAGAGTTCGCTACGGATATAATTGAACTCTCTTCCTAGTGCATATGGGCGTTCATTTGAACTACCACATGCATGGTATGGATAAGAAGCTCCTGAATTGCATGGGATGCTCAAGCAGAGGCGGATCTCAAGAAGGGCACCAGTCAAGTGTTGATGGTGCGTAATAAGGCTAAGTTCAAGAAGAGTTCTTGGACTAAGAAGAAGGCTAAGTCGGGAGGAAGCAGGCTCGGGACCTGTCCCAAGCGCTTCCTCGGGGACTAAGCCATCTCCTTCACCGGATCCACTTGCTTCTCCGCAAGGCGGATGGCCACCGGAAGAGGCTGCAGCAAGTACTTGGCGATAAAGCCAAGAGTGGAGGTATGACTTCCGACTCGGTACACTTGTTTGCAATGTTATAGACATATTTCTTCTGATGCACCTAATAGTTCTTGGGTATATGATCTGGGATCAGTTATTCACATCGCAACTCGTTGCGGGGTAAGAACTAGGAGGCGTAGCAAGGCGAGGTTGATATTCGAGTCGGCAACAAAGCAAGAGTTCTTTGCGTTGGAGGTCGACGATGCAACTTCATTTACCTTCAGTTCATTATGGAACTAAATAATTGTTATTATGTTCAAAGGTGCTCGATCGAAACATTATTTACGCTTCATGTTTGATGAGGCAAGGCTATGAGTCTAATATCAAGAATAATGGTTGTTCTTTGTATTTGAATGATATGTTTCACGGCTTTGCACCCGTCCGGGCGGGTTATTTATTTTGAATCTTGATGGTGAGTCGGTTTATAACATAAATGTTAAAAGTTTGAAACCAAATGATCTGAATATGACTTACTTTTGGCAATCGGCTTGGTCATATAAGTTGGAAAGCATGAAGAAGCTCCATGATGATGGACTCTAACCCGTTCGACTTGGAGTCGTTCGAGACATGAATCTTGCCTACTCGGCAAATTGACCAAGACACCTTTGCAAAGAGTTGCGAAAGGCGTCCGACTTGTTGGGACTAGTACATAGTGATGTATGTGGACCAATGAGCACGACGAGGTGGTTATGAGTACTTCATTACCTTCGCGATGATTTGAGTAGGTATGGATATATCTACTTAATGAAACATAAGTCGAAGCCTTTGAAAAGTTCAAAGAATTCCAGAATGAAGCCTGAGAATCAACTCGGCAAGAAAATAAAGTTTCTTGATTCGGACCGAGGAGGCGAGTACATGAGCCATGAGTTTGATGACCATCGAAAAGTTGTGGAATAGTTCCTCAACTTACTCCTTGAGAGCATACAAAGGAATGGTGTTTGGAAATACGGAATCGGACCTTGTTGGACATGGTACGATCAATGATGAGTCGACAGATCTGCCTTTATCATTTTGGGGTTATTGTCTAGAAACAGTGGCGTTCACACTAAACAAAGTACCATCAAAATCGGTAGAAGACACCGCATGAGATGTGGACAGCAGCAAAAGCCGAGTTTGTCTTTTCTTAAGATTTGGGGTTGTGAAGCTTTTGTCAGCGACTTGATCGGACAAGCTTACGGCCAAGTCGGATAAATGTATTTTTTAAATTATCCGAGAAACCTTGGGTTACTACTTCTACAACCGAGAAGAGGGCAAAGTGTTTGTCGCTCGGGCGGTGTCTTCCTTGAGAAAGAGTTTCTCGATCGGGGTAAGTAAGGGAGCACGGTGCAACTCGAAGAAATTCGAGAGGAATCGGCTAATAGCGAATCGGCAAAAACCTTGGAGGTAGAGCCGATCGTGGCGGTGGCCGACAGCCGACATTTACTACGAAGATCGGCAAGATTACGAAGTGTTCGTGATGTGTTCTTGTTAGGCGGTGATGAGCCGCAAATTATTCGGAAGCGATGGTGGGATCGATTCGAGTCATGGCTTGGATCCATGAGATCCGAGATAAAGTCCATGGATGAAAATCAAGTTTGGAACTTGGTTGATCGCGACGGTGCAAGACCGTCGAGTGCAAATGGGTCTTTAAGAAGAAAAGCGATATGGATGGAAATGTTTCAATCTATAAAAGCACGCCTTGTCGCGAAGGGGTTGACAAGTTCAAGGAGTTGATTACGACGAGACTTTCTCGCCCGTAGCGATGCTTAAATCAGTTCGGATCATGTTAGCTATAGCGGCCTATTTCGACTATGAGATATGGCGGATGGATGTCAAACGGCTTTCCTTAACGGAAATTTAACCGGGGCGTGTATATGATACAGCCGAGGGTTTTGTCGATCCGCTAATGACAAGATAAGGTATGCAAACTTCAAAATCCATTTATGGGTTGAAGCAAGCATCTCGGAGTTGGAATATTCGCTTTGATGAGGTAGTCAAATCGTTTGGCTTCATCAAGAGTGATCATGATTCTTGTTTATACAAGAAGTTTAGTGGGAACAAAGTAAATTTTCTAATCTTATATGTGGATGACATATTACTGATTGGAAATGATGTCCAGATGTTGCAAGAAACCAAGGAATCATTGGAAAGGAGTTTCTCAATGAAAGACTTGGGTGAGGCAACATACATCCTCGGAATCCGGATCTATAGAGATAGATCAAGGAGGCTCATTGGATTGAGTCAAAGTACTTATTTGGACAAAGTGTTGAAAAAGTTCAACATGGAATCGTCTAAGAAGGGTTCTTACCGATGTCCCATGGTGTAAAACTTAGCAAGACTCGGTGTCCTTCGACAACCGATGAGCGAAGTAGGATGAGTGCGATTCCATATGCTTCACAGTTGGATCCATCATGTACGCCATGATTTGTACTAGGCGGATGTTTCCTATGCTCTAAGTGTTGTGAGCGGATACAGGCTGATCTGGAGAGATCCATCGATGGCTAAAAATATCCTAAAGTACTTGAGAAGGACTAAGGATATGTTCTTGGTTTATGGTGGTGGAGATGAACTCGGTGTAAAGGGTTACACGGATGCGAGTTATCTTACCGATTCTGATGATTCTCGTTCGCAATCCGGATACGTGTTTATTATAAACGGAGGTCGTGGAGCTGGAAAAGTTCCAAGCAAGAGGCGTATGCGTCCTGTGAGCTAAGGTTATATATTGCGCCTCGGAGGCAAAAGGAAGGCTGTTTGGATGAGGAATTTCCTCATGGATCTTGGTGTGGTTCAGGCTCGTCCAATCCGTTGGGCGTGTATTGTGACAACAATGGTGCTATTGCACAAGCCAAGGAACCTAGACAACACCGGAAGAACAAGCACATACTCATGCGGTACCTAATTAATTCGTTAAATGGATCGGGTGAGATCAAGTTATACAAGGTACACACGGATGCAAATATTGCGGATCCGTTGACAAAGCGTTACCCCGAAGCATGAGGCGCTTTGAAACCATGGGCATTAGATGCTTAGACATGTGATGTCGGAAGATTGACTCTAGTGCAAGTGGGAGGCTGGGAATATGCCCTAGAGGCAATCATGTATGATGATATTTCCCATTGTATTCATAAAGTTATTAAGTAGTCCTTATATAAACATCGATGTGTATCATTGAATATGTGATTCAGTTGTGGAACTATGCATTCATGTTGTTTGTACTAAATATCCTTGGTCATTGAGGTTGTCTTTGGACACACAACTTAGACCAATGTGAAAGTTGGCTTGATGACTCGGTTCCACTTGTCATGGGCATGGAGATGCTATTCCAACTTACAGACTAGGCTAAAGAGTTTAGCGAGTCGGATTGACCCATATTGAGGTACGAACTAAGCTGTCATTTGTATATCTCAATCAATGTAATCCTTAGACTGAGGTTGTTGCATAGTCCGAGTTGAGGATCACCGACTTAGGTTACGTCAAGCTGATCCGTGAATGGCGGCAGTTATAAAGGCGGTTGGTCGATCGAGAATCAAGCTGCGTGATGTGAATAACCAAGATGGGATTTTGCCCCTCCACTCGGAGAGATATTCTCTGGGCCCTCTCGTGAGATATGATTCGGAAAGCATGGCCATGCACGACTCGGTTAAGTGTTAACCGAGGCGATCGACTAAGTGTTAGTCGGGTGAATCACTTATCTCGGATCGAGAAGAGAGTCGGACTATTTAAGGGATGACATATATTCGCCTATAGTCTGACAAGGTATATCGTGAGGCAAAAGGGACTCGGACGTAAGTCGCATTGGAAAGGCAAGTCGTCATGACTCTTTGGTACTTGGGAGTCGGCGTTACGCTAGGAGCCGATGCTTGATCGATGTGAGTTGGACTCTAATCGTGTCCAAGTAACCATGAGCTCATGGGTCACACACTTAAGAGCGGGAGCAAGTTCGGATTGGATCGAACATATAATCTGGTTGGGTTGGACCTAAACGGATTAGGGCCGAGATTAGTGAGTTGGACTCACGGTGACTAGTGTTATATGGGCTTTAGTGAATGGGTCGCGCAAGCAGAGCCCACGTTAACTCCCTATATATAGTGGAGCACCGTAACCCAGAAAGGTTAATTGTTGTTCGGTTAGGGCATTCCATGTGTTGGAAACCCTAGCTCCTGGCCAGTCCGGCCGTAACGAACCTAGCGATTCATGGCGCTCCTCCTTATGCGTGTGGATACGGCAGAGGTGTTGTGCGATCGGCACCGGGCGATCGGATCGTGAGGACTGATTGCATCAATCGACGGCGCTTCATCAGTAATCCGCAACCGCGCGTCTAGTGGTAAACCTCGTGGTCTTCTACCTCAGCTAGGTCTTGGGATCACCACGTTAGAGGAAAAGTTTTTGTTTTATCTCTGCGTGGCCCAACATGGCCTTAATTGGTTGTGCCAGCAATGACCTTGTTGAAAGTATTGTTTTGAGAGCGTGAATTTTCTTCAGAGTAAAAACCTAGATCTTTGATCGAACGATGACGGTGTTTGTGCAATGTTTCCTTCTTGGAGGCGTTGTTTTTGGAGAAACTAGACTTCTGGTGCTGTCTTGGTGGTGGTAGTACTGCTGTTTCAATGAATGAATCACTGTAGCGGGACTTTTTTTATATAATTTCTTTTTCTTTTTTTTGGCTGTGTACATCCGTGTTGCCGTTAGGGTAATGCGTTGTTGCAGAGATTGAGTGTAATTGGTATCGTCTGATATATTAATATATAATAATACGCTCATTTCCCCAAAAATAAAAATAAAAATAGGCCACCATCGTCTCTCGCTAGCGCACGTATGTTCTGAAGTTCAGCAGGATTCTAGATCATCTCATGAACCACTCAACTGCACTGAAACTTTTCACAACCATTTAACGTGAACTGCGTGGAACACGGATGCACAACAATTGTGTGATGCGCCGGTACAAAGCTTCGTAGCTGGTACGTACTTGCCACTCCGCCCGAGCAGCCATGTACGTCGACATCCCACTCTACCAGTTGCTGATCGTGCTCCCCCTCCTTGCCATCATCCCCTTCCTGCTCAGACGCTCGGCCCCGCACGCGCGCCTCCCGCCGGGACCCTGGGCGCTGCCGGTGATCGGCCACCTGCACCACCTCGCGGGCGCGCTCCCGCACCGCGCCCTGCGCGGCCTGGCGCGGCGCCACGGCCCGCTCATGCTGCTCCGCTTCGGCGAGGTCACGGCCGTGGTGGCCTCGTCCCCCGACGCGGCGCGCGAGATCATGAAGACCCACGACCCGGCCTTCGCGTCCCGTCCCGTCGGCCCAATGTCGCGCCTCTGGTTCCAGGGCTCCGAGGGCCTCGTCTTCGCGCCCTACGGCGACGCCTGGCGCCAGCTCCGCAAGATCTGCACCCAGGAGCTCCTCAGCGCCCGCCGCGTCCACTCCTTCCGCCCCGTCCGCCAGGACGAGCTCCGCCGCCTCCTCCGCTCCGTCGCCTCGCCGTCAGCGTCGTCGTGTCCGGTGAACCTGACGGAGATCATAGCGGCCTACGTCGCGGACTCCACCGTGCGCGCCATCATCGGCAGCCGACCGTTCGAGGGCCGGGACGCGTGCCTGCAGCTGTTCGAGGACTTGTTCCGGATGATGCCCGGGCTGAGCCTGCCGGACCTGTTCCCTTCCTCGCGCCTCGCGATGCTCGTCAGCCGCGAGCCCGGCCGGATCAGGCGCTGCCGCCGCGCGATGCTGGAGATCATGGACGCCGTCATCCAGGAACACTGCGAGAGGAAAGCCACCGTGGGGGGAGAAGACGAGGACTTGGTCGATGTTCTCCTCGGGCTCCAGACAGAATTGGGCTCCGAGCACCCGCTCACCACCGAGAACATCAAGTTCGTCATGATTGTAAGTCTTCCAGCGATCCAATCTACAATCTCCATGCGGTGCCATGCCATTCATGCGCGCCACAGAATTAACAGCTGCTCCGTTTCTCTCACACGTACATGCAGGACATGTTCGCCGCCGGCAGCGAGACGGCGACGACAGCGCTGCAGTGGATGATGGCGGAGCTGATGCGGAACCCGAGGGTTCGGCACAAGGCGCAGGAGGAGGTCCGGCGGGAACTGGCCGGCAACAGCAGGGTGACGGAGGACGGCCTCGGAAACCTCCACTACCTACGCATGGTCATCAAGGAGACGCTCCGGCTGCACGTGCCGGGCCCGCTGCTGACGCTCCGGCAGTGCCGCAGCCCGTGCCAGGTGCTCGGGTACGACGTGCCCGAGGGCGCCACGGTGATCGTCAACGCGTGGGCGATCGCCAGGGACCCCGCTTACTGGGACGCGCCGGAGGAGTTCCTGCCGGAGAGGTTCGACCAGGATGATGACCGGCAAGGTGGCGGGAGGGACTTCAAGGGGACGGACTTCGAGTTCATACCCTTCGGATCGGGACGGAGGATGTGCCCCGGGATGACGTTCGGGCTGGCGCACATCGAGCTCGCGCTCGCCGCGCTGCTGTTCCACTTCGACCTGGAGCTGCCTGGCGGCGTGGACGCGGCGGGGTTGGACATGACGGAGGAGGCTGGCATCACCACGCGGAGGAAGTCCGACCTTCTCGTGGTCGCGGCCACCCGTGTTCCTGTACCAACAGAGAGCAGAGTTGGGGAGAAGAGGATAACTGCATTATCTGTTGAGGGGCATTACAAATAGGAGTCTGGGATACACACGTTGTGCACTAGATCCGATCTATCAGGGATTGCTAGACTAGGACTACAAGACGTTACACAACGTTACAGGAACATAGAATATTGTTCAACACCCCCCCGCAGTCGGAACGACGCTAGTTGCGACGTTTAGGCTGGAACGAAAATCCTGAAAAATGCTCGTCGGCAGCCCCTTGGTAAAAATATCTGCAAACTGAGAACTTGTGGGTACATGAAGCACACGAGCCTCTCCAAGTGCGACGCGGTCTCGAACAAAATGAAGATCAATTTCCACGTGCTTAGTCCTCTGGTGCTGAACCGGATTGGAAGACATGTACATTGCGCTGACGTTGTCGCAGTAGACTAGTGTGGCGCGTGAAGGAGGATGGTGAAGTTCATGCAGCAGCTGACGCAACCAACATGACTCGGCGATGCAATTAGCCACTGCCCTGTATTCAGCCTCCGCGCTCGACCTGGAGACCGTTTGCTGTCGCCGAGAAGACCAGGAGACCAGGTTGTCACCGAGAAACACACAAAATCCAGAGGTGGATTTGCGTGTATCGGGACACCCAGCCCAATCAGCATCAGAATAAGCCGTGAGATCGAGTGAAGTCGACCGGTGGAGCCGCAAGCCATAGTGAGATGTCCCTTTAATGTACCTCAAGATGCGTTTGACAAGCTGAAGATGAGATTCCCGCGGATCATGCATGAAGAGGCACACTTGCTGAACAGCATAAGAGATGTCCGGGCGAGTGAGAGTGAGATACTGAAGGGCCCCGGCGAGACTCCGATAAAGAGTGGGGTCACTGACCCGAGCACCATCACTTGCCGAAACCTTGGAGCCCGTGTCAATAGGTGTGGAAATGGGGTTGCAATTTGCCATTTTGGCGCGCTCCAGAATTTCCAAGGCATACTGTTGTTGGGAAAGGAAAAGGCCACCGTTGGCACGATGGACATTAATGCCAAGGAAATGATGAATGTCGCCAAGATCACTCATGGAAAACTCATGGTTGAGAGAATGAATGATGGAGTCAAGAAGATGGGTGGTGTTGGCGGTGAGAATGATATCATCCACATAGAGAAGCAAATAGGCAACGGAAGAACCATTGTGGAAGATGAACAAAGAGGAGTCACTTTTCGAGGCGCAAAAACCAATGGAGGCGAGAAAGGTGGTGAAACGGTGAAACCAAGTGCGGGGATCCTGCTTAAGACCATAAAGGGACTTGCGCAAGTGACACACATGAGTGGGAAAAGTGGAATCAATGAAGCCAGAGGGCTGCTCACAATATACCGTTTCGTGTAGATCGCCATGGAGGAAGGCATTTTTGACATCCATCTGATGAATCGGCCAAGAGTGAGTGGTGGCAATGCTCAGGACGACACGAATAGTGGCCGGCTTGACAACGGGGCTGAAGGTCTCATCATAGTCCACGCCATACTGTTGAGTGAAACCACGGACCACCCAACGAGCCTTGTAGCGAGAGAGAGTGCCATCAGGGTTAAATTTGTGCCGAAAGATCCATTTGCCGGTCACCACATTAACACCTGCAGGACGAGCAACCAAAGACCACGTGTCATTCTGCATTAGGGCATTATATTCATCACGCATAGCATTGTACCAATGTGGGTCTTTGAGCGCGGAGCGGTAGGTGGATGGGATCGGTGAGATAGGGTCGTGGGTAGTGGTAAGGGAGAAGTGTTGGCGCGGCATAAAATAACCTGATTTGCCTCTAGTGACCATTGTGTGTGGATTTTGGGGTGGCTGTACAGAAATAGCGTTGGGTGGCAGGGGAGCAGAGGTGGAGACGGGTTGGGCGGGAGACAGCGGTGGTGTGCTGGTGCAGACGGGCAGGGTGGATGCGGCAGACCAGTCTTGGCATGGGGAGGAGTGGGCGAGTGGGCGGATCTTTGGGGTGGGGCAAGCAGGAGTGAATGTGGGAGGAGTCCGATGGTTGGACGCGGGTGTGGGAAAGCGACCGGTGGTGGGTGGGGCGCCAGGCGGTGTGCGTGGCGTGCGCGGAGAGGGCGCACGCGGAGGTAGCGCGGGGGCAGCTGGCTGGTACGAGGTGGGCGCGGGTTCCGGAGGTGGACCAGGTGCTGCCGCGCTAATCCCGACGGGAATCGTGTCGCCAGGTGGTTTGGAGGAGGGATCGGTGGTGCCAGGGTCTCTGCAGTCATCAGAAAAATATGGAAAAGTGGTTTCGTCAAAAATCACATGTCGGGAAACTATGACACGACGGGAAGTGAGGTCCAGGCACCGAAATCCTTTGTGTTCACGAGGATAGCCCAAGAAAACGCACCTAGTCGAGCGTGGCGAGAGTTTGTGATCGGATGTGGCATAAAGGTTCGGGTAACACAAACAGCCAAAAACACGGAGATGGTCATAGGAGGGATGGGCACCGTAGAGGCAGTAATGAGGGGTGTGGAATTGGATGGTGCGCGAGGGACGAATATTGAGCAAATGAGTGGCAGTGTGAAGGGCTTCAACCCAAAAGGGTGGTGGTAAGTTGGCTTGAACGAGAAGCGTGCGGACGATATCATTTGTTGTGCGGATGAGACGCCCAGCTTTACCGTTTTGGGGTGAGGTGTGTGGGCATGAGAGACGAAATGAGACACCACGGTTAGAGAAAAAATCACGCAGGGCACTAGAGAGGAATTCGCCACCATTGTCACATTGCAGGCTTTTGATAGTAACATGAAATTGAGTAAGCACGTATTGAAAGAAACGTTGAATGATGGCACAAGTGTCAGATTTATTTTTCAGAGGAAACGTCCATGAGTAATGAGAGAAATCATCCAAGACAACTAAGTAATATTGATAGCCTGAAAAACTAGAAAGAGGTGATGTCCACAAGTCACAATGTATAAGTTGGAATGCAGCAGTGGTGAGAGAGGTGGAGGTGGGGAATGGAAGGCGAGGTTGGCGCCCTAATTGGCATGCCTCGCAAAGGGGAGAGCGACGAGTGGGAACATCATTGTTACAAGGCGGGAGAAAATCTAAAGGTAAATGAGAAATAGCATGTTTGCTTGGATGACCAAGACGACGGTGCCATAGATCGCCCGTGGTGGTGGAGAACACGGAGGGCGTGGATGCTTTGGAGCCGAAGAAGGGGTAGAGGTCGCCATCACTATTGGAGCGAAGAATTGTAGTCTTGGTAGCTAGGTCCTTCACGGAAAAACCAAAGGGATCAAATTCGATGGAAACATAATTATCACGAGTAAATTTGCGAACCGAGATCAAGTTTTTAACTATATGTGGGGAAACAAGCACATCTTGGAGGTGGAGAGGGAGGGAGGAAATTTGGACGGAACCAACAGCAAGAATAGGAATTTTAGACCCATCGGCTACAATGATATGCTGAGAATTATGACCTAAAGGAGAATGAGTGGAGGCCAAATTACCCGTCTTACCAGTGACGTGTGATGACGCGCCCGAGTCCATGAGCCAGTCCGGCGGAGGGTACGGCGAGTTGCTGGCGGCAGCAGCGATCATCGCGTTGTGGTCGAAGGAGTACGGGGAAGCAGCGTAGGGTGATGGTGGTGCAGGCGCAGGGAGAGCCGGTGTAGTGGGAGCAGATCCGCCCGCGTGGTAGACGGGGTAGACATGGTGGGGCGCACCCGGGCGCGACCCCAGGACACCGGCAGCGTTCGGTGGCACCCACGGTGCGCGAACCTGGGGAAACGGAGCACCGAGGGGGGCGAAGATGCCCATCCAGGGGGCATGGGATCCGCCGAGGGGCGCAGAACCACTGCGACCGGAGGAGAAGGTCTCGCCAGAGCCGCGACCAGTGGGAGTCCCGCTGCCACGTCCGCGACCGCCGCCGGTGGTCTGTGGACCGCCGTGCGGCACATACCCAGGGATTGGGTGCTTGCCCCGGTAGTTCGGGCTGATGTAGCCTGCAGGTCGTGGCGCACTTCGCGGGCGTCTTGCGCCGCCCGCCACTCCCCGGCTTGGCGCGATGCGTGCCGCCATGATTTGGGAGGCAGCGCCGGCCTTGCGGTTTTTGAGGGAGATCTCCGCGAGCTGCATGTGGGAGAAGGCGTCGGAGAAGGGGGGCAGCGGCTTGAGGTTCTTGACGATCTCGGACTGCAGCTCAAAACCGTCGCCAAGTCCTTCCAATAATTGCACTGTGAGATCGCGGTCATCGACCGGACGACCGATGGCGGCGAGGTCGTCGGCGATCGTTTGGAGTTTGCTGGCGTAGGAGGACACGGAGAGGTCGCCGCGGGTGGTGATGCGGAAAGCTTTGCTGAGGTACATGTACCGGGAGTCTTCGTTGTCGAGGAAGAAGCGTGTGAGGCGTGTCCACGTCGAGCAGGCCCGGCCGTCGCTGCCTTTGACGAGGCGGTAAAGCTCATCCGTGAGCGTCGCCACAAACCACAGGGAGATGTGGATATCGACCGCCATCCAGGCGGCATCAGGAACCCGAGGGGCAGCACCCTCGGTGATGTGGTCCATGGCTCCATACATGGTGAGGAGAAGAACGATGACCTCTCGCCACTTGGTGAAATTGGCACCCGCAGAATTGACTTGATATTTGATGTGGTGTTCAATATGGACAGAGAGAATTGGGGAGGAGTAGTGGGTGGCGAGCTGGGAGGGGAAGACAAGGTTTGATGCGGCGCCGGAGCATGGGATTACTGGGAGGGTTGGTGTGGCAGAGGTGGAGCTGTTTCCATTGCCGAACATGGCGGCGTTGTCACCGAAGGTGATTGGGCTGGGTGGTGCGCGAGGCATAAGAGGCGCACGCTGTTGGAGGGGAGTGAGGGGATCAGTGTCCAGAGTGGAGGGGAAGGTCGGAGCAGTGGCCGGAGCGGAGGAGGAGGATCCGTCGGCCATGAGCGAGAAGGGAGGCTCTGATACCAAGCAGAGTTGGGAAGAAGAGGATAACTGCATTATCTGTTGAGGGGCATTACAAATAGGAGTCTGGGATACACACGTTGTGCACTAGATCCGATCTATCAGGGATTGCTAGACTAGGACTACAAGACGTTACACAACGTTACAGGAACATAGAATATTGTTCAACACAGAGTAGAGCGGTGTTGCTACTTCACTACTTGAAGGCAATAATAATTAGATTTTGCTCATTTTTAGTCAACTAAAAATTAAGTTAAAACTCAGGCAGTTCCTAATCAATTGGATATGCATCGAAATTCATATTGCGTCAACTGTAGCAAATGGAGTTGTAACAGAGATTTATGAGATATTTCGTGTTATTTGTAATTGGGATTGAATGAGGAGACAACGTAATAGTTGACAAAACAAGCCAAAAATGCATATAAAAAGCCAAAAATCTAGCGCGGGAACGTGAGTTTTTTTGGCCCCCGCGCACGACACGATCTCAGCCGTTCCGACGACCAGGTTGGCAACTTCTAAAAAAGGGAAGGTAAAAAAATAAAATTTCCAGGCCCACATGGCCACACATTGCTTTGCCCTGGCAACTTTTGGTGGCGATTGTACTAGCTGTTCGATCTAATATGGATTTTCTGTACGCATGATGAATCTTAACAAAAAGAATCATCGAACGGCTAGTAGCGACAATTTTAAACATAAAAAAATCAAGGATGGATTTGTTTGAAAAAGGGATATACCCGCTGTTTGCATAAATCGGTATACACAACCAGATGTACGAGAAAAAAAATGAGGTCCGATCATTTGAATGTATTTATTGAGTTGCTCAATACAGTGCAAACACATGCAAAATGTCACAAATCTTAAACCACTACATATGAATTGATTCATAGTTGCAATGCGCATCTTTTACTGTTTTCGGTAGCAATCTAACTTTACTAATATGAGAGAAATGGACACTTAGTAAGGCCGGGCGGCCGGCAACCACATATATGCTGCCAAGTTATCCTTGTTCTTGTCACGGTTTTACATGGATCGAAAGGGAATTGACATGGGTTGACATGAATTAAATCTATTGTAAGTCAAAACCCTCCTAATTCCACTCTAATCTACCCGATTCAATTGGGAGGTGGAATAACCAAGCAAGCCCCGAGGGTTATGTTGAAGTGTAAAAGTGGATTGCACTAGCCATTTCCATCAGTTCGGACTTTTGGTTGCGTTGGCTAGTGCATGAAGCTTGACATGGTATCAGAGCCTAAGGTCTCGAGTTCGAAACCTAGATTTCGCAATTTACCCTAAAATTGCTGTTGACCCCTCTATCTCACGTATAGGCCTCTTGAGTCATACGTGAGTTTCGCGCGCCGTCGCTCTCTTCCGGTTGCACGTGCTGACTTCTCCCCGTCACACGTGAGAGGGGGTGTTGAAGTGTATAAGTGAATTGCACTAGCCCTTTCCATAAGTTCGGACTTTTGGTTGCGTTGGCTAGTGCATGAAGCTTGACAGGTTATACCTATTTTGCAAGCGTGCCATAGAGTCGGCCACCTATTCACACAATGTCGGTACACCGTTTAGATTTGGGGTCTCATCTCAGATTGTCTTGGACTCTACTCCCTTGACTTTCACCATTGGCCAACACAATCATTCAATGGTTAGTGCTTTGACATGACCGGATCCGCAACCCCTCTATCCCAAAGACATCGCTCGCATAAATTTACTCACGACATGGGGAATTTAGAAAGAAAGGAATGCACGTGTCTTTCATGACAAGCAAGCGCCGCCAGTGGTAATTTTCAACTAAAATTTCGAAAAAGTCAAAGCTTTGGATTGTTGTGGCTGAAAAGCAATTAGATAAAATAATACCAGGAGAGCGGGCCGGTTGTAATGTTTTTTCTTTCTAAGAAACTTGTCTTTTTTTTAACAAGGTGAGGGTGCCAGGCACCCAATATCCATTCCAGCTTAGATTAAAGACATTGTACATCCATGATTACAACTCCAGGTACCTGCAGATTGTGCTGCACTGCGAGTACTGGACACTCTAAGCTTGAATGGCTTATGTTCCTGCAAGAACTAGTCGGCTCAGATCCTGAGGATCTTCTTGCCTGATGAGCACAACAGTGGGCTACTCCATTGATTGATCTGCTAACATGGTATATTTTTGCCCTTAAGGGTTTTATTAGATTCTGGCGGTGGATGGCTTGCCTTCTTATCTCCCAGAGCATATCCTGATTCCTTCCATATGCATTTGCTACTGCTTTTGCTAGATTGACTAAGTCTATGAAGAAGATTGCATCTTGTAATTTTAGCTCGTGTGCTAGCTTTGCTGCAATCAAAAGGACAGTAGCTTCAGCTTTAATGACTAAGTTAGAGTGAGCCATTGTAGCCATGATGAAGACATCTGTGTCAGTTCCTGCATTTTGCTCCTTATAGTGTAGATAGACTCCCAGTCCTGTTCTTGTGTCTGCACCAGTCCTTCCAGCTGTTCTTGCGGCATCTGTATACAGCTTTGGCCCTGCAAAAAGGAAATCAGAGGAAACAGTTTCTCCTTGGGGCGTTGTGATCAACTCTAAAACCACCCTCTTGTTGGTAGGTAGATTGGTAATTTGCACCTCCTTGTGTAGCGTCATCTCCTGATTTTTAAGAAGAGCAAACATGCGAATAGCAGGCTGGTTTGGCCAGTTTTCCTTTTGATTAAACAATTTTTCATTCCTGCATTTCCATAGGCACCAGAGGAAGGTGAAGATGTTTACAATATTAATATGAGGGTTATTGATTTTTGCAAGGTTTGTTATTGAATCGGTTAATCTTGTAACATTTGCAGTACGGATATCAGAGCGAATGCCCCATGGTGAGTAAAACCATGCTGCTCTTGCAAAAGTACATCTAAAGAAAAGGTGTAAATCATCTTCTAACAGACCACACCTGCAACAACCTGCATTAATATGAGTAGAGAAAGCCGAACCTCTCGCTCCTGTCAGTAGTGCTTTCCTGAGTAGCCTCCACATGAATGTTTTTATTCGTGGGATCATTGATTTTGAATCCCAAACCTTCTTCAGTAGTAACCTTGTTGGATGATCTATACACTGTGGAGTAGGAAGACCTGCAAAATACAAATTCTGCAAACAGGTTTTGTAAGATGACTTAGTGGTGCAGTTACCTTTTGGCGTGAGCTTCCAGCAAAGGATGTCGTCATGATCGTCAGTTTGAAGTATTTGCGTCTCCTTAATGTCCTGAGATGTTATGGGAGTAAAAATCCTGTCTATAAGAGCACAGTTCCACACTCTTTGATGAGGAATCCATAAATCAGCTACTTTTGCAGGGTATATGAAGCCAGTACCCTGAACTATCAGGTCATCATATATGGACTCCCAATTGGGAAACCAGGGAGTGCTCCAAATTGAAATATCCCCTTTTGTTATTTGATAAAAAGAGTTTTCTTTGAGAATATGCATAATTCGCAGAATAGAAGTCCAGAAAGCAGACTTGGGGATGTTTCCCTTGGCTCTCCATATCGAACTATCCGGAAAGTATTTGGACTTTAGAATTTTGTACAATATGCTATCAGGTTTCTGAGCTAAGCGCCAGGCAGCTGACAGAATTAAGCCATGATTGACTGCTTGGATATTATGAATGCCTAAGCCTCCATCTTCTTTAGGCGTACATATGTTGTTCCAAGCAACCAAACAAATGGATTTCTTGATGGTGCTCTTATCTGTACCTGACCACCAGAAGGATCTGATGATGGCCGTGATCTTAGAGAGGAACTTCTTGTTAAAAATTATGTTGGACATGTAGTACACCGGGATGGAGGAGAAGACAGATTTAATTAGTTCAACATGAGATGCATGAGACAGAGAGTTTGATTTGTAAGTTGAGATCTTGGTTTTGAACTTTTCCAGGATGAAGTTGTAAGCTTGTGATCTGTTTTTTGCAGGTAAGATGAGCGGGTGGCCCAGGTGTATAAAGTTTTCTATGATGGTTGGGACAGGTAACATGTTCATGATGTTTTGTTTTTCATTTTCATTTACCTTTTTGCTAAATAAAATGCCTGATTTGCTCCAGTTTGGCATCTGTCCTGAGGCTTGACAAAAAAACTGAAGGATATTCTTCATTGCTATTGCCTCATTAATCATGGCTTTACCACAAATAAGGAGATCGTCGGCAAAAAGGAGGGAGTGAATAGGAGGGCAATTTTTACCAAGAGTGATACCTGACAGGTTCTGGAGAGTGAGAGCCTGCTGAAGAGCAAGAGAAAGCTCATTGATAGCCATGACAAAAAGATAAGGAGAGAGAGGACAACCCTGCCTAATTCCTCTGGAACTTCTGAATCTAGCAAAATCTTGGCCATTAACAATAACCAAAAATCTTGGAGAAGAGATGCAAGAATTGATAAGGTTAATGAAATGAGGATGAATCCCTTTTCGCATTAAGGCTTGTTTTATGAAACTCCATTCAAGTCTGTCCAGAGGCGGACCCAAGAATTTGGTGAAGCCTGGGCACGCCACAAGGAAAACTAAAAAAATTCTCAGCCATCTCAAAAAAATGGAACAAAATAAGCATCATACAGTTTTGGTGAAGACTTCATTACCAACAGGGTATGCACTTCTAAGTGGCTTAAATAGAAAGCAATAAAAACAATAAGACTTATTGTGAGACTCATTATATTCTATTCAATCATACTTATCATACCATGCTTTTGAAAAACCCCTAGGTCTAGTTCCAATTTTCTTAGGAAAGTTCATAATTGATTGAGTTGGACCTTTTAAAATGTATGTTCTTTTCACTTGGTCTTGTAAATTCGGATGATATTCTCTGATTTGTTTCATAAGAGTAGGATCACATACTATTTCATCCGGATTAAACATTTCCTCGGCTTCACGCTCCTCATTTGCGATATTTGTTTGTGGTGGTGATTGTGGCAAGGTTCTTCTATCAACAAAAAACTCCCAATTCCTAAAATTTGCATGATTTTTTTAGTTTATTTCTTCCTCGAAACAGCCATATGCCCAGCTATATAAATATAGCAACCAACTTGAGATCACTGCTGGGCAGACATCACAACGCCCAAAAGAAAACACAAAGAAAAAAAGAAGAGAAAAAGAAGAAGAAAAGAAGAGAAAACAAGGTCGATAGCAGTGGCTCGACGAAAAACGAGGGTGACCCGCCACCGCTGCGCTCTCTCGAGAATATCCACCACTATCCTAGCACTCCAAAGCGTCGCGTACAAAGCAGCACCTCCAAGAAGGAAAGCGACGACACCGACGCTGCTGCCCGGACTGATCCTAGGGTTTCTCCCGATACGTGGCGGGAGGTGGGGAAGAGGTACCCCAGGACGCCCTTCAGGAGGAGAAGGGGTGTGGGGGACGGCGGCGGTGAGCAAGGTTAGGGTTCCCCCTGTCACCTCGCGGGGGCGGCGAGGGGGCAGCTTAGCTATGTAGAAAGTTATGCACAAATACAATTTAACTCAAGTTGAACAAATTCATGATTGGATGCTCCTAATAGATTGAGTTGAAAAGCAGGGCAGGTCCTCACCTATTTGTATTATAATTGTTGTAGTCGAGCCTGCCGGAGTTCGGTTTAAGACGCGCCCTTGACACTTGCGGCCACGGTCACGATTGAGCTTGGCCGCTGTTTCTTGCTCATGTTTCTGTACACGTTGTGAGTTCGTAGAACTTTTCTATAAGTTATTTCCGTAGGTGGTGCTTAGGAGAGGCGGTAAGAATCTAATCCGGGCAGTTTCAAGTTCTTGACAGTTTTGGTAGCGTTGATGAAAAAATAAGCGTCGGCGCGTGGGCATATATAGCCAATAAATTTGGCTCGGAAGCGTCCGATCGCTTGCTACACATGGTAACTAACTTTCTAAACGTCCTAGATAAAAGTCCAGCATAGTACATGCTCTAACATACTCTCTCCGGTCCATATTAATTGATTTTGATTTGTTAAAATTTAGATAAACCTATATAATAAATAGTGTCTAAATTTATTTAAATCCAAACAAATTTGTGTCAATTAATATGGATCAAAGGAAATATTATTTTTTAAGGCCGAAGGGGCACTCGAACGAGAACAAGAGGAGTCGTGTGCTGTCTGATCGGTCATAATGCCTCGATCGGTTCCTGGCTCGGTGTCTGCTGCCTCGATCGGTTCATGGCTCAAGGCCTAATTCAAGGCCCATCACAACGCTTAAGGCCCACCCGCTGCCTGTCGCTGGAAGCCTGGGACGACGCTCGCTCGGTTCGTTGGCTCAAAGCCACGCATGCGCCACGCTTGCTCGGTTCGCTGACAAAGTTTTGCCCAAAGCTGATCGTGATTTTGTCGATGCTTTCGATCGATTCCTCGAGGCGAGCGGGAGCGAAGCCCGGGCGCGTGTCTGTCAAAAGCTTTAGCTAAATCAATTTTGAGCATAAAGGCCTTATGATTCCAAGAAGAAAGTTGAAAGGAGTGAGTAATCTCTTGGGGCACAATAATATTATCACTAATTCTCCTTCCTTCAATGAAGGCTTGCTGTGACTGATGAATGTATTCTGGAAGGTGAGATTTTAACCTGTTTGCTAGACATTTAGCAATGATTTTGTAAATAACGTTGCAGAGGCTAATAAGTCTGTAGTCTGCTGGGACTAAAGGAACAAGTTTTTTAGGGATCAGAGCTATGTGTGTATCATTTATACAGTCAGGGATGGATGCAGAAGAGAAAAAGTTGGTTACCAAATTAAGAACATCTTCAGAAATCCAATTCCAAGTTGAATGTACCACATTGAAACCATCTGGCCCTGGATAAGCATTCCTTTTCATCTCCTTGAGTACACCTAAAATTTCAGTTTTGTCAGGATAGGAGTAGGTGTAGTCATTGCTTGGAGGAGCCTAAGGGACCTGCAAGTTATAGTTGTTGTGCATCGAGGAAGCAAAGATAGATCTAAAGTAGTTGACAAAAGTGTTTGCTATTTTATCAGGCATGAAATGAGTGACATCTTGCTCATCTTTTATTGATAGAATAGTGTTTCTTCTTCTTCTTTTAGCAATAGCCCTATGGAAGAAAGATGTGTTTCTGTCTCCATCTTTGACCCAATTTTTCTTAGTTCTTTGCATATAGAAGTCATTCATTTTTGTAATGGCTTGTTCATACCTGGTTATGAGTTGCAACTCCTTTGACTGATCTTGCATCCTAAGAGGTTGAGCCTGGATCTTTTCAATTTCCTTTTCTGTTTCCTTGATGATGTCCTGTAGAGGTTTCTTTTTCCTGCACCACACTTTAAGATCTAAAGCAAGCATTTTAGTTCTGTAGGAGAAGGATTTTGTAGCTGAACGACTCCAACTCTCCTTCGCAAAATCCTGAAAATCATTTTCCTTGAGCCACCAATTTTCAAATTTAAAGGGATTGTTGGGTCTGTTTTCCTTCCCATTGGTAGACATTAATATGGGTGCATGGTCGCTGAAGCAGTAAATGAGTGGCATGTTGTAAACATTTGAGATTTGAAATTGAACACACCATTCTCTGTTAACAAGGCAACGATCTAGCCTCTGATAAAGAGGCTGAGAAGAGAATCTTTTGTTTGACCAAGTGTAAGCAGGACCACTAAAGCCTAAATCGAACAAACCACAGTTTTTTACAATCGAACAAACCACAGTATTTTACAATCGAACGGAAAGCTTGCATACGATTACGATTAATATTAGTACTACTTTTATCAGAGTCATACAGAATATTATTCATAACGCCAATACAAATTATGGGCAGCTTACGATTATCATACACAAAATTTGCAATCTGCTCCCAGATGGCTGTAGTTTGGCGATGGTAGGGGTCTCCATAAATACATACTAGACCAAACTTAACACTAGTGGTAGTTTCAGTAGCTATAGCTAAGATAACATGAAAGCTAGACGACTGAACAGAGATTTGCAAATCATCATTCCACATCAACCAGAGGCCCCCTGCTTTCTTCAAGGAATGAACTACAACAGCATTGTTCATATTAAAGCGAGATGAAATATTAGCAGAGGAAAATTTGGAGATTTTAGTTTCGGAAGAAATATTACCTGGGTTCTTGTGGACATGATCATTTTAGCAAGGTGACACATTTTTGGGTTGCCAAGGCCCCTGCCAATACCTTGGCAATTCCATGCCATGGCTCTCATGGCGACCGTGGCGCCTCCAAGGCTGGCGCCAGAGCCTGTTCAGTAAGGATGCCAACATGTTTTCGCCATGTACCTGCATGTCCATCGGCATAGCAGCAGCATCTGCAGATTGAGTCTGGTCTGTACCATCTCTGTCGTGACTGGTGCGATCAGAGCTAAAATTGTCATTGCCAGCCAAGTGGAATTGGAGAACCATCCGAGAATCTGGGCTGCCCCTGTTATGAGGATCCCCTGAGTCCAGTGTAAGAGACGACGGTGTGCCACTTCTGAATGGGTCAAAGTCGGCAGTGTCTTCAGAGACTGTCGGAGATCTTGTGCGCCTTGGCGGAATCGAGGGCCTCCAAAGGTTTCCCATAGTAGGGCTCCCCTTGCGGCTAGTAGTCCTGCCAACACCCACCTCACTGGCTCCGCCATCATGTCTCCAAGTGTAAGCATTTGGCCTATTAACAGTAAATCCCACAGGATGTCCGTGGTGATTTCTACTTTGAGTTGATGGAGTGACGTCCCACCTAGACTGTCTGTGGCGAGGCCGAGACGTTGGAGTGGGGGTCCGACGATGGGGTTGAGGTTCTTCTCTTCCTGCCTCTGTCTTGTTGTCTGACATCCACATCTTCTTGGATTGTTCTTGCTGCTCTCTGATACCACTTGACTCACCTCTGATTCCACTCGATTCTCCTTCCAATAAGTCTCTGGCATTGAGTTCCATCGGAGGGCCTTCCCTTTCTTGGCATGTTGCTCGATTCTTTGGTGGATTGTAGGCTGCATTGTCTTGGAGCGCAGTATCTCCTCCATCCTCTCCGCCTCCTATCTCCACGGCCACTCTCTTGGTAGAGTGGAGAGGATGGCTATCTAGTATTTCAGCTGTTCTTTTTTACAGAGCTGGGAAGTAGCTGTCCAGGTGTCCTTCTTTACATTGAGCTGTCTATCTGTCATCACCTCCCTGGTTGCCAAGTGTTGCATGCATTCTTTCTCGGTGGGATTGGTGGAAATGCGCTGTAAACCGTGATCGAGGCTGGTAGGAGTTAATGCTGGGGTAGCAGCAGTAGGCACCTGCGGACAGTTACTGTCGCCCGCGAGGGGAGCAGATTCAGAGCCGAATAGAAGCTCCCATCTGCTGCGAGGGATTAAAACCAGTCCCTCTTGTGGTTGTAAAGTTTGGCCTGAGTGCAGCTGGGCCTGAGCCGATGGGCCAGATGTGTTGTTCTCAATCTGCATATTTTGTTTATTTTTCTCCGTGTTTGCAAGATCCACTGTTTCCTTTTCTTTGTCATCCCTCCACCGTGTGAATTCCTGCCTATCTATTCCTGGATAGTGCTCTTTTTCCATGTGAACAAATGACTTCCCGGCATTGACTTCAATGTCTATGACCTCTGCTGCCATCGTGTTTTCTCGATGATGTTCAGAGTTAGTCAGCTGTAGCAGGCACTCGTGAAATTCTTGGTGGCTCAAATTTTCCATACTTGTCAGTTGTCTGCTAGTATGAGAGGTGACGTATGTACATTACATGTCTTCCTTCTGTGTTTGCAATTCCAATGTTTGACATGCCATGTCTCTTTGAACAGTGTGTTCATTGACTTCTCGTTGATCCTTCATGACTGTAGAGCTACTCTGAATCATAGCACTTTTCCCTCCTCTGCCTTCCTCTAATCTTTTCAGAAATTGTTCTGGAGTTTCTGCACTTTCTCTTTCTTTATCGATCTCATGTCTCTCAAAAACTTTGTTGAATCTGGATATTTCATTACTCTGAAAATTACTTTTTTTTTGAACAATAGAGCACCCCAGAAGGGGCTAGAGCCTTCATTAATTATAATAGTGGGTGTACAGTGGTATTACAGAGGCCCCCATAAAAACAGTAAATAATACATGGGTCCCTGACATTTATAGATAGAACCTTGCTAAAAAGTTTGCAATTACAATCTAGCCCTATATCTTCCCCACCGTGGAGCAAAGGAAGACGAACGCTGCAGCCATGGACGGAGACGGGGACGTGACCACTTGTCTCCGGCCCGGCGAAGCCCTCAGCGCCCAACTTCGGAAAGGGCCTCCCAGTGGAGGTAGATACTGCGCCGGAGCTCACCGGCTTGGAGTAGGCCATCCTGGCCATGAGTGTTGGCGTCTGCTCGAACGCCAAAGAAACGCTCCAGTGAAGAAAGGCTCTTGAGCTCCTATGCCTATCCAGCTAGTCACTGACTCTACTCCCTCCTTCCCCCATCCCCGCCATGGAGATTGAGAATAAGAAGAGAAGCAAAGCAAGGATATAGGCCAAAACAGCAGAGGCACACCAACATCGCAGCAGAGAAAATGGCTCACCTTCTAACCCAGAGAACCTGCCACGGACCTGGGGAGATGAGCGTAGAAGATGTCGATGGCGACGCACCGGGGCAAAGCACCGCTTATTGAAGGAGGCTTCACCAAAATCATCCCTGGAGCCAAGCTTCCTCCACGGAAGCTCGTCAGACAGCGACGATGGCGACCGCCTGGCGCCGCGGTGATGGAGCACCAGATCGGAGGACCTCCGGAGGAAGGGGAGGACGACCTTATTGTCGGAGATGCCATGCTCTAATCTTCGTCCAGACCGCCGCTCTTGCCACCAGAGACGGGGATCGAGGAAGACAGGGCGACAGGCACGCCAGATTCGGCCGATGGGATCTGGCGATCTACTCCCAATCGGCACAGAGGCACAAAGACTACTTCTACAAATCCTAGTACCTAGACTACTGAGATAGGCGCCTCTCTTTTGCCTCCATCGGCCGGCTACACCGGCGACGGAAGCGCCAGATCGGGCCGGGACTCGCGAGACGACTCTCAAAGGGCGGGGTTGGTTGGAAACGAGAGAGAGGTTCGACGAACTCTGCGACGCATCGGTCAGGCGAGTCTTGCGACCGAAGAACGAGCGAAACCCAGGAGAATAGACGAGACTATACTAGATTTCGAAAAAATATGTGAATCTCTGAAAATTACTAAACATTGGAGATGAATGAACTCCTTTTTCTGTAGGCACCTTTTCTGATTCAATGATCCATGGACCATATCTCTGAAATGGAACTTCCTCTGCTTCTAATCCTTTTGTCATTCTGTCAGTTATGATACTCTTCCTCAGATGACAGTTTGCTGATATATGAAACATTACTCCATAGAACAGGCATATTCTTCCGATCTTTTCATAATGTAAATAAGCTATACTTTGTTATCCCTGATTGAGATTCAATTTGATTCTCTCAAAAATTGGATTGCATACTCTATGCTTCATTACTCCCCATATATAATCTGGATGTCCATATAGCATATTCTCTTTTGGCTGGTGAAATTCAGAGGGCGTGCCAACCAGTTTTATGATGTTCTCTAATAATTACAGAGATCTATTGTTCCAAGGGATTCTATAAATCCTGACAGTAACATAAATATACTGAAATGTGTACCTTGGCCTTTCCAACTTTTGCAAAGATTCCTCCTGGTCCTTAACATATCCTTCACCATCAGGATCTACTAGTTCTATGAGCATAGTATCTGGACCTATGAGCCAAGGCTGCCTCTCGAAAACCCACATCATAGCTTGGAAAGATGTAAAAATTGCTTTGAATACATGCTGATGTACCTGAACAATTTCTCCATAATTTCCTCTCCATGCTCTCTTGAACTGTTGCTGGATCGTTGAGAGAGAGATGATCCTTGGTGCTCCTCTGGTTGTGGCCACTTTTAGGTAGAGGCCAAACTGCCCCTTTCCTTTCTCTTGCTGGTCGCTGGAGTTTTCTTCAGCGATCGACATAGCATCCATATCGATCGCCATTTGCGGAACCTCTGGCGCCTGTCCTTAATTATTAGAGTGAGGCAAGTTTTTGCCTCCATTTCAGAAATAAATGATATCATCCTAGCTTCAGTGCTCAAGATCAGACGGTGACAAACCGTGTCGTGCGATGCGGCGCAAATATTTTCTACATGTAAATTATATACTCCCTCAGTCTCAAAATGGATGTCGCGGATTTATCAAAATTTGGATAAATCTAAACACTATTTAGATATAGATTTATTCAAATTTTGAAAAACTTGCGACATCTATTTTGGGATAGAAGGATATGATAAACTATCATGGGCTAGAGTATAATAAAATGATTAAAATCCAACATACACAAGCAACAAACATACTTGACAACACTATTAATTGAATTGGATGCACCATCTAGCTCATTCAAGAGCGTGAACTGGTGGATAATGGTGTAATATAATTCAATATAAATATTCCCCTACCATATGTTGGATAACTGTAGACTGCAACTATTTTACCAAGTGTGTTGGTCACTCTGTGTAAATAAACTTTTCTATCTCTATAATCGAATGGAAGAACGCTGCCTTTTCCTGAAAAATATCACACCGAATTGGATGCACCGACCAGCTCATCGAGAAGGTCGAATATCGAAACGGTATCTGGCAAATCTCGCGACTCTTTGCCGAGGTCCCATTTTGAGGCGTTGGGCGCGTAGCCGCGTAGGTAGCACGCTAAGATATTTGCCCAGGGCTCTGTTTGTGTTTGGACAAACTAAAAAACTGTGTGGTTTCGACACCAGAAATAAGGAGTGGCACTCCATAATTTTCTACGTAGTAACCATCAGTCCATCGGTACCCACAGCGCAGACTCCAGATTCCAGAGTGAGAGCGCTGGACACGACATGCCTGCGACCATGGCGGCTCTCACCATCGTCCTGCTGATCCTCCTCCCGGCGCGCCAGGCGCTCGCCACGGCGGCCGGCGACGCGCACCCGGGCTACGCGGGCGCGGAGCCCGACACCTGCGGGCCGGCGCTGGGCGGCTCCTCCTCCTCCTTCTCCTCTGCAGGCGCCGCGGTCCGGCGCCGCGGCCCGGAGCTGGAGGAGTACGGCGGCGGGCGCATCGTGGACATCACGCACGCGTACATGCCGGGCAAGCCGGCGTACGCGCCGGGCGCGACCGTGGGGCCCGTGCTGCGGCTCAAGGCGTCCATGGAGAACGGGTCAGACTACAACCTGTCGGAGCTTCATATGGAGTGCCACACGGGCACCCACGTCGACGCGCCGGGGCACTTTAACCAGGCCCACTTCGCCGCCGGCCTCGACGTCGACACGCTCGACCTCGAAGTCCTCAACGGTGAGTACTGATGTGATGCAGAACTAAGCTTTGACATTTTCGTCAGCCTTCAGCGTGCGGTACAGTCATGTTGGTTAAATGTCTGGTAACTGGTAAGTAGTAGTCATGATATGCTGATATGATGCAAAGAGCATGGGGAATTTGGAAACAAAGTACTGATTAAACTTGTTTGAAACGCCGTTCATCAACAAAGGAAATCTCTTCTGTATTTCAGTACATTGTTAACATGGTACTAGTGAATGATTTGTTCTTGTTGCTGGACAGGTCCTGCACTACTGGTCGATGTTCAGAGACACACAAATATAACAGGTAGCGCATGCAGGTTTTTCTTTCCTTCCACGAAGCTCCACCTCCTCCATCACATCACTGATATACAAGTGTTTCGCTCACATAGTGTTGTATTCAGATATTGCTTTTGCAAAAATCAATAATTTTGCAGTGGTTTGGTATATATGAACCCATTACCCATAGAGGAGCGCCATTTGTTTTTTAACAGAAAATGTGTCGACGTTTTCACTAAGAATATTCTTAGGTAGAATGGATGCCACCTAGTATTTGCTAGTATATGATTCCCAACTAACTCTATGCAGCTGAAGCAATGGAATCCCTAAATATACCAAAAGGTGTTCGTCGAGTTCTCTTCAGGACATTGAACACCGACAGGTTTGGCCTATTTTAAGGGCACATAATCAAGTAGATAATACATTTTTTGCCATATCATCAGTGCGTGAATGTAAGCAAATGATATGCAGGGGGCTCGCGTGGAAGGAAGGAGGTGATATGAGTTATGTTGGATTTACGGAGGATGGTGCACAGTGGTTAGTTGACAACACCGACATCAAGCTGGTTGGTAAGTGGCAATATATTGGGTCTGCAGAGAATGTTATGACCTTTTGGCTTGGTGGATCAATATATGCTCCCTCATCTTATCTAGTGCAAAGCTTAACATAGTAATATTGGCAAATCTGCAGGGCTTGACTATCTATCAGTTGCATCACTTGATCATGCGGCTTCTGCACATATCGTCTTTTTCAAAAATGCCGTAAGATGCTGCCCTTACCTGAGTGCAAAAGGAAGTAACAACAATGGCATTAGATAACCTCGTTACCCTTTACTAACTGCTTATTTCCCTAATTTAACTGCAAAAAATACCTTCTCAAACATTACTGACTAAATAACTAACTCTGAAAAAATGTTACTACAGCATTGCATGTTTACTAATTCACCCATGTCTAATTGGTTCCATGGTATCCTTGCTAATTAATCTCTTTGGTTACTTTATTTTAATGCTCCTGCAAAGAACGTTACAGTACACGTGCAGGCGATCAATAACTGAATGAACTAGATACCTTGTAAGGCATTGCGTCATTACTTGGAATCATCGGTTGATTTTCTTACTCTGTTCTGTCAGGATATCATCTTAGTCGAATTTCTGAAACTAGACAACATCAAGACTGGAATATACATGCTGCACTGCTTACCTCTAAGATTAGTTGGCTCTGAGGGTTCACCAGTCAGGTGCATTCTTATCAAGTGATAAGTTCTCTGCTCCCGCTGCTACTCTTGCACAATATTCGCATTCAAGAAGGCTGCAATCTAGCATGCCTGCTGATGCTACATATATATACTGGATAACGTAGTAGTGTATGCTCCATCTCTGCACAATATACGCTGAATGTGGTAATTTTGTTCAGAAAACCTGTCATGTAAATATAATAATTTGTACTGTCGATAGAGTATTTCAATTGGCAAAAAATATGTAGCATTACTACAGATAACTGGTGCAACAGAAACGTACAGTGTGATGTGCAATGGATGGCAGATTGCTTGCTCCGCCACTGTTGAGCTGCAACCCTCACTGAACCTTTGTTGATTTGTTCAGAAAAAATCTGAAGTACCATTTTTTGTTAGGGCTTGTTCGGTTAATCCACTTGTGCAGTGGATTAGAGTGGATTGGGTGGGATTTCGAGGCATTTTGACTTACATGGGAATTTAATCCAACTCAATCCATGTTGATCCACTCCAATCCCTTCCAAACCGAACAAGCCCTTAGGCCTTGTTTGGTACTAGAGTTTTAGTGGGGATTAATGGGATAATCCCCTAGAGTATTGGGTGAATCCCCTAACTTCACCCAATCCCCACAAAACCCCACTCACAATCCACTAGGTAAGGGTAGAGTATTGGAGATTGAGAAAAATACACTAACATTTGGGGAAAAGTGGGGATTAGCGGGGATTAAACTCTCTCAATACTCTAGTACTCCCTCCGATCCATATTACCTGTCACTAAAATGAGTGTATCTAGACATGTTTTAGTGCTAGATACATCCATTTCAACGACAAGTAATATGGATCGGAGGGAGTACCGAACATACTTTTAAAGTTAAGTGGGGATTCGGGGTTTGATGGGGATTATCCCCACTAATCCCCACAAAAACTCTAGTAGTGATTTCTGCATTGTTTCCACTGCCACGACGAAACATATCAGTATTGACATTTTGACCTCTCCTTTTGTTCTTTTGCATGTTAGGGCCTCGTTTGGCAGCCTGGTTTATAAATGAATCCACGTGCATTTACCAGCCCATGTCATTACCTGAAAATACACTCAAAGGCCTGTTTGGAGCAGCCTGAGTGAAGCCATAAAAACACAATAGGTGGACGAGTATACGAGACGCGAGGCAGGTGACGCGTCTTTTACATGCGCGGGCGCACAGCTCCCGGCAACGTGTGCAAGTCAAATCAGGTTTTTATTGTTAAATCCGTCGTGTGCTAAACCGGTGTCCCAAACGACATGTTTTGACGGGAGCTGGTTTATTGGAAAAGGGATTGGATGGGCAAGTGTATTGGGTGAGGCGAGGAGTTTCACTAAAAACACTAGAAATAATACTCTAAAATACACCAGCAACCACGGCAGCCAAACGAGGCCTTAAGCTGTCAACTCGCTATACCTACTAATGCAACAGTTGAATAAGAAATGGCAACATAAGAATAAGTCAAGACAAAAATAAATAGATGTCTTTTTTCATTTTTCAAGGATTGCATGCTTCTTTGGCTTTCTTTGGGTGCTGCCTAATCATACGCTTTACTACACCAGAAAATAACATGTTAAACATATTTGATCTAGCAAGTCACCCATTTCGCTGAGAGCCGCAAATATATAAGTCCCTTTGATTCTTAGGATTCTTAGACCGTGCCGATATAGGACTGTGTCATGCCCATTCAAAGAATATAGAATCATGTTTTTTATTGCAACATGAGAAAAGCAAAAGATCCTTTCTAGGAGTAATAGGTTTGTGTTGATGCAAAAAAATCATATACTTCCTCAGTCGCGAAATAAGTGACTTGCATCTGTTTAGATTTGCAAGATATCTAGATCTGTTTTAGTATATACTCCCTCCGTTCAGAAATATAAGACATTTTAGCTTTGTGAAATGAACGTATCTAGACGCCCTTTAGTGTATAAGTTCACTCCAAACCTCTACGAACCTATACACTAAAAGACGTCTAAATACATTCGATTCATAAATCTAAAACATCTTATATTTCTGAACGGAGGGAGTAGATAGGTGTGAATCTAGATAAAGTCAAGGCACGCGATTCACATATATCTGCACTTTCAGCAGGAATTTGTTCCGGATAGACAAGTTCTCGTACCGGGTGCTAATACCTCAAAGTCCCGTGCCCCTAGTGTTAATGCAAAGAACAACTGGCTGATTTGACTTAGCCATTTTAAACCTTAACCTCGCATAAGAGATTCTGGATGACATCCTGCTGACCTGCTCCTCTTATTTTCCTAGCCTATTGTCTGACCAAAAAAGCGCATGACTCTCCTGGTGCAGAGTGCGGTTGCCTAGTGGCCACTCACTTTATTTTATTTTATTTCCGCACCAATTGCTAACTCTTGTTGAATCATAGCTCTACTTTATTTGTTATTTTTTTTTCCATTTTCTTACAATAATAATTCACTCCCGACACTCTAATGCTGGAAATATAACTCTTTTCTTGCAAATTAATAGCAACTCCAACGGAAGAGGTAAAACACGTTCATACTATAAAAACCGCCGATTTAGTGTGCGGAAGGTATTTTTGCGAGGGCCGTGCCTCGTTTATGCGTCCATCCGTGCTCTCCCGTACGTGCCACTCATCTAGTGACCTCGCACCACGTCCTTTTCTCTAGCAAAACAAAACGAAAAAATTGATCTGGTATACTAGTATGACGGGATCATCTAATACGCGGGTCCGGAAGAGTACTAATTCCTCCGTAATAGTACCACATCGTTATAACTAAAGACAAAATTAGAGAAAAAATTATTATTCATGAACAAAGACGTCAAGATAACACATGGGTACGCGCGAGATCTAATTATTTTCAACTAGTGCAAATAAGAACAGAGGGACGGAAAATAAAGCCATCTCCATGGACGCCTGTAACAGGAGTTCTCAAGGTAATTAGTGTTAGATGCCAGCAAGCTCCGCAATATAATTACCACTGTGATCCAAACGTCTTTTGAAACATCTTCTGGTGTCATTTATCCCGAAACTAACATAGTCATTCCGCAAGTAGTTATATGAATTTGTTTCGAGTGGACAAGTTCTTGTACCCCGGATGCTAAGACCTCCAAGTCTCGTACCCGAGTGTACGTGTTAACAAAAAACAACTACTGCTCTAACTCCGTCGTTTTTAACTTTAAACTCATAGTAGAGAATCTGCATAAAGTGACATCCTGCTCCTATTATTTTTCTAGCGCATTGCCTGACCAAGAAAGCGCCTGCGACAGGAAACTCCTGGTGCAGAGTGTGGATGCCTAGTGGCTACTCGCTTTTTTACCTTCGGGTGCTAACTCTTGTTGCATCATAGCTCTACTCTATGTTCTACCTTTTGTCCATCTTTATATAGCAATTCACTCTTGGCGCTCTAGTGCTGGAAATATAACTATTTTAGTGCAAACTAAGAGTAACTCCAACAGAAATGCTAAAACGCGCTCGTGCTGCAAAAACCGTCGATTTAATGTGTGGGAGGTCTTCTTGCGAGGAACGGGGCTTGCTTGCGCCTAGTTTATGCGGACATCCGTGAACCCCTGTAGGTGGCACTCATCCAGTGATCCCGCACAGTGCCCTTTTTCTCTAGCAAAATAAAACGAATAAAACAATTTGGTATACCGAATGTCTTAAACACGGGTTCAGGAAAGTAATAATTTCTCCCATAAAAATATCACATTGTTATAACTAAAGACAAAATTGGAGAAAGAATTATCGTTCAGGCGCAAAGATGTATAGATAAAACATGGGTACGCGCCAGAGCTAATTATCTTCAACTAATACAATAAAAACAAATAGACGGAAAATAAAGCCATCTCCACATACGCCCTGTAATTGTATCTCGCAAGGTAATTAGCGTCAAATGTGTCGTGGTGGTGGCACGGCAGATGCCATGGGTAGGCTAAAGTACGGGGCCAATGGAAGCTAGAGGAATTTGGGGAGGGAAGATGTAGTTGATTCTACACACAAACGACTAACATAAAGATCTTTATTTCTCCTCTCTTGGGCTACAAGTGCTCCTTGAGACGTTTACAAGAGGGGAAGATGATCTTTTACCAGCCTAACGGTACCAAATGAGCCGATGCCCTTCTCAGAATCCAAGCTTCTCCTTATAAAAGGGTGCCTTGGCTCCTCTAGGGCTGACGTGCTTGTCCCAATATAGTAACTCGGCGGCCTTCTTTCCGTGTCGTCCTTCTAATGACGACAAGGTTTCAGAGAACCCCACCTGCACGCCTCGGGCTCCAGGACTGTCACCTCCGTGACCTCCTTCTGCCCTTCTGCCGCTCTGCGCCTTGTCCTTTGTGTTTGGCTCTGTTCAGATTCTTCCTGCCTGTGACTAGGGTTTGACTATAGGCACCTCCTTCTCCTGCAAGCTTCATGCCATTCGGCCCTGTCTCGCTTAACTCAGCTTGTCCTTCACCTGCATTTAAATTATTCGGGCTGACATGGCCGACTTAAACAGTACGTCGGCCGGGTAACGTATTGCTCTTCTCATAGGTGTCCTGCTCGCGCTTACCTCGGTCGACCTTTACAAGATTCGGCCGATTTAGACAGTAACTCGGAATTTGACGGGGAACTTTCTTTCGTCTTTCCCCGTCATGACCCTATCCGGGGTCACCTCCCCAACATTAGTCCCCGAAGCTGGTATGGTCCTGCCTATAACCTCGACCGGGCCACATCAGTTTCCCAATACTCGTTTCTCCTTGTTTCCGAGTTACTTTTCCCCTGTCCGAGGTATCCGCGCAGCTTCTCGCGTATGTCTCGTCCTACGTGTAACACTTATCATTGTTTCTCTAGTTTTTTGTTCCTCTACAGTGCCCACTGACAAGCTACAGTAATTACTGCGCCTGTCGCGTCGGCGCTGCAACGCCTCAGACCGCTTTCTTCGAGGGCATGATCGTCTCCTGCGTCGTGTGGTCGTTGGTGCAGCTCCACTCATCCTCGAGCGGTTACGCCGCACACACGATCTACACGGTTGGTGCCCGCACGCACGATCCCACTACCGCGCCAAGCCCACGCGGTTATAAAGAGGGGCACGGGGCTAGAGGATTTACTTTCCTCTTTCGCTCACCATTGCCCTTCTTCCTCCTTTCGCCTGTTCGTGCTCCCGCGGCCGCGCGCTCATCGGAATCCTCAACGGTGAGGCCCCAATTCCTCTGCTCCATCGACCTCGTTCCGGTGCTCTTGCTCCGGCGCGGTCGCTGTTGCCGGTGAGTTTCTCTGTGGTCTCATTGCCTAGATTTGTCTCTAGACGCGTCTGCCGCTCTCTAGATTTCTCGCGGCGGTTCCTTTTCCGCTCCGCCGCCGTTTTCGCCTAGGACCACGACGGGGCCTTGCACCTCTAGGCTTTGCTCCGCCGCTAGTTCCTCTTTGGTGGACTCCTCCGGCGATCCAATGTCAAGCTCAGTTAGCGGTGGGCTCATTGAGGACGACGATGCAGCGTCTGGTCCAGAGCGGGGCTCCTGGCAAGGTTACACTGTTACCCGCCGAGAGGTCGAGTGGTTAATTAGAACTCGCCGGATTCCTGCCGAGGTAGAATGTCGCTTACCCGACAGCGAATCATCTCCCGTTCTTAACGAAGGCGAGTACGTCGTCTTTATGTATCATTTCGCCCGCGGGTTTGGTCTTCCCCTTAGAGATTTCGCTAGGGAATTCCTCGATTACTTCGGCCTGCAGCCGCATCATCTTCCGGCTAATGCCATTGCTTCTCTATCCGCTTTTATCTTGGCCTCTGGCCGTCTGTGCATGTATGGTCCAAGTTCTTCCAGATCCGTTCCAACGTCGTTCCAGATAAATCCCTTCATCGTTCCGAGAAATCTCTTACCCGTGTGGAGCGGCGTCCATCACACCTCGGAGGAAATCCGAGTTTCCTCGCGTTGCTGGTCTCGAGTCATGCAAGAAATGGCATAGATCGTTTTTCTATGTCAAGAATACTGGGAAAGAAGACAAGATTCGGCTCCCCGCTTTCTCCATCGGTCCTCCTTCCAAGAAGAACTGGACTTACAATCCCAGGAAGAGCCATGCACTGGCCGAGGCTTTCGAGATTCGGCTGAAGGAGCTGATCCGCGTCGGATTGCATGGCGAGGATCTGATGACTACCTTCATCTGCAGCCGAGTCTGCCCCTTTCAGCGTCGCACGCACAAGCTCTGTTTCATGAGCGGTCCCCTTGACCCCAACCGAGTTTCAGCTGTTGAGCTCGAGGATTATCTTGTTTATAAGCGCGTCCGAGCTATCTTCAATACGGATCTGCCGGAAGATTGGACCTGGGGGCTGAAGCCATTCACCCGCGGGAACCCCCCTCCCCAGGTAAGCTAAGGCTTTTGTGTTTTCGCTTCCTAATCGAGTTTGCGATTCCTTGCGCTGATTTCTCTTTGTCTCTTTTCTCCCAGAGATTTGCAGAACAATGGATTGAGGATGCCGAGGTTCTGGCCCTCCCGTGGACCGCGGATCGGACCACACCGGACATCGGTGAGCCTGACCCGGAGGAGTTCGTCCCTAAGTCGGACATTGCTCCGGTTCGCGCTCGTGGCAAGACTTCGGCTCACGGGGAGGAAAGTGATTCGGACGACGTCCAAGTTCTTGAGGTAGTTGCCACAATGCCTATCTCTTACGCATTTCCGGCTTCTACGTCCTCAGCTAATCAGGCCGGTCAGGTGCACGACGCCGAGCCTCTCACCTCCCAACCTCCTACTACCTCGAGGAAGCGTTCCGCTCCGTCAGGTGCCTCGGAAGCCGCTCCGAAGAAGCGAACAAAGAAGTCAGCTCAGCATGTTCCGAAGCGTAAAGCTATGCCCGGAGTTACTAGGTGAGTTCCTTTCTATTTGTATTTCTTGTTTCTCTTTTTCTGTCTTTTGATTTGACGTTTTGTGCTTTTGCAGCGCTCCTCTTTCTGTTAGACCCAGTGGTCCGAGTATGACGAGCCACACAACTCGGCCGCCTTCTCCTCCGCCTCCTGAAGATACCGGAGTTCCTAGTCCTACTCGCGTGGAATCTCCTCCAGCTCCGAACCAGTCATCACCTCGGCAAGACGCACCCGTGATTCCCATCTCTGATGCCGACGTAACCCGGATAGCAGATCCTCCTAGTGATCCTACTGTCCCTGTCGTGAACCCCGGAGTTATCCCCGAGATTCCTTCGACCCCCACAGTCTCCACTGCAACTCCGACTCTAGCCGAGGATATCACTATCTCGGCGCCCTCAGAAACCGTAATCCCTCCGGCCCCCAAAGATGACGCTCCAAGTGCCGAGGTTGCGGCCCCTGCCGATGCCTCTTCTAAAGCTAAGAAAGTCGTTGTCACCAGGACTCCCTCATCTCAGAAAGGGCTTGCCAGCTCTTCTCAACCCACCATCGCTGATGCGCTCCGCAAGGGGGTTTCCTCTGCCAAGACCGTTGTCACCCGGGCCGCTGGTACTCAACTTACTCTCCACAAGAGTCCTGCGGCGACGGTGGTTACGCAGCGGGTCCGAGGTAAGGTGCTAACCCGTACTGAGAATGGGAACAGCCTCGGTTCTCTGGTGGAGTACGCCAACAATTGGAATGTTGCTGATCAGCTCGAGGGCAATCCGAGCAATCAGCCGTTTCAGCTCTCCGACATTAGCAGTCGTTTGCATATGGCTGCCAAGATCGTGCTTGACAATGACAAAATGAACGAGGTAATTGCTTTTTCGGACATTTGGTTATTTATTCAAATGATAGTATATATACTCTAGTCCCCGAAGCTTGCAACCGAATAACTAGTTATTCGTTTGGAAGCTTTGTTAAGCTTTAAGTGCATTATCTTTGCATAGTAGGTTCTTTGTATGTTTTTTACTCATTGTCTTAGCTTTGAATATGTCACCACCTAGATCCGAGTTGAGTTTTGCTTAGCTCGGATCTTGTCTGAGCTTTGCTTGACTCGGATCTTGTCTGATCTTCAAATATCCAGCCACCTAGATCCGAGTTAAACTTTACTTAATTTGGATCTGTCTTAGCTTCAAATATCCAGCCGCCTAGATCCGAGTTAAACTTTACTCAATTCGGATCTGTCTTAGCTTCAAATATCCAGCCGCCTAGATCCAAGTTAAACTTTACTTAATTCGGATCTACGTTAACTTCAGGTATCTAACTTTGTAATTTTCTTTATCGCTTACGTTGCCCATGATCGTCGGACAGCCGAATTCCAAAGGCTGCTTTTTGCGCACAAGAAGTTGCAAGAAAAGTATGAAAAAGTACTTCCGGTGGTGAAGAAAGCTGGTAACAAACCTCCGCGTTGTCCCTTAAGCTGTTAATATTTTTGATTTGAGGTGCTAACTCATTTTGCTTGTAATCAGGTAATATTAATAATCTAAATATTCATCTTGAGAAGAAAGTTAAAGCTCTGGAAGGTTAGTTTTTCTTTTCCTCTATCAATTTTCGTTCAAAGCTTATCTTGAGTTCCTTATAACCTTCTGGCTTTGGTATAGCCGAGTTACAAACTCTTGCAGCGTCGTATCAAGAATGCATACCCATGCCTGATATGATGCTGCATTTTTTAGAACAAGCCGCCACTCATTCGGTGCAATTGCAAGAAAAAGATGACAATATAACCCAGTTGCGCGCCGAGGTTGAATCCCTCAAGCTTTCTTAGAAATCTGAATTAGAGAAAGTTGATCAAGAGTTCTCCGAGGAAAAGAATCGGATAAGTCTGCAATTGCAGAAGGATAAAGAACTCCTCGAGGCTGCGGAACTTAAGACTCAGACGATGAGCGAGGAAATCACTCGTTTTGAGAAGACCAGGGTTGATTGGGCCCAAGACCTTCAAAAAATGCTGAGCTATATTCATCGTAAGTTTCTGATCGTGGCCGAGTTATCTTCTCTTCTTTCTTACTTTTAACTGATATATTCTTATTTTGTGTAGATCATTTTACGGAAGCTAAACCCGTGAGCTCTAGAGCGGTGGTGAATGCTCGCCAGCGCCGAGGTGTCTCTGCCGATGCGAGTCCATAATACTCAATGGAAGACTTCTTGGTTGCTGTTGGCGCTGCTATTGGGCCAATGAAGATCATAGGCAGGGACTTGGTTCAAGCGGCCATTCGGGCCTACCATGTTCTCTGGCCGAATACTTCTGGAACTCCTGATATTGACGAGGTCAAGATACTTGTGGAAAGGTTGATGGCATCCCAGACGCAGTTAAACCTCTAGAGGGAATCTGCTGGAAGAGTTGGTGCTGACATGACGCTCACAATCATTATGTCTTGGTATGAGGATATTTCACTCGATACTCTGACAAACCTGCGCACCGGCTCCCGTTGGGTTGAGGATCCAGAATTCATGGCTCGCCGCCAAGCTCGTGCCTTCCAGCTTGTTGAATATGCTGATGTGCATAACTGGATTGAGGGGCCTAGTTTTCTTCCTAACCCAACGGATGACGTCGAAATTGAAGACGATGATAATTCAGCCGACCAGGAGGAGGGTGAGAGAGACTCGGACAACTCTGGTGATTCCAGCTCAAGCCTGGATGAGGACGGTGACGCGCGATCATATTCTAAAGAGACTGGGAATTCTCAGGCTCAGACTAACGCCTCTCAGCAGCCCCGGACACCTCCCGAGGCTACTACTGCCCCTGTTGAAGGCGAAAAACCTTGGCTGAGGCACCGTCTACCTCGACACGCCCACCTTCTGGAGATGCCTCTGCACCGGAGACCGAGGTCGTGCCGCCGTCATCTTAGACAGCCATTCCTGATGCCCCGGGTCATGGTGCTTCCCCTTAGGCTCGAAAAAACTCCTTAAATTATTTCCAGTCCCCGGTATGCCGGGCTTATGATGTGTATGAAACAATTATGCGACTTTCTGTGTGGTACGAACCTTTTTAGCCTTTTTCTGCTGAGACATGAGTGATGATAAGCATGATGGCTTTGCTTAAGTGGATCCTACTGCTTTATATCTTTGTTTTGGCGACCTTTTATTTCGTAAACTCGGATTGTATTCCTTAGATCGGCATATATCCTTCCTGTCCTTTTGAAAATAGTGGGTTATGCCAATTAGTCCCAGAATTATTATTTGGGTTGCCAAAATAGTTTTCATAGGTTATTATTGCAGGGTATTCCCCGAGTTGTTGTTCGAAATGCTGAAGTGTTCATGGAGAACAGATAATCATGGGGCAGTCCCCGAGTCATTGCTCTAAGTGCTGAGGCTTAGTAATTACTTCAAAAAATAATAAATATCATTGGGCAGTCCCCAAGTCACCGCTCAAGGTGCCGAGGTGTAATACACAACTCATAATAAAAAACAATATAGGGCAGTCCCCGAGCTACTGCTCAAGGTGCCGAGGTTTAATACACAACTCATAATAATAAAAAATAATATGGGGCAGTCCCCGAGTCACTGCTCGAGGTGCCGAGGTGTAATACACAACTCATAATAAAAAACAATATAGGGCAGTCCCCGAGCTACTGCTCAAGGTGCCGAGGTTTAATACATAGTTGATACTTCGACCTGAGCCGTCACATTACAACGCACCACCGGAGACTTTTACGAGTAAAATGGACGAAGTAAAGCGATGTTCCATGGTCTCCTGGATTCTTCGCCGGCTTTGTTTGCCTTGTTCTTTTCTGGTGACTGAGCATCTATTAGGTAATATGCGTCATTGTGCAATGCTTTGCTCACGATTAATGGTCCTTCCCATGGGGGTGATAGCTTGTGCATGCCGGCTGTGCGTTGCACTAGCTGAAGAACCAAATCTCCTTCTTTAAACACTCTTGGATTGACTTTTTTGCTGTGATATCGTCGTAAATCTTGCTGATAAACAGCTGATCTTGATAGTGCCAACTCCCTGGCCTCTTCCAGCAAATCGACATCATCCTGCTGAGCTATCTCATTTATCTCGGCGGTTGTATATTGGGTTACTCTTGGCGAATCATGTATTATGTCGGCTGGAAGAACGGCTTCTGCTCCATATACCAGAAAAAACGGGGTATATCCTGTTGACCTGTTTGGGGTAGTTCTGAGGCTCCATAGTACTTCTGGTAGTTCCTCGATCCAGCATCCTGCCGACCTTTGCAGAGGTTCGACAAGTCGGGGTTTTATTCCGGACAATATGAGTCCATTAGATCTTTCTACTTGCCCATTGGATGCTGGGTGGGCCACCGAGGGGACATCTAGTCGTATGTGTTTTTCTTGGCAGAATCTAGCAAAAGCCCCTTCAGCAAAGTTTGTGCCGTTGTCTGTAATAACACTATGTGGATAACCATATCTCAAAATAATATCTTTGAGGAATTTTATTGATGTTGGTCCGTCACATATTTTTATCGGTTTTACTTCGATCCATTTTGTGAATTTATCCACCATGACTAAAATGTGGGTCATCCCGCCCCGGGCCGGCTTGAATGGTCCCACCATATCCAAGCACCAAACCGAAAATGGACAAGTGATTGGTATCGTCTTTAATTCGGACGATGGCATATGTATCTTGCTGGCATATCTCTAGCAACCATTGCATTTTTTTTACCAATTCTTTGGTTCTTTCAACGCCGTTGGCCAATAAAATCCATGCCTGAATGCTTTGGCCACTAAAGCTCTGGACGAGGCATGATGCCCGCATTCTCCTTGATGTATATCTAGGAGGATTTCCTGGCCTTCCGCCGAGTCAACACATTTTTGCAGCACGCTTGTGACGCTCCTTTTATACAACTCATTATTTATGATTGTATAAGCTTTTGCTCTTCTCATTGTCTGTCTAGACAGTACTTCATCACTCGGCAAAGTCGCATCTCTAAGGAAGGAAAATATGGGTTGCGCCCAGGTTGGCATGATTTTCTCTGGGATAATTCCACTATCTATTTCCATATTTTCATTCTTATCCGTGCGATGGCCGGGTTTATTTTTGGAAATTCTGGGTTGCATCTTTGGTCGATTTCCATTGGCATAATATCTTCTCTTGGTTCTGCCGAGATATAAATGGACTCGGACTCTGGTGATGGTGTTATTGATGGTTTTCTCAGGTGCTCTAGTGCGATACCCGGGGTAATTGATTGCCTAGTTGATCCGAGTTTTGACAGCGTCATTTTCTGCCCGAGGTATATGATGAAACTCACATCCGTCGAAATATCCACTGATTTTCTGCACATGGAATCTCTATAGGGCCATATTCGCGTCTAGCGCGTCCCAAGTGCCTGATACTTGTTGTACTACTAGATCCGAATCTCCGTAACATAGAATTCGACGTATGCCGATTTCTTTTGCCACCTTTAGCCCATGGACGAGTGCTTCGTACTCAGCTACATTGTTTGACGCGGCAAAATGTATTTGCAGCACATATTTCAGCTGATCTATTTTTGGCGAGGTTAATACTATTCCTGCCCCCAAGCCATTCCTCATCTTGGAATCATCAAAGTGCATTGTCCAATAATTCGGATCTGGTAATGGCGGCTCATATTGTACTTCGGCCCAATCCACGAAGAAGTCGGCCACAACCTGAGATTTGATTGCATCTCGCCTATCGAATTGCGGAGCATAAGGTGACAATTCAATTGCCCATTTTGCTATTCGGCCGCTTGCATCTTTGTTGCTCAATATGTCAGCTATGGGTGCTTCGCAGACCACTTTGATCGGGTGTTCTTCGAAGTAATGTTTAAGTTTCTGTGCCGACATATATACTCCATAGGCCATCTTCTGGTAGTGTGGCTAGTTTTGTTTCGAGGTGGATAGTACCTCGCTTAGGTAGTATACCGGCCTCTGTATTGACTTATCATTTTCATTTCGTTCCACAACGATCACTACACTCACCACCCTGTTTGTGGCGGCTATGTAAAGTAACATAGGCTCTTTTGTCAATGGAGAAGCCAGGATTGGTGTTGTGACCAACATCTTTTTCAGTTCATGAAATGCATTATCTGCCTGCGGTGTCCAAATGAATTTATCTGATTTTTTCATCAGTTGATATAGTGGTAATGCCTTCTCTCTCAGCCAACATACGAATCGGCTAAGCGAAGCCAGGCAACCCGTAAACTTCTATACGTCATTTAGACATCTCGGCAGTTCTATCCTTTCTATCGCTCTTATTTTAGTTGGATTGGCCTCTATACCTCGGCTGGATACGAGAAAACCGAGTAGTTTCCCAGCTGGTACACCGAAGGTACATTTTTTCGGGTTAAGTTTCATTCGGAATCTTCTCAAATTCGCGAATGTCTGCCGAATATCATCCAGTAGCGTTTTGCTCTCTTTGGTTTTGATAACCACATCGTCTACATATACTTGTACATTTCTTCCTATCTGGTCATGTAGACATTTTTGCATACATCTCTGATATGTTGCACCTGCGTTACGCAGGCCGAATGGCATGGTGTGATAGCAATAAGCCCCGTACGGGGTAATAAATGCAGTCTTTATTTGATCAGCCGGATTTAACGGTATCTGGTGGAAACCAGAATACGCGTCTACAAACGATAATAGTTCAAAACCAGCGGTCTAATCAAGGACTTGGTCTATCCTAGGTAAGGGAAAAGGATCTTTGGGACACGCCTTGTTTAGGTTCGTGTAATCAATACACATTCGCCATACGATGGCTACATTTGGATCGTCCTTTTTCTTTTCTACTAACACTGGGTTTGATAGCCAATTCGGATAAAGCACTTCCATGATGAACCCGGTCGCAAGGAGCCGAGCTATCTCATCCCCTATTATTTTTCTCCTGTCTTCGGCGAAGCGGCGGAGAGGTTGCTTCATCGACCTTGCTTCTGGCCTTACATTTAGAGAGTGCTCAACCAACTCCCTCGGCACACCTTGCAGGTCTTGAGTTGACCATGCAAAGATATCCCGATTCTCACGGAGGAAGTTGGTGAGCTCGCTTTCCTATTTGGCATCTAGGCCGGCACCAATGGTGACAGTGCGCTCTGGGAACTGCTCATCTATCTGGACCTTTTTTTGTTTCTTTAGTCGGCTGGAAAGAGACACTTCCATGCGGGTTGGCCAATGCCGGCATATTCAGTTGTGCCGACTGAGCGAGGGCCGCTACCTCATGAATCCTTCTTTTTTCTCTTGCGATTACCAATGACTCGGCCAGGTTTGATCCGGCTGAAGCACATTCCATTGACTTCCTGTAATCTCCTGCTACAGTTATCACCCCTTGTGGTTCGGGTAGCTTCATTTTCAAGTATGTGATGTGGCAGCTACTCATGAATTTGGCCAACGCTGGCCGCCCGAGTAAAGCATGATAGCAACTTTCTAGATCCACCACCTCAAATTCCAAATTTTCCGCTCTGCAGTTTTCCCTTGTGCCGAATAACACATCTACTCGAACCTTCCCAATGGGTTCACATGAAAGTCCCGGCACTATCCCATGGAATGTGGTTCTTGTGGATTGCAGCATATTCTGCGATATTCCGAGTTTATGCATTGTATCTTTGTAGATGATATTGATACTGCTCCCATTGTCAATGAATACTTTTGAGAATTTCACATTAATGCTGGGCCCGACAAATGTCGGATCTAGAACAAGTGCATATGACCCCGGACTCGGCATTATTTTTGGGTGATCTTTTATACTCCAAGTTACTTCTTGATCTGATCAAGGCACGTATCTTGGTACGGCCGGCATAACTGCATTCACTTTCATATGCCGGCGCTGTACACTTTGCCTGTCTTGTTGTTCTATTGTAAACACGCAATATGATTGATGATGCTCCCTGTAATCATTGCGTTCATTATTTCCGGGGTTAATCCTTCCATTCTGATCCTGATTTATCACTTGATGCACTGCATCCCTCCGATCCGAGTTATCATACCTCAGAGGAGGAGGGGGTAACATTAACTGTTGTGCATTTTCCCCAGTCAATTGCGGATGCTGCTGCTGATGCGCCTGATGGGAAGGTGCTTGCATTCCTGCCGGGTTCCCCATTGCGTTTTTCATCCAAGCGCATTGCCGGGTTGTATGATTAGCCGGCTTGGCTGGGTTTGGAGTGTGAAATTTACACGGTTGATCCAACATGGATTCAAACGTGTACTTCGCCCTATCCTGCCATTGCTTCTTCTGTTCTGGCGTCCACTGTCTCTTCCCTTCATTCCTTGGTGTCCATTGCTGAGGACCATTCTTCTGCCGCTGATTGTTTCCGTGACTCGGCTGATCTTGTACTACTGCTGCCACTTAATTAGAGGCATATCTGTAATCTGGTCTTTCCTCTCTTCTTCTACCTCTGAACTCGTTGCGCCTTGATGATCCAGCCACATCTCTTGCATATTGATCCTGATGCTCTCGATGGTCTGCCGACATCAGCTCTGGTTGCGTCGGATCTCCCAATGCATATGAATCTACTATCCTGATGGTTTCCGCCAAAGTGGTTGGCATATCTCTTTGTAGTCGCTGCCACAGGACACTGGCATATCTGCACCCTTGAGCAAACCAAGCTATAGCTTGTGACTCTATAACTCCCTCACATGAGTTCCTGAGGTTACACCACCGAGTCAAAAAATCTCTGTCTGTTTCATTCGGCCTTTGCTTGCACATTGCTAGCTGCTGTGGCCTGTTTGGCCTTTTATGAAATCTTGGTGAAGTTCAGCGAAACATCTCTTCAAAATCTAACCAGCGATTGATCTTTGGAGGCAGATTATTCAGCCATACTCTGGCTGGTCCTTCCAGCATTTGCGGGACATATCTTACTGCCCATCGCAAGTTTCCACTCGCTATTTTTACAGTTGTGGCATAGTCAATCAATCAATCCTGTGGTTTGGTGCTCCCATTGTATGTTTTCGTGCCTCTTGCCAGCTGAAAGTTCGGCACTGGTGGCTCGCCCATGATCCGGGGTCCAAAACATGCTGGACCCGGCAGACCCTGTTCTTCTAATAACTCGGACCGGTACAGCCGGTCCAGTTTCAGTCTTGCATCACTTGATGGCAAGTCTCTGTACATAATTCTTTCCTGCATTCCATAGTGGTTATTTCCACCATGACCCGCATATTCCATATCTGAGTAACCATCATTGTATCTCTCATTTGCCTGATTGTGGCGTGTTGGTATCACTTCTCTTTCCTGCCGAGGTTCATACCTCGGCTGTGGATTGGGCGGCGGATCTCTCCTTCCTTCTGCCGGGATATTATTCTCATGATTTCCTCTTCCGAGGTCTCCGCTACCTCGGATTCCGTTGCCTCTGTCGGCACGGTGGGGGTTTCTTTCGCCATTGTTATCTTGGCTTCCATTGCCTCTGTTCTCATTAATCTTTTCAGCTACTGCCGGATCATATGGTACAATCTGCTTGTTTCTTTTTCCTGAAGTTACCGCTCTATCTCTCCGCGCATTGTTTCCGGGTGAAGATGCATCTGCCACTGAAAGGGCAGGTGCTGCTCCAGCCGAATGAACCATTCGTGAGGCACCAGGTCTTGCCGGGTCTGCCTTAAGCATTTCCTCATTCTGCTGGTTCGCAATGCGCACCAGCTCATTCACTCTTTCTTGCTGTTTTTGCCGGGCTTCACCGGTCAGCCCTTCCAATTCTAGTGCCGCGGCATTCGCCACCCTTAGGTTTTTCGCCGGGGTGTTATACCTCGGCAAACCTAGATCGACTGAATCTGCTTTATGAGCTTCATGCTCTTTGTTAATATCATTCATGAGGTTTTTTCATCTCAATCTTAACTCATCAACCCGCTCAGGGGCAACATCTAGCTTATTTGCCTTAGCATATTCTTGCAGGGTCCTGTTTAGGGACTCCCGCAATGCCGACACCTTTTTTTCTTCTACAAGTACTTTCTGCCTAGTCTCTTCTAACTCTGCCTGAGCATTAGCCGGATCAAGTATCGGTGCCACAGGCGTAGTCAGGTTATCTATAGTTGCCTGGAGAATATTTTCTGGTCTTTCCAGAGGTGGCCTTCTTACCCTTGGTGCCCTTGGGGTCGTCTCCTGCACCTCGGCTGCTTTGCTGTCGAAGGATCTACCTCGGTGGGCTGTGGAGCTGCCTGCTTTGTGGTCACCTGTCCTCCTGTCGTCGGGTCTTTGCTTGATCCGGCACCTCCTGCTGCTACCTGCACTCCTGCAGCGACCATTACCTCGATGCTGCTGGCAGGGCGTTCTCCACGTGGACCGTTCGCAAGGCTGAGGGTGGGCTCTACTGCAACAATGACTCGGCGAGGGTAGACGCAGGAGGTGTCGACGCCAACGTAGATCTGGTGCATGCCCAGGTTGATGAAGACGCCGTTGCGTGGGAGTGTTTTTCCCTAAAGCTGCCTGCGTTATCGCTGACATAGTCACAGAGATCAAATCTCTGAACTAAGCCAGAGACCACGCGCTCACCAGTGTGGATGAAGTTTCCCGTCCGGATCTTGACTCCAGCTAGCACCGCTGCTGGCCCCACGGTGGGCGCCAACTGTCGTGGTGGTGGCACGGCAGATGCCATGGGTAGGCTAAAGTACGGGGCCAATGGATGCTAGAGGGATCTGGGGAGGGAAGATGTAGTTGATTCTACACACAAACGACTAACATAAAGATCTTTATTCCTCCTCTCTTGGGCTACAAGTTCTCCTTGAGCCGTTTACAAGAGGGGAAGATGAGCTTTTATCAGCCTAACTATACCAAATGAGCCGATGCCCTTCTCAGAATCCAAGCTCTCCTTATAAAGGGGTGCCTTGGCTCCTCTAGGGCTGACGTGGCAAGCATATTTGAAGAATATGCTTGTCCCAATATAGTAACTCGGCGGCCTCCTTTCCGTGTCGCCCTTCTAACGACGGCAAGGTTTCAGAGAACCCCACCTGCACGCCTCGGGCTCCAGGACTGTCACCTCCGTGACCTCCTTCTGCCCTTCTGCCGCTCTGCGCCTTATCCTTTGTGTTTGGCTCTGTTCAGATTCTTCCTGCCTGTGACTAGGGTTTGACTATAGGCACCTCCTTCTCCTGCAAGCTTCATGTCATTCGGCTCTGTCTTGCTTAACTCGGCTTGGTCTTCACCTGCATTTAGATTATTCGGGCTGACCCGGCCGACTTAAACAGTACGTCGGCCGGATAACGTATTGCTCTTCTCATAGGTGTCCTGCTCACGCTTACCTCGGCCGACCTTTACAAGATTCGGCCGATTTAGACAGTAACTCGGAATTTGACGGGGAACTTTCTTTCGTCTTTCCCCGTCATGACCCTATCCGGGGTCACCTCCCCAACAAAATGCCAACAAGCTCCACGCTGTAATTACCACTCCGCCCCATTATGCAAGTAGTTGTATGAATTTGCTCCGGGTGTACAAGTTTTTGTATCCCAGGTGCTAATACTTCAGAGTCTCATACCTAAAGTGTTAATGTGGCAACGGAGAACAACTGCTGCTCTGAATCGGTAGTTTTGAACTTTGACTTCACAGAAGAGAATCTGCATAAAGTGAAATCCTGCTCCGCTTATTTTACTAGAGCACTAGACCATAAAAGACACATGTTATCGCGCCCGTCCATCTTAAAGAAAATGGATAAATGTATTTGAGAAAACTTGTATAGCACACGTGCCTTATTTAATATGTCTGATATATAATGTGAAGTATAAATATATGAGAATATCGAAAGTATATCGATACGGTTTATGACATTGCACATTGCATAAATAAGTGATTACATTTCGGTCTATAAGACGAATTACAAAAGTATGTTCAGTCCAAAACTTAAGATGCGTGATCACCCATAAAATCTATGCATGGCTACAGTTATTTCTTTTCATATTTCAAAGGCTTCTTGTGCATGTCCGTACGGGACGAATTTAGGTTGCCTCAGCATGACATCACGACCTTATTCTTATTCAGAGAAAATAGCAGCTCCTCCACTAAAACCCCTGGGGATTTGCCAGTAGGCTGGAGCTATAACGCCCTTTTGCTCATTTATATCTCAGTTTTAGAAGGAAAAAAAGAGTAAAACAAGACTGAGTTTTTAAGAACACCAAACTGGACATGTTTGAGTCAATTAAGTCTTTAAACATTCCAAACCCCAAACATGGAAAAATTGGAAGCGACGGTGCTCACCCAATTGGGCACATGCAATTAGATTATTTCTACTGTGATCTGTACCATCAACACTACTCCGTATCTAATATGGTAATATCCTTCTAGGTTATTTCATTTTAATCTCTTCAAGCATGAATGCAGTATTACCGAACGACACTAAATCAGGGTTAGCACTTCAAACTCTGAGCCGGAGCTAAGCTCTTCAAAACAGTTACACCAGATTTATCAGAAATTTATGGTGGGACGAGTTAAATATGAGTCAAGGTCGTAACAGAAGAATGACATGTTAACTAATAACACGAATTTACGACTACACCAATTCTGTATAAATATTCTTTTCATCATCAAGGGGGAGTACAGACCACCATGATTACCATACCTGAAATAACAATTGTATATTTATTCAATACAACTAATGAAAAATATAGTAAGAGGACACTGAAAATACACATTAGCAGCTGTATTAGATGATAGGGGAGGCTATGCCAGGATGTAGAGAGGCATAGCGGCATCGATACTATTGCAACTTACAACCCGTGTGTCACAAAGCACTGGCCCATCCTCTCGGGGGCGTAGGAAGGGCGGTGATGGGCTCAGATCACTGTAGAGCTTCGTTGGGAGACCCCAAGAGGAAAGTATGATGAGCACAGCATCAAGTTTTCCCTCGGTAAAAAAACCAAGTTTATCGAACCAGTAGAAGGAAGAAAACGACTCAAAGGTGTTGCTAGCAACCTGAAAACCTGCACAACACAAACTCAAGTCTTTGCCCCAACGAACAGTGAGGTTGTCAATCTCACCGGTTTGCTGAAAACAAATAATTAAATGTATGGTGTGGAAGATAATAGTGGTTTGTAGAAAGTAAACAATAACAGTGGAAGATATATCAATGGTAAAGATTGGACTGGAGTCCATAGTTCACTAGAGGTGTTCTCCTTAAGATAAACAAACATGGCTTGCTGGGTAAATAAATTACAGCAGGGCAATTGACAGGACTGAGCAAGGTATACCAATGCAATATTAATCATTCATGATCTTATGAGATTCAATTGGACAATACAACAAGATACATAGACCGCCATCCAACTGCATCTATGACTAGAAGTCCACCTTTGGGTTATCATCCGAACCCCCTCCAGTATTAAGTTGCAAGGAACAGACAACTGATTTAAGAAAAGTGTGTAAGGTAAACAATCCACTTGTTCCATGAACAAGAGACCGTTGTTTTCTCCCTAGTGGCAATGGCACATCTACAACCTTAGAGATTTCTGTCACTTCCCTTAGATTAAATAGAGGCGTGAACCCACTATCGACATAAATACCCCCTCTTGGAGTCATTAGCATCTACTTGGCCAAGATAGCTACTAGAAACGGAGAGCATGCAAGATCTCAAACAACACATACATGATAGAATCAATAAGAAAAAACCATTAATCAATCTGACATAGCAATATCAATATCCATTGGATCCCCGCAAACACAACATGCATGATTACAAATAGATGATCTTGATCATGAACTGAGCTCACAAGATCTAAACATGGTAGCACAAAGGAGGAGATACAACCATCCAGCTACTACATGGACCCGTAGTCCAAGGTGGAACTACTCACACTTCATACCGGAGCCTGGCATGATGATGAAGAAGGCCTCCGGGATGATCTCCCCTCCAGCAGGGTGCCGATAAGAGCTTCAGACCCCCCGATCTAGGGACGATGGTGGCGGCGGCTATGGACTATTTCATGAAATATTGATCGGGTGTTTAGGGTTTCTGTATCGGGGGGGGGGTCTTTATAGGCGAAGATGCGAGGCAGGTGACGAGGTTTAATCTCGTCAATGCCCATTGTTATGGACTTGGGTTTTGGAGAAGATGGGGATGCTGGAGATCGTGGCACGGTTAACAGACAAGCAATCAGGGGACACGAGATTTACCAGTTCAGGCCCCGGAGAAAACCCTACTCCCCGCTTGCGCTCTTTGATTACGGCGGAACCGAAGGTTACAGGGTGCGCAGATTCGATCTGACGTGGATGCGTGTGCGAAAGTATGAGTCGAGCGATCTGTAAATCTATTGTCTATTGTGGCGGTGGAGAGATTAGGTCGTGTCCTCCTCATTGGACCCTCCTAGCCTTTATATATGGGGAGGCTAGGTCTCAGGTACCGATACGAGTTGGTTACAAGTTGTATTCAAACTCTAGTCTTGAGGTTTCCTTGTCTTGTGCGCTTGGGAGTCCGTGTCCATATGAGCTTCATAGCAGCCGAAACGTCATAGTCGTCATGGACCCTGGCAGGTCGTCGAGTGGGCCTTCCGTCCGGCTGGACTAGGTATACTAACATCGGGTACCCGTAGGGCATATTCATGTTAGTAGCCCCCAAGTCTCCATCCGAAACGTAGATTCGGGTGGAGACTTAGTTGTCTTGAACCTTGTATTTGGATGTCGGAGTCGAAAGTTGTGTCGAGTGCGAAGAAATTCACCCGGAAGTTCATCGGGTCAGCTGAATTTGTTCGGCTGTTGTAAAGGAATCGACATCGTGGACGTAGTCAACACAATGGACTATAGGGTGCGCGACCAGCGCTCCCTATGGGAGTAGCCCCCGAGTGTATGTTCGAGTTGTAGAATCGAACAGAGACTTTAATTCAACCATTGTTTGCTTCAGGTCCGTAGGACACAATTTTTTCGGATGCTTGAATCAATCCTCCCTATGGGAGTAGCCCCCGAGTCCGTAGTGGAGTCGTAGACTCGGCGTAGGACTCGAAGATCTTGTGTGTGCGCGACCAGCGCTCTAGTTTGGAGTAGCCCCCGAGTGTCTGGCGGAGTCGTAGACTCGGGCAGAGACTCGAGTCTTCGTGCAGTTGTAGCCGAAAATCTCGTGGGCGTATTGCTGACCCGAAAGTACATCGGGTACGCGACCAGCGCTCCTGATAGGAGTAGCCCCCGAGTGTCTAGTCGAGTCGCAGACTCGAGTGGAGACTTATGCGAGGAGAAACCACTGACCCGGAAGTGCATCGAGTCAGCGTCTCACGCATAAGGAGCTATGAGTCAACGTAACGGAGTGATGCGGCATTTTAGCCGGAAGGACTCAACGTTGCGGATGAAGTCGACGCCGTTGCTTCTGTCGGGTGTGTGGTCAGCGTCGCGTCAGTGTAGCATCGAGACTTGCAACCATCCGAGGAGTGACTTGACTCGGGTCTCGAGCTTATGGCGTAGCCAGTTGTTTTGTCGACTCCCGTTGGAGGACCCGATAGAATAGCTCGACGCAATCGACGTCTTCGTAAGCTGCATAAAACATAAAGAATTATGAAGTACTTGTATCTTGTAAGAAATATTTGCCTGTCGGCTTATACAGTAAGATTCTGGTGCCGATCGAGTCGACACTTTTGCACTATATGCTAGGCCTTTTCGTTAGCCTGATTACCCTTAGTCTCAGTACCTTGCCGAGGCACTCGGAGTTCAAGGATTCGACCGTCAGGCAGAATTAGCTACTCGGGCTTTCGCGTTCGAGGTGCTCGAGTGCGTGGAGCCGATGGCACATTAGGTTACTCGAAGAGGGCGCAGCCCCCTAGTGTTTCGAGTGCGATTAAAGTAAGAAAGAAAATCAACTCTGAGTAGAGAACTTAGCTTTGTTGGTTGTCGTGGCGAAGTTGACGTGGTAGCGGGTCACACGGCGGACGTAGTCGACACGGCGGACCACAATCATAGCGGCGACGGGTCGCCACATCCGAAGGATGTATCGGGTCATCGTAGCCGAAAAACGCATTGGGTCGCCGATGTCGAGGGAGCCCCCGAGTCGTGGTTCTTTGGCCGATGCGGCCGATTCTGACAATCGAAGATCGCATCGGTCGCCAGATTCGAAAATGCAGCGGTCACCATAGCCGAAGGTCGCCGATCTGGCGCCGAGGACCGCAGCGGGTTGTCAGAGCCGAAGGCCATGGCTGGTCGCCGAAGAGGAGGGATCCCGAAGCCCCCGAGTCATTGGAGCCGAAGATTGTAGAGGATCGCCGGTAGAGTCGGCGCAACCCCCGAGTGTACCACACGGTCGACGGGGCTGATGCATCGAATCGTGTGGACCAGATCGATGGAGTCGTTTGTCAGACGTAGTCAATGGGGTCATCAGATCACCGGTAGAAGGAGTAGGCATGACCATGGCCGACCGACGCTGATGTGCACTCCGTCTTTCGTGTTCGTATAGCATATGTATTGCAAAACAAATTAGGTAACTGATTAGGTCCATATAAAATAATAAATTAACACAGGGGAGTAATTGAAAAAGATGGAGAGAGGAATCAGCTATGTGAACCGATTATGTATGTTCCACGCCCAAGTTTTTTTTTACGCAGACATGACCATGTGCACGTTGGGCAGCAGCCGGAGTAGATTGATCAGCTCCTAACCCAGATGTGATCTTGGAAGACGAGATGTGCATGCTTGTATGTACGTCACATACACGACTTGTCCCCAGCTATTATGGATGGATTTCTCTTTTGTTTTCTTTGCTGTCTGATGAGTTTGTCTGATCCGCGGATGGTCTCGGTACTTCATGCAGGACATGTCCGTCTTGAAATCATGTAGCTGCAGTGGTGGACTTGATCCTTCTTTTCAGCTCGCGCATCGTGATAATTGACCAGATGCGATCTGGCCGCCGTTGTTGACGAGGGATCCCGTTCGGATGATGATTTGTGGGAGCCAAAACAGATACGCTTCGCAGGAGCCGACGAATCGTAGATTGCAGCGGATGGAACCATCACGATCGCACAATCAGCGCCCCCAGTTCCCACAGACGGCGCCAATTGACGAGGTTTAATCTCGTCAATGCCCATTGTTATGGACTTGGGTTTTGGAGAAGATGGGGATGCTGGAGATCGTGGCACGGTTAACAGACAAGCAACCAGGGGACACGAGATTTACCCAGGTTCAGGCCCCCGGAGGGAAAACCCTACTCCTGCTTGTCTGCTCTTTGATTACGGCGGAACCGAAGGTTACAGGGTGCGCAGATTCGATCTGGCGTGGATGCGTGTGCGAAAGTATGAGTCGATCGATCTGTAGATCTATTGTCTATTGTGGCGGTGGAGAGATTAGGTCGTGTCCTCCTCGTTGGACCCTCCTAGCCTTTATATATGGGGAGGCTAGGTCTCAGGTACCGATACGAGTTGGTTACAAGTTGTATTCAAACTCTAGTCTTGAGGTTTCCTTGTCTTGTGCGCTTGGGAGTCCGTGTCCATATGAGCTTCATAGCAGCCGAAATGTCATAGTCGTCATGGACCCTGGCAGGTCGTCGAGTGGGCCTTCCGTCGGGCTGGACTAGGTATACTAACATCGGGTACCCGTAGGGCATATTCATGTCAGCAGGGGGCAGCCAGGGCGGCCGCACCCCCCAGGCGCGGGCACACCTAGGCTGTGCGGCCAGGGGGGGTGGCCCCTGGTGGCTCTCCGTCGTCTCGTACTCTGGCTTTGTGTTCCCCATGATAGAATATTGACTTTGGCTTTTGTCCCATCCAATTCCGAGAATATTGATTTTCTGTCTTTCTAGAACCAAAAACAGAAGTAAACAGGCAACTGGCACTGTGGCATGTTGTTAATAGGTTAGTACCAGAAAACATATAAAAACACCTCAAAGTGTAGACAAAGCAAAACGAAGTAGATACTAAACAAGCATGGTACATAAAAAATTATAGATACGTTTACGATGTATCAAGCATCCCCAAGCTTAACTCCTGCTCGTCCTCGAGTAGGTAAGTGATAAAAATAATAATTTTTAAGGTGACATGCACCATCAAAATCAAGATTAAACGATTTGCATGCATTGAAAGCTGGGATCAAAGAACTCTAAACATGAGCATGAAAGATGGAGTTCTAACAGTAAGACAAAGTAACTATGCATGCAACATGAAAGGTTACAAACAAAGATCATGAATAACATACATTGAAAAACGTTTGTTTGTTTCACATACAGAAAACATAGCATAGTGGCATTCAGCTTGTCCCTCATGGAGTAGCAAATAGATGCATAGGACACCTTCAAAGTTCATAAGAGTGACTAGAGACAAATAGCACAAGAACAAGTAATATCAATAATATGTATCAATCAATATGTTTTGGGACAATGCACATAGAACTAAGAATGGCAACTATGCTCTCTTAACTGGTGCCTAAGGATAGAAGGTGGAGACTCAATATAATAGTGGAAGAAAGGCCCTTCATAAGGAAAGCAGGGGATTTCAAGTTTCAAAAGAGCTTCCAAAAATTATGGTACTTGTTAGCTTTCATCTCTCATTGCCCCTATCATAAGCATCTTGAAGTGATTAAGGTTAAAGTGAACAAAGATAGAGTATATGGTTGACAAAGTATAAGTTGGCAATCTCATGTCCCTTGAATACGAGGGTCGCACCTCATGCTACTCAACTTTAGTCACCTATAAGTTCTTGTCATAGTAATTACATGTGTATCATAGAGAACCGCCAACAGGGTACCCCTTGCACATGATACATGAGCTATCCTAAAATCGAAATGACAAGTCAAGCAGACAATGAGCATCTCAGCAATCTTCTTATTTACCATGGGAAAATGGTGCTTTTTTTCTCTCTTTCCTCTTTTCAATATGTATTTTTTTATAAGAAGAAAGCTTCATAGATGTCATTATGGTGATGTTGCAAGTTTCCACCATGATTAGGCATGGCTTAGGCTAGCGGCTCAGGCGTTTATCTAACACACATACATAACTCCATGGACTTACAAGCTCCCCTTTCATTTCACACCGACGACATCCATAGACAAAAGAACATGATATCAACTATGTACAAAGTACAAGTGAAAATTTGAAAGTGTTCCCCGTGACAACACGGCTCTGCTAATTCCAACGTATAAATGCAAGCATATACAACATAGATGACACAATGGTTCAAGTTTATTAGGGGCAAGAAAATAAAGTGTGCCATCAAGTTCGTGAGAGCTTTAATCACTAAGTTTTCACATAACAAAGAGACTTTTTAATTGGAAGATAGATGAAAACAAGAATATACTTGGAATGGTGTAACACACCATGCATAGTAATTTATAGTGGAAACTTTGGAATAAATTGGTTTCTTAGGATTTGGATGCATGAGTAGAACTTACTCATACAAGTAGAGGCTAGCAAAAGACTGGGAGCGACCAATTAAGAGAGCAATAATGGCCATAATCATGAAGAGCGACAAAACATTACTAATCAAAGCATAAAGTGGTACTACAAGTCAAGGACTAAATGATCATAGAGGCCATGGTGACTTGTTCATAGTCATAACATGGTGTGAGCATGTGCTAAGTCAACCCAAACAAAGCATTAAAGGAGAATACCACAATACTATGCTTTTGTATGCTAAAACAACGCATGATTCCTTCAAGGCTTATTAAGCAATCCCAATTGTTTGGAACAAGTCATGCTACAGAAATAATCACTAATCATAAGGTCAAAACAACTAAAGTCTAAGTCACAGTCAAAGCAAGCTCCTCTTGTACTATTTAAGCAAGAACTTTCTACTCCTCTCCAACACCAATCAACTTATTTGAAACAACACAACGAGAACGGGGGTCCAAACTAATTTATTCAAGCAAACTGAGAAAACCAAACAAAAACTAAGATGCTCCAAGAACAACACAACAATGCATGAAACAAAAAAACGAAGTGTCTAGAAAGACCTGAGCTTTTTAGTGATGAAGAAGGGGATGCCTTGGTCATCCCCAAGCTTTGACGCTTGTACCTCTTGGATATTTCTTGGGGTGACACCGGGGTGGCATCCCCAAGCTTGAGCTTTTGTCCATTCTTCATCTCATTACATCATTCTCTCTCTACACCTGAAATTTTTTCCTTCATACAAAACTTCACACAATCTTCATTAGCAACATTAGTGTATTCAAAAGATAATAGACCCTTGGGTTTAGATTTAGAACAGAAAAACTTTCACTAAAAACACAAGATACTTTAGCAATTCCCTCAAAAAGTTCAATTTCCCAAAAAGAACCCAAAAAGGAATCAATAAGAAGCAAATGCAAATAATGGCAGAAATCTGTCAAAACAGACCAGCAGGTAGAAAATGATTTTTTCTAAAACCTTATGTTGCTCAAATAAAAAAGTGTTGAACAAACCAAAGTTAGATAACATACTGGGGGATTTTTTCATATATTTTTAGCTCAATCTGACTTACAGAGACTCCTCGGGAATATTTATGGTGGAGCACAAAAATCTGTTTCGGGACAACAAATCCCCAGATCTTACTTCCCTCTCATTAGAGGTCATTCTTGGCACAAAAAGCAAACATAAAAGGATAAGGAGAGTTTATTACTGAATTAATAACTTCCAAGGATCAAGAAAACTCTTGGGTTATCTCCCAACAAGTAATTTTCTTTAACTCCTTTAAGTTAGGCACAAGAAGCAAGAAATCAAGTATTTTCAAATGAAGAATTAAGATCAATACTTGCAATCTCTTCAACTAGGAAAGGTATCTCATCCAAATGAGTTTTGGAGGATCCCTTCTCATCTCTCTTTGGTTCACTACTTTCATCAAAAGGATTTTCAGGAACAATCCAATCAAAATTCTTTTCTAGGGCTTCATGCATTCCAACAAGGGTATGTGTATCTTAATTTCCTCTCTAGGTTTATTTTTATATAGAGTACTCATAACATCTAAACATGAGCCTAGCATATTAAAACATTCAAAGACCTTTTTGTCTTCCTTAGCAACATCATTGAACTCTTTTAGTAAGGTTTCAAGGATAAAGTCTCTCTTTTCAGGATCCTTTTTTTCTTTTAGTTTGAGAAACAAAATTTGCATCATGGGGTTAAGGTTAGCAAACCTAGCCTCCAACATATGAACTAAAGAAGCTGCAGCAATTTCATAATTAGGAGAAAGTTTCGCTATAGATCTGTCCTCAATATCCTCATGTTTGCTAACACGATTAAATAATTCTTCAATATTTTCTTTCCCAATTATGGAGCCACTATCTTTTGAAAGGTCTTTCAGGGTAAACTTGAGGATCAACATGGTGAGCTAGAGCAAGGTGGCAACTAAGGCAGGAACTAATTTTTTTGTGTTTTTGATAAGAGAAAGCAAACCAAACTAAACTATTTTTTTGAGTTTTTGATAAAAAAAGGCAAACAAAAAAAAGCAAACCAAAAACAAAGTAAAGATAAAGGTTGAGGAGGACTCCACTTGTGAAGTCGTCCTTAGCCTCCCCGGCAACAGCGCTAGAAAAAGGCTTGATGAGTGCAGCAGCACTTCGTTGGGAGACCCCAAGAGGAAGGTATGATGAGCACATTAGCAAGTTTTCCCTCAGTTAGAAACCAAGGTTATCGAACCAGTAGGAGGAAGTAAACGACTCAAAGGTGTTGCTAGCAACTTGGAGTCCTGCACAACACAAACTCAAGACTTTTCCCCAACAAATCAGTGAGGTTGTCAATCTCACCGGTTTGCTGTAACAAAGGATTAACTGTATGGTGTGGAAGGTAATAGTGGTTTGCAACAAGTAAACGGTAAACAATGGAAGATGTATCAATGGTAAAGATTGGACCGGGGTCCATAGTTCACTAGAGGTGTTCTCCTTAGATAAAAAAACATGGCATGGTGGGTAAAAAAATTACAACAGGGCAATTGACAGGACTGAGCAAGGCATAACAATGCAACTTTAATCATTCATGATCCTATGAGATTCAATTGGACAATACAACAAGATACACAGACCGCCATCCAACTGCATCTATGACTAGAAGTCCACCTTTGGGTTATCATCCGAACCCCCTCCAGTATTAAGTTGCAAGGAATAGACAACTGCTTTAAGCAAAGTGTGTAAGGTAAACAATCCACTTGTTCCATGAACAAGAGATCGTTGTTTTCTCCCTAGTGGCAACAACACATCTACAACCTTAGAGATTTCTATCACTTCCCTTAGATTAGATAGAGGCATGAATCCACTATCTAGCATAAATACCCCCTCTTGGAGTCACTATCAACTACTTGGCCAAGATAGCTACTAACAACGGAGAGCATGCAATATCACAAAAAACATAGACTTGATAGAATCAAATAGACAAAACCATTAATCAATCTGACATAGTAATCTCAATATCCATCGGATCCTCGCAAACAGAACATGCATGATTACAAATAGATGAGATCTTGATCATGAATGGAGCTCACAAGATCTAGACATGAAAGCACAACGGAGATGATAAAACCATCTAGCTACTACATGGACTCGTAGTCCAAGGTGGAAATACTCACGCTTCATACCGGAGGCTGGCATGATGAAGAAGAAGGCCTCCGGGATGATCTCCCGTCCGGCAGGGTGCCGAGAAGATCTTCAGATCCCCCGATCTAGGGACGATGGTGGTGGCGGATACAGACGGTTTCATGGAATAATGATCGGGTACTTAGGGTTTAGGCATCAAGGGCTTCTTATAGGCAAAGAGGCGAGGCAGGAGGGCCACCAGGGCGGCTGCACCCCCCAGGCGCAGGGTGGGCCCACCCGTGCGACCAGGGGGTGTGTCCCCTGGTGGTTCTCCTCCGTCTCGTATTCAGGCTTCGTGTTCCCCACGGTAAAATATTGACTTTGGCTTTCGTCCTGTCCAATTCCAAGAATATTGATATTCTGCCATTCTGGAACCAAAAACAGAAGAAAACATGCAACTGTCACTGTGGCAACTTGTTAATAGGTTAGTACCAGAAATCATATAAAAACACCTCAAAGTGTGGACAAAGAAAATCAAAGTAGTTACTAAACAAGCATGGTACATAAAAAAGTATAGATACGTTTCCGATGTATCACAACATCATTGAACTCTTTTAGTAAAGTTTCTAGGATAAAATCTCTCTTTTTAGGATCCTCTTCTTCTTTTAGTTTAAGAAACAAAATTTGCATAATGGGGTTAAGGTTAACAAACCTAGCCTCCAACATATGAACTAAAGAAGCTGCATCAATTTCATAATTAGGAGCAAGTTCTGCTATAGATCTATCCTCAATATCCTCGTGTTTGCTGATACGTCGGAAACATATCTATAATTTTTTATGTTCCATGCTTGTATCTACTTTGCTTTGTCTACACTTTGAGGTATTTTTAAACACTTTCTGGAACTAACCTATTTACAAGATGCCACAGTGCCAGTTGCCTTTTTTTTTGCTGTTTTTGGTTTCAGAAAGCTAAAAAACGAATATTCTCAGAATTGGATGGGACAAAAGCCAAAGTTCATATTTTTCCCTGAGCGATACGGAAAATCGAAGACGAGACGGAAGAGGACACTAGGGTGGCCACACCCTAGGTGGGCGCGGGCCCACCCTAGGCCGCGCCCATAGGGGATGTGGGCCCCCTGAACCTCCACTGACCTTGCCTCCTTCGCCTATAAGAAGCCCCCGACTTAGAAACCCTAAAGAATAGACCAAAAAGCCACGAAAAGTTCCGCAGCGCCGCCACCGCCAAAGGGGAGATTCAGGGGACATAAAGTCTCTATTACGGCACCCTGCCAGGACGGGGAAGTGCCCCTGGAGCCATCTCCATCGATCTCCACCACCATCTCCATCGCCGTTGCTGATTCCCATGATGAGAAGGGAGTAGTTCTTCCTCGAGGCTAAGGGCTCTACCGGTAGCTATGTGTTCATCTCTCTCTTATGCATGATCATATTGTGATCATGAGCTTTGTAATAAAGTAGATCTACTCTGCTACTCAAGTGCTTTAATAGATCTCCGGCTCTCCCCATGTGTGTATAAGTGACAACATGCACGCCATGGTGGCACTTAGGCTAGAGTCTACATAAATACTCATCGTGCTTTAATAGATCTATGCTTTTCCCCACGTGTTTGAAAGTGACAGTGTGCATGCCGTGTGTGGCACTTAAGCTAGACTATATATATATTTGTTATGAGTTATATTTGGAGTTGGATGTCTTTATGAAATTGTGGTGTTTGTTGGAACCATCTAGCGCTCAAGGTGACAGTGTGGGGTTATCTAGATTGGGAAAGGCGGACTTTGAGGTGTGCTGTTATAGCCCTACCATGGATTAGAGTGTCCAACCAGAGAGTAGTTAAGAGTAGTATCATATAGAGAATATATTTATATGAGAGAGTGTTCACTAGTGAAAGTATGATCCCTAGGCCTTGTTTCTAAACATTGAAACACCGTTTGCATCTAGATCTGTTTCATGTTTGCTTGCTTCCACCTTTGTTTCAATTTTCCTTTAGTCTCTCCCACGTCAACAACAAGTCAGAAGCTCTTTTCTATCACCATTACCACTTGTATTTCACTATCTCTTCGCCTAACTAGTGCACCTACACACCTGACAAGTGTATTGGGTGTGTTGGGGACACAAGAGAATTCTTGTATCTTGATTGCAGGGTTGCTTGAGAGGGATAGATTTGACCACTTCCACCATGAGTTTGATAAACCTTGGGTAATCCACTTAAGGGAAACTTGCTGCTGTTCTACAAACATCTGCACTTGTAGGCCCAACAACTGGCAACAAGAATAGAAGTGCATAGACATCAAGCTATTTTCTGGCGTCGTTGCCGAGGAGGTAAGGTAAAAGGTACTCACATCCTCCGGTGTGAGTGCTCAAAGTTATTTCCTTTAGATTCGGCAATTTTGTATTTTTGTTTCTTGTTTTCACTAGTTAGGCTTAATGGAAAACAACAAATAATTTAGAGATCTTTATAGTATTTATCTTGAGTTAGGACATGAAGTGTTTGAATAGAAAATTTAAAAAACCTACGGAACTTTATTCGCATGCTAATAGCAATGTTATTAGTATGAATTCTTTGAACACCATTATTGCTAATGCTATGGAAACATCTAAGCTTGGGGAAGCTAGTTTTAATGAGGATGATCTTTTTAGTTCCCCAGCTTTGGAAGATAGCTATTCTATTGCTTATGATGTTACCAAACCTCCAATATATGATGATTACAATGATGAGTATGATATTTTCAGTCCACCTACTATTGAGGAGGAAATTAATTGTGATTACAATATGCCTCATATATTTGATGATTATGGTGATGAGAATAACAATGATAGCTATTTTGTTGAATTTTCTCCCACTACAATTAATAAGAATGACTATGCTTATGTGTTGAGCAATAATAATTTTATGCATGTGGCTCATGATAAGAATGTTTTATGTGATAGTTATATTGTTAACTTTATTCATGATGCTATTGAAAGTTATTATGAGAGAGGGAAACATGGTTTTATGTATCTCAACAATATTAAGTTTCCCCTCTCTATGTTGAAAATCTTGAAGTTGCACTTGTTTGCTTTACTATGCTTGTTGCTTTGTGCTTTTATGACTTGTTTATTTACCAGATTCCTATGCATAGGAAGTGGGTTAGACTTAAATATGTTTTGAATTTTCTTCTTGATGCTCTCTTTTACTTCAATTGATATTTCTTATGTGAGCATCTTCTCAAACTATTATGCCTAACTTAAAGGCGTTAAAGAAAAAGTACTTACTGGGAGATAACCCAATAGTTTTCTTGAGTCTTGGAAGTTATTACTTCTGTAATAACCTCTTCTTATCCTTTTTGTTTGATTTTTGTGCCAAGAATAACCTCTAATGAGAGGGAAGTAAGATTTGGGGAGTTGCTATCCCGAAACAGATTTTTGTGCTCCACCGTAAAAATTCGAGCTGTAAGTCGGATTGAGCTGTGACTTTCTGAATAAATCCCCCAGTATGTTAGCTAACTATAGTTAGTTCAACACTTTTTGATTTGAGCAACAGAAGGTCTTCGAAAAAATAGGTTTCTACCTGCTGGTCTGTTTTGACAGATTTCTGCCATTATTTGCATTTGCTTCTTATTGATTCCTTTATAGGTTCTTTTTGGGTAATTGAGCTTTTTGAGGGAATTGCTAGAGTATCTTGTGTGTTTAGTGAAAGTTTTGATGTTATAAAACTAAAACCCAAAGGTCTATTATCTTTTGAATACACTAATGTTGCTAATGAAGATTGCGTGAAATTTTGTATGAAGAAAAATTTTATGGTGTAGAGAAAGAATGATGTAATGAGATGAAGAATGGACAAAAGATCAAGCTTGGGGATGCCACCCTGTGTCACCCCAAGAAATATTCAAGAGGTACAAGCGTCAAAGCTTTGGGATGCCCAAGGCATCCCCTTCTTCATCAATAAAAATCCCAGTCTTTCTAGACACTTCGTTTTTATTGTTTCATGCACAGTTGTGTTGTTCTTGGAGCGTCTTAGTTTTTTTTGGTTTTCGTTTGCTTAGTTTGCTTGAGTAAGTTGGTTGGATCACATTACACTTCTTTTGGAGAGAGACACACTATGTTTTCATTGCCTAGAACACTCTAGTTTTCATTCTTATTGTTTTGTGAGTGTTCTCTTTTGCTAGCACTGTGTTTAGCATTAGTTTTCTTGTGCTTTCAGCTTAGAACTTTTTAGTTCTTATTTTTGGATTTGTGATACTTGTTCACTGATCTTTATTGATTATTATCCTTGTGAGTTGTTTCAAATAAGTTGATTGGTGTTGGAAAAGAGTAGGAAGCTTCATGCTTAAGTGGTACAAAAAGGAGCTTGTTTTGACTGTGGCTTAGACTTTACCATGTCATGCTAGATGTTGTTTTGACCATATGCTTTGTGATTATTGCTGTAGCATGAATTGTACCAAACAATTAGGATTTCTTAATGTGCCTTGAAGGAATCATCCGTTGTTTTAGCATACAAAAGCATAGTATTGTGGTATTCTCCTTTGATGCTTTGTTTGGGTTGACATGGCACATGATCACACCATGTTATTACTATGAAAAAGTCACCATATCCTCTATGATCATTTAGTACTTGACTTGTATTACCACTTTATGCTTTGATTAGTAATGTTTTGTCCCTCTGCATGATTATGGCCATTTGCTCTCTTAGTTGGTCGCTCCCGGTCTTTTGCTAGCCTCCACTTGTATTGAGTAAGCTCTACTCATGCATCCAACTCCCAAGAAACCAAGTTATTCCAAAGTGTCCACTATAAATTCCTATGCATGGTGTGTTACACCATTCCAAGTATATTCTTGTTTTCATATATCTTCCAATTTAAAAGTATTTTGTTATGTGAAAACTTAGTGATTAAAGCTCTCACAAACTTGATGGCACACTTTATTTTTCTTGCCCCTAATAAACTTGAACCATTGTGTCATCTATGTTGTATATGCTTGCACTTATACGTTGGAATTAGCAGAACCATGCTGTCATGGGGAACGTTTTCAATATTGCACTTGTACTTTGTACGCAGTTGATATTATGCTCTTTTGAATATGGATGTCGCCGGTGTGAAATAAAAAGGGAGCTTGTAAGTCCATCGAGTTATATATTTTTGTTAGAGAAACACCTGGGCCGCTAGCTTAAGCCATGCCTAATCATGGTGGAAACTCGCAGCATCACCATAATGAGCAGATTTGAAGCATCCGTAATAAAAACCTATGCAAATAGCAAATAAAAAGATCGCTGAGATGCTCATTGTCTGCTTGCCTTATCATTTTGGTTATGTGATAGCTCCTGTACCATGTGAAAGGGGTACCCCGTTGGCGGTTCTCTATGATACACATGTACTTACTATGACAATAACTTACAGGTGACTAAAGTTGAGTAGCATGCGGTGCAACCCTCATATTCAAGGGACATGAGATTGCCAACTTATAGTTTGTCAAGCATATACTCTATAGTTTGTTCACTTTAACCTTAATCACTTCAAGATTCTTATGATAGGGGCAATGAGAGCTGAAAGCTAACAAGTACCATAATTTTTGGAAGCTCTTTATGAAACTTGAAATCCCTGCTTCCCTTTATGAAGGGCCTTTCTTCCATTTTTATATCGAGTCTCCACCTTCTATCTTTATGCACCAATTAAGAGATCATAGTTGTCAATCTTAGTTCTATGTGCATTGTCCCAAAACTTATTGATTGATTCATTATTGTTGATATTGCTTGTTCTTGAACTATTTGTATCTAGTCACCCTTATGAACTTTGAAGGTGTCCTATGCATTTATGTTTTGCTACTCCATGAGGGACAAGCTGAATGCCACTATGCCATGTTTTCTGTATGTGAAACAAACAAACTTTTTTCAATGCATGTTATTCATGATCCTTTGTTTGTATATTTTTAATGTTGCAACATAGTTACTATGTCTTATTGTTAGAACTACATCTTTCATGCTCATGTTTAGAGTTCTTTGATCCCAGCTTTCAATGCTTGCAAATGGTTTGATCTTGATTTTGATGGTGCATGTCACCTAAAAAATATTCTTTTTATCACTTACCTACTCGAGGACGAGCAGGAGTTAAGCTTGGGGATGCTTGATACGTCGGAAACGTATCTATAATTTTTGATGTTCCATGTTTGATTATTATCTACTTTTCTTTGCTCTGTATACACTTTGAGGTATTTTTATACACTTTTGTGGAACTAACCTATTGACAAGATGCCACAGTGCCAGTTGCCTATTTTCTGCTATTTTTGGTTCCAGAAAGCTAAAAAATGAATATTCTCGGAATTGGACAGGACAAAAGCCAAAGTTCAAATTTTTCCCTGAGCTATACGGAAAATCGAAGACAAGACGAAGGAGGACACCAGGGTGGCCACACCCTAGGTGGGCACAGGCCCACCCCAGTCCACGCCCATAGGGGGTGTGGGCCCCCTGGACCTCCACCGACCTTGCCTCCTTCGCCTATAAGAATCCCCCGACTCAGAAACCCTAATGAATAGACCAAAAAGCCATGAAAAGTTCCATATACCGCCACCCGAAGGGAGATTCGGTGGCGAAAGTCTGTTCAAGCACCCGACGGGAAGTGCCCTCGGAGCCATCTCCATCGATCTCCACCACCATCTCCATCGTCGTTGCTGATTCCCATGATGAGGAGGGAGTAGTTCTTCCTCGAGGCTAAGGGCTCTACCGGTAGCTATGTGTTTATCTCTCTCTCTCTATGCATGATCATATTGTGATCATGAGCTTTGTAATAAAGTAGATCTACTCTGCTACTCAAGTGCTTTAATAGATCTCCGACACTCCCCATGTGTGTGAAAGTGACAGCGTGCACGCCATGGTGGCACTTAGGCTAGAGTTTACATAAATACTCATCATGCTTTAATAGATATATGCTTTTCCCCACGTGTTTCAAAGTGACAGTGTGCACGCCGTGTGTGGCACTTAAGCTAGACTACATATATATTTGTTATGAGTTATATTTGGAGTTGAATGTCTTTATGAAATTGTGTGTTTGTTGGAACCATCTAGCGCTCAAGGTGACAGTGTGGGGTTATCTAGATTGGGAAAGGCGGACTTTGAGGTGTGATGTTATAGCCCTACCATGGATTAGAGTGTCCAACCAGAGAGTAGTTAAGAGTAGTATCATATAGAGAATATATTTATATGAGAGAGTGTTCACTAGTGAAAGTATGATCCCTAGGCCTTGTTTCTAAACATTGAAACACCATTTGCATATATATTTGTTTCATGTTTGCTTGCTTCCACCTTTGTTTCAGTTTTCCTTTAGACTCTCCCACGTCAACAACAAGTCAGAAGCTCTTTTCTGGCACCGTTACCACTTGTATTTCACTATCTCTTTGCCGAACTAGTGCACCTATACACCTGACAAGTGTATTGGGTGTGTTGGGGACACAAGAGATTTCTTGTATCTTGATTGCATGGTTGCTTGAGAGGGATAGCTTTGACCACTTCCTCCCCGAGTTCGATAAACCTTGGGTAATCCACTTAAGGAAAACTTGCTGCTGTTGTACAAACCTCTACACTTGGAGGCCCAACAACTGTCTACAAGAATAGAAGTGCGTAGACATTATTTGCTAAGAAGATTAAAGAATTCTTCGGTATTCTCTTTCCTAATTATAGAACCACTACCTATTGGAAGGTTTTTGAGGGTGAACTTGGGGATCAACATGGTGATCTTGAGCAAGGTGACAACTAGGGTAGGAGCTAATATTTTTGTGTGATTTTGATAAGATAAAGCAAAGCAAACTAAACTATTTTTTTGGAGTTTTTGATAAAAAGAAGCAAACAAAACCAAGCAAAACAAAAACAAAGTAAAGATAAAGGTTGTGAAGGACTCCATTTGTGAAGACGTCCTTAGCCTCTCCGGCAACGGTGCTAGAAAAGTCTTGATGGGCTCCGATCACTTTAGAGCTTCGTTGGGATACCCCAAGAGAAAGGTATGATGAGCACACCAACAAGTTTTCCCTTAGTAAGAAACCAAGATTATCAAACCAGTAGGAGGAAGGAAACGACTCAAAGGTGTTGCTAGCAACTTGGAAACTTGCACAACACAAACTCAAGACTTTGCCCCAACGAATAGTGAGGTTGTCAATCTCACCGATTTGCTGAAAACAAAGGATTAACTGTATGGTGTGGAAGGTAATAGTAGTCTGCAGAAAGTAAACAGTAACAGTGGAAAATATATCAATGGTAAATATTGGACCGGGGTCCATAGTTAACTAGAAATGTTCTCCTTAATATAAACAAACATGGAATGCTGGGTAAACAAATTATAGCAGGCAATTGACAGGACTGAGCAAGGCATAACAATGCAATACTAGACATTCATGATCCTATGAGATTCGATTGGGAAATACAACAAGATACATAGACCGCCATCCAACTGCATCTATGACTAGTAATCCACCTTCAGGTTATCATTCGAAACCCCTCCAGTATTAAGTTGCAAGCAACGGGTAATTGCTTTAAGCAAAGTGTGTAAGGTAAACAATCCACTTGCTCCATGAACAAGAGACCATTGTTTTCTCCCTAGTGGCAACAACACATCTACAACCTTAGAGATTTCTGTCACTTCCCTTAGATTAAATAGAGGCATGAACCCACTATCGAGCATAAATACCCCCTCTTGGAGTCACTAGAATTTACTTGGCCAAGATAGCTACTAGAAACAGAGAGCATGCAAGATCTCAAACAACACAGACATGATAGAATCAATAAGACAAAACCATTAATCAATCTGACATAGTAATCCCAATATCCTTCGGATCCCTGCAAACACAACATGCATGATTACAAATAGATGATCTTGATCATGAACGGAGCTCACAAGATCTAAACATGGTAGCACAAAGGAGGAGATACAACCATCTAGCTACTACATGGACCCGTAGTCCAAGGTGGAACTACTCACACTTCATACCGGAGGCTGGCATGATGAAGAAGAAGGCCTCCGGAATGATCTCCCCTCCGACAGGGTGCCGGGAAGAGCTTCAGATCCCCTGATCTAGGGACGATGGTGGAGGCTACGGACTATTTCGTGGAATATTGATCAGGCTTTTAGGGTTTCTTTATCGGGGGGGGGGGGGGTATAGGCGAAGAGGCGAGGCAGGGGGGCAGTCAGGGCGGCCGCACCCCCCAAGTGTGGGCCCACCTAGGCTGCATGGCTAGGGGGTGTGGCCTTGGTGGCTCTCCTCCATCTCGTACTCTGGCTTCGTGTTCCCCACGGTAGAATATTGACTTTGGCTTTTGTCCCGTTCAATTCCGAGAATATTGATTTTCTGCCTTTCTGAACAAAAAACAGAATAAAACATGCAACTGTCACTGTGGCATCTTGTTAATAGGTTAGTATTAGAAAACATATAAAAACACCTCAAAGTGTAGACAAAGCAAAACAAAGTAGATACTAAACAAGCATGGAATATAAAAAATTATAGATACGTTTCCGACGTATCAGACGGACATAAATGGTGACGGGCGTGAGAGAACATGAGGGAAACACCACATCACTCAAATTCATCCACAGATCGCCCTAACAAGTGATACTCGTATAAGGAAAAACTTAAAAAGAAATAAGACTGAGAGATTAATAGAAAGGTGGGGATTTTCCCTTGTTTATTACCAATCATCTCACCACACAGTAGTCTAAAATCATCTTGGATGCTCAAGAAAGAAAGTTTTGTTGCTGTAGAGTTGGAGTTACAGACGTGGTCGTCGCCTCCACGACAGTTGTTGCCTTGCTGCAGATCGCGTCGGTCTGGCGCAAATGGTGAGGGCCGAGGCAGTGGTCATCGACGTCGACTGAGCGCCAGCAGCAAGCGGCCATGAAAATCGACCCAAGGGGATCGGCCCATGGTGTGGCGTGTTGATGTTGCTCTTGCCGGCGAGAAGATCTAGGATTGGGGCTCTCCCCTCCTTATGAATTATAATTCCTCTCGTCCACCTCTGCCACCGATAATGGCCAGATGAGCACCCGCACACGCTCGCTAACAGAAACGTACAGAAACAGATCTAGGTTCCTTAGAATATATAGGCACATGAACTAAAGGACATCATAACAGAAATGTACCCCCATAACTCACCGCCAGCAAGTGGCGCACCTCAAATGCCATTAATGGCTTACATGAAGCGTTTCAGCTACAATCGCCACAAAGCTCGCATTTCGCTGCCATTAATGGAAGGGAGACGGGAATATCGGCCATCAATATTAGAGGATTGCACGGTCTAGGCCACGAAAATCTGCTCGTGGAGCGGTGGCCCATCGGCGTATCTGCAAATCAGCAGCCCACTTTAGGAAAAGCCCCCAAATCAATTTTCGGAGTAGCAACCCACAAAATGGTGGGTGGCAAACGAGCAAGGTGAGGGTAAAAGACCATATCAATGTGATTAGATAATATGGAACGCTCAGGGATACAATCCGATGGTTCAGGATGCTAAATCATTGTGAGGGGTTCTAGCTAGGTGAGTTTTACTGTTTCTTAATTTTCCACCGGCTTGTCCTTTGCTAAGAAAGGATTGGTCCACTTGCTGCAGTTGTTCGTTGTCTTTATTACTTGCACTTTGTTTTTTGCTTTATCAGAAAACCCCTAAAAATCCGTTTGATAAGTATTTACAGAGATTTCCTGCTCCATACCACTAGTCAACACCTTCTGCTCCTCGTTGGGATCGACACTCCTATTTATCAAAAGTACTACGATACACCCCCTAAACTTGTGGGTCATCAACCGCCAATTCGACTGGGCGTCAAAATTAGACCCGCCTACTATGACTGCCAAAGAACACTTGAGCCGAACCAACGCTGGCCTCGAGGACTACTGATGGGTATATGCCAAATGGGGTATGCCTAGCAGGACATTTCCGACTAGACCAGACACTTTGCGAGTGGGCCTGCAGGACGACGACTGGATAGCGATTGAAGATGAAGCCTGGCAACTAGAAGCTAGAGGCCCAGAAGCATAGTTAGGAGTAGTCGGATTAGGTCAAATTCTCCGAGCCCTTATCTGATTCAGTTGTATATTTGTAAACCCTAGCGAGGTACCCCCTATATAAGCCTCCCTAGGGTACTCTCTATACCTACGTTCCATCATACACCCCATCGACTCGTTGCCTAGCCGCCGAGCTCGCCACCATTGTAACCAAGCAATAATACAATCTAGCAGGAGTAGGTCTTTACCCTTCGGGGGCGAACCTGGGTAAACCCCTGTGTCTTTGCCCTCATATCGCTCTGTAGATGGCTGACCGCTCTTGCCCCAAATCCTACTACTCGCTACCCCTGGTAGAGTCGTGTCGTGGCCATTCCCACGACATCCTCCATGGTTGCATACCCTCTATAGTTGTTGTTGGAGAATCTACAAACTTGTTATTGACAGATCCTCCATGAATTGTACACTCCAGGCCATCTACCTCTGAACGTCACATATCGCTAACAAGGAATTGCAAGAACAAGTAAGGTACACAATGAATATGCAATAATGTGATTGTAAAAAACGATTGCCAAGTTCACAAGACTGCATAAAATAAGGGGAGCATGCATGATAATCACCAAATGAGGATCACCAGTTCATCCTACTACTACTATGTTGTCATGCTACCACCACATCAAAAGTGGGTGTCATCCTACCACCGCATCAACAAGTTTAGCGTGATGTGAGGGGTTAGTATATACCACCTCATCATCACCAAAATACACAGACCATTGGCAGTTTTGAAGCCCTAGCTATCCAAAGTATACATCATCACATCAGTTCATCATCAGCACTAACACCATACATGCCTCCCAACCCCCTAGGACTCTATGGCTTGTCGTATTACTTGGGAAGGTAGGTACTGAGCTAGAGCACCTTGTGCGGCTCCACCATGCGGACAAAGATCGTGCCATGAGATTTGTTGTACACTAGGTGGCTAAGCACCGCCATGAGAGACTCTTCCGTGAAGCATTCCATGTCCATGACAACACTATATAGTTCTGGATGCATATCCGTGGGATTGTTGTCCCTGACCTCCTGTGCAATATCCTTTGAGGCGTCGGTGATGTTAGCGAAGGATAGCAGTTCATCATCGGTGAGGCCACCCCTCTTCCTATAGCCTATTGTAGTTGGAGGGGCATTGGCAGGCTTGTCAGGTCCATCCAACATGATGGCCTCCAACTCCTGGGTGTCAGCATAGTTGGGTGCACACGTACCTAGGAGGTCACTAGATCCCATGGCAAACTTGTCGGTGGCGAGACCAAAGGAGAAGATGGTCTGCATCTAAGTATTATTAGCGATGGGCTTGTTCAGGAACTATGCATATTTGGGGTGATCCTGAGATCGGAAGGTAGTGTGTCAGTTCAAGAACGATGATCAAATCTGATGCTATATGAAAGAGCGTTGGGAGACAGTTTGCTCACCATTATGTGTCCCTGCTAGTTGTCATTCTCAAGGAGAATGCTGCAAGTGTTCTCACACCATTGATCTCCAATGAGATCTTCTAGCTTGCTCACCCAAACCCACCTCACCCTCCACTTCTATAGGTGGTTGTACACCTGCGTCGATTACACCTCAGCACAGCAATGCTCAAACAAAGCTTTGGTAGCAGCAGTTAGATGGACTTGTTTGAATCCCTTGTAGTGTGCACACCGCTCTTGATGATAGAGCACATTTTGTCTAGCACAAAGGTGGACATGAAGGGTAGCCATTTTATGGTACCCTTGATAAAACCCATGTCATCCTTGGAAAGCCTGGCGTCCACCTTTGAAGCAATATAAATCGCATGGCTAGGAGCAGCACCTAGCGACATGGATCCTAGTTGTGCAAACTAAGGCATGTATGAATTTTTGGCCATGTGAAGGTTGTGTCATCGGCAGCGAATCGTCCACATATGAAGGGATATTGGAATCACACAAGGGCACCAGAGACTGGCTAAATTCGTAATGTGAGTTCTACATTGTTATCGCATGATAGAAATTTGTAAATTGCTAGATCGGTTTGAAAGATGTAGCTATGAATACAACGAATCGGAGATCTAAGGAAACTATGAACTGCAAGAACACAGTATAAACTACCATACTACCATTGCACAAACATGCCCACCAATTTCCATGCTGCTAACACGAGAAAACACATCTACAAGAACTAAAATGCTACAATAACACACAAAATTAGCTACAAGAACTACAATGCTACAAACCTCATAGATCGATCCTTCAAACCTCACATATTGAGGAAACCTAGTTCAGGAGGTGGGGAAACTTACAACCATTGCTCGAGCTAGAGATAGAGATGGAGCAGTACATTGATAGATCGAGCAAGAGGGAGTCTTAGTGTAGTCACTGTCACTGTAGTCGTCGTTGTATCCGACTCTTCTGCCACTGCCGGTTACCTGCTACTGACTAGTGCCTCGATCTCAACAGAGGGAAATCCGGGTTCGGGATTTGGGAGTTGAGGGAGAGGGATATATGTGAGATGGAAGCAGGAGGAGGTGATCGAATTCCTCCTGCCAGCATTTCACTTCAAAAGCTCCCGCTCGCGCCATATCTCCTCGCATCTTCTCGTGCAACCTGCATCAAATTTTGCAGTTGGGGAGCGTGGAAAGAGGGTGGATCATTGGAAATAGCTAAATCGGCAGTTCCCAGCGGGCCTAGCCCGGTGATGCTTTGACGTTCGCGCTGGCCACAATGTGGAGTTGGAGCAAGCAACTAATCAGGCTGTTTTGTGCTCCCCTAGGCTAGGTTTGAGTTCCCTGCAGGCAACCAAACACGCCCCAATTAACTTTGTAATACTATGGTCAATGGCAATAATTATTGAGTGGGTAGTTGAAATATTGTTGTAATTGTGCTCCGAATCCTAAAGGTGGGGGGCTTCAAAGGCAGTCTAGATTATGTTTCACTTGAGTTCCAGTTCCTTGATATGGTCATTGCCCTTCCTCTTGGAGGACTTAACTTGCAAGTGGATGTTGATATGAAACCCTACATGAGTCATAGTGATACGTCGGAAACGTATCTATAATTTTGGATGTTCCATGCTTGTTTAGTATCTACTTTGCTTTGCTGTGTACACACTTTGAGGTGCTTTTCATATGTTTTCTGGTACTAACCTATTAACAAGTTGCCACAGTGCTAGTTGCCTGTTTTCTGCTATTTTTGGTTCCAGAATAGCTAGTAAGGAAATATTCTCAGAATTGGACGAGACAAAAGACAAAGTCAATATTTCACCGAGGAGAACTCGGAGTCCAGAGGAGAGACGGAGGGGCACCATAGGGCGGCTGCACCCCCCAGGCGCGGCCTAGGGTGGGCCCGCACATGGGCAGGGTGTGGGCCCCCTGGCCGCCTCCCAGCCTCGCCTCTTCGCCTATAAGAAGCCCCCGATGCCTAAATCCTAAGCACCCGATCAATATTCCATGAAACCGTTTGTAGCTACCGCCACCATCGTCCCTAGATCGGGGGATCTAAAGCTCTTCCTAGCACCCTGCTGGAGGGGAGATCATCCTGGAGGCCTTCTTCTTCATCATGCTAGCCTCCGGTATGAAGCGTGAGTAGTTCCACCTTGGACTACGGGTCCATGTAGTAGCTAGATGGTTGTATGTCCTCCTTGTGCTTTCATGTCTAGATCTTGTGAGCTTCGTTCATGATCAAGATCTAATATATTTGTAATCATGCATGTTGTGTTTGCGGCAAGTTAAGAAATAGCGCGCTATGGTATTTATCGTCCGACTTCTCACGATGCTATACACGCTATAGCATGTTATAGCACGCGCTATTTAAAATAGCGTTTGCAAAAGAAATGACATGTTTAGTCTAAACATAAATGATTTCATCATCTAAAATTTGCTCAGGAACAATTACATCCATAACAAAGTCAAGAATAATCCATGACATAAAAATAGAGTCACACAGTCAGTCTTATCGATATGAGGCACATACCAATAAACATGTCAAGAATAGAGAACAATATAGTTTTAAGGTAGCCTAACAACAACATAGCATGAAGTATTATTCAGAATCGGATGGAGAATACATGTGGAAGTCATCTTCTGAATCACAAGATGAACTAGCAGAATGCACTTCATCATTCAGATAAACAGGAAGGAGCTTCTTCTTCCTAGGGTGGGAAACTCTTTTTTTTATCCAGCTACTTGTTCAGCTTTAGCTACAACTTCATCTTGCACAACACATGTGATCCACTCATTATCTTCATATTATATTACATTAGCAAATGTGTTGTCTTCAAGTGGGTCCCTATTTTTCATCCCTCGCGAACTGGAGAAGCACCGCCGCCACCACTCTCGAACTGGAGAAACACTGACGCCGCTCGTGAGCCAATTTGGTGACTGCAGGAACAATCTAGTGGGGGGGGAGGGGGAGGGGGTGGGATTAGGTTTGCCTATGACTCGAGAATGGTTTTGGACTTTTAGGCCGATGGGCTATAGAGTGTAGTTTTTGGATTTTTTTCAGCGCTAAAAAATATAACGATGCTAAAACGTTTTGATAAATAGCATGATTTAGCGTGCTATTTTTAAATTAGCGACATAGCGTCTAAATAGCTTAAACGTAGCGTCAATGCTCTAAATTTGCTATAGCGTGCTATAACGTGTGCTATAACGCGTTATTTTTTCCCTTGGTTTGCGGGGATCCGATGGATATTGAGATTACTATGTCACATTGATTAATGGTTTTGTCTATTTGATTCTATCATGTCTGTGTTGTTTGTGATCTTGCATGCTCTCCGTTGTTAGTAGCTATCTTGGCCAAGTAGTTGCTAGTGACTCCAAGAGGAGGTATTTATGCTCGATAGTGGGTTCATGCCTCTACTTAATCAAGGGAAGTGACAGAAATCTCTACCATTATAGATGTGTTGTTGCCATTGGGGAGAAAACAACGGTCTCTTTTCCATGGAACGAGTGGATTGTTTACCTTTGTCTGTTGCTTGCAACTTAATACTGAAGGGGGTTCGGATGATAAACCAAAGGTGGACTTCTAGTCATAGATGCAGTTGGATGGCGGTCTATGTATATTGTTGTATTGCGCAATCGAATCTATAAGACCCCACCTTTTAAAGGTAAAGGACCCTGTGATTGCAATGCTAGTCCCTGGATCAAATGCTAGCATCCATAGTTTCAGATGAAGTACACAAATACAAAGGTCTTTATTACATCGTCATTCCAGAGATAAACATAGTCTTTTACAACTCATTAGCACATGGCTAATACATAGAGTTCAACATAAGTAAATAAAGTAAAGCCTTCATCTTCATGTGCCACAGGCAAGCATGTTGAGTGTAGACTCATAACGCTAATCTCCATCAGAGTAACCTGCAACATCATAAGTTACATCCACAGTGGGTCAATACATTTGGAATTGTATTGGCAAGTGATACCATAGTAGAATAGTAGTATCTAACATCTATATGAATATGGCTAAGTGTAGCTTAGGCTTGCTTTGCTCAAAATAGGTTTTTCTTATCAGTTGAAAACACTAAGTTTTTGTTTGTCAAAACTCACAAGGAACTACCAATAGACATTGCTGAACCTTTACCCTTGTTCAACCACAAGTTTTACCTTAGAAATTGGGATCAGGAGATCCTTGATAGCTTCAATTTCTTTGATGCTCAACTTGTCCGTTGCCGGGGGCATGGCTAAGTACTTAGGTTTTACCCTCTCGAGAGGTGGTGCACTTTCCCCACAAGACTAGACATGCATCGAGACGAAACCTTTCACAAGCATTCCCTTAGACCACCATGGACGCGTTCCATCCTATCACCCTACCACCAACTGTCCATCTGGCTAAGTTCTTGCAACCTATGTGGTCAAGGCAGACCCCATATGCCATGTGGTTGCACTAGAAGCTTCTCAACACTAAACATATAAAATACCTTTGTTCCTGGGTGGCTTTCCACAAGTGTGATACACAAGGTACACCATATACATGGGCCTTGTGTAACCACTCAACATAAACCAACATACCATTCCACCCAGGTGATTCATTCACTTAGTTGTTTTATTAAGCAAAATCACAAGTCATAGACTTAGAAATATTTCATAGCATGAATAATTTACCCTTGTTTGTTACTAGCTAGGATAAGCATGATAACATAACAAGTTACTTAACTTAGAGAAAATTCTACTAAGACTACAACTACTAGGATTTCCCAATCATACCATAGTATATATACTTAGAAAAATTTAATGCAAGCCCTATTCAAAATATCACTAGTGCATAGTCAAAATAATAGGCCAAAATACATGAAGTGCCACTTTCCTTGGTAGTTGGGAGAGTAGAAACAATCCTTACAATCACAATCACCACTAGCACCAAAATCTACACATAAAATCACATCACCAAATTCACATTCAAATAATCAAACAAAATATACATGAATGCATGCAAATGCAATGAAATGATTTTTCTATACTAAGAAAGTCAAATAAAACAGTACTGAACACAAAGTAATCCATCTAAAGTCTAAACAAACTCAAATTTGCCTCAAAACAATTTTATAAACATTTTACAAAGACAAAATAAGCCTATAATGTGTTCTGCAAATAAACCTATTTTTCTAGAAGCAAAATACAAGTTCAAGCCCACAGTAATGTAGGGCTCCATTTTCCTAATCCAATGGTATATTATTTGCATTTTTTGGACAAATAGAACAAAATATATGAATTTTACAAGTTTAAACATTCAAAAACCTTTTCTGGATTTTATTTAAACAGAACACAGACACATGGCCGTGTCTGATTGGCCTGTACCGCTTCACGCGGATCAAGCGCGTGGGCCGTTGGATCTAAGTGTGATCCTGCGGTCCAGATCTGGCGATACCGCTGCGGCCTGGCGATCTAATCTAAGCCTTAGGATCTAGATCTAACGATGCTCGATCAAGCGACCAAAGAGGGGCGGCACAAATGGCTACTGGCAGCGGCGGCGTGTCTGCCGGTGATGCTCCGGCGATTCCAGAGGGGCTAGGGGTGGTGCAGTGGCTTACCAGCGTCGCACGGTTGCGAGGATGCTTGAGGTGGCCTTGGCTTGGACGGGGGCGAGCTGCTGCGACCGTGGGAGCTCGTCGGAGTTGCGGGCAGCGTCGGGTTGTTGCAAACGGCGACGGAGGCGACGACATGGATCACCCTAGCACAAACGAAGTGCATCAGGACACGCGCAAGGACAAAGCGCACATGTAGGTTTGAGTCAGAGGCCAAGGGGCAGGCGATTCATACCAGGATTGCTCGCTGGAGTTGGTGGTTGCCTCGGGTGTTTGCGGTGGTCGATGAAGCCGACGACTTGGGGAAGTATAGGGCGAACCAGAGACACAGTAAGATGCGCAAGAACATGGAGAACAATCCTGCATGAACGAGGAACATGGGGCGTTTGAGGCTCACCGGAATAGCTCGCTGAAGTGCGTCGGGCAGCAGCGGTGCAAGTTCAATTGCGAGCAGCCTGACGGCGATAAGGGGGTGGTGAGTGAGGGGAAATGGCCGCGGTGCAGAGAGGGTTAAGTAGCCGGTGAGGGGCGAGGGAATTACGTGGGCATTGATCGGCAATTAAGCTTGCAACAAACGCGAAAGTGATGGAGGTAACGACGACGATGACGGGGTCTGGGGTGCGGGGTTTGGGGACGATGACGACGTGGCGTTTGGGGCCACTGGTCAGCGAGGGAGGGGTACGCACGCGCGGGTGAGAGAAGGGGCAGAGGGGGAATGGCCCGGGTGGGCTTTTGGGCTGGTTCTGTCACTGGGCCGAATAGGTGGCGAAGTGTTTTTATTTTTTTATTTCTCCTTTTCTTTTTCTGTTTTGAATTTCAGGAATGGTTTTAAACTCTTTTTCAAATGTGTTTGAATTCAAATCACCTCCAAATTTTTTAATGTGATCCAAGCATCCTAAAGTGTGACAAACACATCTGTTGACTCAAACACACTTTGGTCTTTTGAAAACAAAAATAAAACCATGCCTCATATGTATATAATAAAATGGGTATAAAATGGTTTTATTTAGTTTCAAACTTTGAATTTTTGTGTGCAAGATCTAGATGCTTAGATGATATGAATGCAATGCATGCTTTTATAAATCATAAATTTTGGGATGTTATAGAATCTCATAGGATCTTTGACCTGCTGTAATTTATTTACCCAGCATGCCATGTTTGTTTATCTAAGGAGAACACCTCTAGTGAATATGGACCCCGGTCCAATCTTTACCATTGATACATTTTCCACTATTACTGTTTACTTGCTGCAAACCATCATCACCTTCCACACCATATAGTTAATCCTTTGTTACAGCAACCTGTGAGATTGACAACCTCATTGTTCGTTGGGGCAAAGTCTTGAGTTTGTGTTGTGCGGGTTTCCACGTTGCTTGCAACACCTTTGAGACGTTTTCTTCCTCCTACTGATTCGATAACCTTGGTTTCTTATCGAGGGAAGACTTGCTGCTGTGCTGCATCACACCTTGCTCTTGGGGTTTCCGGACGAAGCGCTCCACATCAACAAGGAGCCATCACATAGGCATAAACAATGTGAATACTAGAGTGAAGGAAATAAGTATAAGAAGGGCTACTTGAAATGACTCTGCATAGAGAAATCTAAATCTAGCACATTATAAACAAATGGTTTTTCAATAAAATAGATGTTATCACTAAAATAAGATTACCAACACGATAAGTCAATTTGAGATTATGAGGGACTTGTTATCAACTAAGCTTCAACAACTGTATCATTCACTGCATGAAATGGCACAAGTGATCACCATAAAGTGTGAGAGCAACAAACTGTATAACGTCATGGATTCAGTGAGAAGTTTGAAGAAATATTACTTGTTAGTACGCAATGTTATGGATGAAGCTCTCTTCAAGTACAACACCCATGGAGGATGCATAACTAAAAAACTTAGGAAGAAGGGTAGCGCCTTGCCAGGCTTCCGTTTAAATGAGATATTCCCTTTCCTACAACATCCTATTGCATGATTGCCTGGGCATAATATTATGGACGCCTACTATGTCATCCATCACACCAGTGAATATGTATGTGTGTTGATACCCTTGACTTTGAGAAAGACGTGCTAAAATGGGGCCAAGAACTAGAGAAGCAGAAAGGTGGATATTAGAGGATGAGCTCTCATGCAGCCAACTAAAGCTTGCAAATATCCTCAACAAAGACGTCATCTCGGCAAACAAGGTGTGTTATACGACATCGTAGATACTCCGAATGAGGTGATGGATCGCATGCATCAACAGGGCCACAACCCGTCGTTCAACACTTACGAGGGTGTTCTCCCATTTCTCCCGAAGAAGTAGTTTTTGAGCATTGTTAAGGCTCGCTTGCAACACCTTTTAATCAGATTATGTCATCGTTTGTGTGACTCTAAGATTGTTGAGTGTACAAGCACTTTTTGAGTTACTTAATTTGTACTTCAGTGTGTGTGAACGTTCCTGTGGACTTTCTTAATTAGATATCGAGTTTTGATTGTGTATTGTTGTGTTTTAAAGTTAATTATTTTATTTTATATATTAATTCTCAATACACTTGCCTGAACCCCAGCCACAACAACATTTCGACATATTTCCCTGCCGCGACAACCACTATTCGTGGTAGGTAAATACATAGAAATGCTGCCATGGCAGGGTAAAATGATGCTAGTGCTAAAACGTTAGTGATGTTCAAATAATATGGAACACCACCATTATATTTGGTATTGATGTCATTCAGATCAAGCGCCACTACTAATACACATACTGGTGGCGTTCCAGATGAACGCCGCCAATACAGGTTTTACTGGTGGTGTTAAAGCCACACGCCACCACTAGTAGCTACCAGTGGCGTGAAGTTAGTGGCGTGTGGGTTCAACGTCCCTAACTTAATTTTGCTAATGCCACTAATGAGCGCTTTCCTATTAGGGAACCCAAAATCTAGCATCATCTAATAACACAATACTTCGTAAGAATGGAAAATCGCTCACTATAAGAAATGTTTTGCCCAGTCATCAGCGGTATGACTTATCACATGAGCGTAGTTATGCCTATGGCGGTTCTGTCTCTCATCACTTATCATTCTCAAAGCTGGAAGTATTGAGTGTGCGACTTCTGCAGTATCCCAGGGGTTTACTAGAAAGGGACCAGCTCCAAGAGAATTTACTACCCTGGGAAACTAGAATCGCAGCCATAAACTACATAAATCCCTTTTTTTTCCAAAAAATAAGAGAACAACATAAAAATGCATATGAATATCATGAATAACTTAACTCATAAGCAATCATCTATCACTTTAACCTACCTCACTCAAAATCAGAACTCCTTTCCTAGACTATTGGCATGCAATATATTCATGGTTGACAAGATTCATGCCATCTCTCAATGATGTTATGAGAGCCACAACTGAAAGGAAAATAGAGGAGATGCACAACTCAAGCATGGTAAAAGTAACAAAACTAATAATAGTATTATTGTTTTAAAAAATACAAATCAACATATAGAAGCATGCTTGGAATTACCACTAACTGTTTAAAGGGCACACAAAGTGTTGAAATCAATAGGCTTGTCTTGCAAGCAGAACATTAGTTTAGATGATTAAATTGTTTGATTTCATATGGTATGTCATGCATGCATAATATGTCAAGGAAAAGATAGGTAATTCAGCAATCAAAACTATTTTGCTAGCTCTTAGTAGATAGAAAGAGACAAAGAGCAAACCAAATGATGAATAGGTGGAGCGTCAAATGTTCCAAATCAACCATTTATGCGCCCAACAATATCATGCACTTGGTTTGTAACCTTTTTTATATGCTTGCAAAATAGTAGTTTTCTTAGTGAAACTAGAATTTGTTCCAAAGCAAGGTCCATATATAATTGTTTGTAAACTATACAATAAGGGTGGGCTCCTTCAATTATGCAATAAGATCCCGAGGCTATTAATTTGACTCAATAATCATACTTAACTAGTGAAAACATTCTGACTAAAATTATGATGATGAAAGTCTAAAAGCTTGAATAGTATGAATAAAGACATGATATAACAACAATTTAGTGTTTAGCACTAAATACCGAAGATATGTCTGGCTGGAAATGTTGGAATTATGCCCTAGAGGCAATAATAAAGATGTTATTATTATAATTCTTGTTCATGATAAAGTTTATGTTCCATGCTAGAATTGTATTAAGCGGAAACTTTAATACTTGTGTGGTTTGTAAACAACACCGTGTCCATGGACTAGCTCATTGATCAATGATGGTTAAGGTTTCCTAACCATAGACATGAGTTGTCAATTGATAATGAGATCATATCATTGGGAGAATGATATGGTGGATAGACCCAAACAAAGCGAGCAATTAGATCGTGCGTCTTTTTGAAGCCTTGTGGGCTTTTCCTATGTCAAATATTGTATTCCTTAGACCATGAGATAATGCTTTGAGGTCATCAAACGTCATCCTATGAGAGGGTGATCATAAAGGTGTCTAAAATATCATTGGGTTGTATGTATCGAGATGGGATTTGTCCCTCCCAAGTCGGAGAGATATACTGCATGTGGTTAAGGAGTTAATCACAAAGTGATATCGGATTGGAACAAAAAAAGTACTTCTACGTGAACGAGATTGAACTAGGTATGATCGAATCTCGAGCAAGTAAAATATCGAGGGAATATATATATGGGATTGATTGAATCCACGGCATCGTGGTTCATCCGATATGATCATCGATGAATGTGTGAGTCAATATGGGTGCCTGCAACCGCTGTTGATTATTGATAGAAGATCATGTGCATATTCTCGAACCCGCAGGTCACACATAACGATCTCGACGCTAGGATAGATTGGATAATTGGTTTATGAATTTTTTTGAGTCTCGGATGGGATCCGGATATCACGAGAGGTTCGAATGGTCCGGAGAATAAGATTCATATAAGGCGTGCAGTTTTGGAGTTGAATTGTTCGGGTTAATCGGTATTGCTTAAGCTTCTAGAACCTTCCGGAAGGGACCAACGTGGCCCCACCTTCCGGGAGGGCATGGGCATATGAGGGAGTGTTATGGCGCTTTGGGCGGGGCACAAGGCCCCATAGGGCCCAGCCGATTCTAGAGAGATTTGACTCGTTTAAATCTCGGGATAGAATTTCTAGATAAGGGAGAGTTTAAATCGTTTAAACTAGAGATAGGATTTCTAGATAAGGAGAGTTTAAATTGTTTAAACTAGAGATAGGCTTGGAGGAGGGGCAGGGCTGGCCGCCTCTATATATAGAGGGGTGCGCCTCCCTACACACCTTCCTCCAAGCCCTAGCAGCCTTGCTACCTTCCTCTCTCCCTCCCGACTGCTTGTAGGCGAAGCCCAGCAGAAATTCTCCACCATATACACCACGTCGTGTTGTAGATCCAATCTATCTCTCCACCATACTCGCTGGTTCGAGGAAGGAGGAGACGCCGAGTCTTTGCGTGTGCATCTCACGGAGGCACCGCCACTTGTGGTGCTAGATCGGATCGGATCGGATCGCGAGGAGGAGAAGCGAGTACGACTACATCACCCACGTTCCGACGAACGTTCCGCTGTGCGAATCTTCAAGGGTATGAAGATCTAATCCAATCTCTCTCGTTGTTTGCATCTCCTAGATTAGATCTTGGCTTTCCCTCTGTTCGCTCCATAGAAAATTTTGATTTACTATGCCGCGAAACCCTTCAGGAAAAGCACACGTTTGATGTTTTTATGCATAGAGAAGAGATTTTATTTTGATATAGACTTAGGGCACGGGAAAGGGAAACTCAAAAGGGCTCATACACTTTAGGGACATCATTTCTTGTTGGCACATCAATTTGGAGTGGAACAACTTTATTATCAAAATTAGGATTTTCTTGAAGAAACTTTTCAAAGGCCAGAATATTTTGGGGTATTCCTTTGATCATGTCGAGTCTTTCAACACTAAGTACCACCTATGAAAAAAATCCTAGGTAAGTCCTTTAAGTTACTTAGCAAAAAGGAAAGGATGAACATGTTCTTATCTATTTCCAGGTGAGTTGTGTCATTAATATTTCTAAAAAAAATTGACTTCTGTCAACACCCGAATTTTTAATCCTAGATGCCTGTTATGCTATACATCGCAATCCCAGGATTACCATTTTTTGCGAAACATAACAGATTGGATATCACAGTAAATCATCCATTACAATCCATACATAAGGTCTTACTCAAATAAAGGATCTCATGATCCAGTCTTAATACAAATCAAGAAGCGGAATAACGTAATAGTAATGATAGCGTAGGAGAAGCTCCATCTTCAGGGTCACAGGCAATGCTGATGATGGGAGATGATCCTAGTTATCGTAACCTTCCTGCTGTTCGTCCTCCTGATAGTCCCCTTCATAGTCTGTCCACGGGAATAGCCAGGGACAAAGCGCAAACTAATACTAGCAAGTGAAGTGGTTTTGAGTAGGAAGTACTAGGCTCTAGGTTGTTTTGCAGAAAGCCAGATTTATCTCTACTGAGTTCAGAAGCAAAGAAAGCTAGTTAAAAGTTTTATAACACCTAAGTGGGAACTTGAATTTCATATCACAACCCTGTTGTGGTCAAGTCAAGTCATAAATCCTTTTCATAAGTCATTTCGAAAACAGCTGACGACGGAACAATATGGCCACTCCAACTGTCCATAACCGCGGACGCGGCTATTTGAATAGTTTGACACTCTACAGAGGTGGTACACTTTTACCACAACATTCGATACATCCGTCAGGAACAATCCTGAATCACCATACTCAGTATGCGGATAATCAATCCTAACCTTTAAATTACATGCCCTAGTATAGGCACCTCTCCTGTGAGTTTGGCCTCCCAACCATGACCAACTGTCATCTTGGGTACTGTACAGGTGGACAATATTCACAAGGTAGCCTCAGCTCAAACCTTGGCCGCAAGGGAACCCATACTAAGGTATATAAATTTCCAGTCAAGCCCTACCCAATTTTCGGGTATTGTGGTTGTACAGTAAAATTGGAATGATATCGCATCCAGACAACAATCAGTTTTATAAATGGCTAAGGCTCATGCCTTAATATTTTCATCATCAAAATCATCTGGTGTTCAAGAACACATGTCAAAACATTTCAGTAGAATGACTCATCATTCTAAGAGAAAATGACAAGGAACTACCACATTTGAGGCGGTGGTGTCAGAGAACTACCGACTTTGTCTTTTTTGTCTAAAAACTACCAACATTAGGGTTGTTTGTTGACACATAACACTGATCACTCCGTTTAACAGGGTTAAACCGGTTTCTGACAGATCGCGCCCACCAGTCAGGTCTACGTGGCAGAAAATTATGTCTAATGAGTGAGGTCTGAGGCAAAAATGGGGGGGGGGGGTGGGAGGGGGGGGGGGAATCTGGCTTTGACCCATCCCATGAAGCCCCGTCCCCGTGCCAGTGCCGCACCTGGCAGGCCACGCTCGCGTCGCCCACCGGAGCTGGCCGCCCCACTCCACGCGACCAAGCTTCGCCGACGCCGCTGCCGATGGGGGACCGCTCATCACCGTCCCTGCCCTAGTCGAGGAGGTCACCGGCGGTTACTCGTCGCCGTTGTGATTCCGACAACCTCATCCAGAGCAGCCGGCGACTGAGCGGAGGCAGAGCGGCGGGCAAGCTTCACAAGGGATGGCGCATGCCAGCTTCTCCTAGGGACGACACAGGCTATCTCCAGCCAGGTGCGGCGCATGCGAACTCCGCCCAGGTCCGGCGCGGGCAAGCTCCAGCAGGGACGGCGCAGGCGAGCTTCGCCCAGGGCCGGCACTGGATATCTCCGGCCAGGTGCGGCGCATGCGAACTCCGCCCAGGTCCGGCGCGGGCAAGCTCCAGCATGGACGACGCAGGCAAGCTTTGCCCAGGGCTGGCACGGACTATCTCCGGCCAGGTGCAGCGCATGCGAACTCCGCCCAGGTCCGGCGCGGGCAAGCTCTAGCAGGTACGACGCAGGCGAGCACGGAGAGTTCCCTCTTGCCGCTGTCCATGATCTGCTCAGGCTCACACATGGGGATGGACTGACTCGCCTGCACCCGAGGCCGCCGTCGAGCACGTAGGACGAGTGCGGCATCTCGGCGTAGGCGCAGCTAGCAGGGCGAGCGCGGCCTAGCTCCGGAGTGGGCGAGTTGTGGGGTGTGTGCGGCGGGAAGTGTGCAGGCAAGCTCCAACACAGGCGCAACCAGCTCCGGCACGGGCACATCGGCAGGAGTGCACGGCGAGGGAATGGCCAGTAGCGGCTCGACCAGTTCCGGCCCGGGCTCGGAGAGCTGCGCGAAGGAGATTAGTAGCAGAGTGGGCACGGGCAAGCACTGGCCAGCAGCGGGGTGGCCGAGTTCCGGCAGGCGCGTGCACGGGCAGCATGGTCAACGCCAGGAATTTTTTTCCTCTTCCCCTCAACCCAACCCCCTGGTTGCACTAATATTTTCCACGTGGACCTGACGTGTAGGCCCAACCGGTTAAAAATGTGGTTATCCCCTCTAAAACAGTCGATCAGTGCTATCTGTCGACAACTGACCCCAATGTTGGCAGTTCTTCGACAAAACGAGCAAAGATGGTAGTTCTCTGACACCGCCGCCTCAAATTTGGTAGTTTCTTGTCATTTTATCTCATTCTAAGGTTTTCATAATCAGTTTCACCAAGTATTCCCATCTAAAGTTGATCAAGTTTTATGCTTAGTACTAGCAACTACAAGTGAGGGTAAATACTAATGAAGGGTGGTGAACAAGTGTATCTTATGTAAGTTCAATTTCATGCCTCAGGATGACATCAAGATTATCTAACTTAGGCCAAGTTTTATGCTCTTTATTCTACCTTTAAATATCTTTCTAAAATCTACAAGTCACTAAATAAACTTTACTAGAAGGTTTTGATAAAGAAATAAAATACTAAGCTTGCAAATAAAACTAGGATTAGGTATCAAGTGGTGTAATCAAGGCATGCTTAATGCATTGCATAGATCATATAGTTTTCATAGTTACAAGTGTTAGCTTTCTCAGTTAATAGCTTGCCTTGTGCAGAGCAGTGGTTGAAGTTCTCCTCGACTTCTTCCTCGTAGTATTCTGCTTCTTCCTCGTATCCTTGGTCGATACTAGTACCTATAAATAAATATGAGGTACACAATCACTAAACAATACTTAACTAGTTCTATTTATCACACCAAGGTTTTCACTAGATGATCTAGTATCATCACAAACATTACAATCATTAAAGCACTTGTCTTATTTATTTTATTTTGGAAAAGTAATTTCTACTCATTGAAAAACTACTTAAGATTTAATATTCTCCAACTAAAACATGGGATCATGTTGACACATGTCATCACCACATATTTCAGTACATGGGAATGTGATATAAAGTGGTGTCACAATTTAATAAGGTTTAACCTTTTTATTTGAATTAATTAAAGTGGATAGAATTGCCCATGAGGCATTCTTTTATTACTTGTCCATTATTTTTGCAAGTAAACCTAGATATTTTTATATATTTAGAAAGGTCTAGTTAAATGTGATTTTTGAGAGTTGGAATCAACTCAAAAGCTTTTGTGGTTAAATTTTGAAAAATGTTTGAATGCAGAAAAGCTTCTGCCTTGTTATTTTTACTATAGGTGATCTACAATTCCAAATGAATTGAATCAAACGGGCTTGGATTAAGCATTCCACTATCTTTCTAACAAAATTGGTTTCATCCAATTTGGTTCAGTGAATCGATCTGGGTTGATTTTTGAATCTAGGTATAGAACTAGGTTTAAAACTAAATTGGAAAATATAAATTCAAACTAACTGGGTTGCGCGGGATGTTAACTGAGCCGGCCCATGGTGCATAGCGCACGCGCGGCGGAGTTTAAGTGAATGACTCCACCAGTCAGCGAGACGGTGGGTGCGAAGCGGTACGGGGTGATCTAGACTGCACGATCAAACTCTAATCCAACGGCTATAACCTATCGTCTCTGTCGGGCAACGCCGGCGAGATAGAACCCTAGCGTGGCCAGTGGAGGTCTACAGGGGCTCACCGGGGCTCAGGCGAGGGTCAGTGATGGGGGCGAACGACAAAGTCGACGACGGCAAACCTCCTGGTACCGGTGGATTCTCCTGGGGTGGCTCCAATCGCTGGCTCTTCTTCTCCTCCTCTGTGGCAGACTCCGGAAAAATTCTGGCGATGTGCTGCTCGCCTTGCTCCGGGAATGAGTGGGGGCGGTTCTGAGAGAGAGGGGAGTGATATGGTGTGAATAATTCGAGCGGGGTGGGTCCTATTTATAGTGCCAAGAGGGGACCAAAGGGCGCGGGTGGAGCTCGTCGTGGTCATCAGCACGGCGAGCTAAAGGCATGGGCGATGGTAGGGGGCAGTGCTTTGCTCCCTAGCGAAGCTCAACGGCATGGTTACGCGGCGTGGGGCGGTACGAGATGCTCGGAACACTTTGGTGCTCTAGGTGGGTCCGAGGGGAAGTTTTATGGCGCACGAGCTATCCTGGTCGCACAGCGACGAACGGGCGTGTCTGCGGGGTTGCTGGAGTGGTGGTGATCACGCTTGCAAGCAGCTAGGGAGGCGCACGGTCTATGGGCGTATGTCGAGGGTGGCACTCTGGCGTGCTCTCGTCATGGCGCATAGGCCTATGGCGCGGGTTTTCTAGAGTGGTCTAGTGGTTGGCAGGGCTCGAGCGCTGGACAGGGGGTGGCGGTGGACGGTGGTCAATGTCCCAGACAAGGTGGCTAGGCTTGGTGCTTCTCCAAGATTGCTGTCGACAGTGGGGTGGCAAGGTGAGCTCGGCTTGCTCACCATTGATGGAAATGACAAGCTCACAGTGGTGCTAGAGCTTGCTAACTAAGCTAGATGATCTACTAAATGTCTGTTGTGAGCTAGAGATGGAACAAGTTAGGCTTAATTCGCTACTCACTATAGTGTTTATGGTCTGTTTGTTTGGTGTTGGCAAGGTGTTTGATAGAATGGCCGAAAGAGATTCAAATTTGAATTTTTGGTTCAAACTTAGTGGGTGTACTACACTAGTAGAGAAAACCTTACCGTCAGCGCACCAAAATAGCTTATCCCGGCGAATTTGGGTTTGCCGGTGACCACCTTGTCGGCGGTAATGGCTTACCGCCAGCGCATAGGATGTTTGCCGGGGGTATCTGAATGTTAGCGCTGGCGAATCGGCATGTTCACCGGGGGTAGCTAAAGTGGCGCCGTCGAATCGTGCATGTGCGCAGGCGCTAGCTATACCCCTGGCGAACTAGCTGTTCGCCGGCATTATGTTGTTAGGCATTAAAAAAAGACTGATTCGCGTCTCCCGCTTATACTTCAATATTATATTAAGACAGATAAAGTACTGAGGATCAAACGAGTCTTATGGACAACAGTGCAGTAAGCATAATTTAGGACCACAAACATGACTTACGGATCAAACTTGAGGGTAACAAACCCACACACTCTACCTAGCTACACACAAGCTAAAAGGAAATCTACTCAAAGCAATTCAGGGCCAGTTAGCAACTGCAATACATACTAGGACAGCTCATAAAAGAAGCTACGAAACAGGTACCCAAGGATTACAAGTCTTTTAGTGCACAAGCATCTTTAAGAAATTAAGGTTCGCCACGTGACCTCTCTGATCAAACACCTTTATTTTGACCTCTCTGATCAAACACCTTTATTTTGACCTCTCTGATTAAACGCCTTTATTTTGCCAAACAAGTACAGTGACAAGAATCCAAGTTCAACAGCAAAAGAACCTGCAATGCAAATTTTGTAAACTACCGGCCGTTCACGCCAATTGGCCATAGAAAAACACTATTTGAATAAAACAAGGAGGTGATCTAGTTATTCACACTAACAACTTTAGAACTGAGATAAATACAGGTTTACCAGATAAACTACCTACTTTAAAGCATAGGGTTCCAAGCTATCATGTCAAGTCAAGGTTTATAACACTGGGAAAAGTGATGAGCCATTAAAATAAAAACTAAAAATAGGTATGCATAAATTTTTGAAAATCTATCTCAGATAGCTTTATCCATCAAAATCGCATCTAGGGTGAGAGTATAATTTCAGTTAACATCAGATAGGAGGGTTCAGTTAGTCCTTTCAGTTTGTAAATAACACCATGCAGTCAGTCATACTTCTGCTAAAACGATACGTTAACTCCTAATTAACATGCAAATTCAGACTGTACATCCTAAATGCCTAAACATTAGATCTCGTGAAGCAATGAAAAAATGACTAGAAGCCTAGTCAATCGCAATGGACAAGGAGCACACCAAGATAAGGTAGCAACAAAGAGTGTTGTTGCCAGCCACTCTTCACACAACCTGCTAACAACATATGGCTCGACAAGGTACTAATTGCTATACATATGGCTCGGCAAAGAATTTAGTTCAATTGACAAAGTACATGTGGATGTCAATGGATACATACTAACCTCGTCATTATCAACATGGTAGAACTTATGCTACTCTTTTGGCTCCAAGGCCACAGACACACAGGTAAGACCGGTGTAGAAGAGATCCATTGTGACCCATATGACAAGCTAATAAGCAAACTTGGCAGCTCTGCGAGTATGCGATAGGGTACAATAGATAAGGAGGTAGCAATTGATATTTGAATAACACCTTAAAGTAGCTAGAATTTGAAGAATTTATTATCAGAACTAAGTAACAAGCTAAAACTAATGTTTTCGTACGTGGAGCATTTTCTAGACATCCAAGAAAAAATGCATGTAAAAAAGGGAAATCAATGACGCACATCGCCGATGCCACGATAGACCCAGCAGCTCCAGTAAGAGCAAGCTTACGGTATCCTCAGTCCTGCAAACACACACACAAAATAAAGTCATTAGACCAATTGGACAATTTGTCGAGCACCTGACGTGCATAAACATTATCACAAACCCCATAAGTTAACCCATCACAACCTTCCTGCATAGAAGGTTCTAAGATGGTTGATGATGCTAAAACAATGAAGTGGTGTCTTAGCTAGCTAAGCATTCTACCAAACAGGACAAATACATCAGGCGAGCAGGTGTTGAGGACGCAAGAGAAGAGGCATAGTAAGTTGGTAAGGTCCAGATCTTGGGCGGTGGAGATGGCGGCGAGGAAGCAAGAGGTGGGGTGGGGCAGGAGGGACTCGCGGCTGGGAAAGTAGCAGGCGCATCCCATGGAGGACAAGTCCACCAGGACGCTGACGGGCATGGCGACCGCACGTGAGGAGGGGGGATTCATTCGAATTTGAACGGGAGAGAAGCAGGTGGGGTCGAAACCCTAAGCCTGCGTCTGCTTGCCCCAACGCTGTGTCGCATGCTTGTCGTGTCGCCGCCTTACCTGCTTGCCGCGTTGCCGCCTCGCCTGCAACCCGCCGCCGCCTTGTCTACAAACCACCGCCGCCGTCGGGACTGCTATCGACCGCCGCTCGCGAGGCGGAGAAGATGAGGAATGTATAGGGTTTGGGTGTGGCTGCCGTCGGGTGAGAATAGAGGTTTTTTTATGGGTCGAGGGGTGGTCGTGGTGGGAGTCTTGGACCTTGCCCATCTTATCCCCGTCGCGCCAACGCAACATTCGCCAGCGGTATCTGTGTTAGCGCCTGCGAATGCATGCTCGCTTCACCGGAGGTATGGCGCGGCCTATCTGGGTGGATGCAGCCCATGTTAGCCCCAGCGTATGCATGACGTATTCGCTGGGGTTATCCCTCGTAGCGCCGGGCACACAGTAGCAATTCGCCGGCAGTAGCACGCGACGGGCCTGGAAGATCTTACCGCCGGTGACTTTGGCCCGTGTTCGCCAGCGGTAAGGAGTGCTGCTATAAGATTTTCTCTACTAGTGCTAGTTACATACTAGGTAGTCTCTGGTTAGTTGGAAAGGTCAAGGGTTACTGGTTTGGTTGGTTTTTGAAAATGGGTGATCTTCACATATGTTAAAGATTCAATTTTGAATTGTCATTTCAATCCATTTTCCAAATGTTTCTGTAAGTTCGAAAGGTGGGCTTGTGTTCACTTTTACTTGGTCAATCAAGGGGTGAAAAAAATTGGAAATGTTTCTGTTTGAAATCTTGGACTAGAAACACTCAAAGTGGCCTAGTGAGCAAGATTGGCAAAAATGACCATTTGCTTTATTTGGTTTATTTTTGAGTTTCTCTTGATTTTTTCTACTTGGAAATGTTTTAGATGATTTTTTTTCATCTTTAAACCATTCCTTGCTATTTAGATCAATCACACAAGTCTATTCATGCATTCATACAATCATTACATACACACAAGCATTCATATGATTTAATTAACAAAAGTTTTTGTTAACCTTAATTTTGGTGATTGGAAATTGATAATCATTGTTCAATATTTTGGGATGTTACAAACCTTCCCTCCTTAAATAAAATCTTGTCCCGAGATTTGAGAAAGAAGAAAAAAGATACCTAGGAGTTAAAGAGATCGGGAAACTCCGTCTTGATGTGATCTTCTCGTTCCTAGGTAGCTTCTTCTTCAGTGTGGTTTCTCCACTGAATCTTGAGAAACTTGATGCTTCGGGTCCTGGTGGTTCTGAAAGATTCTTCCAAAATACGGATGGGTACTTCGGGGTACGTCAGGTATTTGTTGATCTCTATGGTGCGGTGATCAATGTTCTTGAAAACTTTAGTCTTCTTCGGGACTTCAAGGCATTTGCGAAGCAACGATATGTGAAACACATTGTGCACTGCTGACATCTCTTCTGGCAGTTCCAGTTGATATGATAATTCTCCTCGACGATTCAGAATCTTGAAAGGTCCGATATATCTGGGGGCTAACTTTCCTTTGAGCTAGAAACATTACATCCCTTTCAAAGGCAACACTTTGAGATACATGAAATCTCCGATATTGAAAGCGAGGTCTCGGCGTCTTTTGTCGGCATAACTCTTCTGTCTTGACTGGGCGGTCTTGAGGTGCTCACGGATCTTGTGAACCTTCTCTTCTGCTTCTCGTAGGATGTCGGGTCCGAAAATTCGTCTCTCTCCTACTTTCGACCAATTCAAAGGGGTACGACACTTCCTTCCATACATGAATTCAAATGGGGCCATTTACAAACTGGCTTGATAACTATTGTTGTAAAAAACTTCTATGAAAGGCAGACAGTCTTGCCATTTAGATCCATACTCTAGCACACATGCTCTCAACATATCTTCGAGTATTTTATTTACTCGCTCTGTTTGTCCATCTATCTGAGGGTGATAAGCTGTGCTGAAATCTAGTCTTGTTCCCAATCCTTCTTGGACTTTCTTCCAAAATCTTGAGGTAAACTTATTTCCTCAATCTGACACGATGTTCTTGGGGACTCCGTGCAAACCGACGATTCTAGCGATGTACAACTCCGCTAGCTTCGCACTCTGATAAGTGGTCTCGACAGGTAAGAAATGGGCAACTTTGGACAGTCTATCAACTATGAACCAAATAGAGTCATTTCCCCTACTAGAAGTAGGCAAACCAGTGATAAATTCCATTCCAACAGAATCCCATTTCCATTCTGAAATCTGTAAGGGTTGCAATAGTCCTGCGGCTCTCTAATGTCCTGCCTTGACTCTCTGACAAATATCACACTTGGCGATGTAGCTTCTGATTTCTCTCTTCATATTATGCCACCAAAATTGCTCCTTTAGGTCCAGATACATATTTGTTCCTCCGGGGTGGATAGAATAAAGGGTATCATGGGCCTCTTTCAAAATAGCTTCCTTCAACTCTGAATCTGCTGGTACACAGATACATCCTTTGTACCACACAACTCCTTCTTCATCTTCGGTGAATTCGGGTACTTTGCATGTACCGATGCGTCGTTTGATTCCGTCGATACTAGCATTTCCTTTGTGGGCCTCCTTGATCCGACTGATCAAAGTGGGTTGAAGTTCTATGCTAGACAAAAATCCTTCACTTACTAATTCCATTCTGAAACCTTCCATCTCCTTGTGCAAACTTGGTTGCTCCTTCAGAATCATGGAGTTCAAGCGGCACGACAATCTACTAACACTACTAGGAAAAGGGACGTTCGTGGCGCACATGAAAAGGGCATCCATGGAACACTGGCAGTGCGCCACTATCCTCGCGCTACGGCTATCTCTTACCCATAGCGCACTGCCTGGTGCACTATGGTTATATGGGGATAGGCGTAGCGCACTACCTGGTGCGCCACGGGTAGGGGTACAGAGTGCGCCACAGATGTGTTTTAAAAAAAAACAAAAAATGCAAAAAACACCCACGTTTTGAATTGCAAAAGCAATCGGGTCCGTGCGCCGCCATCGTGTCGCCTCGCCGGAGCATGGTCGTGGCCACGACCTACCACCGCAGGGAGGTGCGGGAGGCCGTGGCCGTGGTAGTCCTTGCTGACATCGAGGCAGTAGATGGTTGGAGAAAGGGAGGTAGGAAGAGAGGGAGGAAGAGAAGAAGAGAGGGAGGAAGGGAGGTAGGTGGGGAGAAGGAGGCCGACGTCGCTTGTCGTTGCTGCGAGGAGGAGGAGGCCGCCGTCGCCCGTCGTTGCTGCGAGGAGGAGGAGAAGGCCGCCTCTTGAAGGAGAGGAACAGGCCTAAATCAAGGACGCCGGAGCAAGGTGGCCAGAGATAGGTGAAGGGGAAGGAGGAGAAGGAGAAGGAGAAGGAAAAGGGAGAAGGAGAAGGGATAAGTAAAAGGGGGAGAGAAAGTTGAGGGGTAGGTGGGCGGGGTGGTGATTTAAATTTGAATCCTGCCCAAACTTATCCGTGGCGCACTAGGCGGTGGTGCGCTACAGGTAAGTTTCGCCTATTTTTTTTCTACAGGAAAAAACGGTCTTTTGACCGTAACTTTTTACTCTTTTCGAATTTTAAAAATGTAAATAATCGCTAAACTACCAACAGTCTTTGCGAGCGGATGCGAAATCTCGTTCTCATCATTTTGGTATATTATACGATATTTTTCGACATCATATGCAAAAGTTACGGCCATTTTACCGTGGCATGACTTTTTTTGCAGAAAAAATGGAAACTCATGTTTATTAATTTTCCTAGAAACTATACCACATTATCTACCTAAATATGAAATTATTTTATTTTTTGAAGTGTTTATCATTTTATTTTATTTTTTGCAAAGCCTAAAAAGGCGATCGAGGGGGGTGGAGTTGGTGCAGGGTAGTTATCCGTAGGGCACTAGGGCAAGATGCCCTACGACTAAGTTTACACATTCGTTGCGCACATGGCATAGTGCGCCACAGAACTTTCCACAACCGTAGCGCACATATCCCATGTGCGCTATGGGTATGTGGCATGCGGCTGGCAGGCCCCTGGCCCACACATATCTGTGGCACAGATACCCCATGTGCACCACGGTTGTTCTAGTTACTAGTAGGGCACTGCCCACAGGTGAGCCACGCCTATTTTACCCGTGGGGCACTTCAACCATGTGAGCCACGGATGTGCGGATTACCTATAGCCCTTTTCCTAGTAGTGTAAGGGCATCTGCTACCACATTGGCTTTACCGGGGTGATAGTAAATGTCCATATCATAATCCTTGATTAGCTCGATCCATCTTATTTGCCTCATATTAAGCTCCTTCTGAGTGAATATATACTTTAGGCTCTTGTGATTCGAATGAATCTCACAGCGGTTTCCCATCAGGTAATGCCTCCATGCCTTCAGGGCTAGAACTACGGCTGATAGTTCAAGGTCATGGGTAGGATAGTTCTGCTCATGTTGCTTCAGTTGTCTGGATAGATAAGATATAACTTTGCCTTCTTGCATCAAAACACATCCTAGACCGATCTTGGATGCGTCACAGTACACGTCAAACGGCTTCGTGATATCCGGCATGATCAGGATTGGGGCTGAAATCAATCATCTGTTGAGTTCTTAAAAACTCGCTTCACATTTGTCTGTCCATTCAAACTTCTTATCCTTCTTCAATAATTGGGTCATGGTTTGGCGATACTCGAGAATCCTTCTACGAACTCGCGGTAATATCTCGCCAATCAGAGAAATGCACGAACTTGGGTTTGAGTGATTGGGGACTTGCCAATCTTCAAAATCCTTCACCTTTGCAGGGTCAACGACAATTCCTCCGGCTGGTAAGATATGTCTGAGGAATCCTACCTCCTGTAACCAGAATTCACATTTTCTAAACTTGGCATACAACTGATGCTCCCTAAGGGTTCCAAGGATGGTCCTTAGGTGTAGCTCATGTTCTTATTTTTATTTGGAATAGATCAAAATGTCGTCGATGAAAAGAACGACAAACTTATCCAGGAAGTCCATAAAAATCTTATTCATGAGGTTCATGAAATAAGCGGGGGCATTGGTTAATCCAAAAGACATGATAGTGTACTCATATAATCCATATCTGGTGGTAAAGACAGTCTTTGGAATATCCTCTGCGCGAATCTTGAGTTGATGGTAACCAGTCCTAAGATCAATCTTAGAAAACACTTTGGCACCAGTCAACTGATCAAACAGGTCTTCTATCTTTGGAAGTGGGTACTTGTTCTTGATGGTGACATCATTCAACTTCGGATAATCCATACACAAACGATTACCTCCATCTTTCTTGTCCACAAATAAAACAGGTGATCTTCTGTAACACCCTCGGATCAGCCCTATGCAAGTTTTAGCGATTCCCGCCAAACCCGCATAGAAATGATTCAAAGGCGCCCACCAGGCACTATCGTGCGGGTGGAAAACGAAGTAATACCATTACACATTAGTCCACGATGAAACCCATAGAACGGATATATACAACACGACTCCATGAGTTAAGAATACAGATATACAATACAAAGATCCAAATCACCTTGAAAACGTTACAACATCCGACTACGGACAAGATGCAAATGGGGCTAAGATACCTGGAGAATAACCAATGGCGTCCATAACCCTGCCCAGGCCAAGCCGAAAGGGTAACCCTGCTAACAACGTCGTTCTCAAACCTGCTTAAACAAAAGGGGTGCCGACAAAGGGCAAAGGAAAAAGAGAGCGGTCAGTACTGAGGCCAGTACATGTCGAGTCATAGAATTCGGCGGTCCTCGTCTACATATGTAATGTGGACTGAAGAGGCAGAGCAGCATGTGCTAAACAACCTATAGAGACTTGATATAACTATCAGCTATCAAAGATGGATAAGAAAGACCTATTCGAAACCAACCTGATACTAACAACAAACAAACCCATCCTGGCGTTTCCCCCTCGAGACCAAACGAGGAAGTCGGACCGAGGATCTCACATAGTTGGTAGTTTTGGTTAACTAGTTTCAGCACTTACTAGTCATATATAGATAGCATGAGTCATCCTGATAACATAAGCAGTGGGCAGTTTTGGTTAACCATTCCATTGTAGTTGCAATACTTACTAGTCAAATACATATACCATGAGAAATTCAAAAACCCAAAAGTTGTTGGTACTTTTATTTAGCCATCCCGTTGTACTGAAGCTGATTACTAGTCATTTTAAAGTCAAATTTATAGCACTACTTCAGTTATAGTTGTCTATGATCGAGATACTGTGCTCCAAGTCGTCCATAACCGCGGACACGTCTTTCAGAAAGGTTTACCCTGCAGGGGGGCACAAATAGCAACACACACACACGATCAACCTCGAAAAAACCAAATGAAAACCCAACGAGGCATCATGACAAAGAAATCGCAAGGTTCATATAATATTCCAGGGGGCCACCCCACCAAGCTACCCGCGACGAAGTTGGCCAGCTCCAAAACGGACCTAGAGGTTTGTGCCAATGGTTGTAAACGACTGGGAACCCAAAAGTGTGACTGGGCTTGTCGATACCGCGAAAACATTCCACATTTGTTTCTAAACAGTGCAGGTGCTCCACGCGCAATAGTAAATAAAGCAGTAAAGCATGGCATAGTCATGGCATAAGTACATGATAGTAATAAAGCCCCAAACTACTTTGTGGCCCTAAGAAATAAGATATGACTCAAGCTCATGCTAAGGGGATTCATGGTCCCACATGCGGATTGTGTGAATAGTCAAGGAACAGGTATCAAGCACTCGGGGTCCTACGGAACACAAGTGTACGGTTAGAAACCAAATAACATCTAGCCCACCTATGCGTCTACATTATTTACCTACTTTCAGTATTAGTCATTAAACGGTAATTAAAGCCATGATCATCTCCAATATTAACACATGAGGCATTACTCCAACAACTGTGCAACATCGACGGCGCGAAGAATCACTTGCTTAAGTAACTATGACTCGCAAGGCCGACTATCTACCAAACAATAGGTAATAGGATGTGTCCATGGCAATATTGGCTACAAGGGATATCACGGGTACGAAAACTAAAGCATCGCAACACAGACAACAATAGATCAACATGAGGAAATAAAGACTATAAAAGTAAGATAGGTAGAAAGGGGGAGAATGCTCGCCTGGAAAACATTGCCGAAGTTTCATAACTGAAGAACTTGTCGAATATCACAACATCTCATCGTCCTATCCGGGAAGAAGCAAAACACTAAAAGAAACAAGTGATGCAACAATTACAACTAATGCGGAAGAATCGGCATGATCATGATATGATGCATGATATGGCAAGTTAATTATGCAAACTATGTCGAAAAGGTATTAGGGGCATAGCACATTGATGATATAGCACTTGTGAGGCATTATTAATAAGAAATTAGTTCCCAATTTTATTTATCATGTTTTCCTTGCATAAATAGTACTGATTATAAAAATGCTCTTAATGCATGATGCAAATGATAACATAGATATCATGGTTGGAGAAGTCTCGTCGTGCTGATCGATTTGGACATATTATTTACCGAATTCGGATTTACGGTTTTAAAGTTATGCAATTATTATAGGCATTTGTTACTATTTAATAATTCGAAAATTTTAAATTTCTCAAATGATATTATGAATGGCATAAACAGATTTATCATTAAAAACATATATTATTCAATTTATTTGTATTTATAAATTTAAATTGTTATTTAAGCAAATTATTAAAGAGGGGTCAAAGTCAAAGGTTTGAGTAGATGGAGTCAACTCTGGTCAAATTTGAAAACATGGTTGAACTCATATATTAAAAACATTCACTTTTCATTTTGAAAGTTTTTAAAAATTCAAATTATTTAAAAAGATATGAATTAAATTAGGATTATTCATTTTCTGAAATTTTTATTATTTAGAAAAGAATCTGGAACTTTTTGTAACGTGTCCACCTCAGCCACAATCAATGACTAGCGGGGCCGTTGGGCTGACTGGGCGCAGAGGAGGCGGTCGAGGCGGGGGTGACAAGTGGCACCATGAGGGACGGCGGGTTGAGGTTCTAAAAGAAGGAGGGGCTTTTTTAGAAAAGCTTTAGAAGGTTGTTGTCGAAACTGAATTAAGGCTGCGTTAAAACGGCCAGCTGATTCGATCTTCGGTTGACCATGGCGAGAAAACGACTGTGTATTTCGTAACACCATAAAAACAAAATACGGAGGTAATTGTAAGGGCTACACTTTTCATGTTTGGGGTTTCGCCGATGGAGGTCTGTAGATGCCGGTAACTTCAGATGAACAGTGGGTTCAGAAAGAAACGGGACAGTTTCAGAAATGCAGGTTTTTGGACCGAACTTCAGAAGATGATTTACAGAGCTTTGGATCATCAAATGGGGCATGGTTGGGTTTTATGGAAGGAGGGGAGGTAGGGCCACGATTTTTATTCAAGAAGATTCGTCGGAGAATCACTGTGTTTGTCGGAAACTTGCGGTGACAGAGGCGGTTAACACGATTCAGAACTGTGACAGATTGCAGCGTTTTTGGTTGATCTTAGGCGGAAGAAAACGAGGGCAACAGAGCTCGAATTGGATCTCCATTCGAACTGGTGTGAAGAAGGGACATAGGAGAACAAAATAGAACACGTAGATTCGTCGTATCTTGTCTATATCTCTCGGAAACTTGTCATGAGAAGATGGGTTTCAGCTGGGTTTCAGACTGGCGGATGATTTCAGAAATTGCAGAGACGAACAACAGACTTCGGGAGAGGATTCCAGGCGATGTATGGGTCAGTTTGATTAGTGGTTTTCTCCGGCGTGAAGAAGGATCTTTAGAGAACAACTTCCATGTTGAAGTTTTAGCTCGAGGAGACCTAGATCAACGGGAGAAGAAAGGGAACTGCGGGTACATTGGCGCATGGTGTCTCTGGCTGCAGTGGTGTGTTGGCGGGTCTGGGTGGGTGGCGCTGTATGGCAACGCAGAGGAAGGTACGAGGCCAGGGAGAGGAGATGGGAGCTCACCGTGGTAGGGCTGGGGACGTCTGGCTCGGCCGAAGGCAGAAGCGGACGGCAACGAGAGGGAGGAGGCCATGGCGACGCACAACAGACCATGTCATCCCTGGAGGCATTCGAGGCCTTTCTCCTTGCTCCTGGTGTCAAGAAGCCCCAAAAACTTCATGCACGACTCCTGGCAAGGCGTTTTGGCTATGGTGGCAGTGGATCGGCGGCTAGAGGGGGACAATCTTGGTTAGACATGGGCATAGGCTTGTTGCTTGGGGAAGGAGGAAGGCAGGCATCGATTCTGATCTGGATCGAGATGGTGGGGATGGTGGCATATAGAAGATGCTCAGCATGTGGTTGTAGATAAGAGCATCTCCACTCGGCTACCCAGGAGGCCGATCCGGACGCCGAATTTCGGTCCGGACGACGAAAATTGGCCCAGTCACGTACCCAAGGACCTGTTTTCGTCCGGATTTCAGCGTGTTTTGGTCCGGCCTACCCAGGCCGAACCCAGGATCCTGGGTACGCCCTGAGAACGCCGGACGAAGCAAATTCGACGAGTGGACCCGCCTAGTCAGCATATATTCGCCCTTATTCGCTCATATTCGCCCAAATTTTGCCCATATTCGTCCAAAGTTCGCCCATATAGACCATATTCGTCCAAAGTTCGTCCATGTAGACCATATTCGCACAAAGTTCGCCAAAAATTCGGACATATTCGCCCAAATTTTGGGCATATTCGCCCAAATTTCGCCCATATAGACCAGATTCGCCCAAAGTTCGCCCAAAATTCGGGCATATTTGCTCAAAGTTCGTCCGTATAGACCAGATTCGCCCAAAGTTCGCCCAAAATTCGGGCATATTCGCCCAAAGTTGGTCCGTATCGACCATATTCGCCCAAACTTCGCCCATATAGACCAGATTCGCCCAAAGTTCGCCTAAAATTCGGGCATATTTTCTCAAAGTTCGTCGGTATCGCCCATATTCGCCCAAAACCGCTTATATTCGCCCAAAGTTCGCCCAAAGTTTGCCGAATTTTTTTAAATTTTAGCCAAACGTGGGAACTCGCTTGGGTACGCGAGTGGGAAACTGGGCGTACACAGGACGAAATAAAGCTCCGTCCGGCCAAAAAAAGGTCCGGATTTCGGCCTGGGTTCGCCCAACGAGTGGAGATGCTCTAAGGAGGAGAAGGGAGGGGAAGAGCACATGGTGTGTCTCACCTTTTTCACAAGAGAAGGAGGGCTCGGGAGGGGGGTTTCTTCTCTCTAGCTTTGTTGCTCCATGGGAAAGATATGAGGGGACCAGGGCATGTGGATGGTAGTGGGGTTTTAGCCAAAAGAAGAAAAGAGGGGGAGAGGCATGTGGTGTGGTGTGTTTGCATACATGCACAAGGGTGCATAACATTGCCCATGGCTAAGATGGGGTGGGGATGTGGTGATGGTTAGATAGAGTAGATGGTTAGGTTTGATTTTGATCTAAGCATAGGTTCAAGCTCCAATGTTTGCAAACAACTCACAAAAGAAAAGAAATGAAGAAGAGGAAGGTGGAGAGTTTTATATTGCATGTGACATGCATGTACCGTGTTGACAAAAATGGTGAAACCCATTTGGGTTAATGAATGGAAGTAAGAAGATAAATAAATATAGCAATGATACCAAGATTTAGAGAAAGTACAAAACACATGGCTTTTATAGAATGGTTTGGATAAAACCAATATATGACCATGAGTAGATGAATAGTAGGATCCATACAACTATGTATGTGGGCTAGAATTAAATCTAAAAACAAATGAATATGCCCACATACATGTATATGGTAGAATGAGGATGTGATCACATGGAAGTTGATATGAACAAGTTAGTAGGTGGAATGATTTTAAAAGATATGCCCTCAAATCAAATTGGGCATCTAGCATATATCAAAAACCAAACTAAAATATATCAAGAGGCAAATACAAGTAATACAATATAAATGCATATGGGATAAGAACAACAAAAAGGGTTTTATATGATGCTCAATTGCAATGTGACATGATGAGATGAACATGATATAATGATAATGCAATAAATAAAATGTAGGAAGTAGCAATATATAGACTAGGCAAGTAGCATTACAATTTTTAGACAATTGGGATGCTACAACTCTCCCCCGCTAAACAAGAATCTCGCCCCAAGATTCCTAGAAAAGAAATCTTCATGATCCCATGTAGCTCCTTCAGGGGGATGGTGTGGCGACTACGCCTTGACAATCTTGTCGAGAGAACACTCCGGCGAACAAACGACAAAGGTAAAGGTCTCAACAGATAAATCCACCTCTAACTTTGATAGAAGGAGATAAAAGATGCATTCTAATCCACTTCAATGTACAAGAGCAAACATAATGAGTAGTCGGCATGGGGGACAATCCATCATGCATCCAAACTATTACTCCGCACGTTCAGTAGAAAACCGTGCACCCCATTCTCGGATTTAGACTGAAGATCTTGACAAGCGACGTTCAGAACAAAGGGCTGATGCTGGATATTTATAGGATCTGATGGAGATGATGTCATCATGTTGGGAAACTCCGGGAGATACAAAGAAAAAATGATTGAATTTTCGGTCCATTGAAAGATACAACAGACAAAAATTCCTCGGATAGCATGAAGACCAGATGTCAAAGCACTGTTACAAGAGGTTAGAAACGAAACCCTGAAGGTACGATGGAAACCCAACCACGAGAAATGATACACTCGAAGGAAAGATAAGGGGGATAGATTCAAAACACGTGAAGGTAAGAGGAGAATAGCAGAGGGGTAAGGAGTAAAAACAGACCTAATCAGATTTATCCACCCGATTTTATTTGACACTCTACAACGTCCGTTAGAAAGGTTATCCTACAGACCAGTGGGGTATCGTAACCGATGAGCTCTGATACCACTCTATAACACCCTCGGATCAGCCCTATGCAAGTTTTAGCGATTTCCGCTAAACCCGCATAGAAATGATTCAAAGGTGCTCACCAGACACTATCGTGCGGGTGGAAAACGAAGTAATACCATTACACATTAGTCCATGATGGAACCCATAGAACGGATATATACAACACGAGTCCATGCGTTAAGAATACAAATATACGGTATAAAGATCCAAATCACCTTGAAAACGTTACAACATCCGACTATGGACAAGATGCAAATGAGGCTAAGAGCCCTAGAGAATAACCAATGGCATCCATAACCCTGCCCAGGCGAAGCCGGAAGGGTAACCCTGCTAACGACGTCGTTCTCAAACCTGCTTAAACAAAAGGGGTGCCGACAAAGGGCAAAGGAAAAAGAGAGCGGTCAGTACCGAGGCTAGTACAAGGCGAGTCTTACAATTCGGTGGTCCTCGCCTACATAGGTACGGTGGACTGAAGCGGCAGAGCAGCATGTGCTAAACAACCTATAGAGACTCGATACAACTATCGGCTATCAAAGAGGGATAAGAAAGACCTATTCGAAACCAACCTGATACTAACACCAAACAAACCCATCCTGGCGTTTCCCCCTCAAGACCAAACGAGGAAGTCGGACCGAGGATCTCACATAGTTGGTAGTTTTGGTTAACTAGTTTCAGCACTTACTAGTCATATATAGATAGCATGAGTCATCCTGATAACATAAGTAGTGCGCAGTTTTGGTTAACCATTCCATTGTAGTTGCAATACTTACTAGTCAAATACATGTACCATGAGACATTCAAAAACCCAAAAGTTGTTGGTACTTTTATTTAGCCATTCCGTTGTACTGAAGCTGATTACTAGTCATTTAAAGCCAAATTTATAGCACTACTTTAGTTATAGATGTCTATGATCGAGATACTGTGCTCCAAGTCATCCATAACTGCGGACACGTCTTTTAGAAAGATTTACCCTGCAGGGGGGAACAAATAGCAACACACGCACGATCAACCTCGAAAAAACCAAATGAAAACCCAACGAGGCATCACGACAAAGAAATCGCAAGGTTCATATAATATTCCAGGGGGCCACCCCACCAAGCTACCCGCGACGAAGTTGGCCAGCTCCGAAACGGACCTAGAGGTTTGTGCCAACGGCTGTAAACGACTGGGAACCCGAAAGAGTGACCGGGCTTGTCGATACCGCGAAAACATTCCACATTTGTTTCTAAACAGTACAGGCGCTCGACGCGCAATAGTAAATAAAGCAGTAAAGCATGGCATAGTCATGGCATAAGTACATGATAGTAATAAAGCCCCAAACTACTTTGTGGCCCCATGAAATAAGATATGACTCAAGATCATGCTAAGGGGATTCATGGTCCCACATGCGGATAGTGTGAATAGTCAAGGAACAGGTATCAAGTACTCGGGGTTCTACGGGACACAAGTGGACAGTTAAAAACCAAATAACATCTATTGCCCACCTGTGCCTCTGCATTATTTACCTACTTTCAATATTAGTTATTAAACGGTAATTAAAGCCATGATAATCTCCAATATTAAACACGAGGCATTACTCCAACAACTGTGGAACATCGACGGCGTGAAGCATCACCTGCGTAAGCAACTACGACTCGCAAGACCGACTATCTACCAAACAATAGGTAATAGGATGTGTCCATGGCAATATTGGCTACAAGGGATATCACGGGTACGAAAACTAAAGCATTGTAACACAGACAACAATAGATCAGCATGAGGAAATAAAGACTATAAAACTAAGATAGGTAGAAAGGGGAGAATGCTCGCCTGGAAAACATTGCCGAAGTTTCATAACTGAAGAACTTGTCGAAGCTCACAACTCATCATCCTATCCGGGAAGAAGCAAAACACTAAAAGAAACAAGTGATGCAACAATTACAACTAATGCGGAAGAATCGGCATGATCATGATATGATGCATGATATGGCAAGTTAATTATGCAAACTATGTCGAAAAGGTATTAGGGGCATAGCACATTGATGATATAGCACTTGTGAGGCATTATTAATAAGAAATAATTAGTTACCAATTTTATTTATCATGTTTTCCTTGCATAAATAGTACTGATTATAAAACTGCTCTTAATACATGATGCAAATGATAATATAGATATCATGGTTGAAGAGGTCTCGTCGCGCTAATCGATTTGGACATATTATTTACCGAATTCGGATTTATAGTTTCAAAGTTATGCAATTATTATAGGCATTTGTTACTATTTAATAATTCGAAAATTTTAAATTTCTCAAATAATATTATAAATGGCGTAAACAGATTCCTCACATTTTTCTGATTCAAAAACATATATTATTCAATTTATTTGTATTTATAAATTTAAATTGTTATTTAAGTCAAATTATTAAAGAGGGGTCAAAGTCAAAGGTTTGACTTGATGGAGTCAACTCTGGTCAAATTTGAAAACATGGTTGAATTCATATATTAAAAACATTCACTTTCATTTTGAAAGTTTTTACAAATTCAAATTATTTAAAAAGATATGAATTAAATTAGGATTATTCATTTTCTGAAATTTTTATAATTTAGAAAAGAATCTGGAACTTTTTGTAGCGTGTCCACCTCAGCCACTGTCAATGACTGGCGAGGCCGCTGGGCTGACTAGGCGCCGAGGAGGAAGTCGAGGCGGGGCTGACAAGTGGCACCAAGAGGGACGGCGTGTTGAGGTTCTAAAAGAAGGAGGGGCTTTTTTTTAGAAAAGCTTCAGAAGGTTGCTGTCGAAACTGAATTAAGTCTGCGCGAAAACGGCCAGCTGATTCGATCTTCGGTTGACCATGGAGAGCAAACGACTGCGTATTTCACAATGCCGTAAAAACAAAAGACAGAGGTAATTGTAAGGGCTACACTTTTCATGTTTGGGGTTTCGCCGATGGAGGACTGTAGACGCCGGTAACTTCAGATGAAAAGAGAGGATTCAGAAAGAAACGGGACAATTCCAGAAACGCAGGTTTTTGGACCGAACTTCAGAAGATGATTTCGAGAGCTTTGGATCATCAAATGGGGCATGGTTGGGTTTTATGGAAGGAGGGGAGGTAGGGCCATGATTTTTATTCAAGAAGATTCGTCGGAGAATCATTGTGTTTGTCGGAAACTTGCGGTGACAGAGGCGGTTAACACGATTCAGAACTGTGACAGACTGCAGCGTTTTTGGTTGATCTTAGGCGAAAGAAAATGAGGGCAACAAAGCTCGGATTGGATCTCCATTGGAACTGGTGTGAAGAAGGGACATAGGAGAACAAAATAGAACACGTAGATTCGTCGTATCTTGTCTATATCTCTCGGAAACTTGTCGTGATCAGATGGGTTTCAACTGGGTTTCAGACTGGCGGATGATTTCAGAAATTGCAGAGATGAACAACAGACTTCGGGAGAGGATTCCAGGCGATGTATGGGTCAGCTTGATGTGTGGTTTTCTCTGGCGTGAAGAAGGATCTTCCGAGAACAAGTCCCATGTTGAAGATTTAGCTCGAGGAGAAGGATTAACGGGAAAAAGCAGAAGAAAAGGGAACCTGCGGCTGCCGCTGTGCGCGTGGTGTCTGCTGGCTGCAGGTGGTGTGCGCGTCGGGTGCGCGGCTGGCGCGGAAGCTGCAGCGCGGGCTGGCAATGCAGAGGAAGGTACGAGGCCAGGGAGAGGAGACAGGAGCTCACCATGGTAGGGATGGGGACGTCTGGCTCGGCCAGAGGCAGAAGAGGACGACGATGAGAGGGAGGAGGCCATGTCGACGCACAATAGACCATGTTATCCTTGGAGGCATTCGAGGCCTTTCTCCTTGCTCCTGGTGTCAAGCAGCCCCAAAAACTTCATGCGCGGCTCCTGGCAAGGAATTTTGGCTATGGTGGCAGTGGATCGGCGGCTAGAGGGGGACAATCTTGGTTAGACATGGGCATAGGCTTGTTGCTTGGGGAAGGAGGAAGGCAGGCATCGATTCTGATCTGGATCAAGATGGTGGGGATGGTGGCGTATAGAAGATGCTCAGCTGGTGGTTGTAGATAAGGAGGAGAAGGGAGGGGAAGAGCACATGGCGTGTCTCACCTTTTCACAAGAGAAGGAGGGCTCGGGAGGGTGGTTTATTCTCTCTAGCTTTCTTGCTCCAAGGGAAAGAGATGTTGGGACCAGGGCATGTGGATGGTGGTGGGGTTTTAGCCAAAAGAAGAAAAGAGGGGGAGAGGCATGTGGTGTGGTGTGTTTGCATACATGCACAAGGGTGCATAACAATGCCCATGGCTAAGATGGGGTGGGGATGTGGTGATGGTTAAATAGAGTAGATTGTTAGGTTTGATTGTGATCTAAGCATAGGTTCAAGCTCCAATGTTTGCAAACAACTCACAAAATAAAAGAAATGAAGAAGAGGAAGGTGGAGAGTTTTATGTTGCATGTGACATGCATGTACCGTGTTGACAAAAATGGTGAAACCCATTTGGGTTCATGAATGGAAGTAAGAAGATAAAGAAATATAGCAATGAGACCAAGATTTAGAGAAAGGACAAAACACATGGCATTTATAGAATGGTTTGGATCAAGCCAATATATGACCATGAGTAGATGAATAGTAGGATCCATACAACTATGTATGTGGGCTAGAATTAAATCTAAAAACAAATGAATATTCCCACATACATGTATATGGTAGAATGAGGATGTGATCACATGGAAGTTGATATGAACAAGTTAGTAGGTGGAATGATTTTAAAAGATATGCCCTCAAATCAAATTGGGCATCTAACATATATCAAAAACCAAACTACAATATATCAAGAGGCAAATACAAGTAATACAATATAAATGCATATGGGATAAGAACAACAAAAAGGGTTTTATATGATGCTCAATTGCAATGTGACATGATGACATGAACATGATATAATGATGATGCAATAAATGACATGTAGGAAGTAGCAATATAGACTAGGCAAGTAGCATTACAATTGTTAGACAATTGGGATGCTACATCTCCATGACGACGCACTTGGTTGAATCAATTCTATCTCCAGCATAGCATCAAGTTGCTTCTTCAGTTCCACTAATTCAGACGGGTTCATACTATACGGTCTCTAGGCTATGGGTCCGGTCCTAGGGATTAGTTCAATGATAAACTCAATATCCCGATTTGGGGGCATACCTGGTAAAACATCTAGAAATACATCGGGGTATTCACAGACTATTCTGACTTGGTCAATGGTTGGCTAGGCTAGAATCTTGTTGCACTTGAATTGAAGGGGCAAGGTTTCAGATACATGCTCTACTGATATTCCAGCTGTACTGGTCATGGTTATGGCTTTCTTGGCACAGTCTATTTATCATTTATGTTTCTACATCCAATCCATTCCTAGTACTATTTCCAAACCTTTTGTTCCAAGTACTATTAGATTAGCATAAAAATCTATGCCATGGATTCAGATAGGTACAACTTTGCAAATTTGTCTAGCTTTGGTGGTTGAACCAGGTATTTGAACTATCATAACATGCTTCAATTTGGTGGGTTGAATCTTACTAGTGCATGCAAATTCTTTGGTAACAAATGAGTGCGATGCTCCAGAATCAAACAACACTCTGGAAAGTACAGAGTTAATAGAAAACATACTCAGCACGACATCTGGCGCTTCTTGAGTTTCTTCAGCATGCATGAGAAATAGACGGCCATTGCGGTTGAGCGAGTTCCCTGGGGCAAACCTTCTTCCAGGCTGAACACGGCGCTGCTGCTGAGCTGGGGCATTTGCATTAGGGGCTGCGGCAATCTTCTTGGGACACTCATTGGAATAGTGACCCTTGGTTCCACATTCATAACAAGTCACCTGAGACTTGTCCTTTGCTGCAATAGGCACAACATTGCTTCCAGTTCTTGGGGCAGTGTTGGTGTTGGTGGCGACATTGTTGTTGTTGAACTTGGGTGGTGCACGGTTGAAATTACTGGGGTTGCCGGGGTTGTTGTGATTTCCTCCGGGCCTTGGGTTTCCTCCTCCACGGTTGGGGTAGGTTGGACGGTTCATCGGGGGTTTGTTGGTTCTTGGGGCAAATCCTGGAGATGGATTGGGGCGATACTTTGGGGTATGATGGGTTCCTGGTTGATGCATCATGCTACGCTTGCGGTTCTCATTGGCTTGGTTGATCTTGCCTTCCATCTGAATGGCGGAATCCACTAATTCTTCAATATCAGCAAATGTGATATTGACTAACACTATCTGCATCTCATCATGCAGACCATTCAGGAATCTATCCTTCTTCTTGGCTTCAGTATCGATCTCATCCAGTGCATACCTAGCCAATGACAAAAATTTGTCACGGTACTCAACTACGGTCATTCTCCCTTGCTTCAGTTCTCTGAATTCGTCTCTCATCCTCTTGATCAAACCCGGTGGCACATGTGTTCTGCTAAACTTGATTTTGAACTCTTCCCAAGTCATCATCTTACCTCCATTCATGGCGCGAACGCTGTTCCACCATGCTCTTGCATCTCCAGCCAGATAGTGGGTGGCAAACAGTACTTTCTCATTGGCCTCCACTCCTGCAACTTCTAAGTTGTTCTCCATGGTTTGCAGCCAATCATCGGCATCGAGGGGCTCTTCAGACTTAGTGAAAAATGGGTGGATTGGTGTTCTGGAAGTTCTTGAGCTTGGATCCATGGTTGTCCTGGTTTCCATGGCCTTGATTGTTGTTGGCCATCTGAGCGATGTGATGAAGGGTGGCTAAGTTGGCTTGACGTTCTGCTCTTTCAGCTTCGCAGTCCGAAACCAACATTTGGAAGATCTACAACACGGGTCTGGGGATGAACTTCTTCCTCCGCGAGGCATCTGAAGATTGAGATAGATCATAAGAAAAGAGGGAAATTTCTAAGGTTCAGGGTTTTTGAAAAGTTTTCAAAGTTTGACTCAGATTTTTCTAGCAACTTCCTTTTCATTCATTCATCACACATCATAAAACACACACCACAACAAAAGAAACAGATGGTATTAAGAACCATTCTGGGAGACTATGATACAATGGGACCGGATACAACTCACTGACGCTAGTGCTCAAGTGCTACTATTCCTCGGAGTCGGTGTCCTCCTCCTCCTCATCATCATCATCATCATCAATGAAGGCGAAATCATCCTCATCGGTGAAGAAGTCCATGGCCTGGTCCTCTAGAAAGTCATCATCATCACTGAGATAGGAGTAGGGGTCTATGGATATCCTCCCCTGCATTATCCCTCTCCTCAAGCTGCATATCCCTCTCGTGGATGGTATCCTCCAAGTATGTGATCCTGTGGCGGAGACAGGCAATGATGCGCTCCTTCTTGTCAACATGACGACAACGATATTGGCGATCCTTCACCAGCATGGTGATGGTCTGATCCTTCTGGGCGGCGATGGCAGACTTGTCATTGGCGTAGGAACGGGCATTGCCCAACTCCTTCTGCTGGTCATACATCATGAATATGAGGTGGTCCACTTGGTTCTTCATCTCGGGGTGATATGGTGCCTCTAGTGGCTGTCCCATAGCATCACGGCCTTGGGAAGAACTCAAAACGGGTACCCTTGATCTGGTTGATACTCTGCCCACACAGACGGGCAAGAGCTTCCTACATGGCCCTGGCAAGTCCATCTAGCCAGTTGTTCTCTCTAATGGTGAACTGAATTCCCTCCGAGGTGAGGGCTTCAATCTTTCCTCGAAGACTTGCAACAATTAGCCATTGCAACTCCTCTCCTTCCTGATCGTTTAGCTGAGCTCCTAATAACTCGGGGTGTGGACGCTCTAGCATTTTCGACAGCTGGTCAAAGTCACGCTCAAAGATGAGGTATCCTCCATTCCCTAACTGATAGAACTTGTTATACTTCACGTCCATCCATAAGAATATAGGATGAATAAGTTAGTAGAGTGATCAAGTGTGTCAAATTTTAGGTAAGTTTGCAAGAATTTTTGGAGAACGTGAATTTTCATGAAAGAACCTAAGTGATAAGAATGAGAATAAGTTTTCATGAATACTCACTTCTTTGGTTTTGAAAATAAATTTTTAATCCAAACGTCCATTCTGAACTAGGGTCTCCTATGGTCAGGATGGCTCTGATACCAACTTGTCAACACCTGGATTTTTAATCCCAGATGCCTGTTATGCCATACATCGCAATCCTAGGATTACCATTTTTGCGAGACATAACAGATCGGATATCACAGTACATCATCCATTACAATCCATACATAAGGTCTTACACAAATAAATGATCTCATGATCCAGTCTTAATACAAATCAAGCAGCGGGATAACATAATAGTAACTATAGTGTATTCAAAGCTCCATATTCAGGGTCACATGCAATACTGACGATGGGAGATGATCCTAGTTGTCGTAACCTTCCTGTTGTCTGTCCTCCTGATAGTTCCCTTCATAGTCTGGCCACAGGAATAGCCAGGGACAAAGCCATGAGTACTCTTTAAGTACTCGCAAACTAATACTAGCAAGTGAAGTGGTTTTGAGTAGAAAGTACTAAGCTCTACGTTATTTTGCAAAAAGCCAGATTTATCTCTACTGAGTTCAGAAGCAAAGAAAGCTAGTTGAAAGTTTTATAACACCTAAGTGGGAACTTGAATTTCATATCACAACCCTGTTGTGGTCAACTCAAGTCATAAATCCTTTTCATAAGTCATTTTGAAAACAGCTGACGACGGAACATTGTGGCCACTCCAACTGTCCATAACCGCGGACGCGGCTATTCGAATAGTTTGACACTCTGCAGAGGTGGTACACTTTCACCACAACGTTCGATACATCCGTCCGAAACAATCCTGAATCACCATACTCAGTATGCGGATAATCAATCCTAACCTTTCAATTACACGCCCTAGTATAGGCACCTCTCCTGTGAGTTTGGCCTCCCAACCATGACCAATTGTCATCTTGGGTACTGCACAGGTGGACAATATTCACAAGGTAGTCTCATGTCAAACCTTGGCCGCAAGGGAACCCATACTAAGGTATATAAATTTCCAGTCAAGTCCTACCCAATTTTCGGGTATTGTGGTTGTACGATAAAATTGGAATGGTATCGCATCCAGACAACAATCAATTTTATAAAGGGCTAAGGCTCATGCCTTAACATTTTCATCATCAAAATCATCTGGTGTTCAAGAACACATGTCAAAACATTTCAGTAGAATGACTCATCATTCTAAGATTTTCATAATCAGTTTCACCAAGTATTCCCATCTAAAGTTGATCAAGTTTTATGCTTAGCACTAGCAACTACAAGTGAGGGTAAATATTAATTAAGGGTGGTGAACAAGTGTATCTTATCTAAGTTCAATCTCATTCCCTAGGATGGCATCAAGATTATCTAACTTAGGCCAAGTTTTATGCTCTTTATGCTACCTTTAAATATCTTTCTAAAATCTACAAGTCACTAACTAAACTTTACTAGAAGGTTTTGATAAAGAAATAAAATACTAAGCTTGCAAATAAAACTAGGATTGGGTATCATGTGGTGTAATCAAGGCATGCTTAATGCATTGCATAGATCATATAGTTTTCACAGTTGCAAGCGTTAGCTTGCTCAGTTAATAGCTTGCCTTGTGCAGAGCAGTGGTTGAAGTTCTCCTCGGCTTCTTCCTCGTAGTATTCTGCTTCTTCCTCGTATCCTTGGTCGGTACTAGCGTCTATAAATAAATACGAGGTACACAATTACCAAACAATACTTAACTAGTTCTATTTATCACACCAAGGTTTTCACTAGATGATCTAATATCATCACAAACATTACAATCATCAAAGCACTTGTCTTCTTTATTTTATTTTGTAAAAGTAATTTCTACTCATTGAAAAACTACTTAAGGTTTAATATTCTCCAACTAAAACATGGGATCATGTTGAAAAATGTCATCACCACATATTTCAGTACATGGGAATGTGATTTAAAGTGGTGTCACAATTTAATAAGGTTTAACCTTTTTTATTTTAATTAATTAAAGTGGCTAGAATTTCCTATGAGGCATTCTTTTATTAATTGTCCATTATTTTTGCAAGTAAACCTAGATATTTTTATATATTCAGAAAGGTCTAGTTAAATGTGATTTTTGAGAGTTGGAATCAACTCAAAAGCTTTTGTGGTTGAATTTTGAAAAATGTTTGAATGCATAAAAGCTTCTGCCTTGTTTATTTTACTATAGATGATCTACAATTCTAAATGAATTGAATCAAACGGTCTTGGATTAAGCATTCCAGTACCTTTCTAACAAAATTGGTTTCATGCAATTTGGTTCAGTGAATCGACCTGGGTTGATTTTTGAATCTAGGTACAGAACTAGGTTTGAAACTAAATTGGAAAATTAAATTCAAACTAACTAGGTTGCGCGGGATGTTAAATGGGCCAGCCCACGGTGCATAGCGCACGCGCGGGGGATTTTAAGTGAGTGACCCCACCAGTCAGCGAGACAGGGGGTGCGAAGAGGTACGGGGTGATCTAGACCGCACGATCAAACTCTAATCCAATGGCTGTGACCTATCGTCTCTGTCGGGCAACACCGGCGAGAAAGAACCCTAGCGCGGCTAGTGGGGGTCTACGGGGGATCACCGGGGATCAGGCGAGGGTCGGCGATGGGGGCGAACGACGAAGTCAACGACGGCAAACCTCCTGGTACTGGTGGCTTCTCCTGGGGCGGCTCCAATCGCTGGCTCCTCTTCTCCTCCTCTACGGCAGACTCCGGCAAAATTCCGGCGATGTGTTGCTCGCCTTTATCCGTGAATGAGTGGGGGTGGTTCTGAGAGAGAGGGGAGTGAGATGGTGTGAAGAATTTGAGCGGGGGTGGCCTCTATTTATAGTGCCAAGAGGGGACCAAAGGGCGCGGGTGCAGCTCATCGTGGTCGTCGACACAACAATCTAAAGGCATGGGCGATGGTAGGGGGCGGTGTTGTGCTCCCTGGCGAAGCTCAATGGCATGGTTACACGGCGTGGGGCGGTGTGAGACGGTCTGAACTAGGCGGTTCTATGGGCGGGTCCGATGGGAAGTTTTACGGTGCACGGGCTGTCCTGGTCACGTGGCGACGAACGGGCGTGTCTGCGAGGTTGCTGGGGTGGTCGTGATCACGCTTTATAGCGACGAGGGCGGCGCACGGTCTGTGGGCGTGTGTCAAGGGTGGCGCTCAGGCGCGCTCTCGGCATGGTGCAGAGGCATAGGGCTCGATCGCTGGACAGGGGGTGGCGGTGGACGGTGTTCAATGTCCCAGATAAGGTGGCTAGGCTTGGTGCTTCTCCTAGCTTGTTGTTGATAGTGGGATGGCAAGGTGAGCTCGGCCTGCTCACCGTTGATGGCAATGGCAAGCTCATAGTGGTGCTAGAGCTTGCTAACTAAGCTAGATGATCTACTAAATGTCTGTTGTGATCTAGAGAGGGAACAATTTAGGCTCAATTCACTGCTCACTATAGTGTTTATGGTTTGTTCGTTTGGTGTTTGCAAGGTGTTTGATGAAATGGCCGAAAGAGATTCAAATTTGAATTTTTTGGTTCAAACTTGGTGGGTGTACTAGTTACATACTAGGTAGTCTCTGGTTAGTTGGAAAGGTCAAGGGTTACTAGTTTGGTTGGTTTTTTAAAATGGGTGATCTTCAAATATGTTAAGGATTCAATTTTAAATTGTCATTTGAATCTAGTTGCCAAATGTTTCTGTAAGTATGAAAGGTGGGTTTGGGTTCAATTTTACTTGGTCTAGTAAGGGGTGAAAAGAAATGGAAATGTTTTTGTTTGAAATATTGGACTAGAAACACTCAAAGTGGCCTAGTGAGCAAGATTGGCAAAAAAGACCATTTGCTTTCTTTGGTTTGTTTTTTATTTTCTCTTGATTTGTTTCTGCTTGGAAATGTTTTAGATGATGTTGTTTTCATCTTTATACCATTCCTTGATATTTAGATCAATCACACAAGTCCATTCATGCATTCATACAATCATTACATACACACATGCATTCATATGATTTAATTAATAAAAGTTTTTGTTAACCTTAATTTTGGTGATTGGAAATTGATAATCATTGTTCAATATTTTTGGGATGTTACAACTTCTTAAAGATCCAATGCTTCATCATATTTAGTTGAATTAATACCAACAATGAACCAAAAAATTGCAACCAATTTAGTAAAACAGTCATTCAGTTTGAAACTATATTTTGCATCCATATCTTATGAATCAACAAAATGATAAGAAAATCAGAAGTGTACCTCTTTAACCCTTGTTAGATTTCCCTAGTGTTCGAGGCCACTCAGACTACTGTTTTACTTAGATAATTTCTTTACATGTTGACAGAAAATGTCTTTTATATGTTTCTATATGGAATATGATGAAAAATAGTAGTCAGCATAATCCTGAACTTATCTGAGGAAATAACTAACACCTATCTGAGGAAATAACTAACACCTATGCAAAGTGGTAGAAGATATATGTTATTGTCTATCATGCATGGCCGAGGAATAGTAAAATGAGAATGATTATACGAAGTTGAGATAAACACCTATGATTTTCAACACAACAAATTTATACAAGGAACATTAGTAATATAATTCGATCTGTGCATATCCGACTAAATTAGCATAGAGTAGGGAGCGAAGTAGCTCCTTGCAGTGTGGCAGCATCTGAAACATGTCCATGCATGGGAATGGGAAGAAACCACTCGACCTTGATGTTTATGTCTTTTTGTTTCAAGCATATTGGCAACGATGTGAGGTGGTAATCATGATACCACTTCAGATCATCTGATTTGTAGACATGTAGTGTTGGTATACAACATCAACATACGTCTGGTTTTCTATCTTATATGTGTTGAACTGTGACTCAAAGTTTGCATCTTGTGGAAGTTCTCTGTAATGGATCAGAGGCCACAGAATGCTATTGCCCAGGAATACATGCACACATCCCTATTTTATGACATAGTTCAGCACAGTTAAGTAGGCAATTTATTTATTTTGAAACAAGAAAGTAGGAAATTGATCACCAAGGCTGGTCCATAGATTTTGCAGGCCCTAGGGCAATACGACACAAAAGGCCCCTCATTTAAAGTAGCAAAGTTTTACTGAGTAAGGGTGGGGGCCAATGGCCCCCCTACTTTAGAAAATTGCAAAAACACGCCACCACTAGTAACTACCTGTGGTGTGTGAGTTCAACGCCACTAACTTCATTTTACGAATGCCATTAATGAGCTTTTTCCTACCAGGGAACCCAAGATCTAGCATCATCTAATAACACAATACTTTGTAAGAATGGAAAATAGCTCGCTATAAGAAATGGTTTGCCCAGTCATCAGCGGTATGACTTGTCACACGAGCATAGTTATGTCTATGTCGGTTCCGTCTCTCATCACTTGTCATTCTCAAAGTTGGAAGCTCCTTGCAATGTGGCAGCATACGAAACATGTCCATGCGTGGGAATGGGAAGAAGCCACCCGACCTTGATGTTTATGTCTTTTAATTTCAAGCATATTGGCAACCACGTGAGGTGGTAATCATGATACCACATCAGATCATCTGATTTGTAGATTTGTAGTGCTGGTATACAACATCAGAAGACATCTGGTTTGTTATCTTGTATGTGTTGAACTGGGACTCGAAGTTCGCATCTTGTGGAAGTTATCTGTAATAGAGCAGAGGCCACATAATGCTATTGCCTAGGAATGCATGCACACATCCCTATTTTATGCCATAGTTCAGCACAATTAAGTAGGCAATTTATTTATTTTGAAGCAAGAAAGTAGGAAATTGATCACCAAGGCTGGTCCATAGATTTTGGAGGCCTAGGGCAATACGACACAAAAGGCCCCTCATTTAAAGTGGCAAAGTTTCACTGAGTAAGGGTGGGGGGCAATGGCCCCCTACTTTAGAAAATTGCATAAACACGCCACCACTAGTAGCTACATGTGGTATTTGGGTTCAACACCACTAACTTCATTTTCCGAATGCCACTAATAATCTTTTTCCTACCAGGGAACCGAAGATCTAGCATCATCTAATAACAAAATACTTTGTAAGAATGTAAAATAGCTCACTATAAGAAATGTTTTGCCCAGTCATCAGTGGTATGACTTGTCACACGAGCCTAGTTATGCCTATGGCGGTTATGTCTCTCATCACTTGTCATTCTCAAAGTTGGAAGCTCTTGGCGATGTGGCAGCATTCGAAACATGTCCATGCATGGGAATGGGAAGAAACCACCCGACCTTGATGTTTATGTCTTTTTGTTTCAAGCATATTGGAAACCACGTCGGGTGGTAATCATGATACTACATCACATCATCTGATTTGTAGATTTGTAGTGCTGGTATACAACATCAGCAGACGTCTGGTTTTCTATCTTGTATGTGTTGAACTGTGACTCAAAGTTTGCGTCTTGTGGAAGTTCTCTTTAATGGAGAAGAGGCCACAGAATGCTATTGCCCAGGAATACATGCACACATCCCTATTTTATGCCATAGTTCAACACAGTAAAGTAGGCAATTTATTTATTTTGAAACAAGAAAGTAGGCAATTGATCACCAAGGCTGGTCCATAGATTTTGGAGTCCCTAGGGCAATACGACACAAAAGGTCCCCTCATTTAAAGTGGCAAAGTTTCACTTAGTAAGGGTGGGAGGGGGGGGGGAAATGCCCCCCCTACTTTATAAAATTGCATAAACATGCCACCACTAGTAGCTACCTGTGGCGTGTGGTTTCAACGCAACTAAATTCATTTTCCGAATGCCACTAATGAGCTTTTTCCTACAAGGGAACCTAAGATCAAGCATCATCTAATAAGACAATACTTCGTAAGAATGGAAAGTAGCTCACTGTAATAAATGTTTTGCCCAGTCATCAGCGGTATGACTTGTCACACGAGCGTAGATATGACTATGGCAGTTCTGTCTCTTATCACTTGTCATTCTCAAAGTTGGAAGCTCCTTGCGATGTGGCAGCATCCGAAACATGTCCACGCATGGTAATGGGAAGACACCACCCGATCTTGATGTTTATGTCTTTTTGTTTAAAGCATATTGTCAACCACGTGAGGTGGTAATCATGATACCACATCAGATCATCTGATTTGTTGATTTGTAGTGGTGGTATACAAAATCAGCAGCAGACGTCTAGTTTGCTATCTTGTATGTGTTGAACTGTGACTCAAAGTTTGCGTCTTGTGGAAAATCTCTGTAATGGAGCAGAGGCCACAGAATGCTATTGCCCAGGAATACATGCACACATACTTGTTTTATGCCATAGTTCAGCACATTTAAGTAGGCAATTTATTTATTTTGAAACAAGAAAGTAGGGAATTGATCACCATGGCTGGTCCATAGATTTTGGATTCCCTAGGGTAATACGACACAAAAAGGCCCCTTATTTAAAGTGGCAAAGTTTCACTGAGTAAGGTTGGGGGGGCAATGGCCCCTCTACTTTAGAAAATTGCAGAAACACACCACCACTAGTAGCTACCTGTGGCGTGTGGGTTCAATGCCACTAACTTCATTTTCTGAATGCCACTAATGAGCGTTTTCCTACTAGGGAATCCAAGGTCTAGCATCATCTAATAACACAATACTTCATAAGAATGGAAAGTAGCTCACTGTAAGAAACGTTTTGCCCAGTCATCGGCGGTATGACTTGTCACACGAGCGTAGTTATGACTATGGCGGTTCTGTCTCTCATCACTTGTCATTCTCAAAGTTGGAAGTTCCTTGTGGTGTGGCAGCATCCGAAACATGTCCATGCATGGGAATGGGAAGAAATCACCCGACCTTGATGTTTATGTCTTTTGTTTCAATCATATTGGCAACCACATGAGGTGGTAATCGTGATACCACATCAGATCATCTGATTTGTAGATTTGTAGTGCGGGTATACAACATCAGCAGATGTCTGGTTTGCTATCTTGTATGTGTCGAACTGGGACTCAAAGTTTGCGTCTTGTGGAAGTTCTCTATAATGGAGCATAGGCCACATAATGTTATTGCCCAGGAATACATGCACACATCCCTGTCTTATGCCATAGTTCAGCACAGTTAAGTAGGCAATTTATTTATTTTGAAATAAGAAAGTAGGCAATTGATCACCAAGGTTGGTCCATAGATTTTGGAGGCCCTACGCCAATATGACACAAAAGGCCCCTCATTTAAAGTGGCAAAGTTTCACTGAGTAAGGGTGGGGGGGGGGGAAATGGCCCCCCTACTTTATAAAATTGCATAAACACGCCACTGATACGTCCAAAACGTATCTACTTTCCCGAACACTTTTTCTATTGTTTCTCCTCTAAAATTGTGTGATTTGGATACAACTAACACAGACTGATTATGTTTTCAGCACAATTGCCTTGGTTTCTAGTTTTTGGGCAGAAAATCAACTATCAGGAAAAATCCCGAAAAATATGCCAAAAATCCTATTTCACCATAAGATCCACGGAGCCAGAATACGAGATGGAGTGGAGCCCTAGGGGACCATACCCCCTGCTGTGCGGGTGGGCCTAGTCCGCACCTGGAGGGGGTGTGGACAGCCCAGGCACCCCCTCAGCCTCCCTCTTCGCTTATAAGATGCCTCTTGACCTAAAAACCGAGGGGGGTTCAACGTTTTTCCAGAAGGAGTTCCGCTGCGCCGCCACCACCAAAAACCGCGATTCAGAACCAGAAACTCCGTTCTGGCTGCTGGGATGGGGAATTTGGAGAGGATCATCGCCATCATCATCACCAACGCCTCTCCATCAACCATCCATGTTTCCCTCATACATGAGTGAGTAATCCCCCGCTGTAGGCTATGGGGATGGTAGGGATTGGATGAGTTCTATAATGTAATAAAATAAGATTGTTAGGGCATGGTGCCTAGTATATCTATTAGTGCTAATTGACTTTGTTGCAACTTGTTTCGCTTAATGCTTGTCACTAGGGACCGAGTGACATGACCTCAGATCTAAACTTATTATTGAATCATTATGATAGTATTGTTTGTGATCTTATCTACAAGTTGTATATACATATCATTGTCTGGATCCAAAGGCCCCGAAGTGACAGAAATTGGGACAACCGGAGGGGATGGCTGTGATGTGAGGATCACATGTGTTCATGGAGTATTAATGCTTTGCTCTGGTGCTCTATTAAAAGGAGCACCTTAATTGCCGGTAGTTCCCTTGAGGCCCCGCTACCACGGGCTGGTAGGACAAAAGATGTTGTGCAAGTTCTCATTGCGAGCATGCATGACTATATATGGAGCACATGCCTATGATTATTTAGTACTTGGATGCTTATTCTTATTTATCAGCAATTGCCCTAGATCTTGAAGTTACATGTTTAGACTCGTCCATGCAAGCCCTGTCCATCCATCCCTATGCCTACCGCACTCATATCCTATTGTTTGCTGCTACTGTTACTATTGCTCTTGTTTTACTATTGTTGTTGCTTTGCTGTTGCTACTGATAAACTTCTATGAGCAAGAACTATTTCCAGGTGCAGCTGAATTGACAACTCAGTTGTTAAAGCTTGTAAGTATTCTTTGGCTCCCCTTGTGTCGAATCAATAAATTGGGTAATACTACCCTCGAAGACTGTTGCGATCCCCTATACTTGTGGGTCATCAAGACTATTTTCTGGCGTCATTGCTGGGGAGCATAGCTTTATTTGTAAGTTCACTTGGATCTACTATTGTTAGCTGCTACTCCGTTCATCATGGTTAAGTCTCGTGATGGAAAGTTCCCTATTTTACCATCCACTACAAGAAGAGGTACAATCCTAAACACCTCTGCTACTCTTGATTCACCGTCTGTTATAAGTAAGCTTGTTACACCACCACCACACACTCATGCTACACACTGCTACTAGTGCTGAATATGAAATTGCTTCTAATACTCATGATGTTACTTCTACTGTTCTTGATGCGAGTGGTTCATTAGGTCCTTTCCTAGATGCTACTATGGCTAGTCTAGGAAATACTGAAACTCCTAGTGAAGACACTGTTACACCTGTTAGCTCACCTGAGTCTAGAGAGAGTATGATATTAATGATGGTTACATTGAGTTTACTGATGATTTATTGAGGAGTGCCGAAACACACATGGTGCTAGTGCTATTAAGAGTCTCCTTGAGAGACGTACCATTATTCCTAAAATGTCCTCTAATCCTAAGTTTGCCACCTCTCCCATAGATATTAAAGATAAATACTATGATTTCTCTCTTGATTTATCCTATTTAGACATTGTTGAGAAAGAACCTTTTTGTGAGACTAAAAATGAGAGTGTTGTAGCTCATATGAATGATCTTTCCACTATGAGTTCTTTATTCTCTGATGATGTTAAGATGCGCAAGTACTTTGTTACTAAGATCTTCCCTTTTTCACTAAAAGGAGAAGCTAAGGCTTGATTTAATAGATTACCTCTTGGTTCCATTGATATCCCTAATTGTTTGATTCCTTCTTTCTTTCAGAAGTATTTTCCTCCTAGTGCTAGACATGCTGCTTTGCAGAGAATTTTTTATTTTAAACAGGGAGAAGAGGAGAAATTGCCTGAGTCATGGACAAGGTTATGTGCCTTGATTCATGCACATCCTGGATGTCCATTGCCTAAAAATGAGCTTCTTGATATTTATTATAATGGAATAAATGATGATTCTAGGACATACCTAGATAGTTTTGCTGATTGTGTTTTCAGGAAAAGAACTCCTACAGATGCTGAAGAATTAATAGCTAAAATAAGCAAGAATTATGATGATTGGACTTCAACTGAGCTAAATACACCTGAGCCTATTACTCTTGAACCAGTTGTGCCTGAACCAATTCCAACACCAACACCAAAGAACAGGGGAGTAATTGCATTAAATGATGAAGTGATGAAAGAATCTAAGAAATTTCTAAAGGAGAAATGTATTAGAGCTGAAGATGTGAAGAATCTACCTCCTATAGAAGAATTATGCAAGCCAATTCCCCACTCATCTACTATTGAGGTACACTCTCTCCACTTTGATGAAGGTGATATTCCCTATGGTAAGCCTCCTAATCAATGCTTAGAGGAACTTGACACATTTATTGTTAAACAAGGTAATTTTAATAAACAAGTTCAGAATCATTTATTGGAAAACTTTAGAGCTATTAATGAGTTGAAAGATATTGTGGAAAGAACTGCTAATGATATTAAAATGCTTTGTAAACACTTTCAAATGGTTCAAACTCAAATTGATCAACTTTCTAAGGTACAAAAGGATATGCTAGTTAATGCCTCAGAAGATAAACATGCTTATGGAATTAGAACTAGGAGTGGTATAGCTACTCAAGATCCTTTATATCCTAAATGACACCCTAAAAGAATTGAGCAGGATTCTCAACAAAGTGAAAGTAGTGGTAGTCCTCATAAGAGAAAGAAAAAGAAACATAAAATAGTTGAGGAACCACTTGAACCTGCTGTAGATCCTAATAGTATATCCGTCTCTAATGCTGAAACTGAGAGTGGTAATGATAAAAATGATGCTCCTGATAAGGAGAGAGTTGAGGAAGAACCTGAGAAGCACACTAAGAACACTAGGTACACTAAGGAAGATTTTATTGCTAATAAACATGGTAAAGAGAGAGAACCTTGGTGCAGAAACCTATGCCTTTTCCAAATAAGAAACACAAGTCATAGGAGGAAGAACACTACAATAAGTTTTGTGAGTGGATGAAACCTTTATTTTTGCAAATTCCTTTGACTGATGCTCTTAAGTTGCCTCCTTATTCAAATTATATGAAGGATATTGTCTCTAATAAAAGGAAGATTCCTAATGAGGAAATTTCTACTTTGCTTGCTAATTATTCCTTCAATGGTAAGGTTCCAAAGAAACTTGGTGATCCAGGTATACCAACTATTCCTTTCTCTATTAAGAAAAATTATGTTAGAACTGCTTTATGTGATTTAGGAGTTGGAGTTAGTGCTATGCCTTTTTCTCTCTACAAGAGACTCTAGCTAGAAAAGTTGATACCAACTGATATATCTTTCAAATGGCTGATAAGTCAACTACTATTCCTGTTGGTATATGTGAGGATGTTCCTATTCAGGTGGCTCATAATTGCTTGGTTTTAACTGATTTTGTTGTGCTTGAAATGCCTGAAGATGATAATATGTCCATTATTCTTGGGAGACCTTTTCTTAATACTGCAGGTGCTGTCCTTAATTGCAATCAAGGAAAAGTAAATTTTAATATTAATGACAAAGATCATACTGTCTATTTCCCGAAGAAGGTTGCTAAGAGCTATTACCTGAATTCCATTGAAAATATTGAGAGCATCAAGGTTGGAGAAATATATTGTCCCATTCCACAAGAAAGTTTTGAAACTATTATGATTGAGACCATTGCTATCAAGTTTGAGGTAACATAACCACTTTGTGGAATGCAAAGTTTTGTTTCATATAATATTGTTTTGGTAACAAGACCTGATCAACCTTGTTAACAAAAGGATGTTAATGAACAAAACAATGTTTTCACAATGGTTATACTTGCTCACTTTTACTTTTCTCCTACCTAGTCTTTGCTTTTCCTCTTACTAGCTTTGGTTTTGCTAGTTGTTTGATTGTTAGAGTGTCTTAGCGCTTCTGTAGTTTTGGGTTTTTGTTTGCTTTTGCTTATTCTAAAAAAAATCTTTTCTGCGAGAAAATCAATTTTCATACCCTGAAAATTGGCCAAAAATAAAGTTTCCTGAAAAATCCTAGAAAATTCATATTAAATTTTTCCTCGAAAAAGGGGCAGAGGGACAACTGGAGTAGCCCAGGGGGACCCACCAGGCCAGCACACCCCCTGGTGGTGCGGCTAGCCCCAGGTGGCGCCTGGCCTGGGTGTGGCCCACTTGTGGCCCTCCAAGATGCCTCCTCCCAGCCACCTTCGTTCTCTCTCCCGAAAAATGCCTAAAAACTTTCTCAAGCTCGAGTTCTTGCTGTTCTTGCTCCCGATTTATGATCTCCTTCCTCAGCCCATCTTTGCTACTGATTTTTGGAAGGATTGCTCCTTGGTATGTGCCTCCTCTTCTTGTACAATTAGATTTATGATTGGTGGATTGTATCTTGAGTATTTTGCTGCTATAGGTGACATGTTGTGTGAGCTTGCATGCTTGTTCTATGCTTAGAGATTTCATTTTGATGCATGTGTAGCCCTCTAGTAAGTTCCTATAGTAGTTTCTCATCATTTATCAACTTGGAAATCACTTAGTTTGATGTTTGTCTAAAAATTTCAGAAAAAAGGGGTCATGGACAACCACACCTATGGTGAAATATTTGAGAGTGATGCACCTAGAAGGACAAGGCCTTCAAGATCATCCTCTTGAGCTGGGCCCTCATACAATGAGGATCTCATTACACCACGATTTGGCAACGAGGGAGATGAGGGGGATGTGCACCCTTCCACCTTTCCTTGTCCTACCTTTTTGAGGGCTGCTAGGATTCTCAATGATTTCCTAACCTTGGTTCGGAGAGTTGGTCTAACGAGTTATATGCAGGATGAGAGTGTGCAGTATTTTGCTTATTATCTTGCCACTAGTGTTCTTGGTAGGGAGAACACTACCAATATTTCCAACTATCATTTGGCCTTCCTAGCTGCTACACTCAACAACGAAACCAGGTACAATGTTGGTTCTATAATTGCTCCTCACTTAGCTGCCAAGGGACCCATTTATGGGGGAATTATTGTTGCACGTGTTGTTGCTGCCATAGACCTTGCTGTTGATCCAAATGATACAGTTTTGGCTCCTCATAGGCTTGATCTTGCTGCCATGAAACTGCATGTCACATCCCAAAATTTTCCAAATTTTGAAATGTGAAAAATAAACAAACAAAAGAAACAAATGTTGAAATATAGGGTGAAAAGAAACTTTTTGCTTCTAAATGGAAACATCAAAACCCTACTTGAACAAAATTTCAATAAGAAAGCAACAAACAAATATTCCAAAGATCAAATGCATCCCTGCATGGAATGTATCTTGAATTTAAAGCACTTGGAAAGGTTGAACCAAAGCCCTAAACCCTAATGATCATTTCCAAGATCACTCTAAGACTATGGCTTTGTCCCATATAAACATTTAGCAACAAAAATTTCTAAATGACCAAAAAAGGTAAACAAAAATATTACAAAACCATGAGAATTGATTTCATTCAATTTGGAGCCATGGATAAAAACGTATGATTTTAATAAGATAAAAGAAAGTAATTCCCAAGGCTAATAAAGCTCCTAACTGAAAACAATATCGAATTGTGAGCAAAGTAATCCTAAAGGGATTTAAAAGGATAAACAAATATTATATAAAATTATACAAATTGGAATCACCAATTTTGGAACTATAAATAAAAAGATATGAATTTTATAAGGAAAAGAAAGAAAGAAAGAAAGAAATAAGAAATTATTGCAAAGATAATTTAACCTTGGCCACATCCATAAGAAAATGGACTAAAATTAATTCAAATAAAAATAAAAGAATAAAAGATTATTTGAATAAAATTATATGGGTTTAAACCATATTCAATTTTATTTGAATAAAGACAAAATGCCTAAGTTAAATAAATATTAAATCATAGGAAAAATAATTAAGTTTGACTAAATAACACACTAATAAATAGATTAAACCTACTAAAAACTTTTGGAAAAGGTTTGAATTCAAATTGGAATATGAATCAAATGTTCAAATAAAAACAGAAATAGAAAAAGAAAAACTTTTGAAGAGCAAAAAAATGGAAAAGAACCCCGAGCAACCTAGGCCCAACAGCAAGCCCAACAAACCAGTCCACCCGGGAAACACAGCCCTCTGCCCTTTCTTTTCTCACCCACGCGCACCCCTCACCCTCGCTGATGCCCTGTCCCCACGCCATGTCGCCATCGTCGTCCTCACCCGCGCGCCGACCTCTCCCTTCTTCCCTCACCGTTTCTGGTCAAAATTAACTCAATTAAATTCCTTTGAATGCGCGGTTAATTCTCTCCCGCGACCATGCTCACTTAAACGCCTCCCCCTCCTCTCCATTTCCCCTTAGACGTCGCACCCAATGAGCCCCTAGGCTGGCCTGAATTTTGCTCGAACCACCACTGCCTCCGACGTGCTTCGGCATTGATTCCGGTGAGCTCAGACCTTCCCTTGGCCCTAGATCACGCAGACCTTCCCGCCATTTTCGTGCGCACCTGCTAGCAGCCTCCGTTTGCTCACGCGAGCCCTTGATGCTCGGCAACGATATTTCCTGCACGCCTCCACCGGCGTCTGCCTCAACTCCGTCGAGAAGTTGCCGACGATTCATTGTGCCCATTTCCCTCCGGTAGGTTTCCCCGTGATCCTTGAACCTGTGCGCATCTCATGGATGCCTTGCCTTGCTCGCTTGCGTCCTAGGTACTCGCCTCCGACGACTCCTGTGCGTGCCCGACGCCAGGAACATCTCCGACGAGCAATTCCGGCCAAACCCGTGCGCCCCTTCGCCCACAAAGACCACCTTGAGCATCCCCTCACCACGGCGACTATGGTAACACCCTCCTACCCTCCTCTTGCCTCCTAGAATTGCGGACCACCATCGGCGCGCCATGCAAATGCCGTCCAGCTTAGGCGCCCATCTTAGGTCAGATCCGTTTAGATCCGTTGAAGATCCGCTAAAACAGATCACTTAATCAACAGACACGCGGATATGCGTATGCGATTCCATTTAGATATTATGCCAATATAGCATAGCTTGATCCACCCGGTGCAGCCAAGAGAAACATGACACGAGCTGATTCGTTCGCATACAAATTCTAGAAAATGAATTTAGATGTTTAAACTTGCAAAAATCATAACTTTTGATCTGTTTGTCCAAAAATTACAAATTTTATATCAATTGATTCAGAAAAATCAAACCTTTTCGACTACTATGGCTTATATTTCATTTTTTTCTTAAAAAAATTAGGTGTATGCATAAACATTTGTAGAATAATTTGGGTATAAAAATTGTTCTAAAATGATTTTTGAGTGAAACTTTGCAAATGGTTTGTTTTTGAACCCTCGACCATAAACACTAAAATTTGAATTTAAAATATATTTTGTTAACACTAGTAATTATTACTTTGAATAAAAGAATTTCTAGTAAAACAACAATGATTTAAAAGGCCTATTTTCACTAACTTGATTTAAATGATTTTCCCACTTTTATAAAAGACCAGCAGGTGTTTTGAAATGTTTAAGAACCTTGTTAGAAAACACTTTTACAATAAAACAACCTTTTGCATGCTTGCATGCATTTCTTTGTTTTTATTGTTTTGTTAAATGTTTGAGTGCTAGTTTTTGAATGTGTGCTTTGCTTTAGAATTGTAGTGAACTTTGAAGAGTGTGACATTTGCAGATCAAGGAGAGTACCTAGATTCTATACTAAAAAGGCAAGTGATACTTTGGTCATCAAAAGTCCTATCTTTTCAATATTGCATTAGTGATATTTTTGTAGTATGCATGATAGGACTATTTTTATATATTGCTATGCTATAGTAGATCCTATAGAATATATCTTGGTAGGAAACTTCCTAAGTTAAGAGACGTGTATGCTAGTATGCTTAGCCTAGCTATTGGAATTCAAGGGTGGAACATTCATGCTATGATATTATGCAAAGTCTATGACTAAGTTTTGATTAATAAAACAACTAAGTGAATGAATCACCTGGGTGGGATGGTGAGAATGGTTTGTGTTGAGTGGTTACACAAGGCCCATGTCTATGGTTTACCTTGTGTATCACACTTGTGTATGGCCACCCAGGAATAAATATATTTGAGATGTTTTGTGTTGAGAAGCTTCCAGTGCAACCACATGGCATATGTGTTCTGCTTTGACTACATAGGTTGCAACAACTCAGACAGGTAGATAGTTGGTCGTCGTGATGATAGGTGCAACGCGTATGTGCTGATCTGAGGGATTGTTTCTAAAAAGTCTCGTCTCTATGCATGTCGAGTCTTGTGGGAAAAGTGCACCACCTCTCGAGAGGGTAAAACCTAAGTACTTAGCCGTGTCCCCGGTAATGGACAGTTTGAGCATCAAAGACATTGAAATGATCAAGGATCTCCTCATCCCAATTTCTCTGAGTTAAAACTTGTTGGGTAAACAAGGAAGCACCGTGTGACTCAGCAGCCATTGTGTGCTAAAATGATTTGAAAAAGAGATAAACTATTTTCAAAGCATAGTGAAAACCTATTTTATGCAAAGGCCAGCCAAAACTCCAATTAGCCATATATTCATATAGATGTTAGATTCTCCATGTAAATATGATATCACTTGCCAATACAATTCAAATGTATTGACCCTTGTGGCTATAACTTATTATGTTGAAGGTTTGTTTGATGTTAGTGGAGTTTGTTGAGTAGGGATTACAAGTCTACAACCAACATGATTGCCTGTGGCACATGAAGATGAAGGACTCCATGCTATATAGTTTTATTTGCTGCTTTGTAATAAGATAGCCTTATGAGCTATGTAAGATGTAATGAACAATTTTATTTCTGGTTATAAGTTGTAATATGACCTTTGTTTCTTGATGTTACATCTTAAACTATGGGTGCTAGCTATTCGATCCAGGGACTAGCACTGTAAACACAGGGATCTCCACCTTATCAGGTTGGGAGCTCTACAGCGCATCATTTTGTCATTGCTGGCTCTAACCTTGAGAGCCTAGTTTATAGAATGTTGTTTACTGACGGGGAAGAGAGAGAGATTCATTTGCCCCAAACCACTTTGTTCAGTATTTCCCAGGGACTTTTGTCATTCTCCAAGGAGGAGATGGACGAGAAGCTGTGCATTCTTGGTTTCCATTCACACTATTAGGGGGACGCACCCTCATACGACCCCTCTATGCACTACACATGGGAGTCCTCGAGCTCATACCAGGACGAAGGGGCCTCCTCGTCATATTACGGAGGTGCACCTTCTTGGTCACCATGGAGTTGAGACCTACTTAGGCCAAAAGCCTAAGCTTGGGGGGAGGTACACCGACATCACACTCATCTATATATCATATTTCGTCGTTTCTTTGTATTTTCCATTATTTCGCTTTCTTTTTGGTTTTTGTTTCTGCTTTCTCAAAACACAAAAATACCAAAATATTTTTTGTTGTTTGTCTTGTTTTGTTTCTTTGTTTTTTAGATTTGGTTTTCCTTAAAGAAAAATCCAAAAAGATTTTGCTTTGTTTGTTTTTGCTTTGTTTGCTTGTTTTAAAAAAAAAATCAAAAACACCAAATATATTTGTTCTTCTTCTTTGGTTTTGTGAAGTTCTTTGCAGGGTTCAGAAGTCCTCAGTGGAGCCTAGTTTCATGTTATTATTCAAGTCACACAAGTGAAGGGCAATAATGACGATTAAGACAACTTGAGGTGTGGTAAGAGGCTGGTAACAAACTCTATTTGTTTTCATTTTTGTACATATAATCATCATGGTGAGCATGCTTAGTCTGTTCATATAAGGTGTATGTTATTAATGGATGCTTGGTAGTTCTTGCTCTCTCATGATTAGCTCCAGCTTGTTATTAGTCTATAGCATGTCATATGATTGTTTGCTTGCATTGTTTTATTCATAATTTGGTATGATATTGTGGTATCCTCCTCTGAATGTTTCATGTGAATTGACTTGGAACATGCTCATGCATGCATATGAGTAAACAATAGTCAGTAAGCCTCGATGATTTATTTTTCCTCAGAGTTCGTGTATCATTTTCATGCCATAATTAGTCATGTTTTGTTGCAAGCGTGATTATGACAATTATTTCTCTCTCGTTCATCGCTCCATCTCTATTGCTAGCCTTCACTTGCACTGAGTATGAGCTCCACTTGTGCATCCAACTCCCAAAACCAATATTGTCAACAATGTCCACCATACCTACATATTAGCATCATTTGCTATTCAATGCATATTCATTATGCCTTGTTTTCTTCCAAATAAAATGTTTGACTCTTTTGAGAAAGTTAGTTAGTAAATCTCTCACGAACTTGATGGCACACTTTATTCCTTGCACTTAATAATCCTGAACCATTGTGACTGTCCATGAAAGTTACATGCTTGCAAATTATAGGCTAGGAATTAGCAGAACCATGCTGTCACGGAGAATGCTTTCAACACTTATGGATCATATCTAGTTGACATCATGCTCTTTTGTTTGTGAATGTCGCCGGTGTGAAATAAAAGGGGATCTTGTGAGTTCATGGAGTTATATATGTGTTAGAGAAACACCTGGGCCGCTAGCCTAAGCCATGCCTAATCATGGTGGAAACTTGCAAGAACCATAATGAGCAATCTGTCAAGCATCCTCAATAAAAACCTATGCAAATAGCAAATAATAAGATCACTGAGATGCTCATTGTCTGCTTGCCTTGTCATTTTGATCATGGGATAGCTCATGTATCATGTTCAAGGGTACCTGCCATGGTTCTCTATGATACACATGTATTTACTATGACAAGAACTTACAGGTAACAAAAGTTGAGTAGCATGAGGAGCGACCCTCGTACTCAAGGGACATGGGATTTCCAGTTTATGGTCTATCAAGCATATAACTGATATTGTACCTCACTTTCATCCTTAACCATATAAAGATGCCTATGATAGGGGCAATGAGAGCTCAAAGCTAATGAGTACCTTACTTTCAAAGATTTGGAAGCCTTTCAAAACCTTTTCACCTCCTTGTTGAGTCACCACTTATTATTTGAGCACCTTCTAGAGAGTATAGTTATCATTCTTGTGTTTGTCTCAAAACTTGGTTAATTGTGTCATGACTTTGATACTTGTACCTCTGATATCTTTACTTCTAGTATTCACTTGAACTTCAGAGGTGACTTGGCATTTATATTGTGCTCTACAAACAAAGGCAAGCTTAGATACCACTATATCATACCTTATTATGAGCATTGCAATGTTGCTTATGTTTATGTTTCATGCTACTTATTATTACCGAGTTGGTTTCTTCATAGCTTGCAATGACTATTGAGTAGACTTAGTTGCATACTTCTTATTATGAATGGTTTAAGTATCTACTCATGTCTTGAGAATATATACATCATATGAAGCAAATGTGTTCGTGAAAGTTCTTTTATCGCACTCGCTTTCAATCGAATTGCTTGAGGACAATAAATAAGCTAAGCTTGGGAGAGTTGATACGTCCAAAACGTATCTACTTTCCCAAACACTTTTGCTATTATTTCTCCTCTAAACTTGCGTGATTTGGATACAACTAACACGGACTGACGTTGTTTTTAGCAGAATTGCCTTGGTGTCTAGTTTTTGTGTAGAAAATCAACTATTAGGAAAAATCCCGGAAAATATGCCAAAATCCTATTTCACCAGAAGATCCATAGATCCAGAATACGAGACGGAGTGGAGCCCTGGGGGGGCCACACCCCCTGCCACGTGGGTGGGCCCAGCCCACACCTAGAAGGGTTGTGGCTAGCCCAGGCACCCCCTCAGCCTCTCTCTTCGCCTATAAGATGCCTCTTGACCTAAAAACCGAGGGGGGTTCGACGTTTTTCCAGAAGGAGTTCCGGTGTGCCGCCACCACCAAAAACCGCAATTCGGAACCAGAAACTACGTTCTGGCACCCTGCCAGGACGGGGAATTTGGAGAGGATCATCGCCATCATCATCACCAACGCCTCTCCATCAACCATCCATGTTTCCCTCATGCATGAGTGAGTAATCCCCCGATGTAGGCTATGGGGATGGTAGGGATTGGATCAGTCCTATCATTTAATCGAATAAGATTGTTAGGGCATGGTGCCTAGTATCTCTATTAGTGCTATTTGACTTTGTTGAAACTTGTTGTTCTTAATGCTTGTCACTAGGGCCTGAGTGCCATGATCTTAGATCTGAGATTATTATTGAATCATTATGATAGTATTGTTTGTGATCTTATCTGCAAGTTGTGTACACATATCATTGTACGGATCCAAAGGCCCCAAGTGATGTAATTGGGACAACCGGAGGGGATGGCTATGATGTGAGGATCACATTTCTAGTAGTTCCCTTGAGGCCACGCCACTGGCTGGTGACAAAAGATGTTGTGCAAGTTCTCATTGCAGCACGCATGACTATATATGGAGCACATGCCTATGATTGTTTAGTACTTGGATACTTATTCTTATTTATCTCAGAATTGCCTAGATCTTGAAGTTACATGTTTAGACTCGTCCATGCAACGCTCATTCCCATCCATCCCTATGCCTACCACACTCATATCCTAATGTTTGTCGCCATCATATCGTTGTTTTGTTTTACTGTTGTTGCTTTGCTGTTGCTACTACAAACTGTTGCTACTAATAAACTTCTGTGAGCAAGAACTATTTCCAGGTGCAGCTGAATTGACAACTCAGTTGTTAAGGCTTGCAAGTATTCTTTGACTCCCCTTGTGTCGAATCAATAAATTGGGTAATACTACCCTCGAAGACTATTGTGATCCCCTATACTTGTGGGTCATCAGCCACCACTAGTAACTACCTGTGGCGTGTGGGTTCAACGCCACTAACTTCATTTTCTGAATGCCATTAATGAGTGTTTTCCTACCAGGGAACCCAAGATCTAGCATCATCTAATAACACAATACTTGATTTATGGAAAATAGCTCATCAGAAGAAATGTTTTGCCCACCATCAACGATATGACTTGTCACACGAGCGTAGTTATACCTATGGCGCCTGCCTCTCATCATTTATCATTCTCAAAGTTGGAAGCTCCTTTATGTGTGGCAGCATCCAAACATGTCCATGCATGGGAATGGGAAGAAACCACCCGACCTTGATGTTTATGTCTTTTTGTTTCAAGCATATTGGCAACCACGTGAGGTGGTAATCATGATACCACATCATATCATCTGATTTGTAGTGTTTAGTGCTAGTATACAACATAAGCGTATCGCCTAGTTTACTATCTTGTATGTTGAACTGGGACTCAAAGTTTGCCTCTTGTGGAAGTTCTCTGTAATGGAGCGGAGGCCAGAGGATGCTATTGCCTAGGAATACATGCACACATCCCTATTTTATGCCATAGTTCAGCACAGTTAAGTAGGCAATTTATTTATTTTGAAACAAGAAAGTAGGCAATTGATCACCAAGGCTGGTCCATAGATTTTGGAGTCCCTAGGGCAATACGACACAAAAGGTCCCCTCATTTAAAGTGGCAAAGTTTCACTTAGTAAGGGTGGGGGGCATCTACTTTATAAAATTGCATAAACACGCCACCACTACTAGCTACCTGTGGCGTGTGGGTTCAACGTCACTAACTTTATTTTCCGAATACCACTAATAAGCGTTTTCCTACCACGGAACCCAAGATCTAGCATCATCTAATAACACAATACTTTGTAAGAATGGAAAATAGTCATCAGAAGAAACGCTTTCCAGCCATCACGCGGTATGACTTGTCACACGAAATAGTTATGCCTATGGCGTTCTCGCCTCATCACTTGTCATTCTCAAAGTTGGAAGCTCTTGACGTGGCAGCATCCAAAAACATGTCCATGCATGGGAATGGTAAGAAACCACCCGACCTTGATGTCTATGTCTTTTGTTTCAAGCATATTGGCAACCACGTGAGGTGTTACTCATGATACCATATCGTATCATCGATTTCGACGTAGATTTGTAGTGTCGGTATACAACATCGCAGACGCCCGTTTGTTATCTTGTATGTGTTGAACTGACTCAAAGTTTGCGCTTGTGGAAGTTCTCTAGTGGGCAGCAGAGGCCACGAATGCTATTCCTAGGAATACATGCACACATCCCTGCTTTTATGCCATAGTTCAACACTTAAGTAGGCAATTTATTTATTTTGAAACAAGAAAGTAGGCAATTGATCACCAAGGCTGGTCCATAGATTTTGGAGGCCCTAGGGAAATACATATAAAAGGCCCTCATTTAAAGTGGCAAAGCTTCAATGAGGGTGGGGGCAATGGCCCCCTACTTTAGAAAATTGCATCAACACGCCACCACTAGTAGCTAAATGTGACATGTGGGTTCAACGACACTAACTTCATTTTCTCAATGCCACTAATAAGCGTTTCCTACCAAAGGAACCCAAGATCTAGCATCATGTATTAACACAATACTTCGTAAGAATGGAAACTAGCTCACAATAAGAAATGTGTTGCCCAGTCATCAGCAGTATGACTTGTCACACGAGCGTAGTTATGCCTATGGCGGTTCTGCCTCTCATCACTTGTCATTCTCAAAGTTGGAAGCTTCTTGCGATGTGGCAGCATCCGAAACATGTCCATGCATGGGAATGGGAAGAAACCACCCGACCTTGATGTTTATGTCTTTTTGTTTCAAGCATATTGGCAACCACGTGAGGTGGTAATCATGATACCACATCAGATCATATGATTTGTAAATTTGTAGTGCCGGTATACAACATCAGCAGATGTCTGGTTTGCTATCTTGTATGTGTTGAATTGTGACTCAAATTTTGCGTCTTGTGGAGGTTTTTCTGTAATGGAGCAGACGCCACTGAATGCTATTTCCCAGGAATACATGCACACATCCTTGTTTTATGCCATAGTTCAACACAGTTAAGTAGGCAATTTATTTAGTTTGAAACAAGAAAGTAGGCAATTGATCACCAAGGTTGGTCCATAGATTTTGGAGGCCCTAGGGAAATACGGTACAAAAATTCCCCTCATTCAAAGTGGTAAAGTCTAACTGCGTAAGGGTGGAGGGCAATGGCCCCTCTATTTTAGAAAATTGCATAAACACGCCACCACTAGTAGCTACCTGTGGCGTGTGGGTTCAACGCCACTAACTTCATTTTCCAAATGCCACTAATGAGCGTTTTCCTACCAGGAAACCCAAGGTCTAGCATCATCTAATAACACAATACTTCGTAAGAATGGAAAGTAGATCTCAGAAGAAATGTTTTGCCCACCATCACGTATGACTTGTCACACGAGCGTAGTTATGACTATGGTGGTTCTCTCTCTAATCACTTGTCATTCTCAAAGTCGAAGCTCTTTATGTGTAAAGATCAAAATATGTCCATGCATGGGAATCAAGAAACCACCCGACCTTTTATGTTTATGTCTTTTGTTTCAATCATATTGGCAACCACGTGATGTGGTAATCATGATACCACATCATATCATCTGATTTGTACATTTGTAGTGATGGTATACAACATCAGCAGACGTCTGGTTTTCTATCTTGTATGTGTTGAACTGTGACTCAAAGTTTGCGTCTTGTGAAAGTTCTCTCTAATGGCGTAGAGGCCACAGAATGCTATTGCCTAGGAATACATGCACACATCCCTGTTTTATGCCATAGTTCAACACAGTTAAGTAGGCAATTTATTTATTTTGAAACAACAAAGTAGGCAATTGATCACCAAGGCTGGTCCATAGATTTTGGAGGCCCTAGGGCAATACGACACAAAAAGCCCCCTCATTTAAACTTGCAAAGTTTCACTGAGTAAGTAGGGGGGGCAATGGCCCTCTACTTTAGAAAATTGCATAAACACACCACCACTAGTATCCACCTGTGGCGTGTGGGTTCGACGTCACTAGCTTCATTTTCTGAATGCCACTAATAAGCATTTTCCTACCAAGGAACCCAAGATCTAGCATCATCTAATAACACAATACTTCGTAAGAATGGAAAGTAGCTCACTGTAAGAAATATTTTTCCCAGACATCAGCGGTATGACTTGTCACACAGCATAGTTATGACTATGGAGGTTCTCTCATCACTTGTCATTCTCAAAGTTGGATGCTCTATGTGTGGCAGCATCCAAACATGTAAATGCATGGGAATGGGAAGAAACCACCACCTTTGATGTTTATGTCTTTTTTCAAGCATATTGGTAACCACGTGAGGTGGTAATCATGATACCACATCGATCATTTGATTTGTAGATTTGGAGTGATGGTATACAAAATCGCAGATGTCCTGGTTTTATATCTTGTATGTGTTGTTGAATCGTGACTCAAAGTTTGCGTCTTGTGGAAGTTCTCTGAATGGAGCAGAGGCCACAGAATGCTATTGCACAGGAATACATGCACACATCCCTATTTTATGCCATAGTTCAACACAGTTAAGTAGGCAATTTATTTATTTTGAAACAAGAAAGTAGATAATTGATCAAAAAGGCTGGTCCATAGATCTTGGAGACCCTAGGGAATTACGACACAAAAATTCCCCTCATTTAAATTGGCAAAGTTTCACTGAGTAAGGGTGGGGGGGCAATGGCACCTCTACTTTAGAAAATTGCATAAACACGCCACCATTAGTATCTACCTGTGGCGTGTGGGTTCAACGCCACTAGCTTCATTTTCCGAATGCCACTAATAAGCGTTTTCCTACCAAGGAACCCAAGATCTAGCATCATCTAATAACACAATACTTCATAAGAATGGAAAGTAGATCACTATAAGAAATGTTTTGCCCAGTCATCAGCAGTATGACTTGTCCAACGAGCGTAGTTATGACTATGGCAGTTCTGTCTCTTATCACTTGTCATTCTCAAAGTTGGAAGCTCCTTTCGGTGTGGAAGCATCCAAAACATGTCTATGCATGGGAATGGGAAGAAATCACCCGACCTTGATGTTTATGTCTTTTGTTTCGCATATTGGCAAACCACGTGAGGTGGTAATCATGATACCACATCGCATCATCTCATTTGTAGATTTGTAGTGGTATACAACATCAGAAGACGTCTGGTATGCTATCTTATATGTGTTGAACTGTGACTCAAAGTTTGCGTCTTATGGAAGTTCTCTGTAATAGAGCAGAGGCCACATAATGCTATTGCCTAGGAATACAAGCATACATCCCTGTTTTATGCCATAGTTCAACACAGTTAAGTAGGCAATTTATTTATTTTGAAACAAGAAACTAGGCAATTGATCACGAAGGCTGCTCCATAGATTTTGGAGGCCCTAGGTCAATACGACACAAAAATTCCCCTCATTTAAAGTGGCAAAGTTTCACTGAGTAAGGGTGGGGGCAATGCCCCCCTACTTTAGAAAATTGCATAAACACGCCACCACTAGTAGCTACCTGTGGCGTGTGGATTCAACGCCACTAACTTCATTTTCTGAATGCCACTAATGAGTGTTTTCCTACCAGGGAACCCAAGAACTAGCATCATCTAATAACACAATACTTCATAAGAATGGAAAGTAGCTCACTGTAAGAAATGTTTTTCCCAGTCATCAGCGGTATGACTTGTCACACGAGCGTATTTATGACTATAGCGGTTATGTCTCTCATCACTTGTGATTCTCAAAGTTGGAAGCTCCTTGCAATGTGGCAGCATCTGAAACATGTCCATGCATGGGAATGGGAAGAAACCACCCGACCTTGATGTTTATGTCTTTTTGTTTCAAGCATATTGGCAACCACGTGAGGTGGTAATCATGATGCCACATCAGATTATCTGATTTGTAGATTTGTAGTGCTGGTATACAACATCAGCAGACGTCTAGTTTGCTATCTTGTATGTGTTGAACTGTGACTCAAAGTTTGCGTCTTGTGGAAGTTCTCTGTAATGTAGCAGAGGCCACATAATGATATTGCCCAGGAATACATGCACACATCCCTGTTTTATGCCATAGTTCAACACAGTTAAGTAGGCACTTTATTTATTTTGAAACAAGAAAGTAGGTTATTGATCACCAAGGCTGGTCCATAGATTTTGGATTCCCTAGGGCAATGCGACACAAAAAGTCCCCTCATTTAAAGTGGCAAAGTTTCACTGAGTAAGGGTGGGGGGCAATGGCACCTCTACTTTAGAAAATTGCATAAACACGCCACCACTAGTAGATACCTGTGGCGTGTGGGTTCAACGGCACTAACTTCATTTTTCGAATGCCACTAATGAGCGTGTTCCTACCAGTGAACCCAAGATCTAGCATCATCTAATAACACAATAATTCGTAAGAATGGGAAGTAGCTCACTGTTAGAAAAGTTTTGCCCAGTCATCAGCGGTATGACTTGTCACACGAGCGTAGTTATGACTATGGTGGTTCTGTCTCTCATCACTTGTCATTCTCAAAGTTGGAAGATCCTTGCGGTGTGGCAGCATCCGAAACATGTCCATGCATGCGAATGGGAAGAAATCACCCGACCTTGATGTTTATGTCTTTTTTCAAGCATATCGGCAACTACATGAGGTGGTAACCATGATATCATATCGATCATTTGATTTGTAGATTTGTGGTGCCGGTATACAACATCGGGCATGCAGACGCCGCTTGCTATCTTATATGTGTTGAACTGGGACTCAAAGTTTGCGTCTTGTGAAAGTTCTCTGTAATGGAGCAGAGGCCACATAATGCTATTTCCCAGGAATACAGGCACACACCCCTATTTTATGCCATAGTTTAGCACAGTTAAGTAGGCAATTTATTTATTTTGAAACAAGAAAGTGGGCAATTTATCATCAAGGCTGGTCCATAGATTTTGGAGTCCCTAGGGAAATATGACACAAAAGGCCCCTCATTTAAAGTGGCAAAGTTTAACTGAGTAAGGGTGGGGGGGGGCAATGGCCCCCCTACTTTCTAAAATTGCATAAACATATTTTTATGCTAATTTTTTAGTATTACTCAAATATTAAGCATAGTTTGTGTTCTTAGGCCTCTAAACAATGAAATAATCTATATACCTAATAGACCACTGATCTTTGGAATCTCGGTGAAGACATTCAAAACTACTTATTTCTATTGATCAAGCAAACTCTTTACCATGATACTTATTCCTATTTATTTCTCCTTGTGTAATGTGTACACGTGTATATACATATGTACCTCTAGAATTAATAACAGAACAAAATTATGAAAGTAATAAATTCATATGCATGTGAAAAAATGAGTACAAGTATACACATATTAGACATTGTATTAATAAGAGGATGAAATAGTCTCTACAACATGGATGATGGGGACAAGTACTGTCATTGGGAATCGAAGGAGAGCTCCTTGCGGACTAATATAGTTATATGATTGAGTCATTAGTCTGTACTAATGAATACTCAAAACTTTGTAGAGGCACATGAGGGCCGTTGTTGTTGTGCACATTTGGAGAGGCCACAAACATTATGGCATCAAGAAAAAATATTAAAAAATGATGGAGTATTTTGCTGGGAGGATGTTGATGTTGTTTCCCGTGATCGAAACTGAATGTTGTATCTCTATGAATTTCTTAAATAGAACCGTCGCTTCCCCTTTTCTATTAAATTTTTTGGAGTATTTTTTTATGAAAAGAGAATTCAGAGTAGAGACATACTAGGCTCTCTTGGGCCATCTATATTTTTTAAAATTATTTCACCATGTTGGAACTCACCAAGGTAGCCGTTAAGCGGGGCAGGCGATTCCTATTTGACATTCTTTACGGGAGTTAACATCTCTCCGCATATCCTTTCTTCTTCTTGGGCCCAGCAGTGTTCCTATATAAAGTCGAACGCATTCTCTAATCAAGATACCGAGCGTGTTGCTAATGTGCCGGATCCGGCGCAACCCATAACACCATCAACTTTTACATGGTTTTAATTTTTGCTTCTTCTTTCATGGTACATAATAGATTGTCCATGAGATTTAAGAAATTGGTCATTTTAAAATTTGAAAAATGCTCAGATTTGAAAAATCTGGGATTTTGAAAAATGTTTAGATTTATAAAATGGTAAAATTTGAAAAATTCTAGATTTTAAAAATATTCATATTTGAAAAAAATATATTAAAAAATAGATTTTATTTTTTTCATATTTAGAAATATTCCTACTTGAAAAAGTTTAAATTTAAAAATGTTGAAATTAAAAAATTGCAGTGACACAACACACCAGCCCACGTTGTAGTACACAAGTCATTGAGATAATACTGATGACATTTTGTTCCATGAATATTACATCCAACGGAGTAGTAAGACAAAAACATGGCAAGTCCAAGAACCGACTATAGTATTCATAGGACAGATCTTTACAAAATATCTTCAGAACTTTCATGACACAATGAGTTTGTCGGGTAAATTAAGGTTCAAAACAAAATCCATAAAGAGAAACTTGTAGACTCGTCTAGTACTAGATCTATACCTCAAAGTCTATCCCTATAACTTAGATCTGACTATTACTTCATTAACAATGACCTAATGGAATGGTTCCTATTATGGGAAATTGGTTTACATATATATTTCATTTGTTAACCACTATCACTAATTGTAGTATCCAATTGTATTATCTCTATTTGACTAGCTACGCCTTCTTGTTAGGGTCCTCTTACGCCTCGTGAGTTATGTGTTTGCAGTCCTTACATTGTCTTCATAACCTAAGATAGGGTTTGAGAAGATAGATTGGGTACATGTATACTAAAAAGTTTTACTAGGTGGGTCTTTGATGCACTATCAACAGCCATGGACAACAATCCTAGGCATATGCAAGTTTTTAAAATGGGATTTTAGAAAATGTAAGTTATATTTAGAAAATTATGTTTGTTATTGTAACACCCTCAGTCGACCTATGCAAGTTTCAGCGATTCCCAAACCCGCATAGAAACGATTCAAGGCGCATCACTGCACTTTCGCAAGGTGGAAAACGAAGTAGTAACATTACACAACAGTCCTCGATGGGACCCACAGAAACAGAGATCTATACAACACGACTCCGAGAGTCAAGAATACAGATATAATATACAAAGATCCAAATCGCCTTGAAAATGATAGAGCGTCCATCACGACAAGATACAAAATGGGGCTAAGAGCCCCAAGAATAACCAATGGCGTCCATAACCACCTGTGCCAAGCTTAAGGGTAACCACGCTAACGACGCCGATCTCGAAAGTCGCTTAAACAAAGGGGTGCCGACCAAGGGCAAAGGAAAGAGGAGCTGCCGATCTGAGGCGACATCATGCAGGCTAGAATTAGGTCCTAGCCTACATAGGTATGGTGGATCAAGAGCGGCAAAGATGCACTAAACAACCTATAGAGACTCGATACAACTGTCGGCCGAGAGGGATAAGAAAGACCTATTCGATCCAACCTGAATCTAACACCAAACAAACCCATCTGGTATTTCCTCGAGACCAAACGAGGAAGTCAACCGAGGAACTCACGCATGGTGGTAGTTTTACTCATTCCGTTATCGGCAGAATTACTAGTCGTATAGTTAATCATCCTGATAAAATAAGATGGGCTTTTAGTTAACCATTCCGCCAGAAGTTACAACACTTACTAGTCGATACAATTAGCATGAGATATCCCAAAAACCCGCAGCTTGTTGGTACTTTTATTTAGCCATTCACAGTAGTGAAGCGATTACTAGTCATATCGGATACAAGTCAATTTATAACAAGAAACTTTAGTTTTAGTTGTCTATGATCGAGACCTGTGCTAAGTCGTCCATAACCGCGGACACGGCTTCTAAATATTTAACCTAGGGTGCACCAGTATCCACAAGCACTTCGACCCTTTTTGCGGATCGCTTAACATACACCCATCGGTATGTCGGCGGGGCCTAAGTCACGGCTTCTGCACCAAAGCAAGCACGGGGCCACCCCACTAAGTCGAACCCGTTAATAAGTCGAAATCGCCGGTCTCGAGACGGACTTAGGTTTTAGACGGTCAGTGAACGCATCGAACCCAAAGCTGGCTTTATCGACACCGAAATCGTGTCCCGATCCTAAACAAGACAAAAGCTATCCATCGCACAATTTAAATAAAGCAAGAAAGCATGGCATAAGTAAAGGATAGTAAACAAATCCTCAAACTAGTTTGTGGCCCCAAGACAATACTTTGAAATCAAATACTAATCGATGGGGGCCCATATCTCCTCAATAGTGGTTAGCCGTCATCTCGAACAGTGTCAAGAACTCGAGGTCCCTCAGGACACAAGTGGACGATTAACAACCAAATAACATCTATTGTCCACCTGCCCTCTGCTTACCTACTTCAATTTTAGTTGTTAAACAGTAATTAAAAGTAGCGATAATTAAAGCCATGATCAACTCAACATTTAACATGCGGCAAGACTCAACAACTGGTACTTGGCACAGCGGCCAATAGCACTTGAGCAAGCGATCACGGGCAGCATAAGTCCAACTATCTACCAAACAACAGGTAATAGGATGTGTCCAAGGCAATATATGGCTGCAAGGGATATCGCAGATGCACGGAAACTAGAGCATCGCATATACGAATAGCAATAGATCAACATGAGGGAAATAAATACTATAAAAGTAAGATAGGTAGAAAGAGGAAGATGCTGCTTTGAAAACATTGCCGAAGGTTCATCCAAGATCGAATTGATACTCGCATCAACTCATCGTCTAATCCGTGAAGAAGCAAAGCACTAGAAGAAACACCGGATGCACTATTTAATACAACGAAGATCGGGCATGATGCATGTATGATGCATGGCATGGCAAGATGCGATGCAATTAGGTCATATTAAGCGAAATCGGGGTCCCGCAATTAATTAAATGGTTCAAGTTATTTATCCACCCAAATTAAATGTTGTCTTAACATGGCAAACATATCACCGGTTCGCTACAAAATTTAAACGAGGCCAATATAAGACTAGATTTTCCCGCATATGGACCCCATATTTAATTTAGGTGAATCGGCATAAGGCCCCCAAACCACAACATGTATGCAAGTATGACAATTTTATATGCAATAAGTTTTATATCTAACATTTATAAAATAGGGGCTCGAGAAAGGTTCACACATGGGTTCGGCGATCTTGGTTCCGGGGTTGGGTTCTCGTGGTTTCGGATCTTGAGAGGGTTGTCTCGGCGTGATCGTTTCGGATAACGGAGTAGATCTGGCGTGAAGGAGGACTTAGTTCGCGGCGTCGGGCGCATCGAACTCGCTTCGGTCGGTGTCGATCTTGTCGTTATAAGGTCTTGTCCCGGTTTCGCGCCATCAAGTCGGTCTTGGCGTCCGGGATGAAGAACTGGTGTTAAGCGGTAGATCTTGTCCGGATCCTTGATCCGCGGCCGTCTGTGTAGACGGTCATGGCGTTCTGTGGGAGAAACTTCAAGGGCGTCGTGTAGGCGACCTTGGCGTCTGATCTTCAAACACCGGATGTCTTTAGTTCTTCGAGGTGTCGCCATTGAACCCGGGAAGGAGAGCTTTAGGTGTCAACCATCCGAACCGTGGGAGAAGATCTTGTGAAGCTAATTACATCGTCGGAGACAGATCTTAGTGGAGCCATGGCCCACTGCTACAACGGCCCAGAAACAAAACAGGCACGAGGCAGAGGCACTAAAGGTAGATCAACAAAAGAGGCATATGCCAAGGCAGGTTCGGCGGCCACGATGCTTGGACAAAGGATGGACCTGTAGTCGCGCGAGGGCGCCAGAGGCGCCAGGAAAACCAGAACTACCTCGGTGAACTACGCCCTAGATACAAGCTGGATGAGTGATAGCGGTTGAAATAGTACGGTGGGGCCCCAAAGCCACTCACCGGTAGTCCTTTTTCAGACCGTCCCAACCGGCTACCCTCTCAACGGGACTGCACGGGCGGCGTGAGTCGGCGGCCGAAGGGAGGATCAACACGCACAAGTGGGTATGTACGCAAGCCACCATACAAGAGTACATCACAGCCATCCCATCTAGAAAGAAAGAAAATATAGCAACGCCATACGGCATAAGATTCAAATGACCTAGATAGATCTATATTTAGGATAACTCATACAACACACATCGTAGTATCATGCGAAGTGGCAAAATGGAACTGATAATGCGGATAAGAAGCAAATCGCATAAGATGCCATGAAAATAAGCACATCCCATCTACAGGTCTCACGGATCCCTCGCTCTCGAATCTCTACACCGAACGATCGACCCACATCATCGGGCTTCTTCCACCCATATCAAATCCACCCGAGAAGGTACCTTCATCCTAATCAAGAATTTATCGTTGAGACCTAAAATTTTCGGCAAGTCTTAATGCTCTAAAGGGGGACACCACAGGGTAGTGACGAATTGCAGCAAAAAAGGTAAACCCTAGCAATTTAGTTAACGCTAACCATCCGCCTAACCAATGATAGACGGATGTCCGTGTGAATTTAAGAACAACAGCTGATATAATGGTAATCCCATCCGATCCATCCTCCTTCCTCGCTACTAACAAGGAAGTTGACGAACAACCCCATCCGTAGAGGGCAATTTTATTAACCATTCCATGGGTATTGCACTAGTTACTAGTCAAGTTACTTTAGTCGAGGTTAAAAGCGACTTTTTAGTTATGCTTGTCTATGATCAAGAAATCTCCAAGTGCCGTCCATATCCGCGGACGGCTTTCGTAAAGTTTTACCCGCCGGTGCACCAATAGCAACACACGCCGATCAACCTGGAAAAACCAAATCAAAACCCAACGAGGCTTTCACAACGAACAATCACGAGATTGAGAAATATTTCAGGGGGCCACTGGCAGTAGACCTCAAGAATCTGAGATAGTGACTCGAGAACGGGCTCAAGGTTTGCGCTGCTGGTCAGAACGATCGGGAACCCGGAAGTGTGGCTGGGCTTTGTCGACATTGTGAAAACACTCGGCCCGACTTTAAATGCGAAGGTGTGCTCCTCGCACAAATTAAATACGAAAGCAACATGGCATAAGTTCAGATCAATAAATACCTCAGAAACAAGTTTGCTTGGCCCCAAGAAATAAATGGAATCAAGCTGGCTCGAGGGGTCCTATACCTCCAGGATGTGATAAGCGCGATAAATCAAGGAACAGGGAATCAAGTACTGAGGTCTTACGGGACACAAGTGAGCGGGGAAAAACCAAATAGCAGATGTTGCTCACCGTTGCCACTTTCTTTAGTTATCCAGAACTACTCTTGAAGGTTAAGTTGTTTAGGTACCTCATTATTCCAATACTCACAATTTCATTCAATTTGGAGCCATGGATAAAACGATAGATTTTAATAAGATAAAAGAAAGTAATTCCCACTAATAAAGCTCCTAACTGAAAAACAATATCAATCAGAGCAAGTAATCCTAAAGGGATTTAAAAGGATAAACAAATATTATATAAAATTATACAAATTGGAATCACCAATTTTGGAACTATAAATAAAAAGATATGAATTTTATAAGGAAAAGAAAGAAAGAAAGAAAGAAATAAATAAGAAATTATTGCAAAGATAATTTAACCTTGGCCACATCCATAAGAAAATGGACTAAAATTAATTCAAATAAAAATAAAAGAATAAAGATTATTTGAATAAAATTATATGGGTTTAAACCATATTCAATTTTATTTGAATAAAGACAAATGCCTAAGTTAAATAAATATTAAATCATAGGAAAAATAATTAAGTTTGACTAAATAACACACTAATAAATAGATTAAACCTACTAAAAACTTTTGGAAAGGTTTGAATTCAAATTGGAATATGAATCAAATGTTCAAATAAAAACAGAAATAGAAAAAGAAAAACTTTTGAAGAGCAAAAAAATGGAAAAGAACCCCGAGCAACCTAGGCCCAACAGCAAGCCCAACAAACCAGTCCACCCGGGAAACACAGCCCTCTGCCCTTTCTTTTCTCACCCACGCGCACCCCTCACCCTCGCTGATGCCCTGTCCCCACGCCATGTCGCCATCGTCGTCCTCACCCGCGCGCCGACCTCTCCCTTCTTCCCTCACCGTTTCTGGTCAAAATTAACTCAATTAAATTCCTTTGAATGCGCGGTTAATTCTCTCCCGCGACCATGCTCACTTAAACGCCTCCCCCTCCTCTCCATTTCCCCTTAGACGTCGCACCCAATGAGCCCCTAGGCTGGCCTGAATTTTGCTCGAACCACCACTGCCTCCGACGTGCTTCGGCATTGATTCCGGTGAGCTCAGACCTTCCCTTGGCCCTAGATCACGCAGACCTTCCCGCCATTTCAGGCGCACCGCTAGCAGCCTCCGTTTGCTCACGCGAGCCCTTGATGCTCGGCAACGATATTTCCTGCACGCCTCCACCGGCGTCTGCCTCAACTCCGTCGAGAAGTTGCCGACGATTCATTGTGCCCATTTCCCTCCGGTAGGTTTCCCCGTGATCCTTGAACCTGTGCGCATCTCATGGATGCCTTGCCTTGCTCGCTTGCGTCCTAGGTACTCGCCTCCGACGACTCCTGTGCGTGCCCGACGCCAGGAACATCTCCGACGAGCAATTCCGGCCAAACCCGTGCGCCCCTTCGCCCACAAAGACCACCTTGAGCATCCCCTCACCACGGCGACTATGGTAACACCCTCCTACCCTCCTCTTGCCTCCTAGAATTGCCGGACCACCATCGACAGAGCGCCACCGCCGTGCACCGTCGCCAGCGCCGCCCATCTTAGGTCAAAGCACCTCGATCCGTTGGATTTAGATCCTGCGGCTAAAACAGATCACTTAATCGAAGCGGTACACGCTGATATGCGCCGTGCGATTCCATTTAGATATTGCGGCCAACATAGCTTGATCCACCCGAAGCGGTACCAGCCAGTAGAAACATGACACGTAGCCAGTTCAGTTCAGACAAATTCTAGAAAATGAATTTAGATGTTTAAACTTGCAAAAATCATAACTTTTGATCTGTTTGTCCAAAAATTACAAATTTTATATCAATTGATTCAGAAAAATCAAACCTTTTCGACTATGGCCCTTATTTGGTCATTTTCGTCTTAAAAATTAGGTGTTTATGCATAAACATTTGTAGGAATAATTTGGGTATAAAAATTGTTCTAAAAATGATTTTTGAGTGAAACCTTTTGCAAATGGTTTGTTTTGAACCCTCTGACCATAAACACTAAAATTTGAATTTAAAAATATATTTTGTTAACACTAGTAATTATTACTTTGAATAAAAGAATTTCTAGTAAAACAACAATGATTTAAAAGGCCTATTTTCACTAACTTGATTTAAATGATTTTCCCACTTTTATAAAAGACCAGCAGGTGTTTTGAAATGTTTAAGAACCTTGTTAGAAAACACTTTTACAATAAAACAACCTTTTGCATGCTTGCATGCATTTCTTTGTTTTTATTGTTTTGTTAAATGTTTGAGTGCTAGTTTTTGAATGTGTGCTTTGCTTTAGAATTGTAGTGAACTTTGAAGAGTGTGACATTTGCAGATCAAGGAGAGTACCTAGATTCTATACTAAAAAGGCAAGTGATACTTTGGTCATCAAAAGTCCTATCTTTTCAATATTGCATTAGTGATATTTTTGTAGTATGCATGATAGGACTATTTTTATATATTGCTATGCTATAGTAGATCCTATAGAATATATCTTGGTAGGAAACTTCCTAAGTTAAGAGACGTGTATGCTAGTATGCTTAGCCTAGCTATTGGAATTCAAGGGTGGAACATTCATGCTATGATATTATGCAAAGTCTATGACTAAGTTTTGATTAATAAAACAACTAAGTGAATGAATCACCTGGGTGGGATGGTGAGAATGGTTTGTGTTGAGTGGTTACACAAGGCCCATGTCTATGGTTTACCTTGTGTATCACACTTGTGTATGGCCACCCAGGAATAAATATATTTGAGATGTTTTGTGTTGAGAAGCTTCCAGTGCAACCACATGGCATATGTGTTCTGCTTTGACTACATAGGTTGCAACAACTCAGACAGGTAGATAGTTGGTCGTCGTGATGATAGGTGCAACGCGTATGTGCTGATCTGAGGGATTGTTTCTAAAAAGTCTCGTCTCTATGCATGTCGAGTCTTGTGGGAAAAGTGCACCACCTCTCGAGAGGGTAAAACCTAAGTACTTAGCCGTGTCCCCGGTAATGGACAGTTTGAGCATCAAAGACATTGAAATGATCAAGGATCTCCTCATCCCAATTTCTCTGAGTTAAAACTTGTTGGGTAAACAAGGGAAGCACCTGGTGTGACTCCAGTGTGCCATTGTGTGCTAAAATGATTTGAAAAAGAGATAAACTATTTTCAAAGCATAGTGAAAACCTATTTTATGCAAAGGCCAGCCAAAACTCCAATTAGCCATATATTCATATAGATGTTAGATTCTCCATGTAAATATGATATCACTTGCCAATACAATTCAAATGTATTGACCCTTGTGGCTATAACTTATTATGTTGAAGGTTTGTTTGATGTTAGTGGAGTTTGTTGAGTAGGGATTACAAGTCTACAACCAACATGATTGCCTGTGGCACATGAAGATGAAGGACTCCATGCTATATAGTTTTATTTGCTGCTTTGTAATAAGATAGCCTTATGAGCTATGTAAGATGTAATGAACAATTTTATTTCTGGTTATAAGTTGTAATATGACCTTTGTTTCTTGATGTTACATCTTAAACTATGGGTGCTAGCTATTCGATCCAGGGACTAGCACTGTAAACACAGGGATCTCCACCTTATCAGGTTGGGAGCTCTACAGCATCATTTTGTCATTGGCTCTAACCTTGAGAGCCTAGTTTATAGAATGTTTCTTGACCTGGGGAAGAGAGAGAGATTCATTTGCCCCAAACCACTTTGTTCAGTATTTCCCAGGGACTTTTGTCATTCTCCAAGGAGGAGATGGACGAGAAGCTGTGCATTCTTGGTTTCCATTCACACTATTAGGGGGACGCACCCTCATACGACCCCTCTATGCACTACACATGGGAGTCCTCGAGCTCATACCAGGACGAAGGGGCCTCCTCGTCATATTACGGAGGTGCACCTTCTTGGTCACCATGGAGTTGAGACCTACTTAGGCCAAAAGCCTAAGCTTGGGGGGAGGTACACCGACATCACACTCATCTATATATCATATTTCGTCGTTTCTTTGTATTTTCCATTATTTCGCTTTCTTTTTGGTTTTTGTTTCTGCTTTCTCAAAACACAAAAATACCAAAAATATTTTTGTTGTTTGTCTTGTTTTGTTTCTTTGTTTTTTTAGATTTGGTTTTCCTTAAAGAAAAATCCAAAAAGATTTTGCTTTGTTTGTTTTTGCTTTGTTTGCTTGTTTTAAAAAAAAAATCAAAAACACCAAATATATTTGTTCTTCTTCTTTGGTTTTGTGAAGTTCTTTGCAGGGTTCAGAAGTCCTCAGTGGAGCCTAGTTTCATGTTATTATTCAAGTCACACAAGTGAAGGGCAATAATGACGATTAAGACAACTTGAGGTGTGGTAAGAGGCTGGTAACAAACTCTATTTGTTTTCATTTTTGTACATATAATCATCATGGTGAGCATGCTTAGTCTGTTCATATAAGGTGTATGTTATTAATGGATGCTTGGTAGTTCTTGCTCTCTCATGATTAGCTCCAGCTTGTTATTAGTCTATAGCATGTCATATGATTGTTTGCTTGCATTGTTTTATTCATAATTTGGTATGATATTGTGGTATCCTCCTCTGAATGTTTCATGTGAATTGACTTGGAACATGCTCATGCATGCATATGAGTAAACAATAGTCAGTAAGCCTCGATGATTTATTTTTCCTCAGAGTTCGTGTATCATTTTCATGCCATAATTAGTCATGTTTTGTTGCAAGCGTGATTATGACAATTATTTCTCTCTCGTTCATCGCTCCATCTCTATTGCTAGCCTTCACTTGCACTGAGTATGAGCTCCACTTGTGCATCCAACTCCCAAAACCAATATTGTCAACAATGTCCACCATACCTACATATTAGCATCATTTGCTATTCAATGCATATTCATTATGCCTTGTTTTCTTCCAAATAAAATGTTTGACTCTTTTGAGAAAGTTAGTTAGTAAATCTCTCACGAACTTGATGGCACACTTTATTCCTTGCACTTAATAATCCTGAACCATTGTGACTGTCCATGAAAGTTACATGCTTGCAAATTATAGGCTAGGAATTAGCAGAACCATGCTGTCACGGAGAATGCTTTCAACACTTATGGATCATATCTAGTTGACATCATGCTCTTTTGTTTGTGAATGTCGCCGGTGTGAAATAAAAGGGGATCTTGTGAGTTCATGGAGTTATATATGTGTTAGAGAAACACCTGGGCCGCTAGCCTAAGCCATGCCTAATCATGGTGGAAACTTGCAGCAAACCATAATGAGCAATCTGTCAAGCATCCTCAATAAAAACCTATGCAAATAGCAAATAATAAGATCACTGAGATGCTCATTGTCTGCTTGCCTTGTCATTTTGATCATGGGATAGCTCATGTATCATGTTCAAGGGGTACCCCGTTGGCGGTTCTCTATGATACACATGTATTTACTATGACAAGAACTTACAGGTAACAAAAGTTGAGTAGCATGAGGAGCGACCCTCGTACTCAAGGGACATGGGATTTCCAGTTTATGGTCTATCAAGCATATAACTGATATTGTACCTCACTTTCATCCTTAACCATATAAAGATGCCTATGATAGGGGCAATGAGAGCTCAAAGCTAATGAGTACCTTACTTTCAGCATTTGGAAGCCTTTCAAAACCTTTTCACCTCCTTGTTGAGTCACCACTTATTATTTGAGCACCTTCTAGAGAGTATAGTTATCATTCTTGTGTTTGTCTCAAAACTTGGTTAATTGTGTCATGACTTTGATACTTGTACCTCTGATATCTTTACTTCTAGTATTCACTTGAACTTCAGAGGTGACTTGGCATTTATATTGTGCTCTACAAACAAAGGCAAGCGAGATACCACTATATCATACCTTATTATGAGCATTGCAATGTTGCTTATGTTTATGTTTCATGCTACTTATTATTACTGAGTTGGTTTCTCTTCATAGCTTGCAATGACTATTGAGTAGACTTAGTTGCATACTTCTTATTATGAATGGTTTAAGTATCTACTCATGTGCTGAGAATATATACATCATATGAAGCAAATGTGTTCGTGAAAGTTCTTTTATCGCACTCAGTTTTCAACTGAATTGCTTGAGGACAATAAATAAGCTAAGCTTGGGAGAGTTGATACGTCCAAAACGTATCTACTTTCCCAAACACTTTTGCTATTATTTCTCCTCTAAACTTGCGTGATTTGGATACAACTAACACGGACTGACGTTGTTTTTAGCAGAATTGCCTTGGTGTCTAGTTTTTGTGTAGAAAATCAACTATTAGGAAAAATCCCGGAAAATATGCCAAAATCCTATTTCACCAGAAGATCCATAGATCCATCACGACGGAGTGGAGCCACTGGGGCCACACCTGCCACGCAGGGCCCACCCACACCTAGAAGGGTTGTGGCTAGCCCAGGCACCCCCTCAGCCTCTCTCTTCTATAAGATGCCTCTTGACCTAAAACCGGGGTTCGACGTTTTCGAAGGAGTTCCGGTGCCGCCACCACCAAAACCGCAATGAACCGTAGAACTACGTTCGCACCGCCAGACGGGAATTTGGAGAGGATCATCGCCATCATCATCACCAACGCCTCTCCATCATCCATCCATGTTTCCCTCATGCATGAGTGAGTAATCCCCCGATGTAGGCTATGGGGATGGTAGGGATTGGATCAGTCCTATCATTTAATCGAATAAGATTGTTAGGGCATGGTGCCTAGTATCTCTATTAGTGCTATTTGACTTTGTTGAAACTTGTTGTTCTTAATGCTTGTCACTAGGGCCTGAGTGCCATGATCTTAGATCTGAGATTATTATTGAATCATTATGATAGTATTGTTTGTGATCTTATCTGCAAGTTGTGTACACATATCATTGTACGGATCCAAAGGCCCTGAAGTGACAGAAATTGGGACAACCGGAGGGGATGGCTATGATGTGAGGATCACATTTCTAGTAGTTCCCTTGAGGCCCCGCTGCCACGGGCTGGCAGGACAAAAGATGTTGTGCAAGTTCTCATTGCGAGCACGCATGACTATATATGGAGCACATGCCTATGATTGTTTAGTACTTGGATACTTATTCTTATTTATCTGTAATTGCCCTAGATCTTGAAGTTACATGTTTAGACTCGTCCATGCAACGCCCGTCCATCCATCCCTATGCCTACCACACTCATATCCTAATGTTTGCTCACATCTTATCATTGTTTTGTTTTATCGTTGTTGCTTTGTTGTTACTACAAACTTGCTACTAATAAACTTCGTGAGCAAGAACTATTTCAGTAAATTGAATTGACAACTCAGTTGTTAAGGCTTGCAAGTATTCTTTGACTCCCCTTGTGTCGAATCAATAAATTGGGTAATACTACCCTCGAAGACTATTGTGATCCCCTATACTTGTGGGTCATCAGCCACCACTAGTAACTACCTGTGGCGTGTGGGTTCAACGCCACTAACTTCATTTTCTGAATGCCATTAATGAGTGTTTTCCTACCAGGGAACCCAAGATCTAGCATCATCTAATAACACAATACTTCGTAAGAATGGAAAATAGCTCACTGTAAGAAATGTTTTGCCCAGTCATCAACGATATGACTTGTCACACGAGCGTAGTTATGCCTATGGCAGTTCTGTCTCTCATCATTTATCATTCTCAAAGTTGGAAGCTCCTTGCGATGTGGCAGCATCCGAAACATGTCCATGCATGGGAATGGGAAGAAACCACCCGACCTTGATGTTTATGTCTTTTTGTTTCAAGCATATTGGCAACCACGTGAGGTGGTAATCATGATACCACATCATATCATCTGATTTGTAGTGTTTAGTGCTAGTATACAACATAAGCAGACGTCTAGTTTACTATCTTGTATGTGTTGAACTAGGACTCAAAGTTTGTCTCTTGTGGAAGTTCTCTGTAATGGAGCGGAGGCCAGAGGATGCTATTGCCTAGGAATACATGCACACATCCCTATTTTATGCCATAGTTCAGCACAGTTAAGTAGGCAATTTATTTATTTTGAAACAAGAAAGTAGGCAATTGATCACCAAGGCTGGTCCATAGATTTTGGAGTCCCTAGGGCAATACGACACAAAAGGTCCCCTCATTTAAAGTGGCAAAGTTTCACTTAGTAAGGGTGGGGGCATCTACTTTATAAAATTGCATAAACACGCCACCACTACTAGCTACCTGTGGCGTGTGGGTTCAACGTCACTAACTTTATTTTCCGAATACCACTAATAAGCGTTTTCCTACCACGGAACCCAAGATCTAGCATCATCTAATAACACAATACTTTGTAAGAATGGAAAATAGCTCGCTGTAAGAAACGTTTTCCCAGTCATCAGCGGTATGACTTGTCACACGAGCGTAGTTATGCCTATGGCAGTTCTGCCTCTCATCACTTGTCATTCTCAAAGTTGGAAGCTCCTTGCGACGTGGCAGCATCCAAAACATGTCCATGCATGGGAATGGTAAGAAACCACCCGACCTTGATGTCTATGTCTTTTTGTTTCAAGCATATTGGCAACCACGTGAGGTGTTACTCATGATACCATATCAGATCATCTGATTTGTAGATTTGTAGTGCTGGTATACAACATCAGCAGACGTCTGGTTTGTTATCTTGTATGTGTTGAACTGTGACTCAAAGTTTGCGTCTTGTGGAAGTTCTCTGTAGTGGAGCAGAGGCCACAGAATGCTATTCCCTAGGAATACATGCACACATCCCTGTTTTATGCCATAGTTCAACACAGTTAAGTAGGCAATTTATTTATTTTGAAACAAGAAAGTAGGCAATTGATCACCAAGGCTGGTCCATAGATTTTGGAGGCCCTAGGGAAATACGACATAAAAGGCCCCTCATTTAAAGTGGCAAAGCTTCAATGAGTAAGGGTGGGGGGGCAATGGCCCCCCTACTTTAGAAAATTGCATCAACACGCCACGACTAGTAGCTAAATGTGACATGTGGGTTCAACAACACTAACTTCATTTTCTGAATGCCACTAATAAGCGTTTTCCTACCAGTGAACCCAAGATCTAGCATCATTTATTAACACAATACTTCGTAAGAATGGAAACTAGCTCACAATAAGAAATGTGTTGCCCAGTCATCAGCGGTATGACTTGTCACACGAGCGTAGTTATGCCTATGGCGGTTCTGCCTCTCATCACTTGTCATTCTCAAAGTTGGAAGCTTCTTGCGATGTGGCAGCATCCGAAACATGTCCATGCATGGGAATGGGAAGAAACCACCCGACCTTGATGTTTATGTCTTTTTGTTTCAAGCATATTGGCAACTACATGAGGTGGTAATCATGATACCACATCAGATCATATGATTTGTACATTTGTAGTGCCGGTATACAACATCAGCAGATGTCTGGTTTGCTATCTTGTATGTGTTGAATTGTGACTCAAATTTTGCGTCTTGTGGAGGTTTTTTTGTAATGGAGCAGACACCACTGAATGCTATTTCCCAGGAATACATGCACACATCCTTGTTTTATGCCATAGTTCAACACAGTTAAGTAGGCAATTTATTTATTTTGAAACAATAAAGTAGGCAATTGATCACCAAGGTTGGTCCATAGATTTTGGAGGCCCTAGGGCAATACGGTACAAAAATTCCCCTCATTCAAAGTGGTAAAGTCTAACTGCGTAAGGGTGGAGGGCAATGGCCCCTCTATTTTAGAAAATTGCATAAACACGCCACCACTAGTAGCTACCTGTGGCGTGTGGGTTCAACGCCACTAACTTCATTTTCCAAATGCCACTAATGAGCGTTTTCCTACCAGGAAACCCAAGGTCTAGCATCATCTAATAACACAATACTTCGTAAGAATGGAAAGTAGATCTCTGCAAGAAATGTTTTGCCCAGTCATCAGCGGTATGACTTGTCACACGAGCGTAGTTATGACTATGGTGGTTCTCTCTCTAATCACTTGTCATTCTCAAAGCTGGAAGCTCTTTGCGGTGTGGCAGCATCCGAAATATGTCCATGCATGGGAATCAGAAGAAACCACCCGACCTTTATGTTTATGTCTTTTTGTTTCAATCATATTGGCAACCACGTGAGGTGGTAATCATGATACCACATCATATCATCTGATTTGTACATTTGTAGTGATGGTATACAACATCAGCAGACGTCTGGTTTTCTATCTTGTATGTGTTGAACTGTGACTCAAAGTTTGCGTCTTGTGAAAGTTCTCTCTAATGGCCTAGAGGCCACAGAATGCTATTGCCTAGGAATACATGCACACATCCCTGTTTTATGCCATAGTTCAACACAGTTAAGTAGGCAATTTATTTATTTTGAAACAACAAAGTAGGCAATTGATCACCAAGGCTGGTCCATAGATTTTGGAGGCCCTAGGGCAATACGACACAAAAATCCCCCTCATTTAAACTTGCAAAGTTTCACTGAGTAAGTAGGGGGGGAAATGGCCCTCTACTTTAGAAAATTGCATAAACACACCACCACTAGTATCCACCTGTGGCGTGTGGGTTCGACGTCACTAGCTTCATTTTCTGAATGCCACTAATAAGCATTTTCCTACCAAGGAACCCAAGATCTAGCATCATCTAATAACACAATACTTCGTAAGAATGGAAAGTAGCTCACTGTAAGAAATATTTTGCCCAGACATCAGCGGTATGACTTGTCACACGAGCATAGTTATGACTATGGAGGTTCCGTCTCTCATCACTTGTCATTCTCAAAGTTGGATGCTCCTTGCGGTGTGGCAGCATCCGAAACATGTAAATGCATGGGAATGGGAAGAAACCACCCGACCTTTGATGTTTATGTCTTTTTTTCAAGCATATTGGTAACCACGTGAGGTGGTAATCATGATACCACATCAGATCATTTGATTTGTAGATTTGGAGTGATGGTATACAAAATCGGCAGATGTCTGGTTTTATATCTTGTATGTGTTGAACTGTGACTCAAAGTTTGCGTCTTGTGGAAGTTCTCTGTAATGGAGCAGAGGCCACAGAATGCTATTGCACAGGAATACATGCACACATCCCTATTTTATGCCATAGTTCAACACAGTTAAGTAGGCAATTTATTTATTTTGAAACAAGAAAGTAGATAATTGATCAAAAAGGCTGGTCCATAGATCTTGGAGACCCTAGGGAATTACGACACAAAAATTCCCCTCATTTAAATTGGCAAAGTTTCACTGAGTAAGGGTGGGGGGGCAATGGCACCTCTACTTTAGAAAATTGCATAAACACGCCACCATTAGTATCTACCTGTGGCGTGTGGGTTCAACGCCACTAGCTTCATTTTCCGAATGCCACTAATAAGCGTTTTCCTACCAAGGAACCCAAGATCTAGCATCATCTAATAACACAATACTTCATAAGAATGGAAAGTAGATCACTATAAGAAATGTTTTGCCCAGTCATCAGCAGTATGACTTGTCCAACGAGCGTAGTTATGACTATGGCAGTTCTGTCTCTTATCACTTGTCATTCTCAAAGTTGGAAGCTCCTTGCGGTGTGGAAGCATCCAAAACATGTCTATGCATGGGAATGGGAAGAAATCACCCGACCTTGATGTTTATGTCTTTTTGTTTCAGGCATATTGGCAACCACGTGAGGTGGTAATCATGATACCACATCAGATCATCTCATTTGTAGATTTGTAGTGCTGGTATACAACATCAGCAGACGTCTGGTATGCTATCTTATATGTGTTGAACTGTGACTCAAAGTTTGCGTCTTATGGAAGTTCTCTGTAATAGAGCAGAGGCCACATAATGCTATTGCCCAGGAATACAAGCATACATCCCTGTTTTATGCCATAGTTCAACACAGTTAAGTAGGCAATTTATTTATTTTGAAACAAGAAACTAGGCAATTGATCACGAAGGCTGCTCCATAGATTTTGGAGGCCCTAGGTCAATACGACACAAAAATTCCCCTCATTTAAAGTGGCAAAGTTTCACTGAGTAAGGGTGGGGGCAATGCCCCCCTACTTTAGAAAATTGCATAAACACGCCACCACTAGTAGCTACTTGTGGCGTGTGGATTCAACGCCACTAACTTCATTTTCCGAATTCCACTAATGAGTGTTTTCCTACCAGGGAACCCAAGAACTAGCATCATCTAATAACACAATACTTCATAAGAATGGAAAGTAGCTCACTGTAAGAAATGTTTTTCCCAGTCATCAGCGGTATGACTTGTCACACGAGCGTATTTATGACTATAGCGGTTATGTCTCTCATCACTTGTCATTCTCAAAGTTGGAAGCTCCTTGCAATGTGGCAGCATCCGAAACATGTCCATGCATGGGAATGGGAAGAAACCACCCGACCTTGATGTTTATGTCTTTTTGTTTCAAGCATATTGGCAACCACGTGAGGTGGTAATCATGATGCCACATCAGATTATCTGATTTGTAGATTTGTAGTGCTGGTATACAACATCAGCAGACGTCTAGTTTGCTATCTTGTATGTGTTGAACTGTGACTCAAAGTTTGCGTCTTGTGGAAGTTCTCTGTAATGCAGCAGAGGCCACAGGATGATATTGCCCAGGAATACATGCACACATCCCTGTTTTATGCCATAGTTCAACACAGTTAAGTAGGCACTTTATTTATTTTGAAACAAGAAAGTAGGCTATTGATCACCAAGTCTGGTCCATAGATTTTGGATTCCCTAGGGCAATGCGACACAAAAATTCCCCTCATTTAAAGTGGCAAAGTTTCACTGAGTAAGGGTGGGGGGCAATGGCACCTCTACTTTAGAAAATTACATAAACACGCCACCACTAGTAGATACCTGTGGCGTGTGGGTTCAACGACACTAACTTCATTTTTCAAATGCCACTAATGAGCGTGTTCCTACCAGGGAACCCAAGATCTAGCATCATCTAATAACACAATAATTCGTAAGAATGGGAAGTAGCTCACTGTTAGAAAAGTTTTGCCCAGTCATCAGCGGTATGACTTGTCACACGAGCGTAGTTATGACTATGGTGGTTCTGTCTCTCATCACTTGTCATTCTCAAAGTTGGAAGATCCTTGCGGTGTGGCAGCATCCGAAACATGTCCATGCATGCGAATGGGAAGAAATCACCCGACCTTGATGTTTATGTATTTTTTTCAAGCATATCGGCAACTACATGAGGTGGTAACCATGATATCATATCAGATCATTTGATTTGTAGATTTGTGGTGCTGGTATACAACATCAGCAGATAGCAGACGTCTGCTTTGCTATCTTATATGTGTTGAACTGGGACTCAAAGTTTGCGTCTTGTGAAAGTTCTCTGTAATGGAGCAGAGGCCACATAATGCTATTTCCCAGGAATACAGGCACACACCCCTATTTTATGCCATAGTTTAGCACAGTTAAGTAGGCAATTTATTTATTTTGAAACAAGAAAGTGGGCAATTTATCATCAAGGCTGGTCCATAGATTTTGGAGTCCCTAGGGAAATATGACACAAAAGGCCCCTCATTTAAAGTGGCAAAGTTTCACTGAGTAAGGGTGGGGGGGGGGCAATGGCCCCCCTACTTTCTAAAATTGCATAAACATATTTTTATGCTAATTTTTTAGTATTACTCAAATATTAAGCATAGTTTGTGTTCTTAGGCCTCTAAACAATGAAATAATCTATATACCTAATAGACCACTGATCTTTGGAATCTCGGTGAAGACATTCAAAACTACTTATTTCTATTGATCAAGCAAACTCTTTACCATGATACTTATTCCTATTTATTTCTCCTTGTGTAATGTGTACACGTGTATATACATATGTACCTCTAGAATTAATAACAGAACAAAATTATGAAAGTAATAAATTCATATGCATGTGAAAAAATGAGTACAAGTATACACATATTAGACATTGTATTAATAAGAGGATGAAATAGTCTCTACAACATGGATGATGGGGACAAGTACTGTCATTGGGAATCGAAGGAGAGCTCCTTGCGGACTAATATAGTTATATGATTGAGTCATTAGTCTGTACTAATGAATACTCACAACTTTGTAGAGGCACATGAGGGCCGTTGTTGTTGTGCACATTTGGAGAGGCCACAAACATTATGGCATCAAGAAAAAATATTAAAAAATGATGGAGTATTTTGCTGGGAGGATGTTGATGTTGTTTCCCGTGATCGAAACTGAATGTTGTATCTCTATGAATTTCTTAAATAGAACCGTCGCTTCCCCTTTTCTATTAAATTTTTTGGAGTATTTTTTATGAAAAGAGAATTCAGAGTAGAGACATACTAGGCTCTCTTGGGCCATCTATATTTTTTAAAATTATTTCACCATGTTGGAACTCACCAAGGTAGCCGTTAAGCGGGGCAGGCGATTCCTATTTGACATTCTTTACGGGAGTTAACATCTCTCCGCATATCCTTTCTTCTTCTTGGGCCCAGCAGTGTTCCTATATAAAGCTGAACGCATTCTCGACCGAAGATACCTCTGGAGCGTGTTGCTAATGTGCCGGATCTGGCGCAACCCATAGCACCATCAACTTTTTTACACTGTTTAATTTTTGCTTCTTCTTTCACGGTACATAATAGATTGTCCATGAGATTTAAGAAATTGGTCATTTTAAAATTTGAAAAATGCTCAGATTTGAAAAATCTGGGATTTTGAAAAATGTTCAGATTTATAAAATGGTAAAATTTGAAAAATTCTAGATTTTAAAAATATTCATATTTGAAAAAAATATATTAAAAAATAGATTTTATTTTTTTCATATTTAGAAATATTCCTACTTGAAAAAGTTTAAATTTAAAAATGTTGAAATTAAAAAATTGCAGTGACACAACACACCAGCCCACGTTGTAGTACACAAGTCATTGAGATAATACTGATGACATTTTGTTCCATGAATATTACATCCAACGGAGTAGTAAGACAAAAACATGGCAAGTCCAAGAACCGACTATAGTATTCATAGGACAGATCTTTACCAAATATCTTCAAAACTTTCATGACACAATGAGTTTGTCGGGTAAATTAAGGTTCAAAACAAAATCCATAAAGAGAAACTTGTAGACTCGTCTAGTACTAGATCTATACCTCAAAGTCTATCCCTATAACTTAGATCTGACTATTACTTCATTAACAATGATCTAATGGAATGGTTCCTATTATGGGAAATTGGTTTACATATATATTTCATTTGTTAACCACTATCACTAATTGTAGTATCCAATTGTATTATCTCTATTTGACTAGCGTCAGCTTCTTGTTGGGGTCCTCTTACGTCTCGTAGTTATGTGTTTGCAGTCCTTACATTGTCTTCATAACCTAAGATAGGGGTTTGAGAAGATAGATTGGGTACATGTATACTTAAAAAGTTTTACTAGGTGGGTCTTTGATGCACTATCAACAGCCATGGACAACAATCCTAGGCATATGCAAGTTTTCGAAAATGGGATTTTAGAAAATGTAAGTTATATTTTAGAAAATTATGTTTGTTAGCTGTAACACCCTCAGAATCGGACCTATGCAAGTTTCAGCGATTCCCGCCAAACCCGCATAGAAACGATTCAAAGGTGCCCACCAGGCACTTTCGTGCGGGTGGAAAACGAAGTAATAACATTACACAACAGTCCTCGATGGGACCCACAGAAACAGAGATCTATACAACACGACTCCGAGAGTCAAGAATACAGATATAATATACAAAGATCCAAATCGCCTTGAAAATGATAGAGCGTCCGACTACGGACAAGATACAAATGGGGCTAAGAGCCCTGAAGAATAACCAATGGCGTCCATAACCCTGCCCAGGCCAAGACGGAAGGGTAACCCTGCTAACGACGTCGATCTCGAAACCTGCTTAAACAAAAGGGGTGCCGACCAAGGGCAAAGGAAAAAGAGGAGCGTCAGTACTGAGGCCAGTACACAGCGAGGCTAGAATTCGGCGGTCCTAGCCTACATAGGTATGGTGGACTGAAGCGGCAGCGGCAGCATGCACTAAACAACCTATAGAGACTCGATACAACTGTCGGCTGTCAGAGAGGGATAAGAAAGACCTATTCGGATCCAACCTGAATCTAACACCAAACAAACCCATCCTGGTATTTCCCCCTCGAGACCAAACGAGGAAGTCAACCGAGGAACTCACACAGTTGGTAGTTTTACTCATTCCGTTATCGTTGCAGCAATTACTAGTCAGGTATAGTTAATCATCCTGATAAAATAAGCAGTGGGCCGTTTTAGTTAACCATTCCGTTGTAGTTGCAACACTTACTAGTCAGATACAATTAGCATGAGATATCCCAAAAAACCCAGCAGTTGTTGGTACTTTTATTTAGCCATTCGTTGTAGTGAAGCTGATTACTAGTCATATCGGATACAAGTCAATTTATAACAGTAAACTTTAGTTTTAGTTGTCTATGATCGAGACCTGTGCTCCAAGTCGTCCATAACCGCGGACACGGCTTCTCGAAAAGATTTAACCGCAGGGTGCACCAAAGTATCCACAAGCACTTGACCCTTTTGCCGATCGGTTAACATACACCCATCGGTATGTCGGCGGGCCTAAGTCACGGCTTCAGACCCAAAGCAAGCACGGGGCCACCCCACTAAGTCGAACTCAACGAAGTCGGCCGGTCTCCGAGACGGACTTAGGTTTTAGACGGTCATGGAACGATCGGGAACCCAAAACTGGGTTTGTCGACACCGCGAAATCGTGTCCCGATCCTAAACAGTACAGGTGCTATCCATCGCACAATTTAAATAAAGCAGTAAAGCATGGCATAAGTAAAGGATAGTAAACAAATCCTCAAACTAGTTTGTGGCCCCCAGTACAATACTTTGAAATCAGGTACTAATCGATGGGGGGCCCATATCTCCCCACATGTGGTTAGCGCGCTCGATCTCGGAACAGGTGTCAAGAACTCGGGGTCCTACGGGACACAAGTGGACGGTTAACAACCAAATAACATCTATTGCCCACCTGTGCCTCTGCTTACCTACTTCAATTTTAGTTGTTAAACAGTAATTAAAGTAAACGATAATTAAAGCCATGATCAACTCCAACATTTAACATGCGGCAAGACTCCAACAACTGTGGTACTTGACGACACACAATAGCACTTGAGCAAGCGACTACGGCGCGCAAGTCCAACTATCTACCAAACAACAGGTAATAGGATGTGTCCAAGGCAATATATGGCTGCAAGGGATATCTCGGGTACGGAAACTAGAGCATCGCAACACAGATAGCAATAGATCAACAGGAGGGAAATAAATACTATAAAAGTAAGATAGGTAGAAAGAGGAAGATGCTCGCCTGAAAACATTGCCGAAGGTTCATCCGAAGATCGGGTCGATACTCGCATCAACTCATCGTCCTAATCCGTGAAGAAGCAAAGCACTAGAAGAAACACCGGATGCACTATTTAATACAACGGCAGAAGATCGGGCATGATGCATGTATGATGCATGGCATGGCAAAGATGCGATGCAATTAGGTCATATTAAGCGAAATCGGGGGTCCCGACAATTAATTAAATGGTTCAAGTTATTTATCCACCCCGCAAATTAAATGTTGTCTTAACATGGCAAAACATATCACCGGTTCGCTACACAAAATTTAAACGAGGCCAATATAAGACTAGATTTTCCCGCATATGGACCCCATATTTAATTTAGGTGAATCGGCATAAGGCCCCCAAACCACAACATGTATGCAAGTATGACAATTTTATATGCAATAAGTTTTATATCTAACATTTATAAAATAGGGGCTCGAGAAAGGTTCACACATGGGTTCGGCGATCTTGGTTCCGGGGGTTCGGGGTTCGGTCTCAGGGTTTCGGATCTTCGGGAGGGTCGGTCTCGGCGGGATCGTTCTCGGATAACGGAGTAGATCTTGGCATTCCGTGAAGGAGGACTTGGTTCGGAGTCGGGGCGCATCGGACTCGCCCTGGTCGGTGTCGATCTTGTCGTTGCGAAGGTCTTGTCGGGTTCGCGCCATCAAGTCGGTCTTGGCGTCCGGGATGAAGAACTTGGTGTTAGGCGGTAGATCTTGTCGGATCCGCGGTCGTCGGGTCGTGTAGACGGTCATGGCGTTCCAGGGGGAGAACTCGGCGTTCCGTGTAGGCGACCTTGGCGTCCGGTCTTCAAACACCGGGATCGGTCTTTAGTTCTTCGAGGTGTCGCCATTGAACCCGGGAAGGAGAGCTTCAGGGTGTCAACCATCCGAACCGTGGAGAAGATCTTGTGAAGCTAATTACATCGTCAGGACAGATCTTGTGGAGCCATGGGCCCACTCTGTTACAACGGCCCAGAAACAAAACAGGCACGAGGCAGAGGCACTAAAGGTAGATCAACAAAAGAGGCATATGCCAAGGCAGGTTAATGCCACGATGCTTGGACAAAGGATGGACATGCGAACGAGCGCGGGAGGGCGCCAGAGGGAAATCATCCTTTCCATCACAAGAGAAATTGTTCTTGAACCTCTCCCAAGTTGGTGGAACCCAGGCAGGCTTGCCTTCAAGTAGTTTTCCCACCAATCTCCCTTGAGAAGGTGGGTGAGGAAGCTCTTGATGTCACCACGCTTGGGAGGTGGAGAGGAATGTCCTCTATAATGGAAGATGATAATAATCCAAAATAGTACCAAGATGGAATTAACCAAGATTAAAGGATACAATTTATTGAGATGATATTAAAATATCAACAAAGTTCATAGCACCTAAAAGATATTAAGCATATCGCACACGATCGAAAAGGAGTGTGGTACACAAACATATCAAAGAAAAATTTTCCACAAATATTAAAATACCAATAGATGCACAAAATTACTTAACGAATCAAGATTAGTGACTCTACCGATTCAATATACAAACATGAACAAGTGGAACACATATCCTAACCCCTTCTTCATTACACACACACACACACAAGCCACCATACAAGAGTACATCAGCCATCCCATCTAGAAAGAAAGAAAATATAGCAAGATTCAAATGACCTAGATAGATCTATATTTATAAGATGCCATGAAAATAAGCACATCCCATCTAGGGTCTCACGGATCCCTGCTTCGGAATCTCAATCAAGAATTTATAGTCTTAATGCCTCTAAAGGGGACACCATAAACGCTAACCATCCGCCTAACCAATGATTATAATGGTAATCCCATCCGATCCATCCTCCACCAACAAGGAAGGATTTAACAACCCCAATTTTATTAACCATTCCATGGGTATTGCACTAGTTACTAGTCACTTTAGTTATGCTTGTCTATGATCAACTTTAAAAGTTTTACCCGGCGGGTGCACCAATAAAAACCAAATCAAAAACAATCACCTCAAACTAGTTTGTGGCCCCAAGAAATGATGTGGATAGCGATAAATCAAGGGGTCTTAAAACCAAATAGCAGATGTTGCTCACCGGTGCCACTTTCTTTAGTTATCCCAACTACTCGAGGTTAAGTTGTTTAGGTACCTCATTATTCCAACTCCTATAGTAATGGCTCATGGGATGGAGGAACAAGCTTGGTGGAGTTTAAAAGTAAAGGGCTATGCATACTTGGGATTCAATTTAATGCAACAATGATGCAAGAATAAGATAGAGGCAATAGCTGTATGTATGCAAGCATGTGGTAGTGCTTGAAGCAAAGGACGTTCCGTAGTGCTCTCGGTTCTCTAGAAAACCAAACAAACAAGGCCAACATGAATATAGAGCACAAGCATTGGAATTAAATCAAACAATCATGCCATGATGAATGATGCACAAGTTGCATGGCAATAAGTAGCGTGGCATGGGTGAGGTGAGGAGAACAAGAAAATAACATTTGAATTGAGTTTTAGTCACATTTTGTTGCCATAATAGTTGCTGTTCATTATATTTTTATATGATGCATGCTGCAATTGAAGTCATGGATAGCATAAACATAAAGGTCTCGTCGAGCTGATCAATTTAGACTCATCATTTGCTTAATTTGGAGTTGTAAAACAAAAGTTATTAAATTATTAAATTCTAGTGGCATTTGGTGTAATTAAACTAAACTTGGAATTTTTGTTGTGCAAAAGTCAAATTGGATGGCATATTTGAATTCCTCTCATTTTGCTGATATCCAAACATATATTATTTGTCAAATTTGGATTAAGTATGGAAAAGTTATTTGAAACTGAATTTGAATTTTGAATTTGCAAATTATTTAACAGGATTTGAATTTGAATCAACTCTGAAACGTTTTTTTACTCAGGTTTATTCAACCAGATGTGGGCCAAGGGTGTTCTCTCTGAGGCCATGGTGGAATACCTTGAGCCTTTTATAAAAACCAACAAAGCCGGCTGGGGGGCCTGGGGCCCCCGGGTGGGGGCAAAAGGGCTAGGGGTTTTTGGAAAAACGCCACGCTGGCACTGTGGATCTTCACGCTGGCTCCTGGGGCGGAAGGTCAGGTGCCTTTCGGGTGGGCTAGGCCCCTCGACAAAGATGTGGTGGAGAGGATGGGTAGAGGGGGATGGGATCTGGGGAGGCTAGAGAAGAGGATAGGCGTGAGGGAGGCGTGCCGGGATGGCTGGGAGAGCAACAGCGTGCACTAGGAGGAGGGAGAGCAAGAGAGGAGAGGTGAGGCTGGGTCTAGGGTTTCTTTGATGGGTAGCTAGGGGAGGGCCCCTGGTGTGTGGGGTGGGGAGAGAGAGGGAAAACGAGGGAGGTAGCTAGAAGGGAGGAGGGTGCTAGGTTTGTTGGGTTTTGTTTAAAGGGAGGTGTAGTTTAGGGTTTAGATTAGGATAGATGTAAATTAGGGTTTTAGTTTAGGATAGGAAGGGGAGAGAGGGAGTACTTGGTTTTGCATAGATTAGGTGGGGTTGTTGATTTAGCTAGGTAGAGATTAGGGTTTGTGGTTTAGGGAGGGTAAGGAAGGAGGTGGTGGTACTAATCTTGGTCAAGCAAGCTTCATACTAGCCCTAGCAAGATCATACAAGGAAAAAGGGAGAGGTGAGAAAAGATGTCCATATGGTGGTGATGTGGTCCTCCTTTGGCCCATGCATGATCCAAGCAAGAACAAGCAAGATCCAGAGAGAGGGGGGGGGTTTAGAGGGTGCATGACACATTAGCACAAGTGTGTGCATGGGACATGGGGTGGTCTAGCTAAAGGGAAAAAGAGGGAGAGGGTTTTGATGAGGAAACTACAAGCCCAAAACCAGATGAAACAAAAGAAAAGGTGCTCCACTTAAAATGCAGCAAAAACCAAATCGGAAAGGTGTAACTTGCATGGCCCATGCAAAATGATTATAAGTTATCCTTGTGAAAACAATATTATAATCATGGCATTATCCATATGCATTCCCAAAAGGTGGGCAAGGCCAAGCAAATCCAACCAACAACATGGGCTAGAGTTAACTCAATAAAATGCCAAGCCCATATTATTGGATGGTGGAATTATAAGGTGGTGAAAGATAAGGTGGTGGAGTCAAAAACTCAACTTGGGCATATAGCAATTTATTAAGACCCAAATACAATATCAAGAGGCAAATACAATTAATTATGCACATGAGATAAGAACCAATCAAGAAAAAGGTTTTATATGATGCTCAAATGCAAGGGGACATGATGACATGAGCATGATGTGATGATGATGCAACAATTATATGTTGGAAGTGGCCCATTTTATTATTATGACATGTAGCATTACAGGGGTTAGACAACTGGGATGCTACAAAACCCGCAGCAGCGGTGCACTCCCGAGCAGAGAGGAGGCGGCCAGAGGGGGGTCGCGAGGCAGCGGTCAAGGGAACGCGATGGCGGGGTGTGAACGACAAAAGGGGCGGCGGAACAGGGGTGATAGGATGGCCGACGGCGGTGAAACGGGGATGGGGTCGGGGACAAGAGGCGCATCAGGAGGGAGAGAAGGTGCGCCGGCGGCGGGGACGAGGGCGGCTAGAAGAGGCGGGCCAGGTCGAGGCCCGTGGTGGAGCAGGCAGCTCGACGGCGGCGAGGTCGTCGGGGGCCGGCCGCGAGCTGGATGCGGGGTCGGGCTTGGGCGACGCGGCGAGGCTGGCGGCGGATGGGCTTGGTCCGGGGCAGCGGCGCGGAGGGGCCGTCAGCGTGGCAGCCGAGGAAGAGCGGCGGGCGGTTGGCGATGCTTCCTGCCGAGGGAGCGCCAGAGACGACGGAGGTGGCGACGCTCGACGAGGGGGCGGCGGAGCGGCGGTCGCATGAGGCAAGGACGGAGCGAGCGAGGGGAAGCATGCCGGTCTGGTCGAGAGAGGGACGGGGTCAGACCGAGGAGAGGAAGAAGGGGTGGGGCGCGTCGGGGAGAGGAGGAAGACGAGGGAGAGAGGGTGAGCGGGGTCTGTGGAGGTGGGGCCGGGCGTGGGGCCCAGGGCGGGGAGTGCGTGCTGGCTCGGTGTGTGAGGCAGGTGGGACCAGGTGGAAAGGGTGGACGCGGGGAGGTGGGGACTAGGGCAGGCGGCGTGGTCGGGGGAGGGGGTGGACGCGGTCAGGTGGGTTGGTGGTTGCGGCGGAGGGTGTGGTGTGGGTGTGTTTTTGGTGCACTGGCACGTGGGGCCACAGGGGAGAGGTGAGTGGGGTGGACAGAGGTGGAAAATGGGGATTGGTGGGGGTTTGGCCCAGGGTGATGTGGCGGCCTGGGATAGGTGGGGGTGATGTGGCTGGTTGGGTGGGTAGAATAGGATTGGTAGAAAAAGGGTTTGGGGCGGACCGATTGTACTGGGGGTGGCCGACTGGGTCGGATCGGCCCGGTTGGCTGCCCCCTAAAAATAATTAAATATTTTATTTATTTACAACAGGGTTTTTGCAAACCTCGGGTAGACAAAAGAAATATTCCGGAGACCCGGGTTTGAGTTGAATTAAAGACGGGGCGTTTAGAAAACAAAAAATAGGTTTTTCCGAAAATAGTTTTATGCAAGCAAATGCAAGATGATGGCGATGCTCAAATGCAATGTGGCATGATGACATGAGCATGCGGTCATGAAGATGCAATGCACAAAAACAACGCGATTTTCTAGTAGTGATTTTTGCAGGATGCCACATTAGCCTTCACAGGTTGTTAGAACTTTATGGAGTTCCTTTCCATGTTGCAAAATCGTAGTTCCTTCTTGAAATAGAGAGTAACATTTCACATTTAATAGATTCCACAGAGGTGCGTTACTTTCCCATAAACTCATTTAGCCTTGTTACACAATCAAAACATGCGCATAGAAATTCCCATTTAGACTTTCTTGGTCTGAGGCCCAGTCTAAAGACTCATCAATCACCGTCTTTCTGCACTTTGCAATACACCTATTGCAATAAACCCGGTTAGCAACCGCCATTCAATTGCACATATTCTAAGACACTAAAGTTGTCATCCTTCCGTACAGGATAGAAAAGTTACGGGCTCCCAGCCATTGTCATTTCTCGCAAGTAATACAATCCTACCTAATAATCTAAGAATGTACATAACGGAGAATATCCGTCTGCCTTACTTGTCCCATACCAGGATCTGTCGTCGGCGTTGTCTATATGGCATCTTGGAATGACTAGCTATAGTTGTTGTTTAATCCTAAACTTTCTTTACTCGATCCCATGTAATATTTTCCCATAATGGTTCCCATCATGGTTTCTGTTGACCATCACATATCATTTATTTCATTTATAAATAGTATTTTTCTTTTGAATACAGGTAATAATGTAATACTCCCTAGGAGAAGGGTTGTGCTTGAGTGATCCCTAGAAGATTACTGCGTCGAATGTGTCAGGAGGACATGTATTAGAAACATGAGTCTACCCTGGCAGCCATTACGCCCAAGCGGAGGTGGAGGCCTTCAGAGGTATTTTCCAAATGCTTGATGCAACACAAATGGAGCATGCTCAGCAGGTTGCCAGGTCCAAGGACTTGGGATCCACCTCAGGTACTTTACCTTTTTTCAAAATTTTCATTGCGCTCTATTCCATATGATGTTATTTTAGCTAGAGAAAATTCTTTGGGGTTTTTGTTATATCTTCCTCCTACAGATACTTCTAAATCCCTTGTTCGCATCAAAGAAATGATAATGCGCATACTCTGATCATGTTAAAAAAAATTAAGAGAATGCTCTTTTATAATCAAAGAACCTTTCTTTGGATCTTGGAGAAAATGAGAAACACGACCTAGAGGATCATGAGGATCTTATTATCCAAGACATGAAAGTTTCTACAACTCGTAGAAAGAATGAGAGAGTGCCACCAACTTCAGTTCATCGGAGTGTATGAAATCAACAAAAACACATAATTTTTTAATGAGAGTGATATTTTGGAATAGTGATGTTTTTGGGGACTTGGCAAAGCATATCTTTACGTTCGATAAACAATTATAGAACATAAGTTGGACTTCTTCGCTATCTTGGAGATCATAAGATCTAGTTTTTCCACTTCTTTTTTGAATCATTTAGCTGGGATGTGATTTTCAATGGCATTGTTTACCTAACATTGGAAGGTCTGTAGGGATGTTGATTGACATCAATGCAGCTTCCTTCCACGTTCAGAATATCATACTAGGTGATCAATGTGTTAAGTTATGTGTTTCGTATAGAGCTAATAATTTTAAGTGGGTTTTGGTTTTTGTTTATGGAGCAGCTCAAGATAATCAGAAATCAGAATTCTTAGCTGAACTAGGTAGGATTTGTGAGGATGAGCCTCTCCCTATGCTAGTTGACAGTGATTTTAATATAATTGTAAGACATGATAAAAAAATAATGATAATTTTAACGCCTATTGGACTTTTATTTTTAATACGATCATTGAGAGCCTTGATCTAAGAGAAATAATTTTACCAAAAAGGGAATTTACATGGGTGAATCATAGAGATACGCAAATGTATGAGAAACTCAATAGGATTTTGGTGAGTGTCAAATGGGAACAAAAATTTCCTTTGGTTTCTGCCGGAGGTATTTTACGAAGGTAGATTTATGTGCGGAGGGGTCATGCTCGGAGATCGGGATGATAGCACACTAAGACAACGATTCATACAGGTCTTGGCCCTGGACGAACAATGCCTGGTAAAAACCCTACTTCATGTTTGTGATGGATGGGATTATCATACTGTGCTTGGATGAAATCGAGATACGGCACCATATAACCTATGGTGGTTGGTGGTACAAGAAGATCTGAGGGATTATTAGAAATCACATGCCCGTCCAATCAAAGGGATCAGATGGGAGTTCTAGGTTATGTGTCATGTGTCCTCCAACATTTGGCGTCCTTGCCCCTCTTATATACACGATCGGGGCTAGGGTTACAAGATTGTTGAGGCAATTTACAAGTGGAGGCACCTACGTGATATCCTAATAACAATATTAGATATAATCATGATGACATAATCATAATATCCTGCGGAATCCATTTGGCGATACACCCTAGCTTGGCTATCAAGGCATCCTCATTTGGAATGATGCATCCTCGAGTTCCACTCGGGGTTGCTGAGTGGAGGTCACGAAGGAGTCCTCTGAATCCTTGTAGGTCGCTGTGTCGATGATGTGCTTGCTCTTCATTGTCGTATCTATACTGGGTTCGAGCTGGGTGGTAGATCTGGAAAAAATGAAAACTTTTGGACGTAGGAGACTTCTTAGCAGAGGGAAAATCTTAGTGATCCAGCCCCTTCCTCCGATCTGCCGTGGTAGATCGGGAACAGATCCCCCTTGGATTCCCCTGCAAGAGGGAGTGTGTCCCCTTCGGGCAGCCCCGGGATTTTTTCGCCAGGCCCTCGAGGAAGAGAGGCCCAAGCTCTAAACCTTCCACCCCGACGAGCAAGAAGGCCAAGCCCCAGGATCAAACTCTGTCCGTTCGGTAGTCTCTGCGCCTGAATCCGAGAGTATTCCCACTGTTCCATCCTTTCTCTTTCTCGAGAAACATCAAGAAGGATCATGTGGTAAACACCAAGTAAGGGCCATAGCTTGCCCTTCTTTTTCAACTGAATTACGCTTTATTCTTACTTTTAGTGCTCAAGAACTTCCACTTCCTTTCTCCTCTGGTTTGGGTCCACTACTAAATAAAACGGTCTCTCTCCACCGACCGGGAGATCGGAATCGGAGCCTCCTAAAACATACACTGCCAAGGTAGGGAAAGAGCAGGAGGCCGAGAGCACGATCATCACTGCCGAGCCTGTATCTGACACTGAGACGGGAAAGGTGACTACCGGTTTGGCTCCTATGCTGAATGTGAGCTCGTCAAAGAGCCCTCACGAGCCAGCCGTGCAGATGGAGGGAGCCTCCTCTGCCCAAACCAGCTTCAAGCGGAGCCCAAGCCTGAACTTGTTCAAGGACATGTTGACTCAGGCTTAGGAGGTGGCACACAATTCCGACTCGGTGTCGGGACAGATCTATGTAACCTCGGTTGTGGTTTTGGGTGCACGCTCAGCGCACCCAGTAGGGTGTAGACCCCGTGCCAGTTACCTATGGGACTTGGTCGGGTGCTCAAGGGTTATTTTCATTTCTGACAGAGTCTTGTCTTCCACAAGCCATCCTCTCTAGTGTCGAGCACAATATAGAACTTCATGAGGCACCCCCACTGCTCTAGGAGCGCCCGAGAAGGAGCCCCCACAGCAACAAGTTGGTCTTGAAGAGGCACGATCACAGGCTCCAGGTTGGTGTTTTGGTTTCGATTGGCCATCCTTCTTGTATTCATATCAGGCTAAGTAAGCTCCTTATGAATGAACGATCACCCGTGATAGAGTCTCTTTCCTGGAGAAAGAGATCCACAACTAGGAAAACAGTCTTCGTCAGGTTCTTTCTAAGCTCAACCAGACTTGTGCCAGGGCGACCAAGGCCAAATCCCCATCTGCATGGGTGGCGGGAACTGAGAAGGAACTGGTTACTCTAAAGAAATATCACGACCACTCCTGAATCTGCCGAGAGTAAGCCGGAAGGCCTTTTGTCCGCACACTTTTCCTTTCCATCATTCGGTCTTGTCTGAATCTTCAAAAACTGTCTTGCAGAGCTTCATCAGTCCCATCGAGAATGGAGGGTTCAGTACTCGGACCTAGTGAAAGTTGTGGTCCCATGCGTGTCTGCTATGTTCGGGGCAGAGACCTTCGGTCTGGCTCCCATGGGAGAGCAGGCTGCGTCATTGCTAAAGAAACTGGATGGGCTGCTCTCGGCATTGTTTGCACATGCCCAATTATAGGAATGTGACGGCATGCGTCGAAGTCCCACTATCCTTGCATTGACTTGGATCATATCTCGAGTGAGGTAAACGGGCTGAGTGCCAATGGCACAACTTATTCCCCAACTGATATGGCTTTGATGGAGGCTTCAGCAAACACCATAGCTGAGTCTGCCTTCTGTCTTCTGGAAAGCGTATCACTCGAAGGTCACCACTCCAATTTGCCCAGAGTTGTTCCTGAGTCATAGGATCTTGTAGTCCTCGAGGTTTTTTCTTGTATCTATGGAGGTAGACAATAAAACAGATTAACAGCAACTACTGAGTGCCGATAGTGCCAAAAACATGTTTCCGGGTTAAGTCCTTTTATATAATCGATTGATTTCCTTCTTTGTAATCTTGTTAAGTTTGCACCGGCCGGGTTGTTTCTTTGCTCTCTTTAGTGAACAACTCGTCATGTCTCCTTTTGTTCCTACATCTAGTAAGAGAATTTAGCTTACTCCCTTTTGATTCAAAGTTAGACTTAAATCTTATCCGTTTTTTTTCGGGGTTATGAGTGCGACAGTACGATTGGCATAATATAGTACTCCTTCATACTTGGTCATCTAGTCCATTCCCAAAATTACATCCAGTCCATGGGAATCTAGGATTATCAGACTCACTGGGAATTTATGCTTCCCAAATTTTATCACTAGATCACGACATCCAAGACTTACTATCATATCTCCACCGGGAGAACTTACTTTTATTGGACACCCAATATTTTCAGTTGGAAACCCATTTCTATCAACAAATGCTTTTGATATGAATGAATGTGATGCACCAATATCAAAAATAACAAGTGCTGGAATAGAATTGAGTTTGAACTTACCAGCCACAACATCAGACTCCTCATAAATCTCTTCCACATTGATGTGGTTCACTTGTCCCTTCTGGAAAGGGTTGGGCTTGGTGGCTCCTTCAACTTTTTTCTCTGGGCACTCATTTGCATAATGCCCCAGCTTCTTACACTTGAAACATTCAACCTGACTAATATCTCTCTTTGCAGGCTGACTGCCACTTCCACTTGCACCTCCACTGTGGTGACCCTTGTGGTTCTTATACTTGTCACTATCATGACCACGGTGATGATTGTTGTCATGATGGCGGTTGTGGCTATGGTGGTTGTTGTACTTTCCATGTTTGTGGGATCCAGAACTTTCACTATCATCATAATGGGAACGCTTGTGAGACGATCCCGAGCTATGCTTGTCAGAGCTGTGCTTCCTCTTTCTGCTTTCAACCTGTTTCATCTTGTTCTCCAAGATGGTAGCCTTTTCACAAAGGGATTGGTAGGTGGGGACATAGGCCAGATAACTTCAGATTCAGTTCATCATTCAGTCCTTCGAGGAACTTCTCTTTCCTCTTGGCATCGGTATCAACTTCATCCGGTGCATAACGTGCCAGATTGTTGAACTCCTCAATATATTCAGCCACGCTGCGGTGGCGCTGCTTCAGATTATGGAACTCCTCCTTCTTCAAATTCATCACTCCGGATGAGATGTGAGCTGTACGGAAACCATCTTCAAAGATAGCCCATGTCACATCCTCAATTGGAGTGGTGATCTGGAAGTTATCCCACCAAGTAGCTGCTGGTCCTTCCAACAGATGTGCTGCAAACCTGACTTTCTCCTCGTCGGTGCAGCCGACAGTTACCAAATCCTTGTTTACCGAACGTAGCCAATCATTGGCCACCATGGGATCAGTGGTTCCTGAGAACTTTGCAGGTCACAGTCTTAGGAATCTGGTGAGCATGTCAAATCCTGGGGGATTGTTCTGATTGTTGTTGTTGTTATTGTTGTTGTTGTTGTTGTTGCTGTTCTGATTCTGCATAAAAGTGGTCATCATCTGCATCAGCTGTGCCTATGATGTCATCAGCTGCTGCATCTCGGGGGTGACATTGTTGTTGTTTGGGTTGGGGTTGGCACGTCGAGGAGGCATCTGTGGTTTTCATAAGGATAAGAATGAGATACCCATAGATGCTTAATATGCACAATACATCACATAGACAATCACCAAGACAAACATCAAAATAACATAAAGTTCAACGTCATAAACAACAAGTTTGAAAAGCAAACACACCATAGCAAGCCATCCACATGTTGGATGGTCATTGCGACTCAACAATCATAAGCATGGTAAATGAAAGATAAATGAGTAGTCACCACTACTCCTCTGCATCAACCTCCTCATCAACAAGTGTAAGACCTGCATTCTCCATAGCGGTCTTGTATTCCTCAACATTGGTAGTCAAGGCCTCTATCTTGGCCTTAAGAGCCCTCTTCTGTGAACGAAGTCTCTCAATCACACCCTGCTGATGCTCGAGCTCGAAGTCCTTGGCCTCTAGTTCTGCATTCATCTCTCGAATCCTCTTGTTCCTGTCTTGGACTCTTTTCTCTTGGCTCTTGAACTTCTTGTCCTGGCTCTCAAACTTGGCCTCCATTTCCTTGACTATCTCGTCTTGCTCCGCGAAGAGCTTGTCCTTCTACGAAGCTGCACCTGGAGCTCGTCATTGCTAAGCATGACGTTGGTCCTATCAGTATCTAGGTGCCTAATAAGAACCTCTAGGTCCTGAGGTACAGACGAATCGGCTCTGCCGTCTCTCTAGCAGCATCCTCAAACTCAATAGCCTCACCCTCCTCGTCGCGTCTTCCGAAGGCGTGAAAGTGAGTACCTCCAAGCTCCCTGGAGTGCCTCCCTAACAAACTCCCAAGTAAATCTGGCATGACTACATCTAAGCCTCTCTCCTTGTCATCATGCATTAGCTTGAAGGGGATAGCCTCTGTGGCTGGCTCAGTCTGGCGTCCTGGCTGAGTAACTTTGAAGCCCCAAAGTTCCTTCCTCTCAAACTTGGTGAGGGGAAACGTCATGATGCTAGGAAGCGGAAGGTTGAGTATGCTAGTGAGCTCAATAAGATGAGTGCCAAAACGAGTTCCCTTGAACTCTTCAGCCGTGCTGATAGTAACATTAGGCATCTATTTTATAAGATAGAGAAAAGTTATATTCAACTTCAATAGAGATAAATCACAAGACAAAGCATCACATGCATATCTTTGGCAATCAAACACACAAGTCATGACATACATAAATCCATTACAAGCATCCAAGGTTCAACATGACTTAGACAATTTTTTGGAAATAAAAACGACAGGTGTGGTGGTCCAACTAACGAAGTACGTTACAACTCTCACTCACTAGACAAAATAGCTATCAAAGCATCCTTAGTAGCCATTTGTCTATCCTGTTCACAAGACTCCCAAATTAAGTCTATGATGTTTCCCCTTAGTTGTTGGTTGGTAGTCTCTAATTCTTGGGTATGCTTCTTTTCTTCCCTAAGGTCATTTTGGGTGTTGAGCATTCTGCACTTGAGTCTATCACCAAGCTCCCCGATGGCCTTCCAAGTTGCATTTCTTGCAGAGTCAAAGAATGTGGCGTGCATTTCTGAGTTGGTGACCATGCAGAATCCTGATTCCTTGTGGTTGTCTTCCTTGTTTTTGTACAAGTGAAGTTGCACCCACCAGTACTCCTCTTATTCATCCATCACAGGGAAACCTTTGTACACAGCTGCACCATGTATCCCCATGGTAACCATAAGGTTCTTGAGGGATTTTGGAAATTCAGTCTCACACGCCAAAGTCATGGTCATGAGTGGTCCCTTCCTTACGGCTTCATTGATGGAGTTCATCTACAAATAGAGATGAGAAAGAAGATTAGAAAAGTTTACGAGAAGAAAAGACAAGTGTAGAAAATTTTCAAAGTGTTGAAATTTTTCCTTAGTGGTTTCTAATCCAATCCTAGGGTCATAATCCTACAGGCAACACAGTGCTCTGATACCATCTGTAAGATCCCACCTTTATAAAGGTAAAGATCCCTGTGATTGCAATGCTAGTCCCTGGATCAAATGCTAGCATCCACAGTTTAAGATGAAGTACACAGAAACAAAGGTCATTATTACATCATCATTCCAGAGATAACATAGACTTTTACAACTCCATATCCATAGGATAGTACAAGAGTTTAACTTAACAATATATAAATAGAAGTCTTCATATTCATGTGCCAGAGGCAAGCATGTTGAGTGTAGACTCATAACCCCTAATCATCATCAGAGTAACCTGCAACATCACAAGTTACAACCATAGTGGGTCAATACATTGAAATAGTATTGGAAAGTGATACCTAGAATATTAGCATCTAGTTACTACATGAATTTGGCTAAGTGTAGCTTAGGCTTGCTTTGCTCAAAAATAGGTTTTACCTATAAGTTGAAAACACTAAGTTTTTCTTTGACAAATCTTTCCCAAGGAACCACCAATAAAAATTGGTGAACCTTCACCCTTGTTCAACCACAAGTTTTAACTTAGAAAAATTGGGATGAGGATATTCTTGATAGCTTCCATGTCTTAATGCTCAAATTGTCCAATACCAGGGACATGGCTAAGTACTTAGGTTCTTCCATCTGCAGAGGTTGTGCACTTTCCACACAATACTTGATTTTCACCAAGACAGGACCTTTCAGAAGCCTTCCCTTAGACCAAAATGGATGCGCTCCAAACCTATCATTCTCCTACCACCAACTGTCCATTTGGCTAAGTTATTACAACCTATATTATCCAGGCAGAGCCCATAATGCCATGTGGCTGCACTAGAAGCTTCTTAACATTTGGCATCTCAAATCCCTTTGTTCCTGGGTGGCAATCCACAAGTAAGATACACAAGGTAAAGCATAGAAATGTGCCTTGTGTAACCACTCAACCAAAACCACCAAGCAATTACCATTCCACCCAGGTGTTTCATTCACTTAGTTGTTTTATTAAACAAAAAACCATAAGTCAAAGACTTAACAATATTTTCCATAGCATGATTATATTCCACCCTTGGTTGCTATTAGCTAGGCTAAGCATGGCAATAACAAGTATCTTAACTTAAAGGAAATTCTAACATTTCTACAACTACTAGGATTTCCCAAGCATAGCATATAGATACTTAGCAAAATAATCATGCAAGTCCTATACAAAATATTTCTAATGCATAGGTAAAAATATTGGGATAAAAAATGAAGCACCAATTGCCTTGGTAGTTTGGGGAGTAGCAACAATCTTCACAACCACAATCACTATTAGCACCAAAATCTACACATAAAAGAATGACACCAAATTCACATATCAAGACATACAAGCAAAAATATATGAATGCATGCAAATGCTATGTGATGATTTTTCTAAATCAAACAAGACAAGTGAAACAGTACAGAATCATAAACAAGACAAATACACACTAAACAAACTTTATTTAGTCTCTAAATCATTTTTCAAATAATTTCTATACTCAAAATAATCCTATAAATGTCTCTGCAAAAATAATCAATTTTTCAGAAGCAAAACATTAAACACATTGCATAAATGGATAGAATTCTTTCTCCTGATTCCAATGATATAAAATTTGCAAAATTTGAACGTGTGGATCAAAAGTTATGAATTTTGCAAGTTTGAATATCTAATAGATCTAAATTCTGTTTTTAAATCTAACACTAGCCACGCGGCAGCGTCTGATTGGACGGTGCCGTTTCGCGCTGGATCACATTCGCGGCCGTTGGATCTAACTAACTGCGCGCGGCCCAGATCTGCACATACCCCTTCGCGGTTTGATCTAATCGCATCCGCTGGATCCAGATCCAGCGGACCACGTTGCTTTGACCAACAAAGGGCAGCGCAAATGGCTACCGCGGCGTTTGCGCGTCTGCCGGTGATGTTCCGGCGATACCAGAGGGCTAGGGCGAGGGGGATGGTGCTTACCGAGGTCGCGGAGACATGGCGAAGCTCAACATGTTGCTGGCGTGGATGCGGGCGTGTTGCAGAGGCTGCTGGGGCTCGTCGGAGTTGGAGACAGTGTCGGGTTTGCTCGAGCAGCGACGAAGGCGACGATACTAGCCACCCTAGCACAAACCGTGGGTATCAGTGTGTGCACAATGCTCAGGCGAACCTGATAGGGTCAAGGAGAAGGCGCGGGGCGGTTGGGCTTTACCGCAATCTCTCGCCGGAGTTGGAGACGGCGTCGGTTGCCTACGGAGCTTGTCGAAGTCGACATTCTAGATCACGAGCAGAAGAACAAAGTGGATCAGGAGGTGCGCAAGGATCAGGGGATCATCCTAGGGTGAACGAGAAGTGGGCGCGAACACCAGACTTACTGGAATATCTTGCCAGAACTGGCTCTGTCTGCGGCGATGCAATGCGAAATAGAGGCAGCCTGGTGGTGGAGCGAGCGAGTGGTGTGAGGGGAAAGGAGCGGGGTGGAGAGGGGGTTTTGTAGCCAGATCCAGGGCGAATATCACGCATGGAATCAAATGGGTATTAAGCTGAGTTAATTCAGGCGTCACTGCGGCGAGGTAACGGCGGAGCGGTGACTGCGCGCGAGAATCTGGGGAAGACGACACTGACGTGGAGAGGGCCCATCGTTCAGTGGCTGCGGGTAGGTTCCGTGCGGGTGAGAGAGGGTAGAGGGGAAACTGTCCCGGGTGGGCTTAGTGGGCTGTATTCTGTGTTGGGTCTAATTGGCAGCGCCGACCTTTCTTGTTTTTTTATTCTTTTTCTTTTTCTGTTTGAATTTCAGGAAACATTTTCAAATGAGTTTCAAATAAGTTTGAATTCAAACCACTTCTAGGTTTTTATAAAGTGTAATTTGTACACATTTGGTTGCAGAACAATGTTGTACACTTTGGAATTTTTAAATAAACAAAGCTTTTATCAAAATCTTAGTAAGGACATAAAAATGGTTTTAAATTTTATACTTTGTTTTGAAATCCATGTCCAAGCTTTGGAAAACATCAATCAAACTTAGGATCAAACATCTTTGGTTTAAATCAAATAATCTCTTACTAGAGAGTAGCATTGGGTCAATGCCTTGCTTACATAAAATAATAGGCATTCAAATGCTTCTGTTTTGAAATTTCATATGGAAATGATCCTAAAATGATTATGAATGCATGAATGATATGCAAGCTTTGAAAAAATGATTTTAGGGATGTTACATTCTCAAAGTTGGAAGCTCCTTGTGATGTGGCAGCATCCTAAACATGTCCATGCATGGGAATGGGAAGAAACCACCCGACCTTGATGTTTATGTCTTTTTGTTTCAAGCATATTGCCAACCACGTGAGGTGGGAATCATGATACCACATCATATCATCTGATTTGTAGATTTGTAGTGTCAGTATACAACATCAGTAGACGTCTGGTTTGCTATCTTGTATGTTTTGAACTGTGACTCAAAGTTCACGTCTTGTGGAAGTTCTCTGTAATGGAGCAGAGGCCACAGAATGCTATTTTCCAGGAATACATGCACACATCCCTGTTTTATGCCATAGTTCAACACAGTTAAGTAGGCAATATTTATTTTGAAACAAGAAAGTAGGCAATTGATCACCAAGGATGGTCCATAGATTTTGGAGGCCCTAGGGCAATACGACACAAAAATTGTTGGATATATGCCCTAGAGGCAATAATAAATGTAGTTATTATTATATCTTTGTGTTTATGATAAATGTTTACATTCATGCTATAATAGTATTAACAAGGAAACATTAATACTTGTGTGATTTGTAAATTTAAATTGAAGTCCCTAGTAAAGCCTCTATACATTACTAGCTTGTTGGTTAATAAATGATTGTGGTTTCCCTATCATGAACATTGAGATTTTATTAACAACAAGATCATATCGTTAGGAGAATGATATGGTGGACATACTCCTATAGATAAGCATAGCATAAAGATCAAGTCATTTTAAATAGTTCAATTGCTATATGCTTTCTGATACATAGTAACCTAATTCCTTCGACCATGAGATCATGCATATCACCTTTACCGGATGGATGCTTTGATGACATCAAACACCACACCGAATCGGGTGGCTATAAAGGTGGCATTGAGTGTTCGGAAAGTATTGGTTGAGACACATGGATCAAGAGTGGGATTTGTCCATCCATATGATGGATAGATATACTCTAGGCCCTCTCGGTGAAATGTCATCCAATTAGCTTGCAAGCATGCGACTAGCTCACAAGGGATCACATATCACGGGAACGATAAAAGAGTACTTATCGGTAACGAGGTTGAACTAGGTATGCAGAGATACCGACGATCATAACCTCGGATAAGTAAACTATCATGAGACAAAGGAAAATTGGTATCGTATGTAAGTGGTTCTTTCGATCGCAAAGTAATCGTAGAAATATGTGGGAGCCAGATGAATTTCCAGATTCCTCTATTGGTTATTGTTTGGAGAAGTGTCTCGATCATGTCCGCATAATTCACGAACCGTAGGGAGACACACTTAAGGATTCGACGTTGTTTGAGTAGTTATGGAATGATGAGAAAGAGACCGAATGTTGTTCGGAGTCTCGAATGGGATTCGGGATATCACGAGGAGATCTGGAATGGTCCGGAGAATAATATTCATATAAGGAAAGTCCTGTTTCGGAGTTGGGGAATGATTCCGGTGTTTTCATCGGGAATGTTCTAGAAGGTTCCGGAATGTCCGGCACTCCGGAGGGGAAGGGTACATGAATGTGTTATATCAAGTTGGTATGATTGCATCATGTACTAAGTATCATCGCTGAACAAAATAGAGGATTTAATCAAATCCTTGTTTGAAAAGTCAAACGCCAATTTGAAAGTCAAACGGCTATTTTTGGGAAGTGGAGAGGGAGGTGGAAACCGAGTTGGGGAGGAGTTCCTCCCCTCCACCGCCGGCCCACCTCCAAGCCGAGTTGGGGAGGGACTCCCCTCCCCTTGGCCGGCCCCTCCACCTATATAAGGAGGGGCAGGGCTCCCATCCTAGACACACAAGATCCCTACCTCCAAACCCTAAGCCGTCGGCGCTGCCGCCGCCGCCCTAGGGCAAACCGCCGCCGACGCCTAGCAACCCTAGCCGCCGGCCTAGCCCCTCCTCGGCGTGTCTAAACCCTAGATCGTCGAGGGACTCTCTCATACTCCACCATACTCGCTCCGGCTTAAGGCGAAGCCCTGCGAGATCTCCCTCTACCACGCCTGCCAGCCGGAATGCGAGGAGATTGCTACAAGCTCACTGCTGGAATAAGGGAGAGGAAGGTCTTCCGTCAGTACCAACGTGTGACCGATCGCGGAGCGCCGGAACGCAGCGGAAGGATCGTCACGCGATCTTGAGATCGGAAGAGTACGACTACATCACCCACGAGAATCCGCCTCGTTAAACACTTTGGAATCTTCGAGGGTGAGTTATTCCATCGACTCGTTGTTACAATCTAGTAGGTAGATCTTGGCTTGTTTGTTTGTATGCGGTAGAAATTTTTGTTTTCCATGCTACCAAACCCTACAAAGGGTATCGATCCGTGTCTATATGTAGATCTGTTGCACGAGTAGAACACAATGGTCATTGTGAGCGTTGATGCTTTTATTGTCGATTGCTTCTTGTGTACTTTGCATCTTGCGGGATGTTGGGATGAAGCGGCCCGGGCTAACCTTACATGACATCGTTCATGAGACTTGCTCCACGCTTGACATGCAACTTGTATTGCATAAGTGGCTTTGCTGGTGCCTGTTTCTCCTAGCATAGTTAAGATCCAATTTACAACGGGTGATTAACAATACTAGTATCAATGTTGTGGTTCATGTTCGTAAGTTAGAATGACACTTATTGAAATCCCCAAACCACGTAAAAACATGCAAAGAAAGTAGAGGCGTCTAACTTTGTTTTGCGAGGTGTGCTTGATGATGTGATATGGCCATGATTGTGATTATATTTGATGTATGCAATGTTCCTTATTGTAAGTTGGCAACCGGCAGGAGCCATATGGTTGTCTTTAATTTATGTTAAGACCCGCGTGTCTATTCAAAGTAGTTGTAATAGTTGAAGCCGGTGGACGACAACCATGAAGAAGCGTCATTGACCTTGATGCAATGCCGATGATGATGGAGATCATGTTTGTGCTTGAAGATGGAGATCGGAAGCACAAAGAAGAAAAGGCCATATCATATCACATATTATGAATTGCATGTGATGTTAATCCTTTATGCATATTGTATTGCTTAGTAGACGACGGTAGCATTATAAGATGATCCCTCATGCACATGAATTTCAAGTCATAAAGTGTTCACCCTTAGTTAGCACCGTTGCTAAAGCTTGTTGTTTCGAAGCACCACGTGATGATTGGGTGTGTTAGATTCCGCAAGTGTATACAACGTGAGCAAGCCAGATTTTCTCATGCGGAAACTAAGGTTTGATCTTGACGAGCCTAGCATGTACAGACATGGTCTCGGAACACGGATCACCGAAAGGTAAAGCATGAATCATATAGTAGATATGATGAACATGTCGATTGTTCGCCATTGAAACTATATCAACTCTCGTGATGATAGGTGTTGATGTGGTGGATTTGGTTCGTGTGATCACTAAAAAAATGTGAGAGATATTGTTTTGAGTGGGAGTTCACCTAGATTAATTTTATTATTAATTTGAACTCAATTTGTCATAAACTTAGTCTAAACTATTGCAAATATGTTGTAGATCAATGGCAGCCCCTACCATCAATTTTAATGCGTTCCTAGAGAAAGAAAAGTTGAAAAACAATGGAAGCAACTTCGCGGATTGGTTCCGCAATTTGAGGATTGTCCTCACAGCTGGTAATTTGACCTATGTGCTGGATGCACCACTGGGTGACCCACCTGCATTTGATGCTGCCGATGAAGTAAAGAATGTTTACCTCACTCGGAAGACTCAGTATTCCACAGTTCAGTGTGCTATCTTGTATGGTTTAGAATCGGAGCTTCAGAAAAGGTTTGAGAATTCAGACCCATATGATATTGTCGAGGATCTCAAATTTATCTTTGAGACTCATGCGGCAATTGAAAGCTATGAGTCTTCTGAAAAGTTCTTTAACTGCAAGATGGAAGAGGGCAGCTCCGTCAGTGAGCATGTGCTTAAGATGTCTGGGCACGCAAACAAACTTCAAAGCTTGGGTATAGTGATTCCTAATGCTTTGGGGATTTACCGCGTCCTCCAATCACTACCACCAAGTTACAAGAACTTTGTGATGAACTACAAGATGCAAAACATGAACAAGACGTTGCCAGAACTCTTTGCCATGTTGAAATCTACAGAAATGGAGATCAAGAAAGAGCACCAAGTGTTGTTGGTCAATAAGACAACCAAATTCAAGAAAGGAAAGTCTAAGCAGAAGGGACACTTCAAGAAGGGTGGTAAGAAAGTTACCACGCCGACGAAGAAGACCAAGGCTGGACCTAAGCCTGATACTGAGTGCTTTTACTGCAAGGGAGAAGGTCACTGGAAGCGGAATTGCCCAAAGTACTTGGCGGATTTGAAGAACGGCAACATCAACAAGAAAGGTATATCTGATATACATGTTATTGATGTGTATCTCACTAGTACTCGTAGTAGTGCCTAGGTATTTGATAATCGGTGTTGCTCATATTTGTAACTCAAACAGGTCTTTGCAGAATAAACGGAAGCTAGCGAAGAACGAGGTGACAATGCGGCGTGGGAAACGGATCAAAGGTTGATGTGATCGCGGCACGCTACCCCTTCATCTACCATCGGGATTAGTTTTATACTTAAATAATTGTTATTTGGTGCCTGCGTTAAGCATGAACATTATATCGGGATCTTGTTTATTGCGAGACGGTTACTTGTTTAAGTCCGAGAATAATGGTTGTTCGATTTATATGAGTAATATGTTTTATGGACATGCACCTTTGATAGATGGTCTATTCTTATTGAATCTCGATAGTGGAAATACACATATTAATAACATTGAGGCTAAACGTTTGAAATCGAGCGATAACTCGACCTATATGTGGCTCTGTCGTCTTGGTCACATTGGAGTGAAGCGTATGAAGAAACTCCATTCCGATGGACTTCTTGAATCATTTGATTTTGAATCACTTGAAAGATGCGAAGCATGTCTGATGGGTAAAATGACTAAGACTCCATTTTCTGGTATGATGGAGCGAGCTACGGACTTATTGGAAATCATACATACCGATGTGTGTGGTCCAATGAGTGTAGCATCGCGCGGTGGTTATCGTTATGTTCTTACCTTCACGGATGACTTGAGTAGATATGGGTATATCTATTTCATGAAACATAAGTCCGAAACTTTCGAGAAGTTTAAGGAATTTCAAAGTGAGGTAGAGAATCAACATAACAAGAAGATTAAATTTCTACGTTCTGATCGCGGAGGTGAATATCTAAGTTACGAGTTTGGCGAGCATTTGAAGAAATGCGGAATACTTTCACAATTGACACTGCCGGGAACACCACAACATAATGGTGTGTCCGAACGTCGTAATCGAACTCTCTTAGATATGGTTCGTTCTATGATGTCACTTACAGATTTACTGTTATCATTTTGGGGTTATTCATTAGAAACAGCCGCATTCACTTTAAATAGGGCACCATCTAAATCCGCTGAAACAACACCGTATGAATTATGGTTTGGGAAGAAACCTAGATTTTCGTTCCTTAAAGTTTGGGGTTGCGAAGCCTATGTAAAGAAGTTACAGCCGAACAAGCTTGAACCCAAAGCGGAAAAATGTGTCTTCATAGGATACCCGAAGGAAACTATTGGGTATACCTTCCATCATAGATCCGAAGGCAAAATCTTCGTTGCCAAGAATGGATCCTTTCTAGAGAAGGAATTTCTCTCGAAAGAAGTGACTGGAAGGAAAGTAGAACTCGACGAGGTTGTCGAACCTTCTCTCGAAATTGTGAGTAGCGCAGCACCGGAAGAAGTTCCTGTGGTGCCTGCACCAATTAGAGAGGAAGCTAATGATGATGATCATGAAACTTCGGTTGTAGTTGCTATAGAGCCTCGCAGGTGAACTCGTACCACTCCAGATTGGTATGATCCCGTTATGAGTGTCATGTTGGTGGACAACACCGATGACCCTGAGACATATGAGGAAGCGATGATGAGCCCAGATTCCAATAAATGGCAAGAAGCCATGAAATCCGAGATTGGATCCATGTACGAAAACCAAGTATGGACTTTGGTGGACTTACCGGATGGCCGGAAGGCTGTCGAGAACAAATGGATTTTCAAGAAGAAAACAGATGCTGATGGTAATGTTACTGTCTATAAAGCTCGACTTGTCGCAAAGGGGTTTCGACAAATTCAAGGAGTTGACTACGATGAGACTTTCTCACCAGTAGCAAAGCTAAAGTCTGTGAGGATTATGTTAGCAATCGCTGCATATTATGATTATGAGATATGTCAGATGGATGTCAAAACAACATTCCTCAATGGAGACATTGATGAAGAGTTGTATATGATGCAACGCAAAGGTTTTGTCGATCCTAAAGATGCTAACAAGGTATGCAAACTTCAACGGTCCATCTATGGATTGAAGCAAGCATCCCGAAGTTGGAATCAACGTTTTGATAAGGTGATCAAAAGTTTTGGTTTTATACAAACTTATGGAGAAGCTTGTGTTTACAAGAAAGTGAGTGGGAGCTCTGTAGCATTCTTAATACTATATGTAGATGACATATTATTGATTGGGAATGATGTAGACCTTCTTAATAGTGTCAAGGAATATTTGAATAATAGTTTTTCAATGAAAGATCTTGGCGAAGCAGCTTACATATTAGGCATAAAGATTTATAGAGATAGATCAAGACGCCAAATATCATTGTCACAAAGTACATATTTGGACAAAGTTCTAAAGAGGTTTGGAATGGAAGATAGCAAGAAAGGGTTCTTGCCCATGTTTCCCAATACGACCTTGAGTAAAACTCAAAGTCCGACATCGGCAGAAGATAGAGAAAGGATGAGTAAGACTCCCTATGCCTCAGCCATAGGATCTCTAATGTATGCCATGCTATGTACTAGACCCAACATTGCATATGCTGTTAGTTTAACTAGCAGATATCAAAGTGATCCAGGAGTGGATCATTGGACAACGGTCAAAAACATCCTTAAGTACTTGAGAAGAACTAAGGATATGGTTCTTTCTTATGGAGGTGATGAACAGCTCGTTGTTAATGGTTACACCGATGCTAGTTGGAACACCGATCCGGATGATTCTAAATCACAATCTGGATAATGATTTATTTTGAATGGTGCAGATTAGCTGGAGGAGTGCAAAGCAAAGCGTTGTGGCGAGATCTTCAACTGAATCGGAATACATGGCTGCTTCGGAGGCTTCACAAGAAGCGATATGGATGAAAGAGTTCATTATAGAGCTGGGTGTGGTTCCTAGTGCGCTGGACCCAATGTTTATCTACTGTGATAACATGGGTGCCATAGCCAATGCGCAAGAACCAAGGTCACACAAGAAGCTGAAGCACATCAAGCTACGTTTTCACGCTATTCGAGAACATGTCCAAGATGGGGACATAAAAATTTACAAAGTACACACAGATCTGAATGTGGCGGATCCATTGACTAAACCTCTCCCGAGGGAAAAACATGACCAGCACCAAACTGCCATGGGTGTTCGGTATATTACCATGTAATCTAGATTAGATGACTCTAGTGCAAGTGGGAGACTGTTGGAGATATGCCCTAGAGGCAATAATAAATGTAGTTATTATTATATCTTTGTGTTTATGATAAATGTTTACATTCATGCTATAATAGTATTAACAAGGAAACATTAATACTTGTGTGATTTGTAAATTTAAATTGAAGTCCCTAGTAAAGCCTCTATACATTACTAGCTTGTTGGTTAATAAATGATTGTGGTTTCCCTATCATGAACATTGAGATGTTATTAACAACAAGATCATATCGTTAGGAGAATGATATGGTGGACATACTCCTATAGATAAGCATAGCATAAAGATCAAGTCATTTTAAATAGTTCAATTGCTATATGCTTTCTGATACATAGTAACCTAATTCCTTCGACCATGAGATCATGCATATCACCTTTACCGGATGGATGCTTTGATGACATCAAACACCACACCGTAACTGGGTGGCTATAAAGGTGGCATTGAGTGTTCGGAAAGTATTGGTTGAGACACATGGATCAAGAGTGGGATTTGTCCATCCATATGACGGATAGATATACTCTGGGCCTTCTCGGTGAAATGTCATCCAATTATCTTGCAAGCATGTGACTGGCTCACAAGGGATCACATATCACGGGAACGAGAAAAGAGTACTTATCGGTAACGAGGTTGAACTAGGTATGCAGAGATACCGACGATCATAACCTCGGATAAGTAAACTATCGTGAGACAAAGGGAAATTGGTATCGTATGTAAGTGGTTCATTCGATTGCAAAGTAATCGTAGAAATATGTGGGAGCCATATGAATTTCCAGATTCCTCTATTGGTTATTGTTCAGAGAAGTGTCTCGATCATGTCCGCATAATTCACGAACCGTAGGGAGACACACTTAAGGATTCGACGTTGTTTGAGTAGTTATGGAATGATGAGAAAGAGACCGAATGTTGTTCGGAGTCTCGAATGGGATTCGGGATATCACGAGGAGATACGGAATGGTCCGGAGAATAAGATTCATATAAGGAAAGTCATGTTTCGGAGTTGGGGAATGATTCCGGTGTTTTCATTGAGAATGTTCTAGAAGGTTCCGGAATGTCCGGCACTCCGGAGGGGAAGGATACATGAATGTGTTATATCAAGTTGGTATGATTGCATCATGTACTAAGTGTCATCGCTGAACAAAATAGAGGATTTAATCAAATCCTTGTTTGAAAAGTCAAACGCCAATTTGAAAGTCAAACGGCTATTTTTGGGAAGTGGAGAGGGAGGTGGAAACCGAGTTGGGGAGGAGTTCTCCTCCACCGCCGCCCACCTCCAAGCCGAGTTGGGGAGGACTCCTCCCTTGGCCGGCCCTCCACCTATATAAGGAGGGGGGCTCCTCCTAGACACACAAGATCCCTACCTCCAAACCCTAAGCCGGCGCCGCCACCGCCGCCCTAGAGTAAACCGCCTAGCAACCCTAGCCGCCTAGCCCTCCTCGGTGTTTAAACCCTAGATCGCCGAGGACTCTCTCATACTCCACCATACTCGCCCGGCTTAAGAAGCCTCAGTGAGATCTCCTCTACTTCCTGCACATTGTTGTCACGGAATCGCGAGGAGAGTGCTACAACCTCCGCTGCCTGCTGGAACAAGGGAGAGGAAGGTCTTCGTCGAGTACCGAACGTGTGACCGACTGCGGGAGCGCTGCCGGAACGCATCGCCGGAAGGATCGTCTACGCGATCTTGAGATCGGGAAGAGTACGACTACATCACCCACGAGAATCCGCTCTCGTTAAACACTTTGGAATCTTCGAGGGTGAGTTATTCCATCGACTCGTTGTTACAATCTAGTAGATAGATCTTGGCTTGTTTGTTTGTATGCGGTAGAAATTTTTTGTTTTCCATGCTACGAAACCCTACAAAAATTCCCCTCATTTGAAGTGGCAAAGTTTCACTGAGTAAGGGTGGGGGGCAATGGCCCCTCTACTTTAGAAAATTGAATAAACACGCCACCACTAGTAGCTACCTGTGGCGTGTGGGTTCAACCCCACTAACTTTATTTTCCGAATGCCACTAATGAGCGTTTTCCTATAAGGAACGCAAGATCTAGCATTATCTAATAACACAATGCTTCGTAAGAACGGAAAGTAGCTCACTGTAAGAAATGTTTTGCCCAGTCATCAGCGGTATGACTTTTCACACGAGCATAGTTATGACTACGGCGGTTCTGTCTCTCATCACTTGTCATTCTCAAAGTTGGAAGCTCCTTGCGGTGTGGCAGCATACAAAACATGTCCATGCATGGAAATCGGAAGAAACCACCCGACCTTGATGTTTATGTATTTTTGTTTCAAGCATATTGGCAACCACGTGAGGTGGTAATCAGGATACCACATAAGATCATCTGATTTGTATATTTGTAGTGATGGTATACAACATCAGTAAACGTCTGGTTTTCTATCTTGTATGTGTTAAACTGTGACTCAAAGTTTGCGTCTTGTGGAAGTTCTCCGTAATGGAGCAGAGGCCACAAAATGCTATTTTTCCTAGGAATGCATGCACACATCCCTGTTTTATGCCATAGTTCACAAAGTTAAGTAGGCCATTTATTTATTTTGAAACAAGAAAGTAGGCAATTGATCACCAAGGCTGGTCCATAGATTTTGGAGGCCCTAGGGCAATACGACACAAAAAAGTCCCCTCATTTAAAGTGGCGAAGTTTCACTGAGTAAGGGTGGGGGGGCAATGGCCCCTCTACTTTAGAAAATTGCATAAACACACCACCACTAGTATCTAAATGTGGCGTGTGGGTTCAACGCCACTAACTTCATTTTCCGAATGCCAATGATGAGAGTTTTCCTACCAGGGAACCCAAGATCTAGCATCATCTAATAACATAATACTTCGTAAGAATGGAAACTAGCTCACTGTAAGAAATGTTTTGCCCAGTCATCAGCGGTATGACTTGTCACACGAGCGTAGTTATGACTATGGAGGGTTCTGTCTCTCATCACTTCTCATTCTCAAAGTTGGAAACTCCTTGCGGTGTGGGAGCAACCGAAGCATATCCATGCATGGGAATGGGTAGAAACCACCCGATATTGATGTTTATGTCTTGTTGTTTCAAGCATATTGGCTAATACGTGAGGTGGTAATCATGATACCACATCAGATCATCTGATTTGTAGATTTGTAGTGCTGGTATACAACATAAGCATACGTGTGGTTTGCTATCTTTTATGTGTTGAACTGGGACTCAAACTTTGCATCTTGTGGAAGTCCTCTATAATGGAACAGAGGCCACAAAATGCTATTACCTAGTAATACATGCACACATCCCTATTTTATGTCATAGTTCAGCACAATTAAGTAGGCAATTTATTTATTTTGAAAAAGAAAGTAGGCAATTGATCACCAAGGATGGTCCATAGATTTTGGAGGCCCTAGGGCAATACGACACAAAAGGCCACTCATTTAAACTGGCAAAGTTTCACTGAGTAAGGGTAGGGGGCAATGCCCCCCCCTACTATAGAAAATTGCATAAATACGCCACCACTAATAGCTAACTGTGGCGTCTGGGTTCAACGCCACTAACTTCATTTTCCGAATGCCACTAATAAGTGTTTTCCTACCAGAGAACCCAAGATCTAGCATCATCTAATAACACAATGCTTTGTAAGAATGGAAAATATCTCACTATAAGAAATGTTTTTCCCAGTCATCAGCGGTATGACTTGTCACACGAGCGTAGTTATGCCTATTATCGTTCTGCCTCTGATCACTTCTCATTGTCAAAGTTGGAAGCTCCTTGTGATGTGGCAGCATCCGAAACATGTCCATGCATGGGAATGTGAAGAAACCACCTGACCTTGATGTTTATGTCTTTTTGTTTGAAGCATATTGCCAACCACGTGAGGTGGTAATCATGATACCACATCAGATCATCTGATTTGTAGAATTATAGTGTCGGTATACAACATCAGCAGACGTCTGGTTTGCTATCTTGTATGTGCTGAACTGTGACTCAAAGTTTGCGTCTTGTGGAAGTTCTCTGTAATGGAGCAGAGGCCACAGAATGCTATTTTCCAGGAATACATGCACACATCCATGTTTTATGCCATAGTTCAATACAGTTAAGTAGACAATTTATTTATTTTGAAACAAGAAAGTAGGCAATTGATCACCAAGGATGGTCCATATATTTTGGAGGCCCTAGGGAATACGACACAAAAATTCCCCTCATTTAAAGTGGCAATGTTTCACTGAGTAAGGGTGGGGGGCAATGGCCCCTCTACTTTACAAAATTGAATAAACACGCCACCACTAGTAGCTACCTGTGGCGTGTGGGTTCAACCCCACTAACTTCATTTTCCGAATGCCACTAATGAGCATTTTCCTACCAAGGAACCCAAGATCTAGCATTATCTAATAACACAATACTTCGTAAGAATGGAAATTAGCTCACTGTAAGAAATGTTTTGCCCAGTCATCAGCGGTATGACTTGTCACACGAGCATAGTTATGACTATGGAGGTTCTGTCTCTCATCACTTGTCCTTCTCAAAGTTGGAAGCTCCTTGCGGTGTGGCAGCATCCGAAACATGTCCATGCATGGAAATCGGAAAAAACCACCCGACCTTGATGTTTATGTCTTTTTGTTTCAAGCATATTGCCAACCACGTGACGTGGTAATCAGGATACCACATCAGATCATCTGATTTGTAGATTTGTAGTGATGGTATACAACATTAGTAGACGTCTGGTTTGCTATATTGTAGGTATTGAACTGTGACTCAAGGTTTGCGTCTTGTGGAGGTTCTCTGTAATGGAGTAGAGGCCACAGAATGTAATTTCCCAGGAATGCATGCACACGTCCCTGTTTTATGCCATAGTTCAACACAGTTAAGTAGGCAATTTATTTATTTTGAAACAAGAAAGTAGGAAATTGATCACCAAGGATGGTCCATAGATTTTGGAGGCCCTAGGGCAATACGACACAAAAAGTCTCCTCATTTAAAGTGGCAAAGTTTCATTGAGTAAGGGTGGGGGGCAATGGCCCCTCTACTTTAGAAAATTGAATAAACACGCCACCACTAGTAGCTACCTGTGGCGTGTGGGTTCAACCCCACTAACTTTATTTTTCGAATGCCACTAATAAGCGCTTTCCTACCTAGGAACCCAAGATCTAGCATTATCTAATAATACCATGCTTCGTAAGAATGGAAAGTAGCTCACTGTAAGAAATGTTTTGCCCAATCATCAGCGGTATAACTTTTCACACGAGCGTAGTTATGACTATGGCGGTTCTGTCTCTCATCACTTGTCATTCTCAAAGTTGGAAGCTCCTTGCGGTGTGGCAGCATCCGAAACATGTCCATGCATGGAAATCGGAAGAAACCACCCGACCTTGATGTTTATGTATTTTTGTTTCAAGCATATTGGCAACCACGTGAGGTGGTAATCAGGATGCCACATAAGATCATCTGATTTGTAGATTTGTAGAGATGGTATACAACATCAGCAGACTTCTGGTTTTCTAACTTGTATGTGTTGAACTGTGACTCAAATTTTGCGTCTTGTGGAAGTTCATTGTAATGGAGCAGAGGCCACAGAATGCTATTTTGCCTAGGAATACATGCACACATCCCTGTTCTATGCCATAATTCAACACAGTTAAGTAGGCAATTTATTTATTTTGAAACAAGAAAGTAGGCAATTGATCACCAAGGCTGGTCCATAGATTTTGGAGGCCCTAGGGAAATACGACACAGAAAAGTCCCCTCATTTAAAGTGGCAAAGTTTCACTGAGTAAGGGTGGGGGGCAATGGCCCCTCTACTTTAGAAAATTGCATAAACACACCACCAATACTATCTACATGTGGCGTGTGGGTTCAACGCCACTAACTTCATTTTCCGAATGCCACTAATGAGCGTTTTCCAACCAGGGAACCCAAGATCTAGCATCATATAATAACACAATACTTCGTAAGAATGGAAAGTAGCTCACTGTAAGAAATGTTTTACTTAGTCATCAGCGGTATGACTTGTCACACGAGCGTAGTTATGACTATGGAGGTTTTTGTCTTTCATCCCTTGTCATTATCAAAGTTGGAAACTCCTTGCCGTGTGGGAGCATCCAAAACATATCCATGCATGGGAATGGGAATAAACCACCCGACCTTGATGTTTGTGTCTTGTTGTTTCAAGCATATTGGCTAATACATGAGGTGGTAATCATGATACCACATCAGATCATCTGATTTGTAGATTTCTAGTGCTGGTATACAACATAAGCAGATATCTGGTTTGCTATCTTGTATGTGTTGAACTGGGACTCAAACTTTGCATCTTGTGGAAGTTCTCTATAATGGAGCAGAGGCCACAGAATGCTATTGCCTAGTAATACATGCACACATCCCTATTTTATGCCATAGTTCAGCATAATTAAGTAGGCAATTTATTTATTTTGAAACAAGAAAGTAGGCAATTGATCACCAAGGCTGGTCCATAGATTTTGGAGGCCCTAGGGCAATACGACACAAAAGGCCCCTCATTTAAACTGGCAAAGTTTCACTGAGTAAGGGTGGGGGGGGGTAATCCCCCCCCTACTATAGAAAATTGCATTAAAACATCACCACTAGTAGCTACCTGTGGCGTGTGGGTTCAACGCCACTAACTTCATTTTCCGAATGCCACTAATAAGCGTTTTCCTACCAGGGAACCCAAGATCTAGCATCATCTAATAACACAATACTTTGTAAGAATGGAAAATAGCTCACTATAAGAAATGTTTTTCCCAGTCATCAGCGGTATGACTTGTCACACGAGCATAGTTATGCCTATGGCCGTTCTGCCTCTGATAACTTGTCATTCTCAAAGTTGTAAGCTCGTTGCGATGTGGTAGTATCTGAAACATGTCCATGCATGTGAATGAGAAGAAACCACCCTACCTTGATGTTTATGTCTTTTTGTTTAAGCATATTGCCAACCACGTGAGGTGGTAATCATGATACCACATCAGATCATCTGATTTGTAGATTTGTAGATTTGTAGTGTCGGTATACAACATCAGCAGACGTATGGTTTGTTATCTTTTATGTGTTGAACTGTGACTCAAAGTTTGCTTCTTGTGGAAGTTCTCTTTAATGCAGCAGAGGCCATAGAATGCTATTTCCCAGGAATACATGCACACATCCCTGTTTTATGCCATAGTTCAACACAGTTAAGTAGGAAATTTATTTATTTTGAAACAAGAAAGTAGGCAATTGATCACCAAGGCTGGTCCATAGATTTTGGAGGCCCTAGGGCAATATGACACAAAAATTCCCCTCATTTAAAGTGGCAAAGTTTCACTGAGTAAGGGTGGGGGGAAATGGCCCCTCTACTTTAGAAAATTGAATAAACACACCACCACTAGTAGCTACCTGTGGCGTGTGGGTTCAAACCTACTAACTTCATTTTCCGAATGCCACTAAAGAGCGTTCTCCTACCAGGGAACAAAAGATCTAGCATTATCTAATAACACAATACTTCGTATGAATGGAAAGTAGCTCACAGTAAGAAATGTTTTGCCCAGTCATCAGCGGTATGAGTTGTCATACGAGCGTATTTATGACAATGGCGGTTCTATCTCTCATCACTTGTAATTCTCAAAGTTGGAAGCTCCTTGCGGTGTGGCAGCATCCTAAACATGTCCATGCTTGGAAATCGGAAGAAACCACCCGACCTTGATGTTTATGTATTTTTGTTTCAAGCATATTGGCAACCACGTGAGGTGGTAATCAGGATACCACATCAGATCATCTGATTTTTGGATTTGTAGTGATGGTATACAACATCAGCAGACTTCTGGTTTTCTATCTTGTATGTGTTAAACTGTGACTCAAAGTTTGCGTCTTGTGGAAGTTCTCTATAATGCAGCAGAGGACACAGAATGCTATTTTGCCTAGGAATACATGCACACATCCCTGTTTTATGCCATAGATCAACACAGTTAATTAGGAAATTTATTTATTTTGAAACAATAAAGTAGGAAATTGATCACCAAGGCTGGTCCATAGATTTTAGAGGCCCTAGGGCAATACGACACAAAAACTACGCTCATTTAAAGTGGCAAAGTTTCACTGAGTAAGGGCGGGCGGCAATGGCCCCTCTACTTTAGAAAATTGCATAAACACGCCATTACTAGTACCTACATGTGGCGTGTGTGTTCAAGGCCACTAACTTCATTTTCCGAATGCCACTAATGAGCGTTTTCCTACCAGGGAACCCAAGATCTAGCATCATCTAATAACACAATACTTCGTAAGAATGGAAAGTAGCTCACTCTAAGAAATGTTTTGCCCAGTCATCAGTGGTATGACTTATCACACAAGCGTAGTTATGACTATGGAGGTTCTGTCTCTCATCACTTGTCATTCTCGAAGTTGGAAGCTCCTTGCAGGGCGGCAGCATCCAAAACATGTACATGCATGAGAATGGGATGAAACCACCCGACCTTTGATGTTTTTGTCTTTTTGTTTCAAGCATATTGGCAACCACGTGAGGTGGTAATCTTGATACCACATCAGATCATCTGATTTGTAGATTTGTAGTGATGGTATATAGAACATCAGCAGACGTCTGGTTTTCTATCTTGTATGTGTTGAACTGTGACTCAAAGTTTGCGTCTTGTGGTAGTTCTCTGTAATGGAGTAGAGGCCACACAATGATATTGCCCAGGAATACATGCACGCATCCCTGTTTTATGCCATAGTTAAAACACAGTTAATTAGGCAATTTATTTATTTTGAAACAAGAAAGTAGGCAATTGATCACCAAGGCTGGTCCAGAGATTTTGGAGGCCCTAGGGCAATACGACACAAAAAGTCCCCTCATTTAAAGTGCAAAGTTTCACTGAGTAAGACTGGGGGGCAATGGCCCCTCTACTTTAGAAAATTGCATAAACACACCATCACTAGTAACTACCTGTGGCGTGTGGGTTCAGCGCCACTAACTTAATTTTCTGAATGCCACTAATGAGCGTTTTCCTACCTGGGAACCCAAGATCTAGTATCATATAATAACACAATACTTTGTAAAAATGGAAAGTATCTCACTGTAAGAAATGTTTTGCCCGGTATGACTTGTCACACGAGCGTAGTTATAACTATGGCGGTTCTATCTCTCATCACTTGTCATTCTCAAAGTTGGAAGCTCCTTACAGTGTGGCAGCATCTGAAATATGTCCATGCATGGGAATCGGAAGAAACCACCCGACCTTGATGTTTATGTATTTTTGTTTCAAGCATATTGGCAACCACGTGAGGTGATAATCATGATACCACATCAGATCATCTGATTTGTAGATTTGAAGTGATGGTATACAACATCAGCAAACGTTTGGTTTGCTATCTTGTATGTGTAGAACTATGACTCAAAGTTTGCGTCTTGTGGAAGTTCTCTGTAATGAAGCAGAGGCCACAGAATGCTATTTTACCTAGGAATACATGCACACATCCTTGTTTTATACCATAGTTCAACATAGTTTAGGAGGCAATTTATTTATTTTGAAACAATAAAATAGGAAATTGATCACCAAGGCTGGTCCATAGATTTTGGAGGCCCTAGGGCAATACGACACAAAAACTACCCTCATGTAAAGTGGAAAAGTTTCACTGAGTAAGGGCGGGCGGCAATGGCCCCTCTACTTTAGAAAATTGCATAAACACGCCATCACTAGTATCTACCTGCGGCATGTAGGTTCAACGCCACTAACTTTATTTTCCGAATGCCACTAATGAGTATTTTGCTACTAGGGAACCCAAGATCTAGCATAATCTAATAACACAATACTTCATAAGAGTGGAAAGTAGCTCACTGTAAGAAATGTTTTGCCCAGTCATCAGCGGTATGACTTGTCACACGAGCGTAGTTATGACTATGGCGGTTCTGTCTCTCATCACGTGTCATTCTCAAAGTTGGAAGCTCTTTGCGGTGTGGCAGCATCCGAAACATGTACATGCATGGGAATGGGAAGAAACCACGCGACCTTTGATGTTTATGTCTTTTTGTTTCAAGCATATTGGCAACCACGTGAGGTGGTAATTATGATACCACATCAGATCATCTTATTTGTAGATTTGTAGTGATGGTATATAGAACATCAGCAGACGTCTGGTTTTCTATCTTGTATGTGTTCAACTGTGACTCAAAGTTTGCGTCTTGTGGAAGTTCTCTATAATGGAGTAGAGGCCACATAATGCTATTGCCCAGGAATACATGCACACATCCCTGTTTTATGTCATAGTTCAACACAGCTAATTAGGAAATTTATTTATTTTGAAACAAGAAAGTACGCAATTGATCACCAAGGCTGGTCCATAGATTTTGGAGGCCCTAGGGCAATACGACACAAAAATTCCCCTCATTCAAAGTGGAAAAGTTTCACTGAGTAAGGATGGGGGCAATGGCCCCTCTACTTTAGAAAACTGCATAAACACGCCACTATTAGTATCTACCTCTGGCTTGTGGGTTCAACGCCACTAAATTTATTTTCCGAATACCACTAATGAGCGTTTTCCTTCTAGGGAACCCAAGATCTAGCATCATCTAATAACACAATACTTTGTAAGAAAGGAAAGTAGCTCAGTGTAAGAAACATTTTTCCCAGTCATCAGCGGTATGACTTGTCACACGAGCGTAGTTATGACTATGGCGGTTCTGTCTCTCATCAATTGTCCTTCTCAAAGTTGGAAGCTCCTTACGGTGTGGAAGCATCCGAAACATGTCCATGCATGGGAATGGGAAGAAACCACCCGACCTTGATGTTTATGTCTTTTTGTTTCAAGCATATTGGCAACCACGTGAGGTGGTAATCATGATACCGCACGAGATCATCTGATTTGTAGATTTGTGGTGCTAGTATACAACATCAGCAGACGTTTCGTTTTCTATCTTGTATGTGTTGAACTGTGACTCAAAGTTTGCGTCTTGTGTAATATCTCTGTAATGGAGCAGAGGCCACAGAATGCTATTGCCCAGGAATACATGCACACATCCCTGTTTTATGCCATAGTTCAACACAGTTAAGTAGGAAATTTATTTATTTTGAAACAAGAAAGTAGGAAATTGATCACCAAAGGCTGTCCATAAATTTTGGAGGCCCTAGGGCAATACAACACAAAAAGTCCCCTCATTTAAAGTGGCAAAGTTTCACTGAGTAGGGGGGGGGGGGAATGCCCCCCCCCCTACTTTAGTAAATTGCATAAACACGCCACCACTAGTAGCTACCTGTGGCGTGTGGGTTCAATGCCACTAACTTCATTTTCCGAATGCCACTAATGAGCGTTTTCCTACCATGGAACCCAAGATCTAGCATCATATAATAACACAATACTTCGTAAGAATGGAAAGTAGCTCACTATAAGAAATGTTTTACCCAGTCATCATCGGTATGACTTGTCACACGAGCGTAGTTATGACTATGGCGGTTCTCTCTCTCATCATTTGTCATTCTCAAAGTTGGAAACTCCTTATAATGTGGCAGCATCCGAAACATGTGCATGCATGGGAATGGGAAGAAACCACCCGACCCTTATGTTTATGTCTTTTTGTTTCAAGAATATTGGCAACCACGTGAGGTAGTAATCATGATACCACATCCGATCATCTGATTTGGAGATTTGTAGTGCTCGTATACAACATCAGTAGATGTCTGGTTTGCTATCTTGTAAGTGTTGAACTGTGACTCAAAGTTTGCATCTTGTGGAAGTTCTCTTTAATGCAGCAGAGGCCACGGAATGCTATTTCCCAGGAATACATTCACACATCCCTGTTTTATTCCATAGTTCAACACAGTTAAGTAGGAAATTTATTTATTTTGAAACAAGAAAGTAGGCAATTGATCACCGAGGCTGGTCCATAGATTTTGGAAGCCCTAGGGCAATACGACACGAAAAGTCCCCTCATTCTAAGTGGCAAAGTTTCACTGAGTAAGAGTGGAGGGCAATGGCCCCTCCACTTTAGAAAATTGCATAAACATGCCACCACTATTAGCTACCTGTGGCGTGTGGGTTCAACGCCACTAACTTCATTTTCCGAATGCCTAATGAGCGTTTTCCTACCAGGGAACCCAATATATAGCATCATCTAATAACACAATATTTCGTAAGAATTTAAAGTAGCTCACTGTAAGAAATGTTTTGCCCAGTCATCAGCAGTATGACTTGTCACACGAGCATAGTTATGACTATGGAGGTTCTGTCTCTCATCACTTGTCATTCACAAAGTTGGAAGCTCTTTGCGGTGTGGCAGCATCTGAAACATGTCCATGCATGGGAATAGGAAGAAATCACGCGACCTTGATGTTTATGTCTTTTTGTTTCAAGCATATTGGGAACCACATGAGGTGGTAATCATGATACCACATCAGATCATCTGATTTGTAGATTTGTAGTGTCGGTATACAACATCAGCAGACGTCTGCTTTGCTATCTTATATGTGTTAAACTGGGACTCAAAGTTTGCGTCTTGTGGAAGTTCTCTGTAATAGAGAAGAGGCCACATAATGCTATTTCCCAGGAATACAGGCACACACCCCTATTTTATGCCATAGTTCAGCATAGTTAAGTAGGAAATTTATTTATTTTGAAACAAGAAAGTGGGCAATTTATCACCAAGGCTGGTCCATAGATTTGGAGGCCCTAGGGCAATACGACACAAAAGGCCCCTCATTTAAAGTGGCTAAGTTTCACTGAGTAAGGATGGGGGGCAATGGCCCCCCTACTTTCACAAATTGCATAAACATACCTTTAATTTTTTTATGCTAATTTTTTAGTATTACTCAAATATTAAGCATAATTTGTGTTCTTAGGCCTCTAAACAATGATATAATCCGTATACCTAATAGACCACTGATCTTTGGAATCTCGGTGAAGACATTCAAAACAACTTATTTCTATTGATCGAGCAAACTCTTTACCATGATACGTATTCCTATTTATTTCTCCTTATGTACACATGTATATACATATGTACCACTAGAATTAATAACAGAACTAAATTTTGAAAGTAATAAATTCATATGCATGTGAAAAAATGAGTACAAGTATACACATATTAGGCATTGTATTAATGAGAGGATGAAATAGTCTCTACAACATGGATGATGAGGACAAGTACTGCCATTGGGAATCGAAGGAGAGCTCCTTGCGGACTAATATAGTTATATGATTGAGTCATTAGTCTGCACTAATGAATACTCACAACTTTGTAAAGGCACATCAGGACCGTTGTTGTTGTGCACATTTGGAGAGGCCACAAACATTATGGCATCGAGAAAAAATATTCAGAAATGAAGGAGTATTTTGCTGGGAGGATGTTGATGTTGTTTCCGTGATCGAAACTGAATGTTGTATCTCTATGAATTTCTTAAATAGAACCGTCACTTCCCCTTTTCTATTAAATCTTTTGGAGTATCTTTTATGAAAAGAGAATTCAGAGTAGAGACATACTAGGATCTCTTGGGCCATCTGTATTTATTAAAATTATTTCACCATGTTGGTACTCACCAAGGTAGCCGTTAAGCGGGGCAAGCGATTCCTATTTGACGTTCTTTACGGGAGTTAACATCTCTCCGCATATTCTTTCTTCTTCTTGGGCCTAGCAGCGCTCCTATATAAAGCTTAACTAGACCATGAAAGCGCGCGTTGCCGCGCCCGTCTATGTCAAGTAGTATGTGCTTTAGGGGAATTCTTTACAAAGCAAATATTTTTTAAATCTAAATTGGAGGTACTTCATGGAGGATCGTAAAAATATAATGAATTGACAAAAATCCCCAGACAAGCACTCAAACTCATTACAACAAATGATGTTTAGTAACCCTCGGACAATATAGGCCCGTTAGATCATAACTTTAATCCTAAACTCAAAAACCGAGAACATCAATCTTTTAACGATTTGACATAGTACGTACTCCCTCCGTTTAGAAATATAAGATGTTTTAGGTTTGTGAAGGAGATGTATCTAGACACTTTTTAGTGTGTAGGTTCAAATGAATCTAGACACTAAAAGGTGTCTAGATACATCTCCTTCACAAATTTAAAACATCTTATATTTCCAAACGGAGGGAGTAGTTCTGATCAAGCTAGGACTTGCCCAGCTAGCAGATTATTTGCAGGCAGGTATTCGGAGAGGAGTCCCCACCAGAGCTTGGACCAAATTCCAAATTTGTAAAACAACCATTCTTCTTTTTTGCGCAATAAAGTCCAGCGGAGTTTAGGGCACGAGAGATATAAGAACACATCACCGGACCGGTTAATACAAACTTTATGATACTGTCTCATTGCAGACTCCGGGGGTCACCATGGCAGCCAGTTCAGACAGCCCAGCACAACAACAAACCCTTGTTTCCCATGACATCATGAGGATGAGGTAATAAATATGCCATGATAGATGACAGTAATCATAAGAGATAATGTATGTCTGTACATACCTGCAAAATAACTGCTCACTTATAATTAAGTAATATTCAGATAATCTATCAGAGAAAGTGTATACATCACTGGACACCTTGGAAAACATAACAACAAAAGATAGAAGGTCCACTTGTTTTTTCTATGTTATAATTTTCAAAGCACACTTCATATATGTCACAAATAAGTCAGAAAGTGAGTTGAAGCAGTTCAGAAAACAGATTAGCACTTATAGATAAATGACACTGAATAGAGGAAAACCGTAATACCATGTAGTTTGTCTCAGAATATACTACAATTTCAATACATATTTGTAATTATGATGTGACTACCAAGCCATACGGTTTGAAGATCATTTACGGAAGACATTACAAAAATAATAATGGTAATCCTCAAATGATAAAAATAGAAAAGCACCTACCTATTCATGAAAGCCTCTTCTATGTCTGCAGGGTTGGTCCTGAAAATACCATGGTCTCAATAAAGGCCAATGTCTCAAGCTGGCCCAAATATTTCCATACCGACAACATTATTTAGATATAATGTTTGAAGAAATTTAACTGAGTAGTAAATCTAAATATATATAAATATGTGTATGAAGGCAGGAAACGACATGGGCAAAAATACCAAGATTGTTTTATCATACGGTAGTAAATTAGTTGGTAGGTGCTGTGACAACGTGTTTAGGCTTTCAGATTTATTTATTGTTTTGTGGACACTAAAAATCTTGGTGCTGTGACAACGTGTTTAGGCTTTCAGATTTATTTATTGTTTTGTGGACACTAAAAATCTTTTCATGTCACTTGAATAGAAGATCAGAGAAAGAGGTGCAGCGAGTCCAGCATCAGCATTGATGCGGTTGCAATTCCAGGAGCTACTACCAACAAGGCCGGAAAAGACCGAGAGCTGGGCTTCGTCAGCAATCTTTCTGCAGATGATAGGCAGCGTTTCCGTGTTTATTCTATATTAGTTTAGTTTAAACGTGTTTGGGCTAATGGCCTACTACTCCTAGAATCAACAGGGACCTTTAATTTAGGGGCGAGCGGCTGCATCAACTCAAGTGTTCTGCATCTCACCATAGGTTTTGTACGAATTGCCCATTCACGCATTAACAGATGCTGATTGATTGAAGGCGACGTGACCAAACATGTTCCCAAAATATCAGATAGTGAAATACAGTAAAACATTGATGAGAATGCAAGGAATATGCTTCATATTTAGGAAAGGGCTTACCGGGATCACTTCCAGAAGATGCGTGTGCCATAGAACGATGTGGCTAACCTCTCGAGGAGGAGCGGGTGTAGAGAAATCAGAGACATAGCACCGGTAGCGGCCAGAGGGCAAGGCAGTGTTGAGGAAGTGAGTGACGGATCTTGAATTGCTCTCGTGTACAGTTCGAGGCTTCGCCTCATCCACTGTCCTTCCCCCTTAAGCAGGTCATTATATTAGACAGAACGGCGAAAACGGCGAGGATGGAGATGGAGGACCGAGTTTATGCCCTCTTCCTCTTCCTTTTTTGTGTTCTCAAGCGCCGTATCCTTCTCCCCATCGCCACACGTGGTCGCCGCCATGATCACTAGGGGTCTAGGGAAATCACAAAAAAGAACAACATGGATTAAGAAAGAGAGAGGGAGAAGCAAACGATGTTTGCAGGCAAGAAGAAGGTACGTCTGCATAGCTGCAGAGAAAAGTAAAAAGAATGATGCAAGATCAGAGAAAAGGTAACCTCCTGAAATAGGGGAGAGGAGGCGGCCAGAGAAGAAAACGAAAGGGAGGCGTTGATGAACAATTTATTACTATGTCATTATTAATTGCACGAAGAAACGGCAGATTTTCACACTGCTGCGCAGCGTCACCGTGGCCTTTCCCCCACAAAGCAAAGAATTCGGGGCCCATTTAACAGTTTATTGGCCCAATTGTTGAGAGAACGTCCAGGTCGGTCAGCAGAGTAGAAGCCCAAACACGTTGGTCTAGTTTTTTAAGCGCTCGGTGACGAGTGAAAAAGGCATAGCAATCTGATACGTTAATTCCAGGATCCAACGGCATAAACGACCAAATCGCTGTGAGAGGCCATAGCTGGTTAAGTTATACTGTTTCTTAATGCATTCTCGACCGAAGATACCTCTGAAGCGTGATGCTAATGTGCCGGATCTGGCGCAACCCATAACATCATCAAAAATTTTACACTGTTTAATTTTTCCTTCTTCTTACACGATACATAATAGATTGTCCATGAGATTTAAGAAATTATTCATTTTAAAATTTGAAAATGTTCAGATTTGAAAAATGTTCAGATTTATAAAATGGTAAAATTTGAAAATTCTAGATTTTAAAAATATTCATATTTGAAAAAAAAATATTAAAAAATAGATTTTATTTTTTTCATATTTAGAAATATTCCTACTTGAAAAAGTTTAAATTTAAAAATGTTGAAACTAAAAAATTGCAGTGACACAACACACCAGCCCACGTTGTAGTACACAAGGTCATTGAGATAATACTGATGACACTTCGTTCCATGAATATTACATCCAACGGAGTAGTAAAACAAAAACATGGCAGGTCCAAGACCCAACTATAGTATTCATAGGATAGATCTTTACAAAATATCTTCAAAACTTTCATGACACAATGAGTTTGTCGGGTAAATTAAGGTTCAAAATAAAATCCATAACGAGAAACTACTAGACTCGTCTAGTACTAGATCTATACCTCAAAGTCTATCCCTATAACTTAGATCTGACTATTACTTCATTAATAATGCTCTTCTATCGCCTGGGCAGCGGTGATAATCCGGACGGCGGCTTTCGTCGCGGCGACGGGGAGCCTAGGCATGACAGCGTGCGGGATGCTGGATCTGGCTGCTCCTTTCTGAGGCTTCGACGACGGACGCCGTGACGTAATTTGGTGTGGTGGTTTGGCCGGTCCTTGCGAGGCGGACGTGTGGTATGTGACTCATTGCTGGGAGAAAGCCTTGTCCTAGCGGCTCGCTAGGACCGACGACGGCGACGACTTTGGGCGCCGTGTGCTTCTTGAAGTCGTCGTCGAAGCGGTGTGTTCGCTCCTCCGCTCAGGTTCTCCGGGGGAAAACCTTGATCCCTTGCGGGTTCGAGCGTGTGCGGCGCTCTTGCATCATTTTGCATCTTGAGGCCTCGCTTTGGATGTTCCGCCGGTCAGAGGTACCTGTGGAGTGTGTTGGTGGTTGGCATTGGCGTTTTCGTCTTCGGCTAGAAGGAGCGCGGCCCCGGGGTCAGCGTGGATGTCGGAGCAGCGGCTCCGGTTTTTGCCTCCGCCTTGTTGTGTTGAGGTGTTTGTGTTTGGGTGTTGACCTTGTTCACTTGGGCGTCTTGGTCGTCGACCTGTGTGGAGCGCGGCCTCGGGGCCGGCGTGTTGTGTCGAGTTGTATCGGTTTTTGGCCAGTTTTCCTCATAAACTGTCCTTTTATCTTCTACTATATCAATGAAAAGACAACTCTTTTGCCTCGTTTCAAAAAAAATTAACAATGTCCTAATGGAATGGTTCCTATTATGGGAAATTGGTTTACATCTATATTTCATTTGTTATCCACTATCACTAATTGTAGTATCCAATTGTATTATCTCTGTTTGACTAGCTTCAACTTCTTGTTGGGATCCTCTTACGTCTCGTAGTTACGTGTTTGCAGTCCTTACATTGTCTTCATAACCTAAGAAAGGGGTTTGAGAAGATAGATTGAGTACATGCATACTTAAAAAGTTTTACTAGGTGGGTGTTTGATGCACTATCAACAGCCGTGGATAACAATCCTGGGCGTATGCAAGTTTTCGAAAATGGGATTTTAGAAAATGTAAGTTTTATTTTAGAAAATTATGTTTGTTAGCCTTCACAGGTTATTAGAACTTCATGAAGTTTCTTTCCATGTTGCAAAATCATAGTTCCTTCTTGAAACAGAGAGTAACATTTCACATTTAATAGATTCCACGGAGGCCATTTAGACTTCCTTGGTCCAAGGCCCAGTCTAAAGACTCACCAATCACTGTCTTTCTACACTTTGCAATACACGATATTGCAATAAACCCGGTTAGCAACCGCCATTCAATTGCACATATTCTAAGACACTAAAGTCGTCATCCTTCTGTACAGGATAGAAAAGTTATGGGCTCCCAGCCATTGTCGTTTCTCGCAAGGAATACAATCCTACCTAATAATCTAAGAATGTACATACTGGAGAATATCCGGCTGCCTTACTCGTCCCATACCAGGATCTGTTGTCGGCGTTGTCTATATGGAATCTTGGAATGACTGGCTATAATTGTTGTTTAATCCTAAACTTTCTTTACTCGATCCCATGTAATTTTTTCCGATAATGGTTCCCATCATGGTTTCCGTTGACCATTACATCTCATTTATTTCATTTATAAATAGTATTTTTCTTTTGAATACAGGTGATAATGTAATACTCCCTAGGAGAAGGGTTGTTCTTGAGTGATCCCTAGAAGATTACTGCGCCGAATGTGTCAGGAGGACATCTATTAGGAACATGAGTCTACCCTGGCAGCCATTACACCCAAGCGGAGGTGGAGGCCTTCAGAGGTATATCGGTGCCACCTTCTCTCTATTTTAGCAACCGCATTACGACGCATCCCAATGCTTGATGCAACACAAATGGAGCATGCTCAGAAGGTTGCCAGGTCCAAGGACTTGGGATCCACCTCAGGTACTTCACCTTTTTTCAAAATTGTCATTGCGCTCTATTCCATATGATGTTATTTTAGCTAGAGCAAATTCTTTGGGGTTTTGTTATATCTTCCTCCTCCAGATACTTCTAAATCCCTTGTTTGCATCAAAGAAATGATAATGCGCATACTCTGATCATGTTAAAAAAAATTAAGAGAATGCTCTTTTATAATCAAAGAACCTTTCTTTGGATCTTGGAGAAAATGAGAAACACGACCTAGAGGATCATGAGGATCTTATTATCCAAGACTTGAAAGTTTCTACAACTCGTAGAAAGAAATAGAGAGTGCGACCAACTTCAGTTCATCGGAGTGTATGAAATCAACAAAAACACATAATTTTTAATGAGAGTGATCTTTTGGAATAGTGATGGTTTTGGGGACTTGGCAAAGCATATCTTCGTTCGATAAACAATTACAAAATATAAGTTGGACTTCTTCGCTATCTTGGAGATCGTAAGATCTAGTTTTTCCACTTCTTTTTTGAATCATTTAGCTGGGATGTGATTTTCAATGGCATTGTTTACCTAACATTGGAAGGTCTGGAGGGATGTTTATTGACATCAATGCAGCTTCCTTCGACGTTCAGAATATCATACTAGGTGATCAATGTGTTAAGTTATGTGTTTCGTATAGAGCTAATAACTTTAAGTGGGTTTTGGTTTTTGTTTATGGAGCAGCTCAAGATAATTAGAAATCGGAATTCTTAGCTGAACTAGGTAGGATTTGTGAGGATGAGCCTCTCCCTATGCTAGTTGACAGTGATTTTAATATAATTGTAAGACATGATAAAAAATAATGATAATTTTAATGCCTATTGGAATTTTATTTTTAATACGATCATTGAGAACCTTGACCTGAGAGAAATAATTCTATCAGAAAGGGAATTTACGTGGGTGAATCATAGAGATACGCAAATGTATGAGAAACTCAATAGGATTTTGGTGAGTGTCAAATGGGAACAAAAATTTCCTTTGGTTTCTGTCGAGGTATTTTACGAAGGTAGATTTATGTGCGGAGGGGTCATGCTCGGAGATCGGGATGATAGCACACCAAGTAACATCAAGAAGGATCATGTGGTAAACACCAAGTAATGGCCATAGCTTGCCCTTCTTTTTCAACGGAATTACGCTTTATTCTTACTTTTAGTGCTCAAGAACTTCCACTTCCTTTCTCCTCTGGTTTGGGTCCACTACTAAACAAAACGGTCTCTCTCCACCGACTGGGAGATCGGAATCGGAGCCTCCCAAAACATCCACTGCCAAGGTAGGGAAAGAGCAGGAGGCCGAGAGCACGATCATCACTGTCGAGCCTGTATCTGACACTGGGACGGGAAAGGTGACTACCGGTTTGGCTCCTATGCTGAATGTGATCTCGTCAAAGAGCCCTCACGAGCCAGCCGTGCAGATGGAGGGAGCCTCCGCTGCCCAAACCAGCTTCAACCGGAGCCCGAGCCTGAACTTGTTCAAGGACATGTTGACTCAGGCTTAGGAGGTGGCACACCATTCCGACTCGGTGTCTAGACAGATCCAGGTAGCCTCAGTTGTGCTTTTGGGTGCACCCAGTAGGTGTAGACCCCAAGCCAGTTACCTATGGGACTTGGTCGGGTGCTCAAGGGTTATTTTCATTTCTGACAGAATCTTGTCTTTCACAAGCCATCCTCTCTGTTAGCTTAATCTTAATAAGTGAGTCAAGGAGTCAAGTGTGTGCAAGGTAGCACGTTCGGTTGATGTTATGTCTGTGAGTCATTGCTATGTCGGAGTCTTGGTTGAGTTGGTACTAGCTTGTTAGTTTCCTAGTTAGTTTGGACTGGATGGCATGTACGTGAGTGCTTGTCCGAGGAGTACTAGACACTGGTTTGCTTGTACGTGTCGGGTTTGAATACTAGTAGGCTTAGGTAGTCTAAGTCAGTGTCTTAGACGTGTATATATACACGGGTAGATCTGTAACTTCTATGTACCGTCAGTTGAGAAAAAAATAAAGAAAAATAACGGACACGACACGTGTCCTTGGCCATAAGTTTTTTCAAGCGTGTTTGTTTGTCTAATTTGATGTAGTCGATCTATGGACAAATTTCAACACTCTTTAGCGTCGAGCACAATATAGAACTTCTTCGTGAGGCACCCCCACTGCTCGGAGTGCCCGAGAAGGAGCCCCCACAGCAACAAGTTGGTCTTGAAGAGGCACGATCACAGGCGCAAGGTTGGTGTTTTGGTTTCGATTGGCCATCCTTTCTTGTATTCATATCAGGCTAAGTAAGCTCCTTAAGAATGAACAATTACCCGCGATAGAGTCTCTTTCCTGGAGAAAGAGATCCACAACTAGGAAAACAGTCGTCGTCAGGTTCTTTCTAAGCTCAACCAGACTTGTGCCAGCCTGAGTGCCAGGGCGACCAAGGACGAATCCCCGTCTGCACGGGTGGCCGGAACCGAGAAGGAACTTGTTACTCTAAAGAAAGAGCGCGATAACCTCGCTGCTAAACTGGAGACCACTCCTGAATCTGCCGAGAGTAAGCCGGAAGGCCTTTCGCGCGCACACTTTTCATTTCCATCATTCGGCCTTGTCTGAATCTTCAAAAACTGTCTTGAGCCTCTCTTTAGTGAACGACTCGTCACGTGTCCCTTTGTTCTTACGGCTAGTTAGTGACTTTATGCCTTATCGAACGCTGAATGAGAATCTAGACCCATAGTCATGATCAAGAATTTGAGCGCCGGATCTGACTCAGTGGTACTAAAAACTACTGTTACATTCATCGGTGATCGAAAGATCATTAGGGAAGTGTGCACCCATTAGGTGGTCCTCGAGAGACTGTCGTTTCGGGTCTCTTGTGGTCCGGAAGCAAAAGTAATCGAATGTTTTCCAAAACTTGTATGTTTATTAAACGAGCGTAGGACGCGCGGCCCTACCCACGAAAGATACTGTAGAGGAGTACATAAGTTTGAGTTGTAGAACCAGGGTTTGCCGAATCGTTCTGCATACTTGAAGATCCTGCACCAATCGGACAAGCTCAATTCTTTGTACGGATGTGATGCTTTTAAGAACAACGATCGACTTTTTCCATGTGTGGGGGAGCAAGTTTGTGTCTCCCCTTTTCGTAAACACGTTCCCAATGCGTGGTCGAGACGTGGACAAGACGAGGAATCCGTTGGCGTGCATTGCAGCTGCGATATCTCCTTAGACTCTATTCGGCATCTTGTCATTCGGACTCGGAGAAGATGCTAGTTGCCGGGTTGGTGCGGGGGGGTGAGGGCAACAAATGTGTGTGTACCAACTCGTTGGGACTCTAAATACAGAGTGTTTTAGCAAGTGTTTTTTCTCATAAGGGTGACTCGAGGTTTATATTGAACTCTCGGGAAATTAGTAAAGAGTATCTTTTTCTTCTCTTCTCAAGCAACCTGCAAAGCAAAGTTTTTGCCTTGTGTTCCAAACTCCACCATGTGGTTGTCAAGCACAAGGTTTCGTATTAGTAATATAAAATAAAAATAATAACTAAGTAAAGTAAAAATACTAAAGTAAATGCGATAGATAAAGGTCCTTTTGTGTTTTGTTTGTGTTTGCAAGAAAGAAAGTATTTTTTTGTGTTTTTATGTTAATAGATTCAAGCAAAGGTAAATGATAACAATAATGTTGTAGGTTGTTTCTTATGATAAAAGTTGGACCAGAGTTCATGGGTTCACTTGTCTACTCTCTTTAAAGCTGAAGTGGAAATAAAACAATTCATCATCAATATTATATTGGTGGAAAATCACTATGTGTTTGATAAGCATTCATATGGGCATCATGTCCTAACATATAGATGATGCAACACATCTCTCTTATACTCCTTTAGGAAAGGAAAACTCCAAGCAATCTAGAATTAATAATTAATAGAGTATAACCTTAAATACTTTGACATGATGTTTGAATCACAAATATGCTACCTTGAACAAACAAAATTATTAAGATGACACTGGATAATTATAGCATAGGAATTCACTTACTCCCTAGTGAGGTAACAAAATAAAGGTAAAAACCATAGTAGATCTTGAATTTGTTGTCACTATTCAATCACCACCACCATGTTACTTCATCTAATACACCCCCCCCCCACACACACACACACGTTCTTGCATACAAGTTGGATAAAAACAAGCAACTAATAACGGGGTATAACATATGCATCTACCACTACATCTTACACACAGCTAAATTCCAATCTCAAATATCAAATCAAAGAATAGAGATCGACCACATATGAATTACATATATGACCATAATCATGTAGGACAACTCATACGGTACTAGATATATGAAGAACAAGAGAGAGAGAGAGAGAGAGAGAGAGAGAGAGATTAAGTTACTGCCACAAACCCATAGTCCAGAGGTGGACTACTCCCTCGTCATCATGGTGATGAAGTGGGAGATGTTGGAGAAGGTAGAGACCTCTCCGGCGGCGGCTCCGACGAAGTTTCCCCCTCCATTCTTTGCTCGTTCTGACTCCTTTTTGGTGTTTCTGTGTTACTATGGCGCTCTCCTCGAGGATGCCCTGGGGGACCCTTTTTATAGAAGTTTTTAGGTCAAACCAAGTCTGTGGGTGCAAGATTGAAGCGATTAGACGGCCGAGGAGGGAAAGAGCACTGGTGGCGCATGCACCGGGCCTCTTTCAGGCCTCCGGGCCTCCCTTATGAGGTCCAAGCACTCCAGATCCTTGTATTCATGAAATATTGGATTTCCCAGAGTTTCAGCTCCATTGGACTTTGTTTAGGTCCCTGAAAGATCAAAATATGAAAGATAGGTTTTTCCTGTCCTACGGAGTTAACCAAAATAAAGGGGATCATTGTTAAATCCTCAAAAATCAATATAAAACATGGTTATTGCATTATAAATGTTTTAGATATGTAGGAATATGTATCAATAAACTACAAAGTTCATGTATACATTTTACATGCATTAGGAGGTCATTTTCACGGGTACTTGGCTCTCCCATCATCTTGCACTTGCACAATAGGGGTGATCGTATTCCCGCTAGTCCCCTTTAGGTTGAGTTCAGCGAGGGTCTCCTGGATCCCTCCGAGCTCCGCATTCCCATTCACCTTGTGTGGGGAAAGGGAGCCTTCTTCCTAGGGCCTGACTTTATTCGGATATTGCATGAGTGCCGCGTCGTTGGGTTGTCTTGATCTGCCTCCTGGATCTTCTCCACTCAGGCGAGGTTGGGAAGGGAAAATATAATAGCCTTGGCCGGAGCGGTGGGTCCTTCCTAGGTAGTCATCCGGGAATTTGGCGGATGGCATTCTCTAGCGTGCTCGAGGTTTCCGAAAACGTTGATGATGCCGCTCGGCGCTAGAACTTTCAGCTTGATGCATGCATAATTGTAGACCTCCATGAACCCAAAGAAGAAAGGTCGTGTGATAATGGCACGGTGATACGTTGGAAACATATCTATAATTTTTGATGCTCCATGCTTGTTTAGTATCTACTTTGCTTTACTTGTCTACACTTTGAGGTGCTTTTTACATGTTTTCTGGTACTAACCTATTAACAAGTTGCAACAGTACCAGATGTCTGTTTTCTGCTGTTTTTGGTTTTAGAAAAGTTAGTAAAGAAATATTCTCGGAATTGGATGGGATGAAGGACAAAGTCAATAACTTTCTGTGGGGAACAAGAAGTCCAGAGGAGAGCCCAAGGGGGCTGGCAGAGGGCAGACCCCCTAGCTGGTGGGCCCTACCTCTGGCTAGGGTTTGGACGCCCTGGTGGCCGCCTCGGTCTCCCCCTTCGCCTATAAGAAGCCCCGGATGCAAAAACTCTCAGTACCCGATCAGAAATCCACGAAACCGTCTGTAGCCGCCGCCACCATCGTCCCTAGATCGGGGGGGATCTGAAGCTCTTCCCGGCACCCTGCCGGAGGGGAGATCATCTTGGAGGCCTTCTCTCCGGTATGATTCATGAGTAGTTAAACCTTGGACTATGGGTCCATGTAGTAGCTAGATGGTTGTATCTCCTCCTTGTGCTTTCATGTATAGATCTTGTGAGCTCTGTTCATGATCAAGATCTAATCTATTTGTAATCATGCATGTTGTGTTTGCGGGGATCCGATGGATATTGAGATTATTATGTTGGTTTGATTAATGGTTCTATCTTTATGATTCTATCATGTATGTGTTGTTTGTGATCTTGCATGCTCTCCGTTGCTAGTGGTTATCTTGGCCAAGTAGTTGCTAGTGACTCCAAGAGGGAGTATTTATGCTCGATAGTGGGTTCATGCCTCTAGTTTCCAAGGGAAGTGACATAAATATCTTCGGTTGTAGATGTGTTGTTGCTACTAGGGAGAAAACAACGGTCTCTTGTTCATGGAACATGTGGAATATTTACCTTACACACTTTTCTTAAAGCAGTTATCTGTTGCTTGCAACTTAATACTGGAGGGGGTTCGGATGATAACCTGAAGGTGGACTTCTAGTCATAGATGCAGTTGGATTACGGTCTATGTATATTGTTGTATTGCCCAATCAACTTCATAGGATCTTTCTGGCTAGTAATTGCATTGTTATGCCTTGCTCGGTTCCTGTCAATTGCCTCGCTGTAATTTGTTTACCTTTCATGCCATGTTGTTTATCGAAGGAGAGCACCTGTAGTGAACTATGGACCTCGGTCCAATCTTTACCATTGATACATCTTCTACTGTTACTTGTTTACTTGCTGCAAACCATTACCTTCCACACCATACGTTTAATCCTTTGTTACATCAAACCGGTGAGCTTGAAAACCTCACTGATTGTGATCTTGAAAACCTCACTGATTCGTTGGGGCAAAGTCTTGAGTTTGTGTTGTGCAGGTCTCCACGTGTTTGCAACACCTGTGTGACGTTTCCTTCCTCCTTCTGGTTCGATAACCTCGGTCTCTACTGAGGGAAGACTTGTTGCTTGCTTGTTCACACCTTGCTCTTGGGGTTTCCAATGAAGCGCTTCCATGTCAAACACTAGGCACCATCAAGCTTTCTGGTTCCGTTACTGGGGAATCTACTTCAACCTCTTCCACCTCGTCAAGCGCTTTCAACAAGTTTTCTGGCGCCATTGCCGGGGAGGATAAGGACGTCTTCACTAGGGGAGTCCTTCACTTCCTTTCTCTTTACTTTGTTTTTAGTTTGCTTTGTTTCTTTTTCTTGGTTTTGTTTGCCTCTTTTCAAAAAACCCAAAAAAAATAGTCTAGCTTGGTTTGCTTTCTTTATTCAAAAACACACAAAAAAATAGTTCTTACTCTAGTTGGTGGTCTGCATTGCCTTGCTTGGTCATGTTTTCCATCAATGGATGGTTACTTTGAAACTAGTTCTTATTGGCAAGGTGGGTTCACGGAAGAACAAAAGTATTATTATAAGAAACACCGTTTGTCACAAAAAGGGAAACACTTATGGGAACAAATTGATAAGTTGAATACTATTGCTAGAGATGTGTGCTCTACATATAATGTTACTTATTGCTTTGATAAATCTTGTTGTTGTAGGAGGTATAAAAACCTGCCTTTTCAATGTGAGTATAATGATAATGTTACCATATCTTCTTATGTTAAAGGAAATTATGACTTTTATGATGTGGAACAAATTGAAGAATTTGTTGCTTTCAAGGGTGCTTTTGAACTTGCTAGTTTGCTTGAAAATACTGATGATGCACTTATGAATGTGAGGTTTATGAGATACTTAAATTTTTCTTTGATAATTACAAGGAAGCAAATGGCTATATTCTTGAATATTTTAATAGGTGCTTTCCGCAAATGGAAGAGATTAATTCCTTGCAGGATCCTATGGAAGAAGAAATTTTTGAAACTGGAAGCTCATTAGATGAAAAAGAGGGGGAAAGTGATGAACACAAGGAGGAGGAATGGATCTACCCATGCCTACCTTCTAATGAGAGTAACTCTTTATCCCTTACATTATTTGATTGTCCCCCATGATTACCAAAGGAGGATGAATGTTATGTTCATGTGGATCCTTTTGAAATATCTACTTTGGATAAAACCTATGGAGGTTTTAATCCCACTGTTTTTGAGCTTGACAGAAATTATGTTTTGTAGATTATGAAAAGCATGCTTTATGTGATAGCTATATTGTTGAGTTTATTCATGATGCTACTGAAAATTATTATGAGAGAGGAAAGTATGGTTGTAGAAGTTTTCATGGTACTGAAACACCTCTCTATGTGCTGAAAGTTTTGAAGTTGCTCTTGTTTCATCTTCCTATGCCTGTCACTTTGTTCTTTGTGAATTTATTTGCATAACAGATTCCTATGCATAGGAAGTGGGTTAGACTTAAATGTGTTTTGAATTTGCTTCTTAATGCTCTCTTTGACTTCAATTCATAATTCTTATGTGAGCATCTTCTCAAGCTTTCAAGCCTAACTTAAAGGCGTTAAAGAAAAGTACTTGTTGAGAGATAACCCAAGAGTTTCCTTTAGTCTTAGAAGTTATTACTTATGTAATAACCTCTCCTTATCCTTTTTGTTTGCTTTTTGTGCCAAGAATAACCTCTAATGAGAGGAAAGTAAGATTTGGGGGTTGCTGTCCCGAAACAGATTTATTTCCTCCACCAAAAAAATCGTAAGGAGGCTCTATAATTCGGATTGAGCTCAAAATTTACGAATAAATCCCCCAGTATGTTGGCTAACTTTTGTTAGTTCAACACCTTTTATTTGAGCAACAAAAGATGTTCGAAAAAATTAGTTTCTACCTGCTGGTCTGTTTTGACAGATTTCTGCCATTATTTGCATTTGCTTCTTATTGATTCCTTTTTGAGCTCTCTTTAGGTAAATTGAGTTTCTTTGAAGGATTTAATTCAGTAGTTTGTATTTTTAGTGAAAAGCCTTGCTGTTCCAAAGCTTTGCCAATGGTCTAATATCTTTTGAATAAGCTAATGTTGCTAATGAAGATTGTGTGAAGTTTTGTATGAAGGAAAAATTTCAGGTGTAGAGAGAGAATGATGCAATGAGATGAAGGATGGACAAAAGCTCAAGCTTAGGGATGCCACCATGGTGTCACCCCAAGAAATATCCAAGAGTTACAAGCGTCAAAGCTTGGGGATGCCCAAGGCATCCCCTTCTTCATCAAAAAAAAGCTCAGGTCTGTCTAGACACCTCACTTTTATTGTTTCATGCACATTTGTGTTGTTCTTAGAGCATCTTAGTTTTCGTTTGCTTTGCTTAGATTTTTTAGTTTCCTTGAATAAAGAAGTTTGGACCCCCATTCTCTCGGTCTTGTTTTGTAAATAAGTTTGCTTGGTGTTTGGAAAGGAGTAGTAAGTTCTTGCTTGAAGTGCAAGTGGAGCTTGCATTAACTGTGATTTAGACTTTAGCATGACATGCTACGTGTGGTTTTTAGCCTTATGCTTAGTGATTATTGATGTAGCATGTCTTGTTCCAAACAATTGGGATTTCTTAGTGTGCCTTGAAGAAATTATGCATTGTTTTAGCATGCAAAAGCATAGTATTGTGGTATTCTCCTTTGATGTTTTGCTTGGGTTGACTTGGCACATGCTTACACCATGTTATGACTATGACAAGTCACCATTAGCCTCTATGATCATTTAGTCCTTGACTTGTAGTACCACTCTTTTCTTTGATTAGCTTGCTTTGTTGCATTGCATAATTATGGCCATTATTGCTCTCTTAGTTGGTTGCTCATAGTCTTTTGCTAGCCTCCACTTGTATGAGTAAGTTCTACTCATGCTTCCAACTCCCAAGAAACCAAGTTATTCCAAAGTGTCCACTATAAACTCCTATGCATGGTGTGTTACACCATTCCAAGTATATTCTTGTTTTCAACTGTCTTCCAATTAAAAACTATTTTGTTATGTGAAAACTTAGTGATTAAAGCCCTCACGAACTTGATGGCATATTTTATTCTTTGCCCCTAATAAACTTGAACCATTGAGGCAACTTTGTTGTATATGCTTGCACTTATAAGTTGGGATTAGCAGAACCGTGCCGTCACGGGGAAAGTTTTCAACATTGCACTTGTACTTTTTGTACTCCGTTGATATCATGCTCTTTTGTCGATGGATGTTACCGGTATGAAATGAAGTGGGAACTTGTAAGTTCATGGAGTTTGTATTCTGTGTTAGAAAAACGTCTGGGCCGCTAGCCTAAGCCATTCCTAATCATGGTGGAAACTTACAGCATCACCATAGTGACATCTATGAAGCATTCTTCTTATTAAAAAAGACACATTGAGAAAAGAGGAAAGAGAGAAAAAAGCACCATATTCCCATGGTACATAAGAAGAATTGCTGAGATGCTCATTGTCTGCTTGCCTTGTCCTTTTGGTTATAGGAAAGCTCCTGCGCCATGTGAAAGGGGTACCCCGTTGGCGGTTCTCAATGATATGCAAATACTCATAGTGACAAAAACTTGCCTGGGCCCTAAGTTGAGTATCCATGAGGTGTAGCCCTCATAGTCAAGGGACTTGAGATTGCCAACTTATACTTTGTCAAGCCTATACTCCAGCTTTGCCACTTTAACCTTAACCACTTCAAGATGCTTATGATAGGGGCAATGAGGGTTGAAAGCTAGTAAGTACCATAATTTTTGGAAGCTCTTTTTGAAACTTGTAATCCCTGCTTCCTTTACAAAAAGGCTTTTCTTCTATCATTATTAAGTCTCCACCTTCTACCTTTAGGCACCATTAAGATATCATAGTTGTCATTCTGTGTGAAATATTCCAAAGCTTATTAATTGATGCATATTGTGTTATTACTTGCTCTTGTGCTATTTGTTTCTAGTCACCCTTGTGAACTTTGCAGGTGTCCTATGCATTATATTGCTACTCTATGAGGGACAAGCTGATTGCCACTATGCTATGTTTTCTGCACGTGAAACAAACAAACGTTTTTCAATACATATTATTCATGATCTTTGTTTGTAGCTTGCCATGTTGCATGCATAATTACTATGTACTATTGTTAGAACTCCATCTTTCATGCACATGTTTAGAGTTCTTTGATCCCAGCTTTCAGTGCTTGCAAATGGTTGGATCTTTATTGTGAGGGTGCATGTCACCTCAAAAATTATTCTTTTATCACTTACCTACTCGAGGACGAGCAGGAGTTAAGCTTGGGGATGCTGATACGTTGGAAACGTATCTATAATTTTTGATGCTCCATGCTTGTTTATCTACTTTGATTTACTTGTCTACACTTTGAGGTGCTTTTTACATGTTTTCTGGTACTAACCTATTAACAAGTTGCAATGATGCGGATACATTTTGCTGTTTTTGGTTTCAGAAAAGTTAGTAAAGAAATATTCTCGGAATTGGACGGGATGAAGGACAAAGTCAATAACTTTCCGTGGGGAACAAGAAGTCCAGAAGAGAGCCCGAGGGGCCGGCCAGAGGGGCTAGACCACCCCAGGCGTGGGTGGGACCTACCCCGTGCCTGGCTAGGGTTTGGCCGCCCTGGCGGCCGCCTCGGTCTCCCCCTTCGCCTATAAGAAGCCCCCGATGCAGAAACATCTTCCATTGTTACTTGTTTACTTACTGCAAACCATTACCTTCCACACCATACGTTTAATCCTTTGTTACAGCAAACCGATGAGCTTGACAACCTCACTGATTCGTTGGGGCAAAGTCTTGAGTTTGTGCTGTGCAGGTCTCCATGTTGTTTGCAACACCTGTGTGACGTTTCCTTCGTCCTTCTGGTTCGATAACCTCGTTCTCTAATGAGGGAAGACTTGCTGCTTGCTGCTTCACACCTTGCTCTTGGGGTTTCCAACGAAGAGCTTCCACGTCAAACACCAGGCACCATCAAGCTTTCCGGTGCCGTTACTGGGGAATCTACTTCAACCTGTTCTACCTCGTCAAGCGCTATCACACGGTAAGAGCTTCGCTCAGCGACCACCGTGAAGTCCAGGCGCTCCATCCTTCTATCGCACAGGCCCTCAAACAATACCTCCAGGCTAGTGAAGCCAAGCAGTCGGATCCCGTGGCTCGGGAAAAGGCCGTACAGGATCCCAACAATTGGCCGGATGGCCGATCGTGGGATCCCAACGAGGTCGAGGGTGTCGGCGAAGATGATGTTGATGCTACTTCCCCCGTACACCAGGACATGGATGATCCTAGCGTCTTGAATTATCACCTCTACCATGAGGGGAAGGCTTTTGGCATTCATAAGGCACCCTAAATATGTTGGAATTATGCCATAGAGGCAATAATAAAGATGTTATTATTATAATTCATGTTCGTGATAAAGTTTATATTCCATGCTAGAATTGTATTAAGCGGAAACATTAATACTTGTGTGGTTTGTGAACAACACCGTGTCCCTGGTACGCCTCTAAGGACTAGCTCATTGATCAATGATGGTTAAGGTTTCCTAACCATAGACATGAGTTGTCAATTGATAATGAGATCATTTCATTGGAGAATGATATGATGGACAGACCCAAACTAAGCAAAGCAATTAGATCGTTTCATCGTGTCCATCTTTGCAAAGCTTTTCCTATGTCAAATATTGTATTCCTTAGACCATGAGATAATACAACTCCCTGGTATCGGAAGAAAGCTTTGAGGTCATCAAACGTCATCCTATGAGAGGGTGATCATAAAGGTGTCTCTCAGGTGATCGGAAAGTATCTGTTGGGTTGTATGTATCGAGATGGAATTTGTCCCTCCCAAGTCGGAGATATACTTGGGCCCACTCGTGTCGATATCAACACCGCTTGAAAGCATGTGGTTAAGGAGTTAATCACAAAGTGATATCGGATTACGAACGAGTAAAGTACTTGCCGTGAACGAGATTGAACTAGGTATGACGGTACCACGATCGAATCTCGGGCAAGTAAAATATCGCGAGACGAAGGGAATATATATATGGGATTGATTGAATCGGCATCGTGGTTCATCCGATATGATCATCGATGAATGTGTGGAGTCAATATGGGTGCCTGACCCGCTGTTGATTATTGATAGAAGATCATGTCTGCATATTCTCGAACCCGCAGGGTCACACACTTAACGTATCTCGACGCTAGGATAGATTGGATAATTGGTTTATGAATTTTTGTTCGGAGTCTCGGATGGGATCTGGGATATCACGAGAGGTTCCGGAATGGTCCGGAGAATAAGATTCATATAAGGCAATGCAGTTTTTGGAGTTCGGAATTGTTCCGGGTTAATCGGTATTGTACCAGAAGCTTCTAGAACTTTCCGGAAGGGTACCAACGTGGCCCCACCTTCCGGGAGGGGGCATGGGCCTATGAGGGAGTGTCCTGGCCGCATTGGGCCAGGGGCACAAGGCCCCATAGGGCCCAGCCGATCCTAGAGAGTTTAAATCGTTTAAACTAGAGATAGGATTTCTAGAAGAGGGGAGAGTCCATGCCCCCCACTCCTTATCCTTTGGGCTTGGGGGAGGGGCTAGGGCTGCGCCCCCCTCTATATAAAGAGGGGTGGGGGCGCACCAAACCCTGACACCTCTCCTCCAAACCCTATCCGCCTTGCTAGCTTTCCTCTCTCCCTCCCATCGCTTGTAGGCGAAGCCTGCGCCAGAAATTCTCCACCATATACACCACGCCGTGTTGTAGATCCAATCTATCTCTCCACCATACTTGCTGGTCCGAGGAAGGAGGAGACGCCGAGGTGCTGCGTGTGCATCTCACGGAGGCACCGCCACTTGTGGTGCTAGATCGGATCGGATCGCGAGGAGGAGAAGCGTACGACTACATCACCCACGTTCGACGAACGTTCATTGCTTGAATCTTCAAGGGTATGAAGATCTAATCCAATCTCTCGTTGTTTGCATATCCTAGATTAGATCTTGGCTTTTCCTCTCGCTCAAGTAGAAAATTTTGATTTACTATGCCGAAACCCTTGATGGTATCGAGGCTAGATCTATGCGTAGATGTGTTTCATGAGTAGAACGCAACATGGTTGTTGCGGCGTTGATGTTTTCTGTTGCAAGCCTCTTGTTTGTGTTCTTCTTATGACGGGATAGTGAGATTGAAGCGGTCCAGCCAACCTTACGCGACGTCATTCGCGAGACCGGCCGCACTTGACGTGTGGCTTGTTCCACACATGCGGTGGTGGATGCCGGTTCTCTCACTATAGTTGTCATGGGATTAACACGGAGTTTGGCAACCATAATATCACCGTTGTGGCTTTCCGTAGGTAAGAATCGTTCTTAGCATCTACTCCCATAAGCCACGTAAAACATGCAACAACAAAGTAGAGGCGTCTAACTTGTTTTTGCGAGTGTTTTTCGTGATATGGTATGGCCCAAGATGTGATGTGTATATTGTATGCGATGATCATGTTTTGTAATGTTTCACGACTTGCATGTCGATGAGTACACAACCGTAGGAGCCATATGGTTGTCTTTATAATTGTGTATGACCTGCGAGTCAACTTCTTATACGCCATGTAATAGCTTTACTTTATCGCTAAGTAGTTAGCAATAGTTGTAGTTGCTCTTCGTGGTGGAGGCAATCATGGTGGAGTGATGGAGATCATGCTTAACGCACAAGATGGATATCATTGCGAAGATTGGCTATACCATGTCACATAAAGTTATATGCATGTGATGTTTATCCCTTTATGTATCTTATTATGCTTAGATCGCGACGGTAGCATTATAAGATGATTCCTCACTTAAAGATCAAGATAAAACTGTGTTCTCCCCAAGTATGCACCGTTGCTAAAGTTCGTCGTTTCCAAGCATCACGTGATGATCGGGTGCTATAGACTCTCGCTCACATACAACGGTGCAAGCCAGTTTTGCACTGCGGAAATACTTGGGTCTAACTTGACGAGCCTAGCATGTATGGACATGGCCTCGGAATACAAGAACCAAAGGTTAAGCATGAGTCATATGAATGATATGATCGACACTTCGTTGTCCACCATTGAAACCACATCTCTTCTCGTGATGATCGGATTAGGTGTGGTGAATTTGGATCGTGTTTACTAAACAACTTGAGGGATGTTGAATTTAGTGGGAGTTCATCTAGTAATTTGATTAAGTTGAACTATTTATCATGAACATAGTCTAAATTGTACTTGCAAATCTTGTAGATCACATGGCCAAATCCAACTTCAACTTCAACGCGTTTTTTTTTGAGAAGGAAAAGCTTAGAAACAATGGGTCTAACTTCACCAATTGGTTCCGCAATCTAAGAATCATTCTGCGGTGGACAAAGGACTATGTCCTTGGGATAGCGTTAGGTGACCCCTGCTGCAAATGCGTGGTGATGAGAAAGCATCTGTCGATCGCGCAAAGATGATTATGGTGTGATTAAGAGCACCATGTTGTTTGCTATGGAACCGGAACTTCAAAATCGTTTTGAAACCTATCCCAGGCCCTTTGAGATTCTCGAGGAGCTGAAAACCATGTTTCAGACTCAAGCCCGTTCTGAGAGATATGAGATCTCTGAGAAGTTCTTTAACTGCAAGATGGAGGAAGGGAGTTCCGTTAGTGAGCACGCCATAAAGATGTCGGGCTACACTCAACGCCTTGAGCAACTGGAATACACGATTCCAGAGGAGCTCAAGATTGACAGGGTTCTGCAATCACTCCCTCCCAGCTACAAAAGTTTTGTAGTGACTCATAATCAGATTGGCTCCACTGATACGATCACCGAGCTCTTCGCAAAGCTGAAGGTTGCCTTCGTGGATATCAAAAAGGATAATCATGTGTTGATGGTCAACAAGCCCTCCTTTAAGAAAGGTAAGGGAGCAAAGAAGCCCTTCAAGAAGGGCGGCGGCAAGCACAATGCTCCTGCTGAGAAGAAGCTCAAGTCTGGTCCTAAGCCGGACACTGAGTGCTTCTATTGCAAGGATAAGGGTCACTGGAAACGCAATTGTCCGAAGTACTTAGCGGACAAGAAGGCTGGCACCATCAAAGGTATATTTGATATACATGTTATTGATGTTTTCCTTACTAGCCCTCGTTGTAGTGCCTGGGTATTTGATACCGGTTCAGTTGCTAATATTTGTAACTCGAAACAGGAGCTACGAAATAGACGGCTTCGAGGGATGAGGTGACGATCTTGGCGTTGGCAGCGGATCAAGAGTTGATGTGATGGTCGTCCGACGCTCTCCTTAGTTTTACCTTCGGGATTAGTTTTAAACCTTAATAAGTGTTATTATGTGCCTGCGTTGAGCATGAACATTATTTCTGGATCGTGTTTATTGCAAGACGGTTATTCATTTAAATCGGAGAATAATGGTTGTTCTATTTATATGAGTAACATATTTTATGGTCATGCACCTCTTGTAAATGGTTTATTTCTTCTAAATCTCGAAAGGGATGAAACACACATCCATAACATTGAGGCTAAGAGATGCAAAGTAGATAGTGATAATACTACTTATTTGTGGTAATCGTCTAGGTCATATTGGTGTAAAGCGCATGAAGAAACTCCATTCTGATGGACTTTTGGAGTCTCTTGATTTTGAATCATTTGACACATGCGAACCATGCCTCATGGGCAAGATGATCAAAACCCCGTTCTCCGGAATGATGGAGCGAGCAACGGACTTGTTGGAAATCATACATACCGATGTATGCGGACCGATGAGTATTTCGACGCGCGGTGGATATCGCTATTTCCTTACTTTTACCGATGACTTAAGTAGATATGGGTATATCTATTTAATGAAACATAAATCTGAAACATTTGAAAAGTTCAAGGAATTTCAGAATGAAGTGGAGAACCATCGTAACAGAAAGATTAAGTTTCTACGATCCGATCGTGGAGGTGAATATTTGAGTTATGATTTTCTCACGCATCTTAAAGCAAGTGGAATCGTTTCACAACTCATGCCACCCGGAACACCACAGCGCAATGGTGTGTCTGAACGCCGGAATCGAACCCTATTAGATATGGTCCGATCAATGATGTCTCTTACTGATTTGCCGTTATCATTTTGGGGTTATGCATTAGAAACCGCTGCATTCACTTTAAATAGGGCACCATCTAAATCCGTTGAGACGACACCGTATGAACTGTGGTTTGGTGCTAAACCTAAGTTGTCGTTTCTTAAAGTTTGGGGATGCGAAGCTTACGTCAAGAAGTTGATGCCGGACAAGCTCGAACCCAAAGAGGAGAAATGCGTCTTCATAGGATACCCTAAGGAAACTATTGGGTATACCTTCTATCACAGAACCGAAGGCAAAGTGTTTGTCGCAAAGAACGGTTCCTTTCTTGAGAAGGAGTTTATCTCGAAAGAAGTGAGTGGGAGGAAAGTAGAGCTTGACGAGGTTATTGAACCTTCTCTTGAATTGGAGAGTAGCGCAGCACCTGAAATTGTTCCAGTGCCGCCTGCACCAACAATAGAGGAAGCTAATGACAAGGATCATGAAGCTTCGGACGATGCTGCTACTGAACGTCGCAGGTCAACAAGGTCGCGTGCCCCTCACAGGTGATGCAGCCTTTATCTTGTCTTGTAGAAGACGGTGAACCTATGAACTATGAGGAAGCGATGATGAGCCTGGACTCGAGAAATGGCTAGAAGCTATGAAATCCGAATTGGGATCCATGAGCGAAAACCAAGTATGGACTTTGGTGGACCCTCCTAGCGACCGAAAGGCCGTTGAGTGCAAATGGATCTTCAAGAAGAAAACGGACGCGGATGGTAATGTTACCGTCCATAAAGCACGGCTTGTCGCGAAAGGTTTTCGACAAGTTCAAGGTGTTGACTACGATGAGACTCTCTCTCCCGTAGCGATGATTAAGTCCATTCGGATTTTATTAGCAATTGCTGCGTTTCATGATTATGAAATATGGCAGATGGATGTCAAGACTGCATTCCTCAATGGCAACATTGATGAAGAGTTGTATATGATGCAACCCGAAGGTTTTGTCGATCCTAAGGATGCTAGTAAAGTATGCAAACTTCAGCGTTCCATTTATGGACTGAAGCAAGCATCTCGGAGTTGGAACCTTCGTTTTGATCAAGTGATCAAGAGCTTTGGATTTGTTCCAAATTGCTCTGACTTGTATCTACAAGAAAGTGAGTGGGAGCTCGGTGGCGTTTACGGTACTATATGTGGATGACATATTGATTATCGGAAATGACATCAACATGCTTAACGATGTGAAGAGTTATTTGAACAAGTGTTTTTCAATGAAAGACCTAGGTGAAGCTGCTTATATATTGGGCATCAAAATCTATAGAGATAGACAAAGACGCTGATAGCTTTAAGCCGAGTACATACCTAGACAAAGTTAAAAGGTTCGAATGGATAAGGCAAAGAAAGGTTTAGTGCCTATGTTGTCGGGTAAGATATTGAGCAAGGCTCGGTGTCCCTTCTGATGAAATGATAGGAAGCTATGAGCACGTGCCTTATGCCTCGGCCATAGGTTCCATCATGTATGCCATCTTGTGTACTAGACCGGATGTGTCCAATGCTCTTAGTTTGATGACGAGATATCAAAGTGATCCGAGTGGAACCTTTGGACAGCGTGAAGAACATCCTAAAGTACCTAAATAGGACTAAAGAAATGTTCTTAGTCTATGGGGTGATGAACGACTTGTCGTAAAATGTTACGTCGACGCTAGTTTTGACACGACAAGGATGATTCCAAATCTCGACGGGATACGCGTTTATATTTTGAATGGAGGAGCTGTGAGTGGAGAAGGCAAGCAAAGCGTGATCGCGGGATCTACAGTGGAAGCGGAATACATGGCTGCCGAGCGTCAAGTGAAGGAGTTTGGATCGAAACTTCATCCGAGCTTGGCGTGGTTCCAAGTGCATTGGACCCACTGGAGATATTGTGTGACAACACTGGCGCCATAGCACTCGCTAAGGAACCAAGATATCATCCAAATACCAAGCATATTAACCGCAAGTTTCATATAATCCGAGATTATATTGCAGATGGAGATCTGAAAGTTAGCAAAGTACATACAGATCTGAATGTCGCAGATCCATTGACTAAACCTGTTCCACGTGTAAAACATGATCAACACCTCAGTGCCATGGGTGTGAGATTGTTACCAGATGTAAACTAGACTATTGACTCTAGTGCAAGTGGGAGACTGTTGGAATTATGCCCTAGAGGCAATAATAAAGATGTTATTATTATAATTCATGTTCGTGATAAAGTTTATATTCCATGCTAGAATTGTATTAAGCGGAAACATTAATACTTGTGTGGTTTGTGAACAACACCGTGTCCCTGGTACGCCTCTAAGGACTAGCTCATTGATCAATGATGGTTATGGTTTCCTAACCATAGACATGAGTTGTCAATTGATAATGAGATCATTTCATTGGAGAATGATATGATGGACAGACCCAAACTAATCAAAGCAATTAGATCGTTTCATCGTGTTCATCTTTGCGAAGCTTTTCCTATGTCAAATATTGTATTCCTTAGACCATGAGATAATACAACTCCCTGGTATCGGAAGAAAGCTTTGAGGTAATCAAACGTCATCCTATGAGAGGGTGATCATAAAGGTGTCTCTCAGGTGATCAGAAAGTATCTGTTGGGTTGTATGTATCGAGATGGAATTTTTCCCTCCCAAGTCGGAGAGATATACTTCGGGCCCACTCGGTAATCGATATCAACACCGCTTGCAAGCATGTGGTTAAGGAGTTAATCACAAAGTGATATCAGATTACGAAACGAGTAAAGTACTTGCTGTGAACGAGATTGAACTAGGTATGACGGTACCGACGATCGAATCTCGGGCAAGTAAAATATCGCGAGACGAAGGGAATATATATATGGGATTGATTGAATCCTGGCATCGTGGTTCATCCGATATGATCATCAATGAATGTGTGGGAGTCAATATGGGTGCCCAGACCCCGTTGTTTATTATTGATAGAAGATCATGTCTGCATATTCTCGAACCCGCAGGGTCACACACTTAACGTATCTCAACGCTAGGATAGATTGGATAATTGGTTTATGAATTTTTGTTCGGAGTCTCGGATGGGATCCGGGATATCACGAGAGGTTCCGGAATGGTCCGGAGAATAAGATTCATATAAGGAAATGCAGTTTTTGGAATTCGGAATTGTTCCGGGTTAATCGGTATTGTACCGGAAGCTTCTAGAACCTTCCGGAAGGGGACCAACGTGGCCCCACATTCCGGGAGGGGGCATGGGCCTATGAGGGAGTGTCCTGGCCGCATTGGGCCAGGGGCACAAGTCCCCATAGGGCCCAGCCGATCCTAGAGAGTTTAAATCGTTTAAACTAGAGATAGGGTTTCTAGAAGAGGGGAGAGTCCATGCCCCCCACTCCTTATCCTTTGGGCTTGGGGGAGGGGCTAGGGCTGCGCCCCCCCCCTCTATATAAAGAGGGGTGGGGGCGCACCAAACCCCGACACCTCTCCTCCAAACCCTAGCCGCCTTGCTAGCTTTCCTCTCTCCCTCCCGACTGTTTGTATGCGAAGCCCTGCTGCAGAAATTCTCCCCCATATACACCACGCCGTCGTGTTGTAGATCCAATCTATCTCTCCACGATACTTGCTGGTCCAAGGAAGGAGGAGACGTCGAGGTGCTGCACGTGTGCATCTCACGGAGGCACCGCCACTTGTGGTGCTAGATCGGATCGGATCGCGAGGAGGAGAAACGAGTACGACTACATCACCCACGTTAACGAGCGTTCATGTGCGAATCTTCAAGGGTATGAAGATCTAATCCAATCTCTCTCGTTGTTTGCATATCCTAGATTATATCTTGGCTTTCCCTCTGTTCGCTCCGTAGAAAATTTTGATTTACTATGTCGCGAAACCCTTCAAAATAATCATCACGACCGAACTTTATCGGGATAGACTTCCAGGGCCATTCCTTCAACAACTTCTTGTTCGAGAGTCCGTTCCCCCGTGGCGCGAATCTGTCCTAGAGTCGATGTCGAGGATCTCTTTGTTGGATAAGTCGTCCATGTGCAGGACGAACTCGAGTTCCCGCCGCTTCGCCATGCAGAAGCCCATGTGGGTTCCTTCCATGTGGAAAATGCAATCGGGCATCTTGAATCCCGGCGTTGGCATCCCATGGAGGAGGCGACACTGGCTAGTTGTGTGCAGGGCATCTAGAATGTGCCTACTAGATGGTTCGAACTGTGATTCTTCGTGGACTATCCTATACTCATCGTAGAGTGTGTGGATCGGGATCCATGCCATTCGCACGGCTTGAACTCTGGATCATGCACCTACGTTTGTAGAATGATGCAATACGCCATGGTGTGGGTAGCCCCGGGTTGTGCCGTATGCACATCATGGGCTTATAGGTCTTCTTACGGCGACGGAAATGGCACTCCACCACCGTGTGATTGGAGCACGGGTTATGCCTCCTGCACGGCGTGGATAGTGCTTCCTCTGTGGGATTCGCAAAGAGTGCACATTCCACCATCATGTGCCAAGAGCCCATCCCGCAGGTCGCATAGGGAATGAAATTGGCGTTTCCTGGTTGCCTGTGGAGGATCCGAAAATTTCTGGTGGTGTGCTTGGCCTTGGGAACATGCATGGCACAGGGGATGAAATACATGAACCTCCAATGGTTCGGGAAGATCTTGCGCTCCTTTGCGATATGGTGAGAATCTGTACCATGCCAATGGTAGGTCTGGTTCCCGAAGTCCTAGCAAAATCTCTTTTGCTTCTCACGAAACTCCCCCACCTCTCTTGATCTCCATTGGGGAATCTGAGGGGCGACCGCAGGAGCCGGATCGATATGGTTGAGATACAACCTCCTTTCCTTGTCATCGATGAACTCCGGGATCCAAATCGAATAGACTTCCCGGGAGCTAGGGTAGCCTTCGTGTCATTGTTAAATACAACCCTGACCATATCGATCTGGAATCCAAAACACGCAACCCCTACCTAGCGCGCCAACTGTCAAGGTATTTAATGATGGTAGATTTATGTTTGGAGGGGTCACGCTTGGAGATCGGGATGATAGCACACTGAGACAATGATTTATATAGGTTTAGTCCCTGGACGAGCAGTGTCCAGTAAAAACACTACTTCATGTTTATGGTGAATAGAAATTATCGTAGTGTGCTCGGGTGAAATCAATATATGGCTCGATATCACCTATGATGGTTGGTGTTAGAAGACGATCTGAGGGATTCTCAAAAAGAAGATGCCCGTCCGATCGGAGGGATCGACCAAGGGTTCTAGGTTATGTGTACTGTGTCCTCCATCATTCGGCGTCCTTGCCCCCTTATATACACGGTCGGGGCTAAGGTTACAAGATTGCTGACATGATTTACAAATGGCGGGGCCATGTGTGATCCTAACCAGAATATCATATCTAATCATAATATCCCGCAAAATCCTTTCGGCGATACACCCTGGCTTGGCTGCCAAGGAATCCTTATTTGGGCCTCCTCCTGAGGCTTGAGTCTTCATGTCAGGCCACGACGGTTCTGGGTGGGCCCCTTTAGATGATATGGGCCTACCCGGTTGTGGTGACCTCACACTTTTTATAAGAGCTTTGCATCGTCCAGGATTTGATCACACGCCTCTCCTCTTAGACTTGGGATAACAAGCTTTTAGGGTAATAAAGTGAACTTCTCATTTGAATTATATTGGTTTAAACAAGAAGGCTTTTTAGAGATGGTATCCCAGGAGTGGGCTTCTATATCACTAGATGAACAGGCGAGCTTTGCCTCACCGCCTGCATAGTGCTGTCGCAAAAGAGTGTTTTGATTTGTAATAGCCAGGCATAACATGTCTGTGTTTTTAGTGTTACTTTTCATGGCGGCATTCGATCCCTTCACTAACAACCTACCCTTCTCGACCACCTCATGCCTCTCGGTAAACCAGAGAATAAAACACCATTTCCTAGCTAATTACAGTTAAGATGGATAATACAAAGAGAAGATAGGCTCAGGAGTTGCACCTAGCATAGACTTCGGAGAAATTTGTTTTTTAGAGCAGACCTATGTTGTTGAGTTTTCAAGCTTAGTCGGAAAAATGAAAAATCAAGTTATCTTAAAAAATACTCTAGAAACACAACATGCAGTAGTAAATGGATGCATACAACTGGGAAAAGATTTTTGCCGGAACCGTTTCCAAGTATATTCATAAAAATAGTGCTACTTTCAGGATAAAAATTCAGAACCTAAAAGGAGATATCTTAACAAAAGAGCAACACAACGGTCGCATCGACTTCATATTTTTCTACCAAATGAGTAATATATGCCTGTCAAACAAGCTATAGATTTCAGCCAGTGCAGTGCACAACATAGCATAAGATTCAGCCACAAGAGCATCGGTGCTTTTTACAAACAAAAACTTGAAAACGCCATCTCACAGTAGAGTCTGGGCCGGCTTCGGTAATTGGTATTAAGTACCCGGATCATACCAGAAGGAGGAAAGTTGTGTAGACCATACGAACCTCAGTTCAAAGAAATTAGAGACCTTGAACCACGGTCTTGTCAGTGCAACTTTCCTTGATACACATATATATATTAGGTGTCAATTTACCATCCATAACTGATTTATAGGTTGCATTCAATGGTAGAAACCAATAGTGTTGGTTAGGTGCATGTTGTCAACTGTAATGTTGTGCCTAAACATTTTTTTCCTAAAACGACATCTGCAAGTACATATCAAAAGTGACAGGAAATCACATGGGAAAAACGAATGATTACAAGTGCTACATGAATCATGTGTCATTTCTAGTTGGTTTGATTCAAATAGGCAGCACTCCTCACCAATATGCTAAAAAATGATGCAGAGCGTCATAGTTCCTACACTTGCTGCACGATCAGCTCTAACACGGAGCAACAATATCTGCATTATTTATTCTAATGCATACTTGAGAACCATTGCTGGCAAACATACCTAGTAACTTGAGATAAAAGCACCAAGGGAAGAGTTAGCGCGGAGTTACTATCTTAGTATCTATGAGGTAAAAAATCTGGTAAAAGAAAGTAATATCCCAAAGAACGCACCATCTTACATTCTTGTTTCTAAATGTCCATCCCAAACTCAGAGCAACCACTATTTCTTTCCTACATTTCTATCAACTTATTAGCATTAAGAGCTTCAGCATTCTCATTCTACAGAAATTACACCATCTCTAAGTCCCTGGGAAGCACAGGAGCACAGTTTAATCAATAGAATTAAGTGTTGTAAGATTAAAATAAAACCACCCGTAGAACAACTAGAAGCCATAACAATCACATATTATCTATATGCATGCAAGCCTTGTATGTATATTACCAAGGATACTATAGAATGACTGAGTTTGTAAGCATGTTGATGCAAATTCAAATGCACAGTGCCGATCTCTGAGTTTTTATCTATTTCATAAACCAAGAATCAAGAGTGTGAAGCAAATCCTGGAAATTCCAGGTAATAAGCATGTCCTTTGACAAAATTGCGCTCAAATCTATTTAACTATACTCCGATATGCCCCCTTCATAGCACTACCTGATGAGAGAGAATCTTGAAATAAAGAGTTTTCCAAATGCTCCAAAAAAAGATGCCATCCTCATGTGCAGTTATGAGGATAGCGTACCAGCAATAAAATCCGACATCAAACAATTTTCCATTTGCGTTATATCCGAGAAAACGTCATCAATATTCAATGCACAATCCACATAAAAAGGGGAAAACCAACTACTCCCTCCAATCCAAATTAATGGACACGGATTTTTCTAGATTCAAATGTCAAGCATGTACAAAAAAATTAATATGAAAAGTCATCCATGTAGACATAACATAATGGATATTTCTCTAGAATTCGTATATGCATGGTAAAAAGTGGATATTTCTCTAGAAGTCGTATAATGGATGATAAACCCATAAACAAATATCCACCTATGTATACCTACATGAGATAAGATTAGTGTAAAAGAAACATGCCAGCTGCTACCTAACAGAAAATACACTGCAGTAACTACAGTTGTATAGTTGACTATTTTTTTAAGTAGTAACTTTGTACAATTCAAAAGAATTAAACAATTGGTAAGTACCAAGAGTATTATTATATTCAGAACAAAAATATATCTAATGATTATGTAAACTTTACAGCTATGCCAGATTTCATTAAGGAAAATAAGAGTATCTAGGAGAAATGGAAACAAAAACACATAATGGAGTAGATAAAAAATATTTAGGGCAATCCAATTGAGCAAGCTAAAAAAATAGCAGCATAAGTATGGTTTAGACAATGTTATAGACACAAATAAGAAGGTTATCGACAAAAATAGGAAGAGAATACTTGAGAGCCAATATTGCTCTCACGGAGGTAATTTTGGAGGAACTGGTTAAGAAATTCTTAGTGTTTGCCGGAACTACTTCAGCTTCATCATCATGCAAAGTAACAAAGAAATAATTGGGATGTAAATCCAAAAAAGTGTGCAAGCCAAGGCTGCAAGCACAAAGTCTATTTGCATAGTATTGCATAGTTTATTGCCTAACCTCGCTTGATCAAATATTGAGAAGGTTAAGTTCCCAAATAATTCAAAGGGCATTTCCCACAAGTCTAGCCTGCACACTATAAGTCCAAGCGAAGATCAGAAGAGGGCTAATCAAGATCCATGGCTGCACAAGTGTACGTTTAGTCCTAACTTCATCTTGTGATTTTAATTTGTCCAAATTTCCACATGGCAAAATAAAATTTCTCCATTCTAAGTAACCTGAGTGTCATATATTTAATAAGAAGACAGATCCCCCCCCCCCCCGCGTCGCCTCCTCTGGCGGCACGGGGAACCCTAGCCGCCCCCGGCCCTAGGGTCCTTCCCTCTTCTCCCCCCGCATCACCGCCACCAGAGGGATTGCCGGCAAAGCCGCGCATGCCTAGGGAAGGTGGCGGCGGGGCGGTTTCCCCTCCCGGTGTCCATGGCTCCAAGATCTTTGCTGGTGTTGCAAGACGACGGCGGTGGTCGTGCTGTGGGCGTGGGGCGCGTGGCTGCGGGCGCGGCGGTGCTCTGGCGTGGTGGAGGTGTGTGCCGCCGGCGCGCGGAGGTGCTAGAGGCGTGGCGGTTGTCGGCGGTGGGAAGGCCCGATCTAGGCTCGGTTTTGGGCCTGGAGGGCCGCGGCGGCCCGATGGCGCGGGGAGGGCCAGTTTGGGGCAGTGGTAGGTGCTGCAGCGCAGAAGGTGCTGCGGGTGGCTCCCGCGGAGGTGATTGGGAGATGAATGGCTCCGGTGTTGCATCCTCTCTCCCTCTGCGAGAGATGAATGGCGTCGTGTGTTGCATCCTCCTTGTCATCTGGTTTGAGGCTGGGCGGAAGATGGCGTGGTGCGGAAGATGGTGGTGGTCGTGGTCTTTGTTCCTGCTCGTGGTGGCGGCTTCCCGGGCTCTCTTCTTTCTCCCGGGCAGAGGTGATGATCCGGACGGCGGCTTTTGTCGCGACGACGGGGAGCCTAGGTGTGGCGGCGTGTGGGATGCTGGGTCTGGCTGCTCCTTTCTGAGGCTTCGGTGTTGGACGTCATGACATGGTTGGGTGTGGTGGTTCGGCCAGATCTTGCGAGGCAGGTGCGTGGTTTGCGACTCATTGCTGGGCGAAAGCCTTGTCCTGACGGCTGGCTAGGACCGACAACGATGACGCCTTTTGGCGTCACTTGCTTCTTGAAGCTATCGTCGAAGCGGTGTGCTCGCTCCTCCGCCCGGGTTCTCCGGGGGAAACCCTTGACCCCTTGCAGGTTCGGACGAGTGCGATGCTCTTGTGTCGTTTTGCTTCTTGGGGCCTCGCTTTGGATGTTCCTCCGGCTAGAGGGACCTGTGGTGTGTGTGGATGGTTTGTGTTGGCATTTTTCGTCTTCGGCTAGAAGGAGCGCGCCCGCGGGGTCGGCGTGGATGTCGGAGCGGCGGCTCCGGTATTTGCCTCTGTCTTGTTGCGTTGAGGTGTTTGTGTCTAGGTGTTGACCTTGTTCGTTTGGGCATCTTGGTTGTCGACTTGTCTGGAGCGCAGCCTCAGGGCCGGCGTGTTGTGTCAAGTTGTATCGGTTTTTGGCCAGTTTTCCTTATAAACTGTCCTCTTCTCTTCTACTATATCAATGAAAGGCAACTATTTTGCCTCGTTTCAAAAAAACATATATTTAATAAGATACAACTGCAAGAATAAATATAATTGACTAATGGCATAATATATTGTGTTAACCAAATTTAGTTTTTACAATGGTGAGATGTTTGAGAACGGGGCAATAGCCTAGTGTTTGAGTCGTAGTTGGCGCATCACAGTGACCGGAGTTCGATCCCTGTCAGGGACGAATCTCTGGAATTCTCACGCCGACCCGCTTCTACTATATCAAAAAAGTGTCTAGTTCCTCCTAGCACTATTTCATTTTTTACAATGGTCTGATGTCTCACAGGTTCTCTGTAATCTATAGACTCTCTTATGTGTAATGAAATTTTGAGGCCTATGATGCCACTGTGTTCTTATGACTCACAGAGAAGATCGAGTCGTTTTAATATCAGATCTTGCTATGGATTTAGTCGGTGGAGTTCGACGGGCCTTCCATACTCTACCACTGTAGGACTCTTGACTTTAAGTTGAAACTGAATTTCTTATTTTCAATCTCAGTTTATGTTATGGAATATATAATACTGTGATACGTCCAATTTGCATCACCATTCTACATCATAATTCGCCTCTGTTCATTGATATATTTATTATTAAGAGGTGTTACTTATGACTTTTCATCTGTTTTTGCATGTTGGATGATTCTTGGAGGATGAACTGCCGGAGTCCGGATTATGATGGAAAAACAGGTGTTTTGATGCAATTTCGCGAAGATCATAAAAATACCAGAAAAACTACGGAAAATCATATTTTCCCAAAAGATGAAGAAAGCCAGAAAGGGAGGCGGAGATGGGCCACAGGGGCCCACACCCCCCAGGCATGGGCCACCCCTAGGCCGCCCCTACAGGGGGTGTGGCCACCTGGCCGACCTCTGGCTCTTCCCTCTCGCCTATATCTTCTCCTCGAAACCCTAAGACAAGGAGAGTGACCACAGAAAGATTCGGTCGCCTCCGCGGGGCAGAAAACACCGAGAGAGAAAGAGCTCTCCGGCAGACAGATTTCTTCTGGGGAAATTCCTTCCCGGAGCGGGCAGTTCGTCACCATAAACACCATCATCAATCTAGACTTCATCAGGATCATCATCATCATCCACACCATCATCTCGACCAGCACCATCATCACCACTCCATCCCACTGTAACAATTGTGTTGAATACTTGCATAGTTCTTAGGGGAAACTTTCCCGGTGTTGATTACTATTGTAGTTGATGCTTGTGAGTGGAACCATTGGATTATTGTTTATGTTCAGATTGTTATCCATCACCATATTATATTTGATCTTGATCCATATGATGTCTTGTGAATAGTTCGTTTAGTCCTTGAGAACATGGGAGAAGTCATGTTGTTAGTAGTGGATTTGTGTTGAGATATTATTCAATGGTTTAGTATTTAAGTTGTGGTGCTATATTCTTCTAGTGGTGTCATATGAACGTCGACTACATGATACTTCATCATTTATGGGCCTAGAGGAATGCATTATGTATTTGACTACTAATTGTGGGGTTGCCGGAGTGGCAGAAACCTGAACCCCCATTAGGACACCATTGCACAAGGGAGAGTAGGATCTCAGAGTTTAAGGTTGTGGTTAGGTTTATATCTTAATTACTTTCCTGTAGTTGCGGATGCTTGCAGGAGGTTTAATCACAAGTATGTATTAGTCTAAGTAAGGTCGGTACATTAGCACAGGTTCACTCACACAACACTTACAACACCAAAGAAGACTACTCGGCTATTTGAAGCGAAAGCACTTGACATAATTCTCATGTGTCCTCGAGAACGTTCCTTATAAGTATTTCTACCGGCTTGTCCTTTGCTAATAAAGGATTGGGCCAATTGCTGCAATTGTTTATTGTCTTTATTACTTGTACTTTGTTTCTTTGCTTTATCAGAAAACCCCTAAAAATTTGTTTCCTAAGTATTTACAGAGATTTCCTGCTCCATACCACTAGTCAACACCTTCTGCTCCTCGTTGGGATCAACACTCCTATTTATCGAAAGTACTACGATACACCACCTATACTTGTGGGTCATCATGCTACTTCTAACTTTCCATAAACAGTAGCCAAATTTCTTAATATTGACTTTATTTGTCGGTTAATATGCATCTGATTAGGTTTGCCTCAATCAAGTTTTGAGGACTCGCATTCTTGCCGAAGATGGATATGCAGGTAGTGGCTCAGGGAGCAGGTAGGTCTTCGGGTGGCGGAAACAATGACCATGTCGGGAGCTCAAGCATAGGCATCCTTTTGGGCAAGGCGCTGAGGACGCAACTCCGGAAAGGGGCACTAGGAAGTGTCACATCGGCGAAAAATCACCGAGAGGCCTCTCATCTAGCTCGACATATAGCTAGTTGTGACTCCCAGCAGCGAAATCGATCGACCCATTGGCCACACTCCAGAGCAGCACCCAAGGCCCCGGCCAAAAGTGGAGCTGTATCACCGCACCCAAGCATGAACCGGAGCAGGTAAGTAAGGTTAGGGTTTTCAGCACACAACCCGCAACATCAGAAAAATAGAAATGGGACGATGCTCCACGGTGCTCACCGGTGTGCGCGAGTCAATCAGCAGTCGCCCTTGTCGTTGTCGTGGGAGGAAAACAGCTGTAGGTCAAGCTTGAGATCATACTGTACCAGTCATTCCCGTCAGAGGAGACCACCAGTAAGTTACCTTCGGAGGATACCAACCAACTCTTAGGCCTTGTTCGGTTGCAGGGGATCAGATCCCCCCAGTGAATCTGACCCAGGCAGGTATTGGGTGAACCCCAATTGTCACCCTAATCCCTGTCCATACGTTCCCTGTTATCCCTCCTTCTAATTGGCATTCGGTTAACCCCTGCCCCAGCAGCAGGCAGCACAGGCATTTCGCAACAGCAAGCCTGAGACAGCAAAGCAGCAGCACACATCGCATCAAACAGAATAAGAACATCTCTTTTATGAAAACAACGTACATTTTTAACATCAGCTTGAGCATGGCCAAAAGATGATACTCCCTCCGTCCAACAAAAGACGTCGCAGCCACAGTTCAAACTCGATTTTGCTATAAAAAAACTAAAACAGTCAAAACGCTTTAAACTAGGCCTTCAAAATCAAATTTCAAATAGTAATCTTGTCCGCCTCCATCTCCATCGAACGCCGCTCCCCTGCCGTCCCCGACCCGCCGCCGAGGCCAGGCAGCGTCAAGTGCCATAGAGACGCCCAGGGCGCACATGATAGACGCGCAACACAGGACACCGTCGATTGAAGTAATTTGGTCTGGAGAGGCGACGCGCTCGAGCTCCACGGAGGCCACGCGCAGGAGCTTCGTCCCCGCCGTCGTCCTCCCTCGCCTCTGCAGCTTCCTTGTTGTCCCTCGTTGTCGCCGCTTCGTCACCGTCCGCTGCTCCCTCCGCTGCTCCGTCGAGGAAGGACGTCGTCTTCCTCCCCTGGGTCGCTTCCAACCTCTCTGAGCCCGCCGATCGACCACGGTGAGAATCCATTCACTGTTGGAACAGTTTCTGAGTCATTTGCTGCTGGAAAGCTAATCGTGCATGCCTTATCTAGTAGAGTGTTTATATGCAGTGTGTACGAGTCTATCCTTATATCGACATGCTTCTGAACCTGATCATGGGAAATAAAAGAAAGTCAGATTTTGTGTAATTCCATCTTGTCTGATATGCAGTGTGTACTCATGTTCTGTCAAAAAGAAAGAAAGAGAAATGGCGTGCTAGACACCAATTAGCCCATGTAATTTACTCTTTCGCATTTTGAGTAGGAACTCTGGGAGATAGACACATTCCACCTTGAGCATCTAGAAGATAGGACCCTGTCAATTGGCAAAACATGAGAACAGAGACAACTCAGAAATAAGAATGTTTCAAGATATTTTTCAACTTAGAACCATAGATGTGCATACTTGATTAGTAGTGTATGAACGGGTTGTTTTTACTAAGTACTCGTGATTGACAACAGGACATCATACAACAAACTCAATTAACCTATGCGTGTGGGATAAGTAGTGCTACAAAGCAAGACAGATGCATCATAAAGATGTAAGGATACAACGAGTGACAACTAGAGCACTATCCTGATAACTAGTCATCTTTCCTTATGATGACCATCTAAAGCCATGGATAGACGTAGATAAAAAGAGAGAGAATTAAGTTCATTAATCATGACTTCCATTTTCATCTGCATACATTAAATTTAAATGGACATATCTTTTTTGCCTATAGTAGAATCAAGTTACTTATATGATTCAATGAAGAAAGCGTTAGTGCAATGGGGAAGTGCAATTCTACAATATCTCCAGAAACTGCTAACTTAGCTTCTTAGCATTTTCATGTGAGCACAACGGCACTATGCTAAGTATCCATTTAGACAAATGACAAATGACAAATCTCACTGTTGCTTATTTCTATGCAACAAAGTTAATTTATCAATTTATTTTACTGTTCCTTGACACACTCTCTAGTCTGTTCATGCATGTAACACCTGAACAAGATGTTCACTATCGATGACAGCAGAGACCTAGACCTGGAAGGTGTGAGTTTTGTGTTGTGTGTTTGTAAGTCAAGGGACCATTAGTCGGCATGAGCTGGTGTGTGTGAGAGGGTTAAGTACCCAGCTATATTATGAATCAGGTATGAACTGAATGAACAAGAAAGTCTGAACTTCTTTCTCTCTCGCTTCCGTGCTCTTCCTTCTCTCTGTATCCAAATAGAAACCTAGGCTAGGTCTTGCGAGCTCACGCCCCGATCACCACCAGCGGCAAGGGGTGTGACAATGCACTAACAAGATTACAATGCAAACAAGAGCATGTGATGATCATCTCCTAATATTACCGGAAGCGACAAACATGAAGATCATGCTGATCAAAGTGTCTCTAAAACTATGAACATAAATATAGTCAAGAATAGAGCTGATAGCATTGTCCTACTGAAGCAGTTTATGGCATAGTCTGATCTGAAGCACACGCACATTCCTAAGTCCTCAATATAGCAATGTGTTTCAAAACCACATTAAATTTCAGATTCTGGAGAGGAAATTACCAATACAACTATCGAGCCAACAAATAAAAAAATTCAGATTATGGAGAGGAAAATCACAAAGCATGGTCCCCAATACAAGTACCTAATCAATTTCATAGCACATTCTAGTTCTGGAGCTTTGATAATTCAGCAGAAAAAAGGAACAACTGGAAGGTTACACATAACACATGTCCTTGGAAATATCTCAATGCACTTGAACTTGCAAGCAGTATCTCCGGTGATTCTTTTGCATGCGTTCTTTCTACCGGACCTCAAAACAATCAAGAACAAGGATCCCTAACCCTAGAAATTCTAAAATTTGGGGAGAGGGGAGGAAGATGAGGGACAAGAATCTCATCTGCAAGATATCCGTCGGATCCATGCGGGGGAGGGGTGCAGATGATGTTGCTGGGCCATGGTCGCCGTCGAGGTCGCGCTTGGTCGCTGCGCTGAGGACCTCGTAGCCACATGAGAGATGGGGAGGGTGTAACACCCTCAGAATCGGACCTATGCAAGTTTCAGCGCTTCCCGCCATACCCGCATAGAAACGATTCAAAGGTGCCCACCAGGCACTTTCGTGCGGGTGGAAAACGAAGTAATAACATTACACAACAGTCCTTGATGGGACCCACAGAACAGATATATATATAACAGCGACTCAACGAGTCAAGAATACAGATATAATATACAAAGATCCAAATCACCTTGAACATGATAGAGCGTCTGACTACGGACAAGATGCAAACGGGGCTAAGAGCCCTGAAGAATAACCAATGGCGTCCATAACCCCGAGCCAAGCGGAAGGGTAACCCCGCTAACGACGCCGATCTCAAAACCTGCTTAAACAAAAGGGGTGCCGACAAAGGGCAAAGGAAAAAGAGGCGTCGATCGAGGCGATTACAGCGAGGCTAGATTGGCGGTCCTCGCCTACATAGGTATGGTCGACTGAAGCGGCAGCGGCAGCATGCACTAGACAACCTATAGGGACTCGATATAACTGTCGGCTATCAGAGAGGGATAAGAAAGGCCTATTCGGATCCAACCTGAATCTAACACCAAACAAACCATCCTGGTATTTCCCCCTCGAGACCAATCGAGGAAGTCAACCGAGGAACTCACACAGTTGGCAGTTTTATTTATTCAGTTATTGTTGCAGCAATTACTAGTCAGGTGTAGATAATCATCCTGATAAAATAAGCAGTGGGCCGTTTTAGTTAACCATTCCATTGTAGTTGCGTCACTTACTAGTCAGATTCAATTAGCATGAGATAACCCAAAACCCAGCAGTTGTTGGTACTTTTATTTAGCCATTCCATTATAGTTGCAATACTTACTAGTCAAATACAATGGTCGCAAGCGACAAACCAAACAAGCAATTGTTGGCAGTTTTGTTTAGCCATTCCATTATAGTGAAGCTGATTACTAGTCATTATAGAGTCAAATTTATAGCACTACTTTAGTTATAGTTGTCTATGATCGAGATAATGTGCTCCAAGTCGTCCATAACCGCGGACACGGCTTTCAGAAAGTTTTAACCCGGCCGGGGTGCACAAATAGCAACACACACTCGATCAACCTCGGAAAAACCAAATCAAAACCAAACGAGGTCTTCACGACAAAGAAATCAAAAGATTCAGAAATATTTCAGGGGGCCACCCCATTGAGTAGACCCGCAACGAACCTAGCTGACTCCGAGACGGACTCAAGGTTTGCGTCAATGGCTGTAAACGACTGGGAACCCGAAAATGTGACTGGGCTTGTCGATACCGCGAAAACACTCCGCTTACCTAAACAGTACAGTGTGCTCCTCGCACAAAAATAATAAAGCAGTAAAGCATGGCATAAGTACAGGATCGTAAATAAAACCTCAAACTAGTTTGTGGCCCCAAGAAATAAGAATGAATCAAGCTCTGGCTCAGGAGGGTCCCATAATCCTCCCGGATGTGGATAGCGCGATAAATCAAGGAACAGGTATCAAGCACTCGGGGTCCTACGGGACACAAGTGGACGATTAACAACCAAATAACATCTATTGCCCACCTGTGCCTCTGCTTACCTACTTCAATTTTAGTTGTTAAACAGGAATTAAAGTGAACGATAAGTAAAGTCATGATCATCTCCAACATCAAACATGCGGCATTACACCAACAACTGTGGTACTTGACAACACTCAACAGCACTTGAGCAGGCGACTACGACGCTCAGGTCCAACTATCTACCAAACAACAGGTAATAGGAGGTGTCCAAGGCAATATAAGGCTGCAAGGGATATCACTGGTACGGAAACTAGAGCAACGCAACACAGATAGCAATAGATCAACAGGAGGGAATAAATACTATAAAGTAAGATAGGTAGAGAGGGGGGATATGCTCGCCTGAAACCATTGCCGAAGGTTCATCCGAAGATCGGGTCGGCACTCGCATCAACTCAACGGCCTTATCCGCGAAGAACCAAAACACTAGAATAAACACCGGATGCACTATTTAATACTACGGCAGAAGATCGGGCATGATGCATGTATGATGTATGACATGGCAAAGATGCGATGCAATTAGGCAATATTAAGCGGAACCAGGGTCCCGACAATTAATTAAACGGTTCAAGTTATTTATCTACCCCGCAATTTAAGTGTTGTCTAACAAGGCAGAATATATCACCGGTTCGCTACACAAATTTAAATGAGGCCAATATGAGACTAGATTTGCCCGCATATGGGCCCCATATTTAATTATGATGTGAGTTGGCATAATGCCCCCAAACCACAGACAAGGATGCATGCATGAACCATTCAATATGCAACAAGTTTATATTTCGTTTATAAAAATAGGGCTCGAGAAAAGGGGTCACACATTAGGGTTCGACGATCTTGGTTCCGGGGGTTCGGGGTTCGACAGGGCTCAGGGTTCAGGGTTCGACGGATCGGTCTCGGATAACTGAGGTAGATCTTGTCGCATCCGGGAAGCAGGACTTGGTCGGCGTCGGGGGCACATCGGACTCGCCCTGGACGGGGTCGATCTTGCCGTCGATGGCGAACTTGAGTGGATCGGGTACCGGGGTCTTCGGATCCGTGAAGTAGATCTTCTCGCACGGTGTCCGGGGTAGACGAACTTGGCGTCCTTATCAGAGTGCTCGGGTGCTGATGTCGGTCTTGGGTTTTGGCGCCGGTGGATCTTGGCGATTCCATGTCGAAGGCCCGAGGAAGGTCATGTTGATACGAAGCATTTTTAACGAGTTGGTCTCGGACGCCAGATCCCGGTGGACGATCTTGGGTTACCACCTAACCGGTGACGGAGGACTTGGCGTGCGTCACCATGTAGGAGTACTTGGTGTCCCGTGGTCTTCGGCTCCATGGGGTAGGTCTTGACGTCTAGGGCTCGGAATCCCTGGCCGGTGTTGGTGGCATCATCGGTCAGAGTTGTGCGTCTTGGGACGTCCATCTCCCTCTTTGGTCATGACGGCCTTGGCGATTCCGAAGATCTTGGCGAGGTGGAACTCAACGTCTAACGAGGAGCAAGGGATTGGGTGGCTCTCAAGGGGTGGTGGTGTCTGGGAGGCAGCGGTGGCGCGGCTCCCGTCCGACGGTGGCTCGCAGAGGCGGAGGGGCGTCCTAGGGCGTCAGCAGGAGGCACCGCGAGGCGGGCCGGAGGATGTCCGCGAGGCGGGGAGTACGGACGCCGCTGCCGTGGTGGTGGCGGCGATGGGATCGCGCGGAGGCGGGGAAGGGTCGTCGCGGAGGAGCAGCGTGCGGAAGGAGGCGGTCAGGCGGGCAGGGACGGAGATGCAGCGGTGGCGCCGGAGGTCGAGGCGGCTGCCGGTGGAGGGCGAGGGGTCGCGGTCGACGGAGGCGGGCGGGCTGGTGGCGAGCTCGAGGCGGCTCGGCCGGGGCTCGGCCGAGGAGACCGGCGGCCAGCGGTTGGTGAAGCGGCCTTGTGAGGCGGCAGGAGGCGGCCGGGAGGCAGGGTGGCAGCAGCCGGGAGGAGGAAGGCTCCATGGCTCGAAGCGGCGGTGAGCAGCGGGGAGGTGAGGACGCGCCGAGGCCAGCCAGTGATGGAGGTGGCGGCGTCGGAGGTAAGTGGGGAGGCGGTTCTGCGCAAGCGGAGGGAGGAGAGGAGGCGTGAGGAGGGAGGAGGCGGTGGTGGCGCCGGAGAGAAGGGGCGCCACGTGGAGGAGAGAGGGAGGAGAGCGGCGGCGGGCGAGCTGGAGGAAGGAGATGGAGGGGGGCGCGCCAGCGTGGGGTAGCCTGTGGTGGGTCCCAGTGGAGGGAGAGGGGGGAGAGAGAGAGGGTTGGGGAGTAGGGCTGGCATGTGGGCCAGGCGGGTGGGTGGGTCCCGCGGGTCAGAGAGAGAGGGGTAGGGTGAAGCTGGGTGAGAAAAAAAGGAAGAGGGAAAAGTGGTGGATTGATGAGGTGGCAGGGTGGGTAGGAAAATTGGGGGAGGGTGAGGTGGCACGCTGCGGTTGGTGGGTAGGATAGGATTTGGTGGGACTAGGATTTAGAGTTTAGGTTTTGTAAAGATGTGTTTGTTTGGTTTTGTTTATTTTAAAACAAGGCCACTTGCAATTAGTTTTTAGGGAAATAAAATATCCGATACGATCGGGGTTTTGCATTTGAAATAAAGAGGGGCATTTGTACAAAGCAAAACTAGGTTTTTCGAAATAGTTCAAACAAACAATGCATGATGATGACGATGCAATGCACAAAAACAACGCGATTTTCTAGTAGTGGTTTTGCGGGATGCCACAATTCGACACCACTAACAATGGATCTCGCCCTCGAGATCCGCCTCATGGTACCGGAAGGAAGGTCGGCGATCTGCATCTTCTCGCTTCGTGTAGATCTTCGCGACACCACTAACAAGAGGTCGTTGTCCGTGATCGTCGAGAGAACACTCCGGAAACAAAAGGTCGAAGGTAGAGGTATCAACAAATAAAGCCACCCCTAACTTCCGTGGGCGGAGTAAAATCGCTGGATCCACTGATTCGATGTACAAGAGCGAATGATAAGAGTAGTCGGATGGTGATCAGTCCATCGCGCACCCAAACCATTACTCTGCACACGGATAGGCGGATGATGCAACCAACTCTCGGAATTCAGACTGAAGATCTCGACAAGCGAGGTTCGGAAACAAAGGAGTGATGCAGACTCTGCATCGGATCTGGCGTAGATGATGTCGTTGCGTCGGAAAACACCGGAAGGCACAAACAAGGAACAAAGAATGATACCACGGTAGACGGATTCCTCAGACAGCATGAACACCGGATGGTAGAACACCGTTATCAAAGGAGGAAGCGAAACCCTGAAGGTACGACGAAACCCAACCACGAGAAATCCTAGACTCGAGAGGGAGAAGAGAGCGGATTCAAAACACGTAGAGGTAAGAGGAGAATAGCAGAGTGGTAAGGAATAAAAGCAGACCTAACCAGAACTATCCAACCGGTTTTTCAAAAATAGTTTTGACACTCTACTTCGGCCGTTAGCTAGGTTATCCTACAGGATGGAGTTATGGGGTATCGCAACTTTGAGCTCGATACCACTCAGAACACCCTCGAATCGGACCTATGCAAGTTTCAGCTTCCGCCATACCCGCATAGAAACGATTCAAAGGTGCCACCAGGCACTTTCGTGCGGGTGGAAAACGAAGTAATAACATTACACAACAGTCCTCGATGGGACCCACAGAACAGATATATATAACAGCGACTCAACGAGTCAAGAATACAGATATAATATACAAAGATCCAAATCACCTTGAACATGATAGAGCGTCCGACTACGGACAAGATGCAAATGGGGCTAAGAGCCCTGAAGAATAACCAATGGCGTCCATAACCCTGCCCAGGCCAAGCCGGAAGGGTAACCCTGCTAACGACGTCGATCTCAAAACCTGCTTAAACAAAAGGGGTGCCGACAAAGGGCAAAGGAAAAAGAGGAGCGTCAGTACTGAGGCCAGTACACGGCGAGGCTAGAATTCGACGGTCCTCGCCTACATAGGTATGGTGGACTGAAGCGGCAGCGGCAGCATGCACTAGACAACCTATAGGGACTCGATATAACTGTCGGCTATCAGAGAGGGATAAGAAAGGCCTATTCGGATCCAACCTGAATCTAACACCAAACAAACCATCCTGGTATTTCCCCCTCGAGACCAATCGAGGAAGTCAACCGAGGAACTCACACAGTTGGCAGTTTTATTTATTCAGTTATTGTTGCAGCAATTACTAGTCAGGTGTAGATAATCATCCTGATAAAATAAGCAGTGGGCCGTTTTAGTTAACCATTCCGTTGTAGTTGCGTCACTTACTAGTCAGATTCAATTAGCATGAGATAACCCAAAACCCAGCAGTTGTTGGTACTTTTATTTAGCCATTCCGTTATAGTTGCAATACTTACTAGTCAAATACAATGGTCGCAAGCGACAAACCAAACAAGCAATTGTTGGCAGTTTTGTTTAGCCATTCCATTATAGTGAAGCTGATTACTAGTCATTATAGAGTCAAATTTATAGCACTACTTTAGTTATAGTTGTCTATGATCGAGATATTGTGCTCCAAGTCGTCCATAACATGACACGGCTTCGAAAGTTTTAACCGGCGGGTGCACAAATAGCAACACACTCGATCAATATGGCATATTCGTTAGACTGACAGTTTTGTCGAATTCAGCCGTTTTGTGAAGAAACTGCTTTGAAAAATAGATATTTAACTACTTTTGCAGGACCTGCATCGACACGATCAATTAATTCATTTTAATCAACCACCTAAATCCTCTCAATTGACTACCCAAACCAGCGGCTTCAAACCTGGTCATCCATCACCCCCAGCAAACCCACGCCACAATCCCCTGCCCCCACATCAGCTCCCTTTGCCACCCAATCACCCCTTCATCACTCTCCTTCCCCCACTACCCCCATCTCCCCCACACCCACACCTTCCCCACCCCCAAACAAACACCCCAATCCCGCCCCAGCTCTCCGGCCCACACCCCCCACCCCCTGCCCCCACCCCACCAAAACTCCCACTTCTCACGTCCCGCCCCCACCCCCAACCCCTACCCTCCCACCGCTGCTGCGCGCCCTCCTCCCCCCACCACCCCACGCCCTCCTCCTCCGCCCCTCCTGCCCCCCCTTCCCCCCCGCGCCGCCAAGGCCCCTCCGCCTCCCCGTCCTCCGCCGCACCGCCAGCCTCCCCTCCACCCCCTCGCGCCCGCCTCCTCCTCCTCCGTCTCTCCTCCCCTCTCACTCTCCTCCCCTGCCCCCGCCCTCTCCTCTTCCGGGCCCGCTTACCTCTTCCCCTCCACGCTTCCCCCCTCCGCCTCCGCCTCCTCGCCCCCGCTCCGCCTGCCGCCCAGTCTGCCCCTCCTGCCCGGCCCGTCCGCTCACCAGCGGCCTCACCCGGCTTCTTGCCCGCTGCGCGCCTCCCACGGGCGCCGGCGCCTTCGCTATCGGCGCTCGCGCCCGCCCGCGCCCATCGCCCGCCTGGCCTGCGCGCGCGGCGCGCCGCCCGGCGGCCTTGGCGACCCGCCTTCGATTTTCCCCGCGGCTGCCGCCTCTCGCGCCCCACTTGGCGCTCCATTCCGCCCGCCCGCTCCCTGGCGCCTGCGGCGCGCCCGATGCCCCCGCCCGCCACCACCCAGCACCACCATGCCCTCTCCTCAACTCGCGTCGTGGATGTGTGCTAGCTAGAGCACCGGATGTGATGTGTGTGGGTGTGGTGATGTTAAGAAGAAGACCAAGAAAGATTGTGTGGTAGAGTTTTACTTATTAATTTTTACATAACTAATCAAAAAAGCGAAATAGGCATCGGTGGGTGATAGATGATTGATTTTGTATGTTCATTCCCACTTGTGTCGAATTTGAAGTACTGATACTGTTTCCTGATTTTATCGCGCTATCCACATCCAGGAGGTATATGGGACCCCCCCTGAAGCTTGATTTGATCTTATTTCTTGGGCCACAAACTAGTTTTGAGGTTTTATTTACGATGTGGAGTTCCTCGTTGACTTCCTCGTTCGTTTGGGAAACAAAACACGGGGTTTTATTTTGTGTTAGCTTGAGGTTGATCCGAATAGTTCTTTTGCCCTTGGCACCCTTTTTTTTAAGCAGGTTTGAGAGTCGGGCGCGTCGTTCGGGTTTACCCCTTCCGGCTTGGGCGGGTGAGTTATGGGCGCCATTGGTTATTCTTGGGGCTCTTAGCCCCATTTGCATCGTTGGTTTTGGGCGATTTTTTGCCCAAACTTGCACAGGTCCGATTCTGAGGGTGTTACAATCAACCTCGGAAAAACCAAATCAAAAACCAACGAGGTCTTCACGACAAAGCAATCACAAGATTCAGAAATATTTCAGGGGGCCACCCCATTGAGTAGACCCGCAACGAAGCTAGCTGACTCCGAGACGGACTCAAGGTTTGCGTCAATGGCTGTAAACGACTGGGAACCCAAAAATGTGACTGGGCTTGTCGATACCACGAAAACACTCCGCTTACCTAAACAGTACAGTGTGCTCCTCGCACAATCGTAAATAAAGCAGTAAAGCATGGCATAAGTACAGGATCGTAAATAAAACCTCAAACTAGTTTGTGGCCCCAAGAAATAAGAATGAATCAAGCTCGCCTGGGGGGTCCCATAATCCTCCCGGATGTGGATAGCGCGATAAATCAAGGAACAGGTATCAAGCACTCGGGGTCCTACGGGACACAAGTGGATGGTTAACAACCAAATAACATCTATTGCCCACCTGTGCCTCTGCTTACCTACTTCAATTTTAGTTGTTAAACAGGAATTAAAGTGAACGATAAGTAAAGCCATGATCATCTCCAACATCAAACATGCGGCATTACACCAACAACTGTGGTACTTGACAACACGCAACAGCACTTGAGCAGGCGACTACGACGCGCAGGTCCAACTATCTACCAAACAACAGGTAATAGGAGGTGTCCAAGGCAATATAAGGCTGCAAGGGATATCACGGGTACGGAAACTAGAGCAACGCAACACAGATAGCAATAGATCAACGGGAGGGAATAAATACTATAAAGTAAGATAGGTAGAGAGGGGGGAGATGCTCGCCTGAAACCATTGCTGAAGGTTCATCCGAAGATCGGGTCGGCATTCGCATCAACTCAACGGCCTTATCCGTGAAGAACCAAAACACTAGAATAAACACCGGATGCACTATTTAATACTACGGCAGAAGATCGGGCATGATGCATGTATGATGTATGACATGGCAAAGATGCGATGCAATTAGGCAATATTAAGCGGAACCAGGGTCCCGACAATTAATTAAACGGTTCAAGTTATTTATCTACCCCGCAATTTAAGTGTTGTCTAACAAGGCAGAATATATCACCGGTTCGCTACACAAATTTAAATGAGGCCAATATGAGACTAGATTTGCCCGCATATGGGCCCCATATTTAATTATGATGTGAGTTGGCATAATGCCCCCAAACCACAGACAAGGATGCATGCATGAACCATTCAATATGCAACAAGTTTATATTTCGTTTATAAAAATAGGGCTCGAGAAAAGGGGTCACACATTAGGGTTCGACGATCTTGGTTCCGGGGGTTTGGGGTTCGACAGGGCTCAGGGTTCAGGGTTCGACGGATCGGTCTCAGATAACTGAGGTAGATCTTGTCGCATCCGGGAAGCAGGACTTGGTCGGCGTCGGGGGCACATCGGACTCGCCCTGGACGGTGTCGATCTTGCCATCGATGGCGAACTTGAGTGGATCGGGTACCGGGGTCTTCGGATCCGTGAAGTAGATCTTCTCGCACGGTGTCCGGGGTAGACGAACTTGGCGTCCTTATCAGAGTGCTCGGGTGCCGATGTCGGTCTTGGGTTTTGGCGCCGGTGGATCTTGGCGATTCCATGTCGAAGGCCCGAGGAAGGTCATGTCGATACAAAGCATTTTTAACGAGTTGGTCTCGGACGCCAGATCCCGGTGGAAAAATCTTGGGTTACCACCTAACCGGTGACGGAGGACTTGGCGTGCGTCACCATGTAGGAGTACTTGGTGTCCCGTGGTCTTCGGCTCCATGGGGTAGGTCTTGACGTCTAGGGCTTGGAATCCCTGGCCGGTGTTGGTGGCATCATCGGTCAGAGCTGTGCGTCTTGGGACGGCCATCTCCCTCTTTGGTCATGACGGCCTTGGCGATTCCGAAGATCTTGGCGAGGTGGAACTCAACGTCTAACGAGGAGCAAGGGATTGGGTGGCTCTCCAAGGGGTGGTGGTGTACGGGGAGACGACGGTGGCGCGGCTCCCGTCGACGGTGGCTCGCAGAGGCAGGGCGAAGGAGGGGCGTCCTCGGGGCGTCGACAGAGGAGGCACCGCGAGGCCGGGCCGGAGGATGTCCGCGAGGCGGCAGGGGGAAAGGACGGGGACGCGGCTGCTGCTGCCGGGGTGGTGGCGGCGATGTGGCGAGGGCTCGCGGCCGGAGGCGGGGAAGGGGTCGTCGCGAGGCGGAGGAGCAGCGGGCGTTACGGAAGGAGGCGGGTCCAGCGGGCGGACGGGACGGAGATGCAGTGTGGCGCCGGGAGGTCGAGGCGGGGCGGCTACGGAGGGCGAGGGGTCGGTCGACGGAGGCGGGCTGGTGGCGGAGGCGAGCTCGAGGAGGCGGCTCGGAGGAGACCGGCGGGCGGCGGGGGCGCCATGGGAGGCGACGGGAGGAGGCGGGCGTCAGGGGACGGTGGCAGCAGCCGAGGAGGAGCGGCTCCATGAGCTCGGGGCGAGGGCGAGCGGCGGGAGGGTGAGGACGCTCACGGAGGGCGGCCCGGTGGAGAGGAGGGTGGCGAGGCGGGTAAGTGGGGAGGCTGCGGCGAGGGAAGGAGGCGTGAGGCCGAGGAGGGGGAGGCGGTGGTGGCGCCGGAGAGAAGGGGCGCCACGTGGAGGAGAGAGGGAGGAGAGCGGCGGCGGGCGAGCTGGAGGAAGGAGATGGAGGGGGACGCTGGCCGTGGGAGCGTGGGGGCGTGGTCTGTGGTGGGGCCCGGGGAGAGAGAGGGGGGAGAGAGGGGGTTGGGGAGTGGGGCTGGCATGTGGGCCAGGCGGGTGGGGTGGGTCCCGCGGGTCAGAGAGAGAGGGGTAGGGTGAAGCTGGGTGAGAAAAAAAGGAAGAGGGAAAAGTGGTGGATTGATGAGGTGGCAGGGTGGGTAGGAAAATTGGGGGAGGGTGAGGTGGCACGCTGCGGTTGGTGGGTAGGATAGGATTTGGTGGGACTAGGATTTAGAGTTTAGGTTTTGTAAAGATGTGTTTGTTTGGTTTTGTTTATTTTAAAACAAGGCCACTTGCAATTAGTTTTTAGGGAAATAAAATATCCGATACGATCGGGGTTTTGCATTTGAAATAAAGAGGGGCATTTGTACAAAGCAAAACTAGGTTTTTCGAAATAGTTCAAACAAACAATGCATGATGATGACGATGCAATGCACAAAAACAACGCGATTTTCTAGTAGTGGTTTTGCGGGATGCCACAGAGGGGGCGCATGCCTCGCACGAGAAAAGGGGGAAGTCGTGGATGCCACCTTGGCCTCTAGGCCATCACGCTGGTGCCGGCACCGCCATGGCCTCCAGGTCGTCGCCACCGTGCCGGCGCCGCCGCTCTCGCCTCAGAATCGCGAGAGGCAGGGGACGCGAGAGATAAGAGGTCATTTTTTTCGTCGTAACGATTCGGGAAGTTTTCCACCGGTGGGAAGACGATTGTTTTAACCCTGGTGGATTGGAGGGTTTTCGCAGGGAATTAGCCGGGATCCAAACCCGACCGGGCGTAATCGAATGCGCGCATAGATGTGGGTCGGGATGAAACCCCGGCAGTTCCTACCCCGGCCAGTCCACGGGGATTGGGTGCAGATCCCGGCCGGTGTGGGATTAAACGAACAAGGCCTTATAGATATCTACGACGGCGGTCCAGTACCTGTCCTTCGTCGGGTCCAGGAAGGGGCTTCACACGCATGCCTTGAAGAGAGCATCGCCTTCGCGGGGAAATCTGCTCCTTTGTCCAACGCTGGGCAGAGGTTGTCGATGTCGGTGCAGACCTGGGGCCAATAGTGGAGGTCCTCGACATCGGTGCAGATGTTGGGGGCGGCGGGTTCGGTCCTCGAAAACGGTGTAGATGTTGGGGGCAACGAGGACAGTCCTCAATGCTGATGTAGATGCCCGGGAGTGGGGACGTAAGTGGTTGTGGAGGGCGGCAAGGAGGAGGAGGCGGCACTGCGATGCAAGAAAGGGGAGGAGCCACTGGAGAAAAGGGAAGTGATTTCCCCTAGTCAAAGCAGGACCAGGTAATTGCTCGGTTGCTTCCCACCCCGCGTACACCTGCCTCGAGCCCACAGACAGCGACACAGATCAACCTAGGCCCATAACCAGCCACACCATGCGTGGCAAGTGGTCTCAAGTGGCTCGCTGCTCACAAGGCTTAAGCTATTAGTTAATTTGTAAATACTCTGATGGAGAATGGCAAAATAAGATCATGTATCTTTGTCAATTTCTTAGAGGATGGGCGTGTAACCTTAGTGGTACGTAAAATAAAGAGAAATACTAGCTTCTTGAAATTATAGATTTATTGGATCATAAGGCAGAAAAAAGATACCTCTTGGTGCATCTTAAAGAGAAGCTATGAAAGAGGCAAATAATCATTGCTAGCTTAATGTGTGATGAAGAATCAAAATAGGCTCAACCACAAAAGTAAAGCACATCCAACAGGGTGGGAATAATACAAAATATTTTTACCTAATTGCAAATGGAAAGCATATGCAAAAGAAGATTTATCTGCTCGAGTAAGATGAAGGAACAATTATAGCCGAGGATAGTTTAAAGGTTTATATTTTAGAATACTATTAAAATATTTATCGGGGAACATGCTCCTAGTAATGTGTCTATGCAATAAACAGTTATTCATGATATTAATCATCTTTCGGCAGAAGAAAATGCTATTTTAGTAGATGACTTCTCTGAAGAGGAAGTGTGTGATGTTTTTGTGCAAATGGAGAACAACAAAGCACCAGGGCCAGATGGGTTTCCATCAAAGTTTTATCACAATTTTTGGGAAATTTTAAAAGATGACATGATGGAAATGTTTGTTAACTTTCAAAAGGGAGAGATACCTCATTTTCATCTGAATTTTGGAACTATTATCCTACTGCCAAAGAAATAAAATGCTATCTAAATTCAGCAGTACCATCCTATTTTTTTGCTAAAAGTTAGCTTCAAAATTTTCACTAGGGTTTGGACAAAGCGGATAACTAAAATTGCTAAAATAGTTGTTAGACCGACTCAATCCGCTTTCATGCTAGGTAGACATATCCTATAAGGGGTTGTGGTTCTACATGAAAACATTCATGAACTTCATTGGAAGAAACTGTAAGGTGTACTTTCTAAGATCGAATTTGAAAAAGCATATGATAATTTCAAATGTTCTTTCTTACAACAAGTTATTTATATGAAAGGTTTTGATCCTAAGTGGTGTGAATGGATAGATAATTTTGTCCAAAGAGGGAGTGTGGGTATTCGAGTAAATGATGACATAGATCACTACTTTCAAACTCAAAAAGGATTGCGTAAAGGATATCTATTGTCTCCAATTATTTTCAATCTCATTGATGATATGCTAGCTATTTTGATTGCATGTGCGAAGGAAGATGGTCAAATTGATGGACTCATGCCTCATCTAGTTGAGGGGGTATCTATCCTTCAATACGCGGGTGGTACTATACTTTTCATGAAACATGACCTTGAAAATACTCTAAATATGAAACTCACCACGTGTACCTTTGAACAACTATCGGGTTTGAAGATTAATTTTTACAGGAGTGAAATTTTGATGAAGATTATAATTTTATTTTTGGATGTGAATCCGGTTCAATTCTGTTTAGATAATTAGGAATACCCATTCACTTTAGAAAACTAAAGAATGGAGAGTGGAAACATGTGGAAGATTATTTTGAAAGAAAATTAAGTAGTTGGATAGGCAAGATGCTATCTTATGGGAATCTCTTGGTTTTGATTAACCCTGTCCTTCCAAGTTTGCCCATATTTATATTATCCTTCCTAGAATTATCTAAAGGGGTAAGGAAGAGGCTACACTTCTTTAGATCAAGATTTTTCTAACAAAGTGATGGGCATAAAATAAATATGTACTAACCAAAAGGAATATAATATGTAGACCAAAAGATCAGGGCTAGTTGGAAGTTGAAGTTTTAGAAGAAAAAATAAATGTTTACTTAGCAAGTGGCTTTTGAAACTTCTTAACAAGGAGGGAGTATGGCAAGAGCTTCTACAAAATAAATACCTCCATTCTAAAACTTTATCTCAGGTTTCAGCAAAACCAACTGATTCTCCTTTTTGTAAAGGCCTAATTAATGAATGTTAAGTAAGATTTTTTTAAACGAGGTTCATTTCATATTGGTAATGGAATGGACACTGGATTCTGGGAAGATACTTGGCTAGGGGATAAGTCATTGGCTGCGCGGTGCCCATCTCTATACAACATCACCCACCAAAAAGGAGTTTCATGGCAAATGCTATGTTGAGTACTCCATTTAACATAGGTTTTCGGAGGACTTGGATCAGAAATAATTGGATATGTTTAAACCATTTGGTGCAGCGTCTCATGCAGTCACTAGTAGGAAAAGTGCTATCAGTGGTGCATGGAAAAGGTGGCCAGTGACGCACGGGACGTGTGCCACGGATATTACGCCATCAGTGGCGCAATACCCCGGTGCGCCATGGATAGTTCTGGCGTCAGCAGCGCATCATCTGGCCGTGCGCCACGGATAACTTCAATGGCGCACGCACCCACACGCCACTAGTTTCAGTTAACCAAGCATCAAGATGTTTTTACATGGAGGCTTAATACTTTGGGATGTTTTTTTTTGTTAGGACAATGCATCATGATTTGATAAACGATACCATGACCATGTTTCTTTGCAAATATATTAGGAAAATAAAAGTACCACCTAAAATTAGAATTTTTATGTATTTTCTTCATTGTAAAGTTACTCTCATTAAAGATAATCTAGCTAAGAGGAATTGGTAGGGTTGTAAAAAATATTGTTTTTATGATCAAGAAAAAACAATGCAACATATTTTCTTGGATTGTTCTTTTGCGAAATTTCTGTGAAGGATAGTTCACTTTTCTTTTAATTTATCTCCACCAAAGAACATGACGAATCTTTCTGCAAACTGGTTGGATGGGGTTGGATAAAGCTCATATTCGAGTGGGTATGTGTGCTTTGGGCTATATGGCATGTCCGCAATAATTTTATATTTAACAAATCAACTTTTCCATCCTTTTTGTAAGTTATTCTTCTGACTTCTCACTGGATCCGTATGTAATCATTTCTCCTGCCGAAAGAGCAGCGTCAAGCTATGAATTCTGGGTACACCCAATCGGAGATGGTAGCATGGGATTTGTACAACCAATTCGGTTGGTCTATTGATTTACATTTAGCATGTTGATGCAACGGACGCTTCATTGTTGCAACTCTTGTTTAGATCGCTAATACACGTGTCGACCCTTTGTGACCCGTGATTTATAATAATCTGTAAATATGCTTAATAAAGTAATAAAAGGTTGTGTAATCGATTGATGCAGTGGCCGGATGCACCCTTTTTGGAAAAAAAAATGAATGTGGGCAATAAGGATGACTCCGTCATGACATAAAGATTTCGCATGTATGTGGATACATACGTGTACAGATATGTACATTAATTGGGCCATACAGATTTCTTATTCATTAATTATGGCTTAATGATCTTTTTAAAACCATCATGCTCTTTTTTATAAAGGGGTATCGAGTTTGGAGGAAGTGGTGTATCTAAGCAAAATTGTTGCGCTACCATCATATAACGAGGTGGTGCCCTAGACAACTATGAAGCTTCTCACTCGCACGATGCGCCTGCAGATGGCAAGATGGGATTAACCATCAAAAATGCCTCCTTGTAACTTTTTTTTTTCAAAAGGGGACTAAGAACCTGGCCTCTGCATCGGTTGATGCCTCCTTGTAACTAGAAAACCGTTCTCAAACATGAATTACTTGGTTTCAAAAATAGGCTCGTGAGCTGGCAAATGACGTGTAGCTTAGTTTAGTTTTTTAGCTATCACTTTCTTTTAAGTTATTCCCTGTACAACTTCTATATTGCAATAAAAACAATCTCAACCGCCTTTTCATCACATAAAAGTCAGATGGCTTTAATATAGTGAGCGAGATTCTATATTATTATTGATACTAATAGCAGTTTTTTCTTAATTTTTTTGGAAATAGAATATGTGTGAATTGTCTATTTCAAGAATATATTGGATCTACCCGACATCACTTTAGAATATTTTATTATTATTATTAGATAAATAAGAAAATGGTGCACGATCTAAACGAATTACTTATGAATAAATTCAAAATTATATGGAAAACCATGGCATTTCGTGACCGAGTGGTAAAATCAACTTTGATTATCTATAAACCAATAATGTAAGACTATTAACAGGTTTAAAGTTGAGAAGATGCAGGCAATAAAGAGAAAGTGTGGAGTAGTATTTATTTTGAAGGAAAATGGGGAATGGAAGAGGGAGGCACCTTGATGGGTGGCTCGCAAGGGATCACTACTACAGGGACGGAGCCCTCCTTTGGGCTGCCCTACCTTGATTTTTGGATAAAAACAACATATATATATATATACATTTTCTTGTGTATATAATTTTTCTATTTGTTTCTAAATAAAACATACTCTCTAGTCGCATAAGAATTTGGATTTAGATGTACAAATGAAAAACTTATGCACTTTTACAACTATTAATATGTTAGTCTCAGTAAATGTAATAAAAACTATCAAATACAATGAATAATAAAATAACAACCTATGCATAGATATGTTTCTTATGAGTTCGCTACATCGAGCAAGCAATATTAAAAAGTCTTGATCTTGCTGAAATTAAGAAAAAAAACATTAAAAGAAGCTAGAGTTTTGACATTGTCTAGGATTGCTAGATGGAATTAAAGCTTTACTATCTGCGCATTCATAGGTTATACTTTTTATTTAATAAAGATATTTCTATCACCGTGTGTTTTGTAAATAATATAACAATAAATAAACCATCTTTTAACTTATGGTATGCCATCAGTTCTTGATTTAAATATTTTAACAATGGACAAAACTAAGTCTTTTATGCAATATCAATACAGCGGAGGGGCATTCCCCCGCCATCCGCTCCTATGGTTCTAGTTAAAATGACATATCTATAATTCTAATTAAAATTATATGTCTATGATTTTGTTCTACCAAATTTTTAGATCGGTCCTCCGCCATTGATCTACACTAGTGAGAGCAAATGCTCTGCTATGACTCTGATTCTGATATCTACACGGGAGATAGGAAATGGTCTGCTCCTGTGTAGATATCCGAATCATTTCCACATCCATTAACCATGAAGAAGACCATTTGCGCATGTAAATATCTGAATCAGTTCCATGTCCATTAACCATGAAGTAAGCCATTTGCTATCTCCCGTGTAGATATCAAAATTAGTGTCACGTCATTAAACATGAGGCAGAGCATTTGCTCTCACTAGTATTGTAGACCAGTGGAAGAGGATGCTCTAAAAGTTCAGTAGGACAAAATCATAGACACATCATTTTAATTGGCATCATAGACACATAAATTTGAATAAAACCATAGGGGCAGGGGCAAATGCCCCTCCCCTATATTGGTATTATATAAAAGATTCACTTTTGTTCGTTGTTAAAAGATTTGAATCAAGACCTGACCGTATACCACAAGTTAAAAATAGTTATTTCATATTATTTGCATCACACAAGATAATGGAAATATCTTTAAATAAAAATTATAACCTATGAATGCATTGATAGTAAAGCTTTAATTCCGTATGCCAGTCCTACGCAATGTCAAAACTCTAGTTTATTTTTAAAAATCTTTCTTAGTTTCAGAAAGATCAAGACTTTTGAATATTTCTCGTTCGATGTAGCAAACTCATAACAAACATAACTATGTATTTTAAAGGTTGTTATTTTATTATTCATTGTATTTGATAGTTTTTATTATATTTACCAAGACTAACATATTAATAGTTATAAAAGTGCATAAGTTTTTCATTTATATATATCTAAACTACTTATAAAGGCGTGAAGTGTGGTACATACATTCAATCCCAGTCGTCCATCCTCTAAGATCCAACGGATTACGTTCCTCCCATGACAGTTGTGTTGCTTCCTATGTTTACTTGCTAATAGCATGTACAATCGCTAAGACGGCCACCATGTTTGCAGTACGTGTACATGTCAACTATAGACAACAAAATAGATGACTCGTACAGCAGATTGTCTTTTCAGATGTTTGTAAGATCTGAAACTCCTAACTGCATGTAATTAATAATATTATTTATTAACACTAATTACTCGAGAAGGAAACGGTTAGATGTATTAATATCACAATATGCTAATTACATATAGCCTCTGCAACAATGCATTGCCCTAGCGGTCATACGGATGCACACAGCGAAAAAAAAAGAATTACAAAAAAAAGTTCCTCTAGAGTGACCAATTCGTTGAAACAGCGGTACTACCACCACCAAAACAGCACTAGAAGTCCAGCTTATTCAAAAGCGACACCTTCAATAAGGGAACAGTGCACAAACACCGTCATCGCCCGAGAATAGATCTTAGGTTTTCACTCTGAAGAAAGTCCATGCTCTCAAAACAATATCTTCAACAAGGACATTGTCAGGCACAACCAATTAAGGCCAGACCCTGGTTTCACCCTGAAAGGTAGGACTGTGAACATTTCCTATGCAGCAGTTCCCACTTGTATGCCACTGCTCCAAGTCACGAGTAACCAAGCCAATTCCTCATCACCTCCTTGTAACTAGAAAACCGTTCTCAAACATGACATTACTTGGTTTTAAAAATAGGCTCGTGAGCTGGCAAATGATGTGTTCGTTTCTTAGCTTAGTTTAGTTTTTTAGCTATCATTTTATTTTAATTTATTCCCTATATAACTTCTATATTGCAATAAAAAACAGTCTCAGCCGCCTTTTCATCACAAAAAAGTCAGATGGCTTTAATATAGTGAGCGAGATTCTATATTATTAGTGACACTAATAGCAGTTTTTTCTTAATTATTTTGGAAAGAGAATATGTGCGAATTGTCTATTTTAAGAGTATATTGGATCTACCCGACATCACTTTAGAATATATTATTATTATCGGATAAATAAGAAAATGGTGAACAATCTAAACGAATTACTTATGAATAAATTCCGAATCATATGGAAAACCATAGCATTTCGTGACCGAGTGGTAAAATCAACTTTGATTATCTATAAACAAATAATGTAAGACTATTAACAGGTTTAAAGTTGAGAAGATGCAGGCAACAAAGAGAAAGTGTGGAGTAGTAGTTCTTTCGAGGGAAAATGGGGAATGGAAGAGGGAGGCACCCTTGATAGGTGGCTCGCAAGGGATCACTACTGACGGGAACGAAGCACTCCTTTGGGCTGCCCTACCTTGATTTTTGGATAAAAACAGCATATATATATATATTTTTTCTTGTGTATATAATTTTTTCTATTTTTTTCTAAATAAAACATACTCCCTAGTCGCATAATAATTTGGATTTAGATGTATAAATGAAAAACTTATGCACTTTTACAACTACTAATATGTTAGTATTAGTAAATGTAATAAAAACTATCAAATACAATGAATAATAAAATAACAACCTTCAAAATGCATAGATATGTTTCTTATGAGTTTGCTACATCGAGCAAGCAATATTCAAAAGTCTTGATCTTGCTGAAATAAGAAAAAAATTAAAAGAAGCTAGAGTTTTGACATTGTCTAGGATTGCTAGATGGAATTAAAGCTTTACTATCTAGGCATTCATAGGTTATATCTTTAAATTATGGTATGCCATCAGTTCTTGATTTAAATATTTTAACAACGGACAAAACTAAGTCTTTTATGCAATATCAATAACCCCTATGGTTCTAGTTAAAATGATATGTCTATAATTATAATTAAAATGATATGTCTATGATTTTTTTCTACCAAATTTTTAGATCGCCCTCCGCCATTGATCTACACTAGTGAGAGCAAATGCTCCGTTGTGACTCTGATTCTAATATCTACACGGGAGAGAGCAAATGGTCTGCTCCTGTGTAGATATCCGAATCAGTTTCACATCCATTAACTATGAAGAAGACCATTTGCGCATGTAGATATTCGAATCAGTTCCATGTCCATTAACCATGAAGTAATCCATTTGCTATCTCCCGTGTAGATATCAAAATCAGTGTCACGTCATTAAACATGAGGCAGAGCATTTTCTCTCACAAGTATTGTATACCAGTGGCGTTGGATGCTCTAAAAGTTCAGTAGGACAAAATCATAGACATATCATTTTAATTGGAATCATAGACAGATCAATTTGAATAGAACCACAGGGGCAGGGGCAAATGCCCCTCCCCTATATTGGTATTATATAAAGGATTCACTTTTGTCCGTTGTTAAAATATTTAAATCAAGACCTGGCCGTATACCACAAGTTAAAAATTAGTTATTTTATATTATTTGCATCACATAAGATAATGGAAATATCTTTAAATAAAAATTTTAACCTATGAACGCATTGATAGTAAAGCTTTAATTCCGACTGGCAGTCCTAGGAAATGTCAAAACTCTAGTTTCTTTTTAAAAATCTTCCTTAGTTTCAGAAAGATCAAGACTTTTGAATATTTCTCGCTCGATGTAGCAAACTCATAAGAAACATAACTATGTATTTTAAAAGTTGTTATTTTATTATTCATTGTATTTGATAGTTTTATTATATTTACCAAGACTAACATATTAATAGTTGTAAAAGTGCATAAGTTTTTCATTTATATATATATATCTAAACTACTTCTAAAGGCGTGAAGTGTGGCACAAACATTTAATCCCAGTCATCCATCCTCTAAGATCCGACGGATTACGTTCCTCCAATGACAGTTGCGCTGCTTCCCATGTTTACTTGCTAAGAGCATGTACCGTCGTCAAGACGTCCACCATGTCTATGTACATGTCAGCTATAGACAACAAAATAGATAACTCGTAAAGAAGATTGTCTATTCAGATGTTTGTAAGATCTGAAACTCCTAACTGCATGTAATTAATAATATTATTTATTAACACTAATTACTTGGGAAGAAAACGGTTAGACGTATTAATATCACAAGATGCCAATTATAACCAGACTCTACAACAATGCATTGCCCTAGCGGCCATATAGATGCATACAGCAAAAAAATAAAGAATTACAAAAAAAGTTTCGCTAGAGTGACCAATTCGTTGAAACATCGGTACTACCACCACCAAGACAGTACTAGAAGTCCAGCTTCTTCAAAAGCGACACCTTCAATAAGGGAAGAGTGCACAAACACCATCATCGCCCAATCATATATCTTAGGTTTTCACTCTGAAGAAAGCCCACGCTCTCAAAACAATATCTTCAACAAGAACATTGTCAGACACAACCAATTAAGTCCAGACCCTGGTTTTCACACTGAAAGGTAGGACTATAAACATTTCTTATGCAGCAGTCCCCACTTGCATGCCACTGCTCCAAGTCATGAGTCACCAAGCCAATTTTCCATCATCCAGACTCGTACCACCATTATCAGTCCTTAGATCTCGGTCTCCATGACATTCTCCCTCAGCACCATGGAACGAGAACATGCCCCATGATATTAACACCCAAGAGAGCTTCGAAGAGCTCCCTCTAAACCCAACGGTCAGAGTAAAACATGGGTGCGTATGACCAAATCCCTCCAATCCGGTAATCTACAGGAATTATTCGCACATGGGAGTTCACCGACGAAGACTTCCGGAACTCGCCACTCCGACTAGATCAAAGAGGGCAAGCAACAAGTAGATCCCCATCTTGGCGCGTGAGGAATCCTATGCCGCCGCCATTATTTTCAGTAGACGAGCAGGCCCCCACGCCGGATGTCATCTCTGTGCAACACCAACAGAGGAGGAGAGGGCAATGAACGTAGGAGATTGGTGTGGCTAGGCCACAACCTCACCCCGGCGGCGTATGGCCACCGGCCCAACCTGCCGAAGCCGACAGAATGGCGGTGTTCCTCCATCCCCTCGTCAGCCGCCGCAGATCCTCAGGCCCCGACAAAGACAGTCGTGTCGCATCAAGCCCACAGCCAGCGGCACACCTCTCCCATGTGAACACCGCCGCAAACCCCTCTTCTTCCCCCATCTTTGATACATGGGGCACCACCACCGCCACCGGAGTGGGCAGCAGTGACGGCCGAGGCGGTGGGGGTTTGGGGAGGTTCTTAGGGATGGAGGGAGAGGAGGCCCTCCGAAGCCGCCGGAGTGGTTAGGGTTACTGCAGCTAGCCTAACTCTTTAGACCACACATAACCGATGCCATCTATACAATGGGACGGGAGGTGTCGCTAACCACCCAACCAACGACCTCTTTCTCTCTCTCCTCTAACCGACCACAAAATATGATGTGGCACTGTTACCGACGGCTGACTAGACACTACTATATACTACAACCGTCCCAAGGCTTAAGGCCTATATTTTTTCCAAAGTCAAACTACCTAAAGTTTGACCAATTTTTTAGAGAAAAATATTAATATTTACAAAACATAATTCATACCCTTTCATACATAATGAAACATATTTTCACATGGTATCTATATAATATAGTAGTTGTTGATAGTTTTTTGTAAATGTGTGGTCCAACTTTTTATAGCTTGACTTTTCAAAAAAAAAGCTTAAACCTTGGGATGGAGGAAGTATTCCCTAAGACTAGTTATAGTGGGAGTAACTTAGCTATTACCACGTTCCAGTTTATAAGGAAAATACGTATTTTAAGAAAATAGTTTGACCATAAATTTTGTCCACAAAATATAAACTATATTTAATGAAAATTATATTATTAGATTCATATTTGAAATACGCTTTCAATGATATAATTTTGTGACATATGATTCATATATTGTTGATCAAATTATTTTCTTAAAATACGTATTAGCCTAATAAACCGGAACGAAGGTAGTAGTAACATAAAGCTATATGCATTGTGAAAGGATCGTATGGGCACCTAGAGGGGGGTGAATAGGTGCTACTTCAAATTTTACTCTTTTTCAAATTAGGGTTTGACAAGAAAGGTAAATTCTCTAGAATATGCAACTACGGTGAATTTACCTATATGTCAAACAAGCACAAACTAATACAACACTAAGAAAGAACAAGTAAGTAAAGTGCGGTAAAGGATAGAAGTAACCAAGGGAGTGGACGCGGAGACACAAGGATTTGTTTCCCGTAGTTCCTTCCTTTTGAGGGGAAGTACGTCTACGTTTGGAGAGGGGGTGGTTTCAAACCACCAACGCCACGAGAGGCCTCCCTTGTTCTCCGATGAACCTCACCCCAACGGGCTCGATTCACCTTCCACTATATCGGCAACCTTCGAGGTGGAAGCCGGCACCTTTACAACAAGTTCGGGGCACACATCCACAACTGAATTGGAGGCTCCCAAATACAAGCAAGCTGTCAAGACAAATCAAAGACAAGCTTGTAAGAACCAAATCAAAGTTAGGGTTTCCAAAGAAACACTAGAGCTTGGGGGCCCTCAAGTGAATGAGGGGGAAATGAAGATCTCTATTGGTGAAGATGTGAATCAAGGCCTCCTCCTTCGATTCTCCAAAGATCAATGACTTTGGATGGTTGGATGAAGAGATCTTGTGGATTTTGTGGCTCTAATGGTGTTGGTGTCCTTGAGCATCTCGAGCAACTAGAGGAAGAAGATAAGGGTCCCTATTTATAGACAGCCCCCTCCACAAACCGTTTTCTGACCGTTACAGAAAAGTCAGACCGGAGACTCCGGTCTACACCGGAGACTCCGGCCAATCTTCGGACCAGTCTCCGGACTGCCCTTCTGATTGACCCAGGCCAGTTCTTCACCAGCAACACCGGAGACTCTGGCCTTTCAACACCGGAGACTCCGGACTGACCAAAGTCCGGAGACTCCAGAGTAACCTCCAGTGCAGCCTCCGGACTGCCCTTCTGATTGACCCAGGCCAGTTCTGGGAGGCACCACCGGAGCCAGAACCGGAAACTCCGGACCACACCGGAGACTCCGGTCTGGAGTTTCCAGAACAATGGCAAATGTATGTGGCTTTTCCCAAGAGTGTGTGTGATGTTTATCTATGATAATACCAACCTGTGGACAATAACTAACTGTAAAATGATCTACTTGTTGTTAACGAACACCAAAAGTGATTATGACAATAAATGTCCTTTCAATCTCCCCCTTTTTGGTGTTCGATGACAACAAGTGATTTGCATGGAATAACATATAAATGTGGCTCCCCCTGACTATGTGCAACAAGATAATGAAGTAAATCATGTAAATAAAATAATACCAACGATAGCACACATGGATCTCACATGAGTTACAATAGATGTTGCACATAAGCACATAGTCATAGACACACATAAGAACAGTAGATAACACACATAAAGTTCAAGTTTGAATATCCAAATAAAAGGCAAATAAAAGCAGATAGTCGCAAATCCCAAGTCCCATGCAAAGCGATGAGAATGTCTTCTCCCCCTTTGGCATAGAAACGCCGAAAAGGGAAAATACCTATACTAGCGCCCCAATAACTCAGTAGTCATTGTCATCCTCGTCATCCTCATCCTCATCCTGGTCATCCTCGTCCTGGTCACCCTCATCCTGGTCATAGTCATAATCATCATCATCAGGGATAGCAGGCCCTTTGCCGTGAGGGCGAGAAGAGAAAGTACCATGGTATCCAAACCCAGAGGTGACATCAGCAAACGTCTTCCATTCCACCAGACTATCCTGTTGGGCATTCCATGCCCCAAATGAGAGAGTGTGATCAGACTCTGTGGACTGTTGGGCCCCATGCTCATCATTGTATTCATCTTCACCTTCCTCAGTATCAGCAGCACCCTGGTCCTTGATCTCTTTGAGGAGCTTCTCAATGCGGTGGTTGCTTTTGTAAGATGCATGCTGCTGCTTGCGAATGTCAACGTTCATGCAACAAAGAGTCCTCTCCCAGAAGATGGCCTTCTTGACCCTCTCATGCACATAGTCCCTAGTCATGGTAGGCATAGGGACATTGGAGGCATTCTTCCTCTGAACTCTGGGTGGAGAGGGAGCCCTCTCCGTCTCAATCTCCTCATCATCATCATTTCCATATCGGCGCCTTGGAGCTGGCCCCATGTGCCCCTTCTGCTGCAGAGAGACCAGAGTGTGCATCGTGAGGTGTGGTGGTATGCCATGTGGAGAATCATGCGGATGGGAGTTGATGAGTCTCATAATCAAGGGTGCATATGGAGGAGATTTCTTGAAAAGAATGGCATGGAACATCTCCTCGAAAATGAAGTCCATCACATCAATGGGTGCAGCATCAGCCTCAGGTCCAGCATTGAAGGTCCGGTGAGTATGGTACAGGAGGTTGACAAGCCCTCCCCTGAGAGCATCATCATTTCTAGCACTTGGAGCAATAGTGTGACGGAAAATCCTTAGCATAAGGTTGTAGAGGGGCTTGAGTCCCTTGGAGGCCCCCACAACACCATCATCATACAGAGGTGCCAGCTTTAACTTGTTCTCACCCAAGGCTGCTGAGTGCATGCGCTGCCCCACAGGAGTAGATACGCCGTGAAAAGTCTCAAAGATGACATTGGCAAAGTCATGAAAGGTAGCAGTGCAGCGAGTAGAGCCATTCATCCACACCATGGTCCTGTCAAGATCAGACCCAAACACCACTGTGGCATAAAACTGCGGAACAAGGTGCACACTGTAGTCTTCATGCAGCTCCATCAAGTTGTAGAGACCCAGCTTCTCACAGATCCACAGGGCATCATTGAAATAAGGTCTCTGACGCATTTTATCAATGTTCATGAACTTCTGAGGGCAAACAGGTGATTTGGTGAGTACACCATACACATCCTTCATGAACACACCCTGTTCTTTCCTCCAGAAACGAGGATCCTCACTGGTGCGAGGCAGTGCAAAGAAATTTGTCTTCCTCAGCTCATGGTACTCCTCTTTAGACATCTTGGCTAGGGACTGGAGGTTGTCATACTTGGCTCTCTTTGCACGTTCCTCCCTTTCATCTCTCTCTTGATCCCTCTTCATGTAAGCTGCATCACGTGCCCGCTGTTTCCAGTTGGACGGAGGAACGATAAACTGACCCTGAGCTTCGTCATAGCGAGGATTGCCCCTTTGGGACTTAGCCTTGGTACGACGAGGACGACTAGAACCATCACCTGTGAACATCAGTGGGGGAGATAATGTCCCAAAGATGCAGTACAAGAGCTTTGATGCATTTCTGGACTACTTTGATTCACCCAGCACCGGAGTCTCCGCATCGGACCAGGTCTCGGTTCGACCGGAGTCTCCGGTCGAGGCTCTGTATGCAATGGGAGATCTTTGGTGAGGGTGAATCTAGTAGATCGTGCAATGCAACAAGGCTAAAGTACTAGAGTGCATGCAAACAAGTGATTCCTATGGTCAAATCAGCAACTTTCCTCAAAAACACATCTAGGGTTGAACCCTAGGAAGAAAAAGGAGAGGAGAGGTACCAGATCTGTCCATGGGATCGATTCCTCCGGTGGGAATGACCCAATGGAGGAGAGGGGAAGGTTGTCCGGCTGCACGGCGGATCCCGGGGGCTTCTTGACCTCCGGGGAGGAGTTTTGGAAGAGGAGGCGACGGGTTTGGAGGTAGGGGACGGGGTGAAGAATGAGGAACTGCTTTTCTAGTTCACCCTGTGCCCCTTCTTTAAGTGGCAGAAACCATCCATACCGGAGACTCCGGTCTACACCGGAGACTCCGGTGTTTATACACCGGAGCCTCCGGTCCTCTTCGACCAAAAAATCCAGGAAAGGTGTTTGGGGACATATATGAGAGACAAATGGTTTTTAAGGTAGGAAAAGGGCTTGGGTTGAGACATCAAACTGTGAAGAACCAATAAGAGCCATAGAAGTTCGAAAATAATCAGAAAAACTTCAAAAGACTAAAATCAATCAAATGATGAACATGAGTAAGTGCCAACCTCTCAAATGAGAGAGGGCGGTGGCCTAGGCCACCATATTTGAGTATACTTGGCTTGGCACCACGAAGATATATCTTGGGTCCATTACCAAAACTCATCATTAAGCTCACATATCACTAAATGATATTAAGAGGAATGATTTTGATTGCTTTGGGCATAATGGGGGGAGGGATGGTCCAATCAATTAGGACCGCACTCCCCCTATATCCATGCCTGCACCTAGACCAAATATGAGATGAAACATAGGTGAGAGTGCAATAACATCAAGTCATGCTCCTTGAATCTACGATATTTAGTTCATTCCTCAAGTAGCAAAACCTTGCTTCATCAAGTGGCTTCGTGAAGATATCGGCAAGTTGATCTTTGGTTGGTACATATGATAGATCAATATCACCTCGAGCAACATGATCTCTAATGAAGTGATGGCGAATCTCAATATGCTTTGTCCTTGTGTGATCCACCGGGTTGTAGGCAATCTTGATGGCACTTTCATTGTCACATAGAAGAGGCACTTTGTCACAATGGACACCGTATTCCTTTAAAGTTTGCCTCATCCATAGCAATTGAGTGCATGCACTAGCAGCTGCCACATACTCGGCTTCGGCGGTGGAGAGAGATATACAATTTTGCTTCTTGGAATACCAACATACCAAGGACCTACCAAGGAATTGGCAAGCCCCGGAAGTTGATTTTCTATCATCCTTGTCACCCGCCCAATCCGAATCCATGTAACCACAAAGAGCAAATGTTGAGCCTTGATGACACCAAAGACCATAAAATGGGGTATGAACCAAATATCGAAAGATTCTCTTGACCGCCATCAAATGGCTTTCTTTAGGAGACGCTTGATATCTTGCACACACACCTACACTCAACACAATATCGGGTCTAGATGCACAAAGGTAAAGCAAAGAACCAATCATAGACCGGTATACCTTTTGATCCACATCTTTACCATTTTGATTTTGTTCTAGATGAGTCTTTGTAGCCATGGGAGTAGGAGCTCCATTCAAATCTTGCATTTTGAATATCTTGAGCATATCTTGAGTATACTTGGCTTGATTGAAGAATGTCCCTCCACTAACTTGCTTGATCTCAAAGCCAAGAAATACTCTCAACTCCCCCATCAAGGACATCCGGAACCTACTAGTCATAAGCTTTGAGAATTCATCATTAAAAGATTTGTTAGATGAGCCAAAGATAATATCATCAACATATATTTGGCATACAAAAAGCTCCCCATTGACCCTCTTAGTAAAAAGAGTGGGATCGATTTTCCCAACCTCAAAGCCACGGTCAAACAATAACTCTCTAAGGTGCTCATACCACGTGCGTGGGGCTTGCTTGAGCCCATAGAGCGCCTTGTCAAGTTTGTAGACATGGTTTGGGAAGTTGGGGTCCTCAAATCCCGGGGGTTGCTTAACATATACTAATTCATTTAAAGGACCATAAATAAATGCACTTTCTACATCCATTTGTTGCAACTTAAAGTTATGATGTGCCCCATAAGCAAGAAGGATATGGATGGACTCAAGGCGAGCCACGGGTGCATAAGTCTCTCCATAATCAATGCCTTCAATTTTAGAATACCCTTGTGCAACCAATCTAGCCTTGTTCCTTACTATAATTCCATGCTCATATTGCTTGTTCTTGAATATCCACTTTGTTCCAATAACATTGCGGCAATCTTTTGGCTTCTCAACTAACTTCCACACTTTGTTTCTCTCAAAGTTGTTGAGCTCTTTATGCATAGCTTCTAACCAATCCGAATCTTCAAGAGCTTCCCACACTTTCTTTGGTTCATCATGGAGATGTGTGCTTGGTGTTCATTGAACCTCTTCAATTGTGCTCTTGTGGAAATTCCTTTCCTTAGATCTCCAACAATATTTTGGAGGGTGTGGTCTCTTATTTCCAACATTCTTTCCTTTCTAGCTTCGCGACGAGCGTGGGTCTCCTCATTGTTTCTTGGAGGACCCTCTTAATCATTTTGATCCTCGTCTTGACCATCAACTTGACCTTGATCATCATTGGAGTCATCCTCTACATTGGGAGGCAAGGATTGACCTTGGTCTTGATCAAGTGCTCTTCTAGCATCAATTTGAGCTTGTCTCAAAATAGTTTGGATGGATCTTCCTTGACAAATTGACTTGGCACCACTTGACAACCCATCGAATGGACCAAGCTCCCTTTGACTAGAGTTCACACATTGATCACTATGTTGAGGGTCCACATCTTGTCTTTGGCTTGAGTCAATGTCCTCTTCGGTAGATGGAGCATGTTGAGGTTGTGAAGATGAGGTCTCCACTCGAGTGGAGCATAGTTCTTCTCGATCCGCCATAAGGGGTTCCTCAACAGGGCGGATATAACCCACACCCATTCTTCATATGGCATCCTAAGGCATTTCATCATCTGCATCACAAGCATCAACACGCCCCCCTTGGGGACCATCATATTCTTCAAAGGTCACACTACAAGATTCTATGACGGCTCCGGAGAGCTTGTCATAGATTCTATAAGTGTGAGATTCGAGACCATAGCCAACAAAAATACCCTCTAATGCTTTAGACTCGAATTTAGACAAACGAACACCTTTGATGAGATAGAAACACTTACAGCCGAACACCCGAAAATAAGATATGTTGGGCTTGTTACCGGTAAGTATCTCATATGGAGTCTTGTTGATTTTCTTGCGGAGGTAGAGCCGGTTTGAAGCATGGAAAGCGGTGGAGACGGCTTCGTCCCAGAAGTTGTATGGATATTTAAACTCCGCCAACATCGTCCTAGCCATCTCAATAAGAGTCCGGTTCTTCCTTTCGGCCACACCATTTTGTTGAGGGGTGTATGCAGCGGAATATTGATGTTTAATCCCCTCATCACTAAGAAAATCATTCAAGGTGTAGTTCTTGAACTCGGTGCCGTTGTCACTTCTTATAATCAACACGGGAACATTGTATTGCCGTTGAACCAAGTTGATGAAGTCGATAAAAGTCCTTTGAGTTTCACTCTTCAACTTGAAGAAATAAACCCAAGAGTATCTTGAAAAGTCGTCAACAATCACCAAACAATATTTCTTCCCTCCAAGACTTGCATGAGATGGAGGACCAAATAGGTCCACATGGAGGAGTTCCAAGATCTTGTTAGACTTTATTTGGTTTGTGGGCTTGTGAGGAGTGTCATGCATCTTCCCTAGAACACATGCCCTGCAAACACGATCTTTGGCAAAGGAAACATTTTCTTTTAGTCCAACAATATGGCCCTCTTTATGGAGACTTTGCAAAGTTCTCATATTGACATGGGCTAGTCGGCGGTGCCATAGCCAACCCACATCGGCCTTTCCGTATAAGCACATCGGACCTGCAGTGGCTTGCCCCGAAAAGTCCACCACATACAAGTCATTTTCGACGTACCCAAGCGACCTTGAGAGACTTGCTCCACATGAGGACCACAATATCATCATCAATAAAGGCAAAGCCCATCTTTCCAAGAGCACAGAAAGTAAATTGTATCCAAGGGTTTCAACAAGCATGGCGTTCACGAGTGTAATGTCGTGAGCCACCACTACCTTGCGAAACCCATTACCTTAGACTTTGACTTGTCGGCATATGTGACGGTGATTTGATCTTCATTTGACACCAAGTCCTTGACAATAGACGAGCTTCGGTCATATGACTTGCAACCACTATCGATCACCCATTTTGACCCTCCGGAAGCATAAGTCTACAAAAAGATCAAGCTAGTTTTTAGGTACCCATTTTTCAATGGGTCCTCTTTTGTTAGCAACAAGGGTCTTGGGAACCCAAATAGACCAAGCAATATAACCATCATAAGGGCCAACATATTGTGCATACACATCACCATAATAATCACGCATTAGAACATAGTGAGGGTTAACACTTCCCGCAAAATCATCATGAGACATAGTTTTACCATTTGTGGTCTTACTCTCCACAATGGTCTTGTTGGTCTCTTGTGCGGTCTTGTCCTTCTTCTTCTTATTGTTCTTCTTCTTTGTTTTGGAAACAAAACCAATGCCCCTTTATCACCATTACGCCTTTGCTTTCTCAAAAGGTCATCAATAGACTTGTTGCCTTGTGGAAATGTGGCCTTAGCAAGCTCCCCCTTCAACCTAGCATTCTCTTCAAGAATAGTTGTGCTACTAGATGGAATGAAGTTACTGGGTGAAGGAATATTGGCCAATTGAGTTTGAAGCGTTTCATGGGACTTTGTGAGAGACAAGAGTTCACTCTCCAAGGCCTTGTGGGCCTTGTTAAGCAAGCTAAAGTCCTCGGCAAGCTTTTCATGAACCACACCAAACTCAATCTTGTCCTTTTTAGCTCTTTTATATTTAGCAATAGCATGATCACGCTCTTTGATGAGTTTGTTAACAATATTGTCAATGGCCTCATCAAGCCCTTCAAGTTTTAATTCAAGTGACAACCTAGTTTCTTGTTCTTCTTCTAGAGCATTGTTTAGGGCCTCTAGCTCAATCATATGTTCATGCCCAAGTTTACATCTTACATCTAGAAGCTCTTGAGTATGTGATAGTTGATCTAAGATGTTTCCAAAATGTAGCTTAGCATCACCTTCTAGGTTAGTCATAAACTCATCAAAGGCAATTAATTCCTTTTTAACATCAAGAGACATCTCATCATCAATTTCATCATTATCTAAGTGAGTAGAGCGGGATGATGAAGATACCTCCGTTCCTCTTGCCATAAGGCAAGTGGCGTTCTTGGTGGAAGAGTTCTCATTTGGAGAATCGAAGAGTGAGAATGTCGGAGTAGAGGTGGTGGCAAGAGCAGCCACACCATGAGAAGTTTCCTCTTCGTCATCTTCATCATCTTCATTGTCGGAGGAGTACTCTTCATGAGTGATCAAGACAATTTCTCCCGGCTTCTTGTTGATGGGATTCTTTTTGGTGAAAGGTTTCTTGTATGGTCCCTTGAGAGTCTTCTTCAACGCAAGCTTTCCACCATGATCTTCTCTCTTCTCATAGGGGCAACTAGCTACAAAGTGGTAGCGGTCACCACAATTGAAGCAAGTTCTCAATCTTGTGGTATTTTCTCTTTTCCCATTTGGATTGCTTCTCCGTTCCATTTCCATATTGGCCTTGGCGGGGTTCTTCCAAAAGTTCTTTGCATAGAAAGCCATATATTGACCATGAGCAATCTTGACTTCATCGGGATGGTCCATGGAAAGCCCTTCATCACTATCATATTCATCCCCATGGTCCACAACTTTGGCCTTCAAAGCAACATTGACAACATTGCTCATACCAAGGGCACGAGCACGGGCATCTTTCACATTCTTGGCGGCAACCTTGAAAGCAGCCATCTCTTGCATAACTTCATTTGAGGTCATGAGATGGTAGTTGTGTCTTCCTTGTAGGCTCTTCAAGTCGGTGGGCTCAAAAGGCATGAGGGCACTCACATATTTACTTTTTATCCATGCATCATCCACATGTGAGGCACCCATATTCCTAAAAGCAGTGGAGGTGGTCTTGAGCCTACGGTACATATCTTCGTGATATTCACCTTCTTTCATGTAGAAGCCTTCGGCTTCATTGCTTAGAGCATCATATCGGTTCCTCCTCATACTCTCATTTCCAATGAACAACACAGTGAGAGCATCCCAAGCTTCCTTGGCAATGCTAAAGTGCTCAATGTGTGGATAATCCTTTGTCCCCAAACCTTGTTGAATCATATGCAGAGCAGTGGCATTGAGTTGACTATAAACAATATCTCTTCTTGTCAAGTTGTTTGGATCCCCAATAAAGAGTCCATGCTCGATGATGTTCCATAGTTCAATGCAAGAGCTGAGCATATGAGCTCTCATTAGTGATTGCCATTGAGCAAAAGTAGCAGATTCTTCAAGCTTAGGTGGGTCACCTATATTGTACACATGAGGGTGAGGGATGGGAGGATCGGGAGAGTACCAAGAATCACGGTGCTCACCCTTCCCCCCATCAATTCGTGTGGAGGAATTAGCGTTGTCTGGTTTGCCCCTACCACCATACCCTCGGGGGATACCGGAGTATTCCCTTTAGGTACAACGGATGGTAGATCCTCTTGAGGAGATGGGGGTGATGAGCCATCTTTGTATTTAAGAAGTTGCTCAAGCATCTTCTTGACTTCGTTGACCAAGGAAGAGCTCAATCTTGTTTCCAAGTTTCTGAGATCTTCCATGGTCACCGGGGTCGACTCACTACCACCATCCCCTTCTTGGCTACCCATATTCTCTTAGGCGGTAAAGCCCAAATAAAGAGCCGGGGCTCTGATACCAATTGAAAGGATCGTATGGGCACCTAGAGGGGGGGTGAATAGGTGCTACTTCAAATTTTACTCTTTTTCAAATTAGGGTTTGACAAGAAAGGTAAATTCTCTAGAATATGCAACTATGGTGAATTTACCTATAAGTCAAACAAGCACAAACTAATACAACACTAAGCAAGAACAAGTAAGTAAAGTGCGGTAAAGGATAGAAGTAACCAAGGGAGTGGACGCGGAGACACAAGGATTTGTTTCCCGTAGTTCCTTCCTTTTGAGGGGAAGTACGTCTACGTTTGGAGAGGGGGTGGTTTCAAACCACCAACGCCACGAGAGGCCTCTCTTGTTCTCCGATGAACCTCACCCCAACGGGCTTGATTCACCTTCCACTATATCGGCAACCTTCGAGGTGGAAGCCGACACCTTTACAACAAGTTCGGGGCACACATCCACAACTGAATTGGAGGCTCCCAAATACAAGCAAGCTGTCAAGACAAATCAAAGACAAGCTTGTAAGAACCAAATCAAAGTTAGGGTTTCCAAAGAAACACTAGAGCTTGGGGCCCTCAAGTGAATGAGGGGGAAATGAAGATCTCTCTTGGTGAAGATGTGAATCAAGGCCTCCTCCTTCGATTCTCCAAAGATCAATGACTTTGGATGGTTGTATGAAGAGATCTTGTGGATTTGGTGGCTCTAATGGTGTTGGTGTTCTTGAGCAGCTCGAGCAACTGGAGGAAGAAGATAAGGGTCCCTATTTATAGACAGCCCCCTCCACGAATCGTTTTCTGACCGTTGCAGAAAAGTCAGACTGGAGACTCCGGTCTACACCGGAGACTCCGACCAATCTCCGGACCAGTCTCCGGACTGCCCTTCTGATTGACCCAGGCCAGTTCTTCACCAGCAACACCGGAGACTCCGGCCTTTCAACACCGGAGACTCCGGAATGACCAAAGTCCGGAGACTCCGGAGTAATCTCCGGTGCAGCCTTCGGACTGCCCTTCTGATTGACCCAGGACAGTTCTGGGAGGCACCACCGGAGCCAGAACCGGAAACTCCGGACCACACCGGAGACTCCGGTCTTGGCAGACCGGAGACTCCGGTCTGGAGTTTCCAGAACAGTGGCAAATGTATGTGGTCTTTTCCCAAGAGTGTGTGTGATGTTTATCTATGATAATAACAACCTGTGGACAATAATAAACTGTAAAATAATCTACTTGTTGTTAACGAACATCAAAAGTGATTATGACAATAAATGTCCTTTCACATTGCCACCCAAGAATTTAAATGGTGGACTGTGCTATCTAGGACACGTGCCCTAAATTAACATTGCGTGGGCATGAATTTAATATGGCAACTTAGTCATGCATGCATGTGTGTGGTCTAACTGCCACGTGATTCATTTTCGTTTCCAAAATTCAAAATGTTTTATCTTTTAAACCGTAAGTTATAATTTAGATCCGTTTTCACGGTTGAATTTATTACGACGAGATCTTTAAAATTAGATCCCATGCTGATAGGTTTTGACAACTTTTTTCTTCGAACATAGTTGCCATATTATGGTCACATAGTGGCATGATACAATGAAGTTGGCTATCAGATTAAAACCCAATAGTTATCAGGCATTTCTGATTTTTTTACTAATATAAGCCTTATATGATGATAACGCTATACTTTACGTGTTTATAATAACAAAATACTCAATTTTTATACATATACATCATCATTATTATAAGAAACATGTAAAAAGTTATCTGGTAATTGTGCATTATTTGGATGGTAACTGTTCATTATAAATTCGGTAGCTATATTATAATAATCTAGCAACTGGCGATGAAAAAATAGTCAAAACATATTAAGATGGGATCTTGTTTGAAGTACTCATCGAGACGAATCTAGCAGTAAAAACAGATCATCAATCGGATCAACGGTTTAGGAGATATTGTATTTCAAATTTTTGGATCATTGAAAGATTTTCTGCATGGAGCTAGATGTCAGCTTTTTTTCTCGACCAAACAGACCTTGATTGATTAGAAAGTGGGATTATAATCCTTCGACAGGACATTCTTTAAAAAGGGTGGCTTTTAATTTATCCACAAATACCTTCTTCTATTACTAGTAGCATTCTTAGCACAAAGATGAGCAGCCTCATTTGTTAATCTACCCACAAACTTAAACTTAATGCTAGCAACAAACTCACTTAGCTCCTTAATTTCCTCCAGGAACATCCAATAGGTTTAGAACCACCTTGGCATCATTTTCAATCTCCACTGAAGCATAGTTTCGATCAACTGCTAGTTGAACCCCGTCTCTCACCGTCAGGGCCTCCATAATCAACGACGATGCGACATGTTCATACCACAGCGCCTAGCCTAAAATTAAATGGCCCCTGTGGTCACGAACAACCAGCCATGTGGTTCCTTGTCTGTCTGTCTCAACAAAACCTGCATCAATATTGATCTTTAGAGTACCTACTCTCGGTTTCGCCTAGACTGGCTTATCCTTAGAGCATATCCATTCGCCTACCCAGGACGCCGATCCGGACGCCGAAAATTGGCCCAGTCGCGTACCCAGGGACTTGTTTTCGACGGGATTTAGGCCAATTTTGGTCCGGACTACCCAGGCCGAACCCAGGTTTCCGGGTACGCCCTAGGAAGGCCGGACGCAGCGAACTCGGCGGAAAAAAAACTAAACGGCACATGGACCCGCTGAGTCAGCGACGGAAGCCGAGTCTTCATCATCGTCGAAACCACGCGGCGACCGCTGGACATTAACTGCTCGTCGCGTCGGCCACGCGTCGCTGAATTACGGTCCACCGTCGCTGCCTTGGCTCCCGTGACGGACCGAAGGGCACTAACTTCCTGCCGTTTCCCCTTTTACCGCCCTCGCCGCTACACCCCTCCCGCCCTCGCCGCCCACCTATGCCTTTATAAGCCGTACCTCTCGCCGGAAATCTTCACACTCTCTCACAGCTCCCCCAGACCACAAGCCTAAACTCCGGCGAACCCTCTATCACATCTTCCCTTCCTAGCCATGCCCGAGCGGTATCCCGACGATGGCGCGGCGGCGAACGGCTTCGGCCGGCGCACCCTCCAGGCTTGGGAGGTGCGCATGTTGTACGACGCCGGCTATATGGCGCCGCCGGACACGCGGATGCCTCCGGGGTGGAAGCTAAGCGTCGGCGGCATCCCTATCCCGCCGGCGCCTACACCGGAGGAGCTGTCGTACGATATACAAGAGTACATCGGCGGCCTGTACGACCCCTCCGACGCCGAGAGTGTTGACAACCTCCTGCACTGGGAGCAGTTCTTCGCGGACCGGCGCGAACAGGAGCTCGCCCGCCACGAGGGGCTGCCGAACGAGTCGTCGCCGAAGCGCAACAACTCAGCTGACCACCGGTGTTGGTGGAGCGCGCCAGGCCGGACGCTCGCGGCGGTGATGGAGCACATCAACCACGGGAACACGCCGCGGCTCGGCTTTCCGCGCACACCGACGCCGGCGGCCAGGTCGGGTCAGCGTCCTCCGCCGAACTGGATGCCGAGGAGGATGGCCAGCATGAGCTCGTCCTCCTTCACCTCGGCATCCCACTCCTCCGGCTTGGCGCCGCAAGACGCCGATCAGCGCGAGGCGGACTTCGCTTGCTCGCCGCCTTGACGCGCTCGCGGCATCGTCATCGGCGAGCAGCGCTGCCGCCAACTGCCGTCTCGCCGCCCCAAGGCGAAGACTTCGGCCGAAGACGGAGCCTTGAGGATGGCGCTGGAGCAGTCGCTCCGCGACACGGCGCCGCCGCCGCCGCCGGTGGAGCCCTCCTCGCCGGACATCCTGGAATGGTCTTGGAAGGACTGAGAGAAGGCGGAGCAGCAGCGCATCCTCGGCCTGCAGCAGCAGGCCGAGGAGCAGGCGGCCCGGTGACGGATGTTGTCCGTACGCGAGCTCTCCTACCTGGGCGCCCCGCTCTACGTCCTCGATGACGACGAGGATGAAGGCCCATCCTACCAGCCGTGGAGGTGTGGCGACCCAGGCCAGGAGAGCTCCTGCCAGAACCAGCCGCCGAGCGACGACGACGGCGGCGGCGAGGATGACGGCTGGGCTGACCCCGGCTGCACGGCGTTCTATAGCAACTTCGGCATGTAGGACGGCGAAGGCACCGGCAGAGGCCGCGGCGGCGGCATTTTTAAAAGTTTATTATGTAGTAGTTTAGTTTAAATTTGATGTAATCCGCCTATATTCGCCCAACTTAATGAAATTCGTCCATCTTTAATGAATTTTAGTCAAATTTGGGAACTCGGCCTGGGTACGCTGGGAAACTGGGCGTACCCAGGCCAAAAACTAGTTCTGTCCGGCCAAAAAAAAATTCCGATTTTCAGCCTAGGTTCGCCCAACGAGTGTAGATGCTCTTAGGTATTTTTTTAATTTCACTTTACCCAACTAAACTAGGTTATAGGTAACATCCATAGCCCACTTCACCGATGTTGTCACCAATCGAGAACTGTCACCATGCCACACTACGTTTCGCTCGGTCCATATAGCCTAGCACCCACATAAAATAACAGATGCACTCTCCGTACATATTCTTGAGCCTTTAACTAAATCAATAGCCCACGAATCAGGATGTAACACTAGAATCTTGATCTATGCTACTTCCTTAAGATCCTTCGAGAATTGTTTCGCCTAGGTACATTGGAAGAATGCATGGAATATCGATTCTTCCTCTGCTCCACAAGTGATGCAATGTGCAATTTCCTCCATATGCCTTCTTTTTAATACTTGCCAACATGGAATGTAGCCATTAATGAGTCGCCACCAGAAATTACGAATTTTCGGTGGGACTTCAAGCTTCCATAGTTTGTTCCAGTATTTATTTTCATCACGATCGGAAGCTGTTGTGTTCTAGTTCGCTCTTCCCTTCAGAGCCAGTGATTGATAGCACGATCGGACCGTAAATTGGCCGATCTCTCCAGTGTTTAGGATCAGAAATCCTCGCCAAACCTTCCAATGGGTATGGTTTGTATGGAATAGATATCTGAGGGTATAAAGGACTCCTCAAGTCTCTCATAATTCTAGCCAGTATTTTGATTGTCCAATAAGTCACTAACCATAGTAATTACTTGGGATCCAAGGGTCCTTCTACACTCAGATTGTTGAACCATCACCCGAACATTTGATTAGACCATCTTTCAGTGCCTCTCTTTCGTAAAGAATTGCATTCTAAATATGAGATGCATTCCTCTTTCTCCATGCATTCATGAAGTCAGAATTTGGGCCGAATCTGATTCCTAGCCGCCGGACAAAATCGATTCGTGGAGCACGTCTGTTTATTATATTAACATCACGTATTACCACTATGACTAGGCTAACAATCCCGCACGATTTTTGCTCTTAATCTCACGCTAATTATGGATTCCAGTAGTAGCATACACGGCGTGTCCTCCTTCCTCCGATAATCTTCTGTGCCCCACACCCGCACCTCAAACCTTCCCAACCACGTCGCCTATCCCCGCTGGAAGCAGCCGTAGACACCCTCTCGGCGAGCAGCCGTGCCTCACATAGCCAACGAGATGGCGTATTCCCCGCCTCGATGCCCCCATTGGATTCCGGCGCTTTCACCGTTTGGTCCGATTGGTCTCCCCGTCATGTGAGACATCAGTCCCGATCGGAGATGGCAGCGGTGGCAATTGTTGTGTAACAGGACAATTTCCGTCTCTTACTGCGGTACTATATGCCGCGCCACATCGCCGCCGATCAGGGATGAGACCAAGCCGAAGGTAGTGGATCGCCTGGAGATACAAACGGTTCCTGCCAACTTACACTTGCCTCCGTTCAACAGCTCTAATCATGGAGGCTGTAGATTCATACGCGCCGGTCCGGTCAAATCCTAACTAAATTTTACTCGGTTAAACCCCATAATTTTGCTCCTTGGGTTCCAATTATTGATTGATTGACTCAATCGATTTCAGGTATGCGCTCTACTACTTTCTACAAATTGCAGGACACAGGAATGAAAGTCTGTTTATTAACAAATATGACAATCTTTCGGGTCAACTCGAAGCATGCAGACTAGATTGTTGAACAGCGCTGTCATGATTCACACTGTTTGAGTTACTCCTTTATATTTAATCTGATCAATCAGGAATATTGGATTCTTACCGGGACAGGTTTGTAGATCTTTTTTCCAGTGAAGGTGAATATTTCGTAATTTATTTTGGCATAGTATATGTTTTTGGTAAGGGGGAGGTACTTCAGTTTACTGATATAGTCAATTGCGGTTCCGGGGTTGTTGGGTCCCTACTGCGTCATGACGGTGAATCTGTATGTATATCATCAATATTTACCTTTTTTAGATCAACAGAGACTTTCCGTCCCTGGTTCCATTGATAACATCAACGAAACCTGAAGAGACTCTTAGGTCCAAAAACAAACAAACGGGCTACAAAATGCAGAGGTCCAAAGAAAAAACAACTAGAAAAAACATAGGTTTCTCAGACAGGAGAGATAGCACGAGCTAGAATGAAAAAAATACAGAGGTGAGGAGGGGAAGACATCAGCTGCCAGCGTGGAAGTCGGTGTTGCCCATGTCCCCAGCACTGCAACCCTTTTGCTCGCCGCCAACGACAGGTCAGGAGGGGCATTCTTTTCAGCATTTGCATCCCTGGTCAGCTACTCATCGGTGCAAACGGCGAGGCCAGAACCTGGGAGAGGTAAGTGCAGAACCTCTCCACCCCCTCCAGCATCTCCTCCTTGAAAATCAGCCTCCAGTGTTTTACTGAGGCCAAACCTTCCTCAAAATCTGATACAAATTAATTCAAGGAAGACCATTAAAGATCATAGTATTCCTAAACTTCCAAAGACACCAAAGAACAGCAAAACAAACTAAGTTTAGAATTGCATGTTTCTTATTAGATCATTCCTAAACTTTTTATCAGTATTTACCTTTAACTCTAACATTCAGTAAAGCCTGGTAACTCAGCTAACAAGGATATTAGATCATTCATCGATTTATAGCTCTCTTCCCCACCCGTCCCATGTTGTTGCAGAAGCAGGTGGTGCGCACCTTTAATTTCTGCTAGTCGTGGTAATTTATTGTTTTGTATACATTTTTGCTAGATATCTTTCTGTTTATATTAATGAAATCAACTTTATCTAGATTCGTACGTTTTTGCTTTAGCTAATAAAGCTGGTGGTATTGGGGTAGCACCGGGCATCTAAAAAACTCACATCTACTTCAGCTTCTCTACGTCTATTTCTTAGCTTCTCTACCACGTACGCAAGGCCAAGGCGAGAAGGAAACATCCCTCTTAAAAAATCTCCCGCATAATGTTAGAGGTTTGTGCTATGTCTGTGTTGTACATTAAAAATAACGCAGGTATTTACAATGCCTCCATGGTTGTAAAATTTGTTGAGACTTACGTAGATACAACTTCATGTTGTCAAAAGCACTGAGGGTTATTTGTTGTGGTTACAATTTACGTTTACGTGAAATTATACTATGGCAAGTATGGAAAATGCATTTTTTATTAGACAAGACGTCGTGCCCATATATACTATTTCTTCTGTCCTAAAACTAATGCCACAGGTTTATCAAAATTTAGATAAATCTATATACTAAATAATATTTAGATATATTTAAATTTAAATAAAACTGAGACATTTATTTCAGGACGGTTGAAGTACTCCCTCTGTTTCACAATCCAAGTTTTTTTTAGAAAGGAACGGAGGGAGTGGTAAACTTGTGAAATTGCAACTGCGCAGCAAGAAGTCGCTATCTTAAAGATATCATGAGTAGAAAAAAGAGGGACTCGCCCGTGCTTGTTTGAGCGGTGCCTAATAATGCCACGCTTTGCGACACCACAAAATTAGCAAGTTTGATCTGGCTACAGAAGGCCAAGTGAAGTGAACACAGTCCCGTTTCCGACGGATGGGCACGAGCACGAATAGACATTTGCTGGGAATCTGGACTTTTTGGACTGACTAAAATTGCCGAGCTGACAGAAGCTGCAGACATATCCCCACTGCAATCCGGTCAACTGAGTGAGCTCGGTGTGTGCTTATCAACGAAGATCAGTATAGGAGTAGGAACAATTTCCATTAACCATCACTCCCGAGAGTCCACAGACCCCAGAGTCAGCGAGAGCGCTCGGCACGGCAAGTCGGCCAGCCACCATGGCGACCGCGGCGGCTCGCAGCCTCCTCCTCCTGCTGGTCCTCCTCCCGGCGCGCCAGGCGCTCGCCACGGCGGCCGGCGACGCCCACCCGGGCTACGCGGGGGCGGAGGCCGACACCTGTGGGCCGGGACCGGTGGGCGGCGGGGCGCGCCACGGCCCGGCGCTGGAGGAGTACGGGGGCGGGCGCATCGTGGACATCACGCACGCGTACCGCCCGGTCATGCCGGCGTTCGCGCCCGGCGCGACGGTGGGGCCCCTGGTGCGGCTCAAGGCCTCGATGGAGGACGGGTCGGACTACAACCTGTCGGAGCTCCGGATGGAGTGCCACATGGGCACCCACGTCGACGCGCCGGGCCACATGAACCAGGAACACTTCGCCGCCGGCCTCGACGTCGACACGCTCGACCTCGACGTCCTCAACGGTGCGCTTTCCCTGGTTTTTTCTTGTGTGACTTCATTCGGCCCAAAGATTTCGCCGCTAAGATCAAAATTAGCATTGGTGCCTGTGAGTGATTTTGGCAGTTGACTTACTTGTTCTTGTCCCTGGACAGGTCCTGCCTTGCTGATCGATGTTCCAAGGCACACAAATATAACAGGTAGGAGCACTGGGGCAGGATGTTTCCTCGCTTTTTTACAGGGAGCTCGGCTCCTGTATCTGTATGACTCTACTGCATCATAGACGAATCACCCTGCTAATGAACTTGTTCTCATATCATGTCACTAGATTAATTCAACATCAAGATGATGAGATACGCGTGCACCACTTGTATACTGTTTATATTCAGAATTTCAGATATCGGTTTCTCTATCAAATTACAGTGGTTTGGTCCCAATTCAATATGCACATACAAACATCTGCATTTTGAAATAACAAAAAAAAAGTGCTGGTACTCTTACTAAATATATCCGATTCACATCCATTCTGACTACTATTTTGTATATGATGCCCCCTCTAATTCTATGCAGCTGAAGCAATGAAATCCCTAAATATACCCAAAGGTGTTCGCCGAGTTCTCTTCAGGACATTGAACACAGACAGGTAACATAGGTTCAAGTACAGAATACTTCTTCACCATATCATTAGTCGATCATTTTATAGGCTGTATTCAACATGTTGTAAGCAAATGATATGTAGGGGGCTCATGTGGAAAGCAGCTGGTGATCTGAGTTATGTTGGATTTACAGAGGATGGTGCACAGTGGTTAGTTGACAACACCGACATCAAGTTGATTGGTAAGTAAACAGGAGCTGTATTAGGATTATACCACAAGAAATCGTGAATTACCTAGGTTCAGTTAATTCAGGACCGTTTTTCATGGTTGATCGATATATGCATTTACTTACCTTATCTGATGTGAACTGAACATGGCAATATTGCCAATTCTGCAGGGGTTGACTATATCTCAGTTGCTTCGTTTGATCACTTGATCTCTGCCCATGTGGCCTTCTTCAAAAATGCGGTAAGATGATGCTGCCCTTTCATGGTAACAGAAATGTGCCCTCGTTGTTTTGTACTAATCTCTGGTCATATCCTGCTTATTCCCCAAGTCTCCAGCAGAAAATTCCTTCTCAAGCATTACTGACTAAATAGCCAACTCTGAGAACATGTTAGTACAGCATTGCATGTTGATGAATCGACCAAAGTCTTGGTTTAACAATTTCCTTGCTAATCAACCTCTTTTAGAGGAAAATGTTTCCTTACGTTATATTACTGATGCTCCTAAAAACAGTACATTTCACATATCGGTGACGAACACAATTAAATTACCTCCTTAGAGATTGCATTATTTGGAACTTATCGGTTGGTTTGCTTACTTTGTTCTGTCAGGATATCATCATAGTCGAAGCCCTCAAACTAGACAACGTCAAAAATGGACTATACATGCTGCACTGCTTACCTCTCAGACTGGTTGGGGCCGAGGGTTCACCAATTAGGTGCATTCTTATCAAGTGATCACTTCGCGTCTGCTCTTGCTGAAGGCCGCAATGTATCGTGCCCGCAGGTGCTACATCCCTGCTGTTGTCTTGGTGCATAGTTCATCTCTGTAAAAATAAAATGCCCCTGTGTCATGTATATAAGTTTGTACTACCAAATCAACAACAAAAAATTAGCATTACTACAAGGGGGTGCAAGACAAACCTATATTGGCTCATGGCAGTAATGGTGTAACTCATGTTGAACTACATGAACTCAGCAGTTTTCAAGTACATTGTGCTCTTAGGTCATTTGTGCAATACTTCAACTCAACTCGACCATGACGAAACCTGCTAGTGCTACTCCCTGTTGTTGAACTCTAGCTTCTTTGTAATGCTGGCATGGTAAACTGCTATATCTGCAAGCATGTTTCCTGTAACTCAAAACAAGTCGCATGCTGGTGATTCTTGTATGTACGTGCACGAGTCTTTGGATGCTTACTGTATAAAAAAGAACAACCTTATCCAACCTCACACCCCTCCCTTCCTTCCTTCCTTCTTCCTTTCTTGTCAGCCGAGCCACGCGCCCACACGCCACGCCCCCGCCTGCTCCTCTCTCGCCCAGGCGGGGCGTCGGTAGCCAGCGCCCGCTCTCCCCCGGGCGCCGGCGCCCCTCCGCCGCATGAGTTCCCCCACCACCACCACCACGCCGTGCCCGCCGCGGCGATCGCCGCTCTCCCTCCCGCCTCTGACGCCGCCGTGGTGATGTGATGTGATGTGAAGAGGCCAACGATGATGGTAGTAACCAAAGGGTGTAGGAGATGCTACAATTGTTGTATAGAGGTGCACAACGGGCACATGGTGATGCTAAGATGGCGACATGCTACCCCATATGGCGCGGGCTAGGCTGATTTTGCTATTTGCTTGTTTTAGTTTTGCTACATACTTGTATCTTTTATTATTTTGCTACAGGCGCATTGGGCTCCTTTCTGAGGGGGGGTGGGTGTTGCTACCGCTGCTGACGATGGCATTTCGGCGACATCCAACTCTCCGGCAAAGTTGATTTTTGCTACACCAACATAAATTATTTGCTACAATTGTTCTTTACATTAGCATAGTTTTTTCAGTATAATCCGGAGAGAGTCTCGAGAGAATCTCGGCAAGAGTCTCGGCGAATAGGTTTTGCTACACTAGTATATTTGTTTTACGCGTCTCTTCAGGGATAGTCATTTTGTCTTTTTCACTAGAAAACAAGAAATTAAAAAGTATAAAAAAAATGTTTTTAGCGGTAAAAAAAAAACGATGAATGTGTCAAAGGAGGACCGGGATCAATCAAATTTTTTTTTAAGGGGGACAGAAGAAGACCATTTACTGTATTGAGTTCTCATTTTCCCTCTAGGTGCATACTGATGATACTGATACAAGTACATGGATACAGACGTGCACATCAATATTAGCCCCTGGGGAAAATGACAACTCATCCTTTGTAATGCTAGCATGTCGACCTGACATATCTTTGCATGCTTACCATCTCATCAGTTATTTTCGTACTCCCTTCGTTCACTAATATAAGATATTTCAGATATTTTAAAAAGTGGAATAGATACATTCTAAAATGAGTGAATCTGCACAATAAAACATGTCCACATGCGTGCATGTTAGAGACAAGCTTAAATGTCTTATATTAGTGAATGGAGGGAGTACATCAGTTTACAAGAGTGAAGTAATTTGATCATGTCTCAGCAGGAGTAAAATTAGATAACATGTCAATTTACATTAGTTTTTTTTGGCATGGAAATCAGGGCTTTATTCATAATCATTAGCACCTGCACTATCAGCTTGGTACCTAATCGTGAGGAAGCTAGGTACAGAGTCCAACCAACACACAGTGGCTATTCTTACAACATTATGAATAACAAAGGAAATAAAATCTGAAGCTAGCCCTTCAATATCTAAAAGAATCGGCGCTACTGCTGAAAGCGAAACAAACCCTCTCAGCTTTGCAAAGAGCACACCCTCCCAAAGTGAAATCGCTTCGGCAATTAAGCGATCAGTGATTCCCTATAGTGGTTTGCACCAAGCTCCAAAGAAGCACGTTGAAGACCGAGCAACTCCTGCTCCCCCCTTTAGGGCTTGTTCGTTTAAACCTCTCACCAAGTGGATTCAAGTGGATTGGAGGGGAATTAAGGGGATTTTGAGGGGAATTAATACCAGCCAATCCCGTCCAAACCTGATGTAACCGAACAAAGCCTTAACATCTCAACGGAAATGCCGGCATCAGTGTTGATTTTAACCCAACCACTGTCAGGAGGTCTCCAGCCAGGCCCTGGTAATACATTAGTTTACATTAAAAAGAACGAATTTCCTCTGTTTCCTCCAACTAGGCAGGAACAATTGATCTCGGCCGTCAAATTCATTCAATCTAACGCTCTGGAACTTGCCAATGATGTTGCAAGTCTTCCCTGTTTTGCACGTACGCCAATCGTCCCAGGTCGTCCGCCCGTCTGGCCATCGGCCACGGGCGCCGCCCCAGTCCTCTTACGCGCACAGGCCTCCGAGCATCGCCAGCTCTTGGATCTCCTCCGCCTGAACCCCCCCGCGTCGGCCATGTTCCTCCTGCACCTCGCTTGATCCCCTCATGTGTGCCGCCTCCACCTAGGGTTCGGGCGCAGCCGCAGCTGCCTCGTCCTTCCCATGGCAGAATCCACCCCCCGCCCGCCCCGAGTTCGCCGCCGCTAGGCCTCCTTCCGAGGCCGCCTCATTCTTTCCGGCCGCAGCATTCATCCTGTCGCCCTGCGCCCACCCCGATCTCCCCGACGCCAGGCCGCTTCACCTATAGCTCGACGGCGCACCTAGGAGCCGCTGATGCGCCAGGAGCTCGACCAATTACGGCAACGCACTACCTTAAGAGGATTAACCCCAACGGCGGCCAGGTATCGATCTGATTCATGTTGTTAATTGCCATTAAGTGAATTGTCAATTGATGATTCACCGTGGTGCCTTTTCAATTTGGTGTTTCTTATTGATTTTGTATCATAACATAAGGGGAGCGCCAAGGAGGGCAGGGTGAAGGGCTCGCTGGTGGACGGCGCGCCGATCTTGGTGGGGCTGGAGAAGATGAAGGACGAGTACTGCCACTCGGCACTGAACTACCAGAGGTGTAGCCGACCTGTCACTTGTTCAGAATTTGTTCTCGTTTTCTCGTGGTTTTGTTATCTGATGATTGGTATACAATTTGTGCTTGTTCAGAATTTTTGCTTCACGATGTGTGGGTGCTCTACTACCTGGAGAGTCCAAACACAACTGTCATATGCCACAGTTATGGTTATGCAGTTCAGGAGATGCTTCTTCAAGTAGGCATGTACGCGTAAGACTATTACTTGTTCCATCTTCTACTTCTCCATGTTCTTTGATATATGCAAAGATGACGGGTGATTCTTCCGAAAAAAAAGGAAGATGCATGATTAGCTGATTATGCATGAACGTGATGTAAAATGTGAAATAAAAGTTCTTTTAAAACATGTGCAGAAACATGTATCTCTTCAGGATTCTACTATGCTGCAGTTCAGCGATCTAATTGGGTGTTTGCCGCCGCCATGGTTGCCGTCGGCCTGGCTGGTAATGCAATTTTTATTTATTATTTGGTAAGAGGTGAAAATTACAAAGCCATCCCCAGGCGGGTCAGTCAAGATCTCGTAGAATTTGTATTTTACTAAAAATTACAATTACAGAACATGCATGTGCCTTTGTGTGAGATATCAGGCATGGAAAGACTAAGTGGGCTATGATGTCAGTATCTGTAAAATTTATATCTGCATATATGTTACCGAGCTTCGGATGTGAATTTGAGTATGTCTTGGAAGTCTAAAACTATAGTCAGGTAAGTCTTGGAATTCTTTTGTGAGGTTAATGTGCAAGCATGATTGCCTTATTTTATTTTGGAGCTGATATATCTGCCTCTACATCTTCAAATGAGAACTCCAATTCTTCATTTGGTCAAAAATATATAGGTTCGCTAGATCTTGGCATACGCATGCATACATAGTCTATCATGGGATAAATGTATCGAATGACCGGAATTGCCTATTAGACTTTTCTATAATCATCAAAATTTGTCCTTATTTCTGTTTAGGGTGTAGAAATATTATCATGGTAATTGTTTTGTCGATCAAAACTTATTACATTTTGGGAGAAGAATTAAAGAGAGGCATGCACCACAGAAGAACGATCATAATTAAAGATAGGTAACCCCACAGAAGTTTGAATATTAGTTCAGTATATGCCTTCGCTAGAGTGCAAGATTAGTTGACGTGTTAAGCTGCTTGTTACACCCATCACTTGGGGATTCCTTATGTGATGTCTATCCTTGTCTTCAGGCAAAAATCTGGCAATGTTTGGCCATGCACTCCTCGAACTTTTCCAACTTCACCCTATATATGTGCTGGCACTCACGAAAATTTCAAGTTTAGTGTTGTTGTGTACATAGCTGCTTGGGTTGGCCCTACCTGAGAAATATTGCCCTCCGCTACTGCTTGTCTTAAAAAATACATATGATCCAAAATAAGGTAATTTTCAGCTGTCCGAGGTTACAAGTGCGCAATCATTATTCCTTGCTTTATTGTTTTTCAGTAAAGTGAATCTCTAAATATGGTATAGCTTATTTGGTATTGCAGTGAGAAGCTTTAGCTGGTTCAACACTTGCAAGCACTCCTTTTCATGTGCCAAGTTGACCGTTCCGCCGTGGTTTCATAAACATTAATTTAGGAAATATGTGATAGTCTTTTGTGCAAGTTGCGCTTATCTGAATTCCATGCAAAATTAATGGGAATCCACTAGCATCTGGAATGATAGCTAGATTCATGATGCTCCAAGTTTTAGACCAATTTGCTGAAAACCCAAAGCAAAGGCGGAAAGAGTACATGAACTTATTTCATCCGATGGCCTATCTTACAACACTCAAGCACTCAGTGACAACTTCCTGTTCATGAAGAAGCCGTGCTGAAAATTCCCCTTGGGAAGGTGCATGAGGATATATTGGCCTAGAGTGCAGAAAAGAATGATATGTATTCTGTTAAATCTGAATGCTGCTTACTAGCATCACAGGACAGAACATATGAGCTTCACAAAATAACCCAGTATAGCGTAAACTATGGAAGTCTAATTTTCCCCATAATTAAATCATTTTGGTAGAGAATTATTAATTACTATATGAGAGTACGTGTAAATCTATCAAAAGAAGATATAGACGTCCAATCCATTTGCTGTGACTGTGAGGACGAAGAAGAGACAATTTATCATGTGCTGATTAAATGTACCTTTGCCAGCTTATTTTGGCTTTCTTTTATAGATCACGAATATATTTGTTTTGCTGGGAGATCACCGAATATTTTTATTGGCATACAAACACAGAAATAACATAAAGATCAAACAGGTCCTAATTTTGTAGCATCTCAAGATCTTAATCTTAAAAGAGGGACTAATCAGAGTATTTGGAAGAGATTGATGTCATAGTGTCATGGGATCCACTCAATCGTCTCTGAGAAGCCCAAGTGAGGTCGACGACAGCAGCTCGAAACGCGCCAAGCGCTGCAGGAGGCCACTGTGAAGACGGAGGCCACTGTGCAGACGGCACACACTGTTCTACACTTGTGAAGACTGCAGATAAAGCTTCTTCATTTCAGTTTGGAATCTTCTGATGATTTGGTGGCTGGTTGATCAAGAGGTGGTGGGGTGCTGATTGATCAGAGAATCCATCCAAGAGAGCGTCGCGCAACTGAAGGGAAAGATGGCAGGCCCCATGAATTTAGAATACAATGACATCATTATCCTGGAATAGATCAATTGGACAGGTCCTCTCCCTGTTTTCACTAAAATGGTGTGTTCTTATTTTAATGAAAGAATGGGTTCTTTTTTCCAATGCTAATGAATGTTGTATTATCATATCCTCGGAGATTTTTATACCGCAATACTCCGGATCATTTTAAACTGAGAAGGTATAGTTCTATTGAGAACTTGCAAAAGAATTCCAAATACATCCACGATAAAGTAGTCATTGATGAGAGTGATCTGCGTGGGCGAACTGATTAATATCCTTCTTTCATTTCCGGAAAACAACGCCATACTTAAGAAAATCCTGATGTAATTTTATGCTTATAAATTGTGCAGATCTACCGTAAGCAAATTCAATCTATTATGGGTTCAATTTACAAAGCAGAATCCACAGCTGTAGGTATTGAACTCTTTTTCAAAGGTTAATGTTTTTGTAAAATTTAAAGGAACGATCTGGAGATAAGAGACCACATACATCCTTTAAACGTTTAATTATATAGTTTGTTCTTGTTCAGTATTTTCGTTGCCGAGGGTGTTGCCGTAGGTTTGATGGATCGACTACGAACTATTCCTACAAGACAAACTCTTGAACTGCAAGCATAGGTAAGTGAAATGACTATGTATAAAACTCTTGTCACTGTGTAATACTAAGTTACTCTCAACTTAGGATGTCCTTTTCAATTTTCAGGTGGCTTTCATGGCCTCTGACTTTAAGACATGTCCTAGAAGAAAAAGTGAACTAAATATCTGAATATGGTACCCGTGTCTCAGTTTCATCATCTGCATCCTTGTAGAATCACTTCTATGCAATAAACGGAATCACAAGGGAGATGCTATTACTAATTAGACAAGCATCTTCTATGGATTATAAACTTTTTGTTAACCTTTGAATACAAGGTTAGTCGCAACCATCGCTGACTTCCCTGTCATTTACTATACTTGCCGATTAGTGTATCATTAACCAGTATTGTATCTCTTTCATCGAAAGCTTGATTCTTGCGTAAGCTATCTTCTAATGCTTCATTTGTTTTGCTTGTATTTTGTGCAACTTTGTGTGTATTTTCTAGCTTGAATGTCAATGTGTCGGTTTTATTACCCTGCACTATCGGATAGCATGTACACTGAGCGGGAAGGTTTACCCAGCAGGACTAAGACCTCGGAGCAGGTGAAAAAAGGGTCAGACAATATGGAGAGGCTGGAATTGGAGGTTCAGAAGATACGGTATGTTTTGCTGAAGCTTGAAGAATGTAATTGAGGAAATATTAAGAATAAGCTTATTTGTCTATTATTCTCCGGACTTTCCTATTAAATGAGTCCATATTCTCATAGGCAGCATGTACTGATGTATTGTTTGAAATTTACAGGACTCTATTAACCGATTTTGAAGTTTATATGTAATACAAAGATAATTAGTTTTACCATGAAGGCAGACACGAACTCTAATGTTGAGACATTCACTAAGAACATTGCGTAACTATGTAAATAACTGTTTGATCAGTGTTATCAATTTTCTTACCCTTCTAGCGTAAAAAAGTAAGCTGTTATCCTCTGTGTAGATAGCCCTGGTGGTGATTCTCTTGCTTGTGTTCTGTAATTTGTACCCCAGGTTTCATTTATCTAGCATAAAGAGTAGTCGAGTTTCAGTTATGTATTGGTTATTCTTACTTTAACTAGGACGTGGAGCCGTGGAGGGAAATTTGACTTCTAGCTGACTCCAAGCCTATGAGAACATTGATATAAGGTTTTAAATTGTCGTTTATGGTCTGTTGTTGCGTGAAGATGGATTTTTTGACTATAGCAGGCTATTAAAGCTATGCCACACTCACCTATTGATATAACATATATTTTTGTATACTGTTACGAATATGAATACAAGTATATTTGATTTTGCATTTGGCTCAATGTACATTATTTGACTGAGCTAGGCATCAAGCGCCTCCACAGATCGTGAGAATAGCAGCAGTGCGGTTCGAGATATGGAGGCTTGGACTGGGCATAGGTGCCTGAGATCTATGCATGGAGACCCGGATCCAACCTTCCCACCTGATCTTCCTTTTTCCGTGACCTTCCCACTGGTAACATACTTCACCTAGCCTCTCCTAACAAGTTGAGGTAGTTTTATGCTTGGATGATTCCCCAGGTCTGTCAGTTTAGGTCTCCTAGAATATGTATTTGCTAGAAAAGAACTTTATTTACTAAAATTACATAACTTGAACTGCTCTGAAATTCTGAATATTAAAATGCATGTGTATTTTCGTGAGATATCGGACATAGGAAAACTAACTGAGTTGTGATGTCAGTATCTACAAAACTTGTATCAGCATAAATGAACTTGCACACGCCAAGTCGATCCTTCCACCGTGATTTATAAACATGAATTTAAATGTTTGTCTTTTCTCCAATATTTTTGTTTCTCGCGTCTTTTGTGCAATCTGTGCTTATCTGAATTCCAAGCAAAGTCGATGTTTCTTATCCTAATCTTATTGTTGTATACATAACTTGCTCTCTATGATGTTCTAATCATAGTACCCATAGTCTTACGTAAATTGCCGCGTTTGTGAATGAAAGTAATGTAACTTGCTCTCTACAATGTTCTAATCATAGTACTCTCACTATATTCATGTCTTAGAAATCTAGCACCTCAAAATGAAATTCTTTATTTAATCACCCTTCAATGAGAGATATTTCTCTTTACAACTTATACTATCAATGGTTTATACTACATATTTGCACACATATCTCAACTTCAGATAGTTTACTCTGATTTTTGTTATATTGCTGGGTATCACATCGTCCATGTCTTGGAAATCTTAGCATATTAAAACGAAATTCTAAGAGGATCCCATCCGTCTAATATCTGCTATTTGGTGAGTGCTTAATTATGCAGATTTTTGTTGGAACAAAACCTATTTTGATATACATGAAGAACAATGATAAGAAGTCTTGACAACATATACACTTACTGGCTGGTATTGGAGCTTTCATCATGGCAGATTCAGAATGTAATTCATTCTGATATTTTATTAAAAAAAAGCCATCGAAATGCAGATGGACCTTGGCCTTTTAAACTTGATTTTTGCTATTCAACTGTTAGTAGATCGCCATGATTTTGTTACGCACTACAAAAGCTGGTGAAAATATTGTCCTAACTCCCCTTGTTTAGTGATTTTAATTTGGCTATCTAATGCATTTGACTTGATCAATACACCAGCTCTACAAGTAGGCCTGGCACCTCATATTACTTATTTTTCAGCAGTTTATCCTATTGATGATGATGGTCTCTTGTTGCTAATACAAGGATCCAAAACAGAGCGTGCAAGAAAGAGTTTTTCTACCTGGAATACCTTTATGTCTATTAGATAATAAAATGTTTCCCTTTTTGATTAAAGAGAATTGTTTCCTATCTATGTTTTTATGATCATAGAGGATGGTAGAATTATTTTTGTTGGAAAGAATATTATATACAAAATGTACTCACATCATAGTTATGTTATGTAGTGTGAAATAAGAATTGTTTGTACGTTATGCTTATGTTCGACAAGAATCAATATAAAAATTATTTTCCTTTTTAATGTATGTACATCTGATTATATATAAAGGAGGTTTTTATTACTTTTGCATCCCGTAGCAACGCACGGGCATTTTACTAGTTAGTTTACAAGAGTAAAGTTAACTGACTTCATTTTGTCTAGATACACGCATTTTAGTACTTGTGTATCAGAAAAAGTGAAGTCAGTTAATTTGGGACTGAGGGAGTAATTGGGTCGTGTAGCAGGAGCAAAAGCACATAACGTGTGATCTGATATATATTCTGATGCATACAATCTCATCATTAACAGCGTACATTACTTTACAAGAGAGTTGCAAAATTTGTATGAGAGAGCATATGGGGTCACTCGGGCAGATCAGTGAATGTTCAGTATACCAAAGCAAACCAGTAATGCTACACAAAAGACTACAATGTGGGGGGTGGGGGGCAAGCCGCTAATCTTGAAAGAATAACCTAATGATCTATTCCCTCTGTTCCATAATACAAGCCTTTTTAGATAGCTACAACAGCTTGCTAAAAAGGCTTATATTGTGAAACGGAGGTAGTAGTAACTAAGAACACTGGTTTTGCGATATCGATGATGGCCCTACGTTTCTATGTTGATACTTCCCCTTGTGTTCAAGGATCCAGCCAGCAGTTGAGCGAAGAACAGAAGCAATACTCGGTATGGATCAGGCCATTGTGTGGCAAACAGCCGAGTGTGTAGCCTCGAGTTAGTACTTGATAACATGGTGCCGCAGCCACAGCTCATACATAACCATGTGGAATGCATCATAAGGAACAGGAGGCGAGTGCCATACAAAGTGTTTCTGGACCTGCAATCCCGACTTAACATGTTAGTATCAGACTGCACTGGAATTTTACGACCACCAGGTTTTTGGTGCACTACGGAAAAACAATTTTCAAATCAATAGGATCCGCTATTCAGGTCTTACAAATGAACTTCAGAGTAAATTTTAGTCTAATGAAAAGACAGGTGACACATTAGAAATCTCGACCAATGAACAAAAGAGGTGCTTTTGTTACTTTGTATCCTGACCTTCTAGATTATATTCTATAGCAATTATATTCAATATACAACAACATTCTTCCGATCGTTAATAACTGCTCTTTCTTGTAAATAAAGGAAGGCGTATGGATAAGGAGGTTTGATAATGAAAAAATCTTCCTCGAGAGATGCATACCTGAACTAGGGATTTGTGCAATGCAACAAACTCTTCCTGCGATTTGGATTTTAAGATACTCTTCAGTTCATATACGTCACGCTCCTTTAGTACAACCGCAAACTTTCTCCAGTCAAGAACATCATTGAAAGGAAGATCATAGTAGTTCGACAAAATAACTGAAGAAACAGAACAGAATGAATTGGAAAATAATAATCTGGGGAGCACTAAATTCTTTTAGTGCCCATAATAGGGAATAATAAAAACGAATAGCCATGGGTGCCATGTGTTTCACATGTCAAAAATACTAACCAGGTACACAACCATAGTGTATTGAATCAGATATACGAGCACTATTAACTTGAGAGCCACCAGGACAGATACAGAACTTAGTACGGTAGAACTGCTTCTGATAAACTAGCTCTCCAATAGCTCTATTGATCCGATTATTGCTGATAGCAAGCTCTGTATCATTCTCCCAGACTCGTGCTAAAATAACTCTTATTTTTGAATTGCGATGGCCAGCCCAAAATCCAAGATTTGTCCTATTTCCGTTGCAAAAGCAACAAATTAAGATATAGATTTAGTAAGAATGCAAACAGATGTTTAGACTGCAGTGGAGACCACTGTATGGTTATGAACAATTCCAAATTCCAATATGCACTAGAACAACACATTGAGCAGTGTAAAATCATGTACACTTCTGAACTTCATGCATGAATAAGGAGACAATTGGGTAAATAAGCGTGTATGTTTCAGGAAATTTCTGACATGAACCAAATATTCAGTTTGCAAGAGGCTACAGTTATTAGAATCATATACTAGAAGGTACCAATCTAGCAATAAAAATACTCGAAGAGTTCGAAACAGTTAAATACAATCAATTTTCTGCTGTGTTCCTATGGAATGAAAATTGGTAGTAGAAGTCTGTTTTCTTAGATCTCATATAGAGGCCCATGTAAGTACATTATATAGCACAATAAATAGGAAGTGTCATCAACCTGTTTTCAATGTCATTCCCTCCTTCAGGTAGAGCAAATGGCTGTAACACTTGAGGCAGAGCAACATCCTTATGAGGTATAAAATCAACGTTATAGCTTGGTGAGCAGACAGCTCGAATAGAGTTCTTCACCATGAATGGAAGTCCTTCGAATGCCCTCACGCCTACGTCATGGCATGTGACAAAGAAGTGGTCCGCTCCTAGTGTGCGGTTCCAGTAAGGGTACTTGTTTATCAAGCCTTCAACATAATCCTTAACTATCATTGTCATATTTTCATATGATGTACCCTGCAATACTAAACAAGATGCATGTAAATAATTGCAAGAACAATTCAATCAAAGGCCAGAATAACACAAAAGGATAACTAATCAGTTCAAGTTGCTTCTCATCACTCAGATGTACACTCAACTGCTGCAAAATGAGAGTATGATTCCGAGCAATACCGAGCATACCAAGGAAATTATGGCACTACAATGTGATGAAAGGAGCAGTAGGGCTAAAGGGAGTGTAGGAGGGGACCTTGCCGCGCATCTTGTGGGGCGAGATGGGAACGAAGAAGAGGTCAGCCCTGTCGGGGTCGTGGGTGCGAAAGCGGCTCTCCCGGATGTTCTGGAAGAAGTAGCCCTCGCTGGCGTACTTGCCCGTGAGCTTCCGCGGCGTCTGGTAGAAGGTCTTGGGGTCGCCGTCCGGGTAGATGTAGACCTTGAAGCTCCGCTCCATCTCCGCGTACCCTGCCGCGAACACCTCGGGGGAGTGGTAAACGGACGGGAGCGACGTCGCCGGCGATGAAGAGGAGGGGGAGGAGGAGGAGGGCCGGAGGCGGCGGGATTCATCGACGGAGAGGGAGGGGGCCGCAGCGGGGCCGAGCGAGCGGAGGAAGAGGAAGAATATAGAGAATATGGCTACTATGGCGAGGATTAGGAGCGCCCGGGGGAGGGGAGACGAGGCGCCGGCGAGGCGACCGGCCATCGCCGGAGGTGAGGAAAGGAGTGGAGCGAAGGAGTGATTCGGGGTGCGGATTGGAAGGGAACAGCGACTCGAGGGTCTTTTCTGTAAAACAAAGAGGCCGTTTAGTTCTTCTGTAAAACATCTCTTTGTGTTCAACCTTGCCATGTTGGCTTCCCAAAAAAAACTTGCCATGTTAGCTAACCAAACTTGGAGATTGATTTCAAACCCTAAATCTTTGTGTACGCAGGTTCTTAGAGCAAAGTACTATCCCGATGAGTACTCCCTCCGTTTTAAAATATAAGATGTTTTAGCCTTGTAAAGCAACCGACTTGTTTTAGTATCTAGATTCACTCAGATTTAGGGTAAATCCACACATTAAAATAAGTCTAGATATATTTTCTTCACAAATCTAAAATATTTTATATTTTAAAACAGAGAGAGTACTACTAAAGACGGGATCAAATAAGGGATCTTCGTTTGCGGACTTAAGTACTTTAATAAACGAGGTTGTATATGGAGGGTTGGCACAGGTCACAGAATCAACATTTGGCAAGATACATGGATTCCAGCGAGCCATGATCGCATGGTCCAAACTGAGCCGTATGGGGTTCCATCCCCTGTTTCGGGAAAAAAAATGATCGCATGGTGCAAACTTTGAGGGGAAATATTCTTCTGACAATTGTGGATTTAGCTGATAAACCCAGCTAAGTCGAAATGGGATGAAAATCTGATTAGAGAGATTTTTAACGCCCTTGATGTGGAGAGAATACTCTGGATCCCGCTGAGTGAAAACTTGCAGGAGGACTTTGTGGCCTGGTATAGGACCAAAACTTTTTCCTTTAGAGTTAGATCTGCTTACTATGTTGAATGGAATCATATCAATGGCAAAAGACTAAACCCGGTTTGGGTCATCTTATGGAAGCTAAAGATCCCTAGCAAAACTAAAATCTTTACTTGGAAGACATTGCATGGTACTTTACCGGGCATCACGATCCTTGTTGATAGACATGTCCTAGTATCTCCTGATAAAATGTTTGTTCCCTGGGACTTGAAGATGTCCGGAATTTAATGTTAACGTGCAGCAGAGCAAAAGAGGTTTGGCAAGCTTTGGGATTATTGCCTATGATTAACTTAGTTGTAGCCATTGACAGGTCGGGCTCGTGATTCTGGAAGAAATTCTTAGAAAGTTCAAGAACCGAAACTATAAATAATACTCCCTTATTCCAGAAATAAATTACTCCCTACGTCCAGGAATAACTGACTTGGGTTTGGGTAGATTCGAATGTATTTAGACGCATTTTAGTGTATACATATATTCAAATTTAGACAAATCCAAGTTAGTTATTTCTGGACGAAGAGAGTAGTTATTTTTAGACGGTGGGAGTATGAACTATGAAGGAGTTAGTCGTGGTTGGAGCATAGTGAATTTGGTGGCAAAGAAGATAATTTGTTAAAGGTGAAACTGTTGCTCGGGACGGACAAGGTTTTATATTCCGAGTTTGACCCTGGATTTCTGTGGAGCTCAATCTCATGTTGTTCTTAAGGAAGTGAGTTGGTGTAGGCCGCCATCAAATACCTATAAAGCTGAATATCGATGCTTGTTTCTTCCCAAATGGTGGGGAGCTACGGGTGTTGTTATTCATAATGATAGAGGAGAGGCGATTGCAGGTTTAGGTTATAGTATGAGTAACATCAGTGACGCAACTACGACCGAAGCTTCCATGGTTTGAATCTGATAGAACGTATTGGGTGCTAGGGTGGCCTTTTTTTTACAACGACCATATATTAACATCGTGGAGATACTGATTACACTCAATATCTACAATAACGCATTGTCCTAGCGGTTTTACAGATGCACATAATTTTTTAAAAAAGTAAATTCTAGTTTTTACCCTCTAGTTTCAAAATTTTGATACTAATTACCCCATTTAGCAAATATTCATCCTAATTACCCCATTTACCAAAAATTATGCCAATTTTTACCCCATGTAAAATTCTGTGAGTGTTTTAGCAGGGGTGTCTAGTACAGGTTGCATGCCATTGTCTTTCTTTTTTCTATTTCTTATTTTTCATGAGGAGTGGTCTGATCATGATCATATTGTTTTTCGGATGCACCCGTTTTGTCTGTTTCTCAAACCGTGTCTTCCCTTGACAAAAAAATGTGTCTTTCTTAAGCCAAATAAAATCCTAGTAATACGTCAAACTAACTGAATACAACCCCTAATCGGTTGATCTTCTGCTGGGCAAAAGCCTATTACTCTCAAAAGCCTTTATGGTTACAGCACTACTGTTGCACTAGGCGTCCAGGTCCACTTCATCTAGTTTTTCATGTAGCAGAGATTGGAGAAACACAACAGCCTGATGGGAGATTGGAAAAAAAAACTACCAGGAGAAACAGCCATAATTAAACTAGTTTACGTGCACGACACCTGTATTTATAACATGCATCCGCCTGTCAAAGCACTCACAAAAATTTAAAAGGGGTAAAATTTGAGACAACTTTTACTAAATGGGGTAATTAGAATGAATATTACTAAATGGGGTAATACTAGGGGATAAAAACTAGAATTTACTCTTTAAAAAAAATTTAAAAAAAGTTCCACTACTATAGCAAGCAATTCCTTATAGCAGTGACACTAACACCACCAAAACTACACCCGTAGTCCAGCCGCTCCAACAATGACGCCTTCAAGAAGGATTTAGTGCACAAGCGCCGTTGTCGACTGATCAAAGATTATAGGTTTTCACCCTGGAGAAATTCCTAGCTCACAAAACAATGTCTTTAACAAGACCATTGCTAGACACAACCAATTAAGATCAAACCTTGGATTTTCATCCTGCAAGATAAGACTATGAACTTCTCATATATTGTCGCTCCCACTAACAGTCGCTGTTGTGAGTCACAACACTAAGCTAGTTCCTCATCGTCACAAAGACTCAGACCACCATTGCTAGCCCTCATGTACCTGCTTTCATGACACTCTCCGCATCTGACTTCATCCTGGATCATCAAAGACATGACACATAATGGTAACAGATACTAGAGCTTCGTAACGCTCCCTCTAAAACCAAATTGTCAGAAAAAACATGGGTGTGCACGAGCGAATTTCTTCCGATCCAGCAATCTCTAGGCATGATGTGTCCATGTAAGTTTGTCGGCGGAGCCTTCCAAAACACGCCGCTCCATGTCAGATCAGCAAGGACAGGCAGACAACAGATCTTTGTCTTGGCGAGGGAAGCTTGACAAGGTGTTATCACCGTATTTTGGCCAAAGACGGATATGGGCCGTGATCAAGATGGGCTTGAAAGATACATATATTCAACGTGTTGTTGGATCGGCCTAGTGCGTGGGTTTGGGCTAAATTGCCCGTGTACCTTGTATCATAGTGGGTTTCGTGTTTGTTTAGGTTCCGTTTATGTTTAGGTAAAGATAGAGTTGTAGAGTTATTCCAAAAAGTAGAGAGTCTCCGGACTATAAATATGTACCTAGGGTTATTGAAAGAGGAGGACAACCACGTTCACAACAAACACAATCTCGGCGCATCGCCACCCCTTGTTTCTAGGGTTTCTTCGGGTAAGTGCCATGCCTAGATCGCATTCACGATCTAGGCAAGATTCTACTTATCACAGTTTTACTCGTCAAGCGTTGTTGATGGCGAGTAATACCATTATCATAGATTGTTTGAGGCCAAGATCGGTGTTTTTCATTACTATTGTCGGGTTATGCTACCTCTAGCTATCTCGCTACCCTTGCACCTTTTCCCAAAGTGCAAGGGTAGCACCTTGCTTGATCTTTATTTAGTCGATTCGATCTGTTATAGTTGTGCCTTGTTCGTCAAGGTTTAGTTTAATATCTACGTAATCAGGCCTTACAAACGGGTTGAACGATCCAGTAATGCATAAGGACGTGGCTTATTCGTTCTAGAGAAGATGTTCCGGTAATTGGCTTTACGTTGGTTATTAGGCCTCCTCTAGGGTTAATATTCTTCATCTTTGTACGCAGCTCACGCGTAGGACGCCCATACGTGGTGAAAACATTAGACTATCGTAGATCGATTTAACTTGTAGTGATCAAGCAAAACCCCATGTTATCATGAATCTAACGCAGAACCATGGGGGCAATCGGCTTTAGGAGCCGATTTACAGGGAAAACTGGGAGCCGATTACGGCTTGAATTTTACGTATACTTGTTTACCATGCAGGAAATCAATCGAGCAATCCTTCACCTTCCGACCAGGTATAGGTCAGGTGGCATCTCGAACCAAGCCGTGACGTGCCGGAGCTTTTGCGGCCGTCGCCCGAGGGACTAGGCCCACCAGCGGAGCCTCCCGGCTCTCCGTGTTGCTCGTCGCTGCCGCAAGTGGGTTTTGGGCAACACATTCTCGCACGCCGGTGGGACGTTCAACAACGTCTACATCGACATCCGACGCTGCAATGGAGAATGCATCACCACTTACGACGATCTACGACGAGCACAAGGCCACGACGAGATCAAGGCTCTCTTCGAGGAAGACCTCATCGGCTCTTTTGAGAGGACCCGTAAGCATGGCATCGTGGAAGGGTTCTCCCGAGGGCTCTCAATGAGGTGGATCTGTCTCTTCCTTGAGGAGCGCACTTGAGCTCACGACAGGAAGTCAACTACATGGTGGCTCATTCTCGCACCGCCATTCCGAGAGCACGTGAACGCTTTTGAGCGGGTCGCAGACGTAGTCCAGAGATCATGAAGCATCAGTACTCTCGTCGGGACCTACTTTAGGGACTCACCAGGAGAAAGACCGCCCACTGTGCCACAGCCCCGTTCGCACTTCAGCCGTAACCGCCAGAGCAGCGGCCACGCTGCCTACAAGGCTGGAGGCGACCCAGGCGATTGCCAATTCCTGTTTGAGCCACCTAAGGAGATCCCACACGGATATATATGCGCCTACGTGCCGGACTGCAATAGCCTTACACGCACTAAACAGATTGCAACCGCAGGGGTTTCTGTGGCAGGAGCTCTTAAAGGGATCTTCGAGGCGAGCGGCGATGGCTGGGATGGACGCGACAAACAGGCGTGGCTAGCCAAGTATGCCATCGAACAAGTCATGAGAGTCTAGCCCTACAGCTCAAACAGTGGAGCAAATCGGTACCATCCCGAGGACCGCTTTCGACCGTCAAGAGAAGGACAATCGGCTATTGAAGCCGACATTCAACGAAGTTTGATCTAATTCGCCCCCCAAGTATAAGCTCCCGAGTTCTCAAGGTTCATTGGTCAAGGGTCGAGCTCGATCGAGCACATAAGCCGATACCGCACAACTAGGCATGATTTGACATCGGATCGGATCGCGTAAGATTTTTTGCGCAATCTCCGACAGACCAGCCTTTGGGTGGTACACCTCACTACCACGATTCAATTCATACCGAAGCAACTGGATGAGCGGTTCCACATCCAGTACCATTCGGAGGCTATCGAGGTGGCATTGTAGACTGGGCGCGGCGAAGCGAGAGAAATCAGAGCCGAGTACATCCAGCCAGATCGTCAAGAACCGATGTTACTCGCTCGTTTAATCGAGAAGGAAGCAATGATGGCGGTGTTGGGTCTCAGACCCATCAAGGATCGCTTTCGGTGTAGAGTACAACTCATTGGCGACATGGCCCTAAACCGACGATGTATGAACAACGCCACCGAGTTGTACCAAGACAAATTCAAGCGTCCGATAGGCCTGGTCGATGCGTAAGAAGAAGATCCTACAGGACCGGGAGGTGGCCGTGGTGAATGGGCTCGGGGCGAGATCTGTGGCTGCAAATGGGTGAAACAGAAGGGCTGCGAAGGGTTCGACTGATGTGAGCAAAGCTGAACAGATATTCGATCTGTCAAGGAGAAGCGGTGAGGTTACCCAAGGCCACAAAATCCCTACGGCTTAGAAATGAACGGAGACCATACCGCAAGTGGCATCATTCGTTCACTCACACCACCAACGAGTGCAAAGAGCTTCGCCAAATCCAAATGGCGATAGAACAAGGCCGTCGATCCTGGGCGCCATGAAAGTGGACACAAACCCATTTCCGGCGTCAACATGGTAGAACTCGAAGCGCGCGAGGCGTAAGCTGGATTTCTCAGGCGTTAATATGGCAGGTCTGGGTACCACCATGACACGCATAAGGAGGACGGTGGTCGCCTCGGGTAAGGAAAGAAAGGAGGCTAGTCCATGCGACCGCCACAATGACAAAGCAGATTAACAGAGGAACAAGTGAGGAGAGTGCGATATCGAAGCCACATTCCACGATCTCCTTAACAAGTATGAACGCCAAGATGACCAACGTTTGGCTGGCTGTAGACGACGAAGATATGAGCACCTTGCTAGGGACCGTCGAAGAGAAGGAAGGCGCAGACAGCATTGGGATTGTCCTTTCTTCAAGTATTCTTTGTCTGGGCGGGGATGAGCCGATTGCCTACAATCGACAAGCGCCGGAATGCGGTCAAGAAAAGGAATACACGAGGCCGTCGGTATTCAAACGTCTAGGGCCTCTTCCGCCTGTGGCGCGCAAGGAGTCGGCCGAGAAGACCTCGAGGAGCCAAAAGATGACAAGGCCGAAGACAGGTATCACCGCAAGGTGGTGCCTGACGGACTCGTGCACACCTGCGTGAGAGTGCACAGGTAACTTGAGGAAGTCAAGCGCAGATTCCGGCGCTAAAGAAAGCACGGCCTGATCCGGCCAAAGTGAGGCAAACTTTGGAAACGGAAGACCGCCCGACCAGAAAGAGTGGCGCCAACTGTAAAAGCCGATGCAAAGACATCGGCCGCACAAACATGGTGTTCAGACTCCGTACTCGCGCCAAGAACCGATGAGCTACCCGTGTACGTGAGTTTGGCCCACGGCGATTATCTTTGAGAAGCCACGTGAGAAGGGTTACAAACATCCGAAAGCCCTGCACTGAGGTTACATCAATGGGCAACCCGTCGGCAAGATGTTGGTGGACACCGAGCGATCAATATCATGCCATACTCCATGCTACGACGCTTTGGGACACTCCACGCAGACCGATCAAAACCAACGCCACGTGAGCGACTTCAACGCCGGTCTTGGAACGCAAGGCGCGAACGTGGACTTGACAAAGGCAGGAAAACCGTCCACGTCATTCTTCGTCGTGAAAGAGCACTTACACCGTCTTGCTAGGAAGGGATTGATTCACGCTAATTGCGCATCCGTCCCACAATGCACCATGCACGATCCAAAGGGATGGAGACGACGTGGAGGTCATCCACGCAGACGATTCCATCGAGATCTCCATAGCTGGCATGAACGTGGGAAGCGAAGACCAAGAGCCGATCTCGAATCAATCTAGACGGTGCGAGCGATTGAAGCTACAAAAACGGGTGAGGCTGGTCTTATCCATCGCCTTACAGAGTAGAAAGCCCACGATCATCAGGTATGCGGCGATCCTCGCGATCGCCACAAAAATAAAAAGCAGCGATCATACGACAATCGCTCATGTAGTCGTAGCAGAGATGCTCGCCATCAGAAAATAATAAGGTGTAAACCATCCTTGACCGATGCAAGAAGGGGCCGATTCAAGCAATCGCCCAAATTATTTTTGTTGTCCTCACCTACCGCTTGCCCTGTTTAGCGTCGATTTGACAGTGACGGAAAGCTAGGGTATGGGTTTACATCCGCCGATGAGCTAGAAGAGATCGACATTGGTCCCGGGATAAGCCACGACCAACATTTATCGCCAGAAGTTAGAGTCGAGTCTGCGAGGCCGATGATAGCCTGTTGAAACAATATCCATTGCCGGGATTACACGGAGATGCTCGGGTTGACAGAGCATCATCGAGCATCGCCTCCGCTCAAAAAGGATTTCGCCGTGAGCACGACAAATGAAGGCGAAATTGGAAGAAGTCAAGAAAGAGGTCGAGAAAATGTTGACGGCCAAGTTGATCACCATGCGTATGATGAGTGGATTTCTAGTATCGCACTGTAGAGAAGAAGGTGGCCAATGGCGTGTTGCTATAGATTTTCGAGATCTCAACAGAGCTACCCCAAAGGATGAGTATCCGATGCGGGATGTAAACATTAATCAATGCTGGTCATAAAATTTTGAGCTTCATGGACGGCAATGCCGTACAACCAGATCTTCATGGCTCCGAAGACATACACAAGACTGCATTGAGTCCCGTGGTCCGTGGGGTTGTTTGAATATGTAGTCATGACGTTTGGACCGAAAAATGCCGCGCCACGCACCAAAGGGCCATGAATTATATTTTTCATGATCTGATCGGCAAACCGTTGAAATCTACATCGATGACGTGGTGGTCAAGTGCGCTTGTATACGGACACTTGGACGATCTGCAACGCCGTCTGGACCGAACAAGAAAATTCGCCTACGGATGAATCCAAAGAAGTGTGCTTCGGGGTGACGACCGCCGTTCTTGGGTTTTTGGTCCATGAACGCGAATTGAGATCGGCCTGAAAAGTCGGGAGGCAAACGGACAATGAAGCCACCCACCACGAAGAAAGAATGCGGTCCTTATCGGCAAGATCAACTTCGCCGATTCATCTCCAATCTGGGAAGGATTGAGCCGTTCATGGGACTAGTAAAAATCAAATGACGAGGAATTCCCGGGGCGTAACAACAACGAGCCTTTGACGAGATCAAAGAATATCGACAAAGCCGCCAAGATAATTCCACCTCACCGACAGGCTCTACATTTACTTGTCGAGTCGACACGCCCATCGCCTCGAGTGGTGCAAGTTTATGATGGGTTGGAGCGAGTCATCTTTACATAAGCGGAGGATAGAGACAAGGTACCCGATATCGATAAGTTGTGCCTCTGCCTGTTTTTCACCTGCACCAAGTTGCGCCACATTTTGCTATCAGCAGAGATCATCATCATATGCAAATCAGACGTCATAAAGCACATGTTGTTGGCTCCTATGTTAAAAGGCCGACTGGGCAAATGGATGTTTGCATTATCGAGTTTGACATCCGTATCAACCCGCAGCGTTAAGGATGCGCCGCCGATCTTATCGCCGAAAGGATCAACACTAACATAGCCTTGTCCATAAGAGCATGGGCTATGTTTTTCGACGGATCAGTTTGTGACGATGGCTGCGCATCGGCATTTTACTCGTGTCGCCTGGGGCAACATTTTCCTTCTCCATCGAGTTCTACCTCTCGCACCAACAATGTAGCCGAGTACGAGGCGATATGCAAGGGATGGAGTTACTCCTCGAGCCGGAGCGAAGGAAATTTTGGAGACTCCAAGTTGGTGCTTTCCCAGCTCACGGAGGACTACAAGTGCGAGAGCGAGTCCCTCTTCCCATTATGGCTGCACCGCCGATGATGACGCAATTCCCAGACGTAAACTTCACTTGGATCCCACGTCGCAGAATACCGAGGCGAACGATCTTGCGCAGATGGCTTCGGGATACAAGGACGTGGTAGGAGCCGACGTCGTGTATGCCTCGAAGGACGATCGGAGAGCCGATATCTTCAATTACTTGAAAGATTCTTGGGGGGCACCTAAACGGATAAGGTACAAAGCCATGAAGTACGTGCTTATTGGGGATGACATGTTTTACAGGACCTGAAGGGCTATTGCTCAAATGTTCGGCACCGAGGCCAATCAGCTCCTACATGAAGTACAAGGCGCCTGGAACTCACCAATCGGCTCATAAGATGAAATGGTTGATCAAAGCGATCGAGGTTTTATTGGCCCACCATGCTTGAGGACTGTTTCAACTACTACAAAGGGTGTCAAGCATGTCGAAATTTGGAAAATCCAGATGGTACCAGCACAAGAATGAACCCCATCATCAAGCCTTGGCCATTCCGAGGGGGCATGGACATGATCGGCAAAATCAATCCTCCATCAAGCAAAGGCCACATGTGGATTACGGCTATCACGACTACTTCACAAAATGGGTGGAGGCTGTCCCAATGAAGTCGAGAACTCAAGGATGTTATCAATTTTGTGAAAGAACATGTCATCCATAGATTCGGATTCCCAAACTATCACGACCGATGGAGGTTCGTCTTTATTTCTCAGGAGTTTAGAAAATTCTGAGGACACGGGATCAAGTCGATTAGATCATCTCCATACTATGCTCAAGCAAATGGGCAAGCGTCCAACGAGCCTCATCAAGCTGATCAAGAGAAAAGTCGATGAGCACCCAAGGCGTTGTACGAGGTTTTGTCGGAGGCGTTATGGGCTTATCGCATGTCATGCCATGGAGCAATAAAACCTCACCCTACCATCTAGTATATGGACAAGAAGCCGCCTTACCTTGGGAAATTACGGCTGATCGAGACACGCCACTTTTCGTGACGATCTAACAATCAAGAGTACGCAACCACGATGAGTGACAAGTGGAGGATGTAACCGAGCTCAGCTATGGTCACCGAGAAAATCAAAGAGAACAAGGCCAAGGTAGCTCGTGCATACAACAAGAAAGTAAAGCCAAAGGAGTTCCACGTTGGTGATCCGGTATGAGAAGTCAGGTGCTTTGGGGACTAAGGATGCAACATATGGTAAATGGTCTCCAAATTGGCACGGTCCGCAGGGTCGACCAAGTTTTAAGAGGAAACGCATACATGCTCGAAAGCTTGGATGGAGTAAAATTCGATGGCGATCAACGGACAACATCTCAAGAAATATTTCCCAAGCATGTGGGATGTTGGACAGTAAAACTTGAGGGGCCGATACATGAAATCGGCTAGGTGAAGGCACGTGAAACGATGGACAGTAAAAATATGGGGGCCGATGCTAGAAATCGGCCGACCGAATAAAAAAACAAAATATATAGCCGATGCACGGTCATCGACTCTAGAGGTTCACACGTGTTGAAGAAATGCTTCGAGTGCGCGGAGGGCGCCAGCATGGACACGATCCACCTCGGCAATCTCAGCTTTGTCATCTTCATCTTTACTTGTCACTGGTCGTTTGTGCAGGGCACGTTTTTTGATGGGCAATTGGAGATGTGGGTCGCCTGTTTTGAGAAAGGTCGCAGGTCATCGTTTGAAATCAAGAAGTGGCCGTTTTAATATGCCTAAAGATGCGACCAAAGTTTGACCCTGTCAACGTTTTTTTTTTGGAGAAGCCGATGGATAGTCATCGGCTCTTTGCGATTTGACTTGTCTCACTGTATGCGTGCAGTATGTTGAGAGCCGATGCAGTATCATCGACTTCTAGGATATCGACCTATTATGGCTATCGGCAAGATCAGGGGCGGACAAGGCAATCTTTGGGAAATAGATCTTCATTCATTTAAAAGATGGTTGCTTACAAAGGACGACTGATTACAAAAGGGAGCCTACCATTGCTGCCATCGGTTCCTAATCTAAAGGCGAGATCGCCGCATTGCCGCCGCCGTCCTCTTCGCTGCCTTCGCCGCCGCATCCTCGCCCTTTGAAGAAACCAGCGGGACCTCTTCCTCCTCGTCATCTTCATGTCTTCATCGGACCCGGCGAAGCGCTTCGTCGGGATACTCGTGAGGAGGTGTCCTCCTCCGATTCTTCTTCTCGTCGGAGGACTCGACGCCGTCCACGACCGTGCATCGTTGCTCGCCTCCGCCTCCCGTCAACGAGGAATCAGGCTCTTCACCGTCCGTGGGACGCGCCCTCCCGACTGACGGTAAATCAGCCCTTTCGCCCCACCATCGTGGGGCGAAAATCAGACGCCGCCGGGCGGTGCTCTGGCGTCGGCTCTCGCTAATCGAGTTGGAGGCGTGGGAAGACGCGGAGGAAGCAGAGGAGGCCATGGCAAGAAAGAGGGTTTTTTGAAGGAAGAGGGTTTTCCGCAACCGGAGGAAGATGGGGATTGTGAACTGTTGAGGCGAATTTAAATAAGGGAATAGTGGAGACGGTTCAATGCCATAGCGGTTCCCAGTTACCGCCAAAATCGTCAAATCATGCAATCGCGAGGAGTTGAGAAGACAGGCATCATGATGAAGGGGTAGCGTGATTGTTGCTCGCCACGATTCTGCCGACGCCACTCGATAAAAAAAAGGAGGAGAAGAAGAAAAAACACACAGAGTGGTTTTGGAATTATCATTGCCAAAACCAGGGGGGCATGTGTTATCACCGTATTTTGGCCAAAGACGGATATGGGCCGTGATCAAGATGGGCTTGAAAGATACATATATTCAACGTGTTGTTGGATCGGCCTAGTGCGTGGGTTTGGGCTAAATTGCCCGTGTACCTTGTATCATAGTGGGTTTCGTGTTTGTTTAGGTTCCGTTTATGTTTAGGTAAAGATAGAGTTGTAGAGTTATTCCAAAAAATAGAGTCTCCGGACTATAAATATGTACCTAGGGTTATTGAAAGAGGAGGACAACCACGTTCACAACAAACACAATCTCAAGATCGCCACCCCTTGTTTCTAGGGTTTCTTTCGTAGTAAGTGGCCTAGATCGCATCTTGCGATCTGAAGATTACTATCGTTACCGGTTTTACTCGTCAAGCGTTGTTGATGGCGAGTAATACCATTATCATAGATTGTTTGAGGCTAGCATCGGTGCTTTTCATTACTATTGTCAAGTTATGCTACCTCTAGCTATCTCGCTACCCTTGCACCTTTCCCAAAGTGCAAGGGTAGCACCTGCTTGATCTTTATTTAGTCGATTCGATCTGTTATAGTTGTGCCTTGTTCGTCAAGGTTTAGTTTAATATCTACGTAATCAGGCCTTACAAACGGGTTGAACGATCCGAATGCATAAGGACGTGGCTTATTCGTTCTAGAGAAGATGTTCTAATTGCTTTTACGTTGGTTATTAGGCCTCTAGGGTTAATATTCTTCATCTTTTATGCCGACCGTGCTCAATCACGCGTAGGACGTTCGATTACGTGGTGAAAACATTAGACTATCGTAGATCGATTTAACTTGTAGTGATCAAGCAAAACCCCATGTTATCATGAATCTAACGCAGAACCATGGGGCAATCGCTTTAGGAGCCGATTTGTGGAAACCCGGAGCCGATTACGGCTTGAATTTTACGATACTTGTTTACCATGCAGAAATCAATCGAGCAATCCTTCACCTTCCCGACTGTATAGGTCGTGGCACTCGAACCAAGCGGACGTGTCGGAGCTTTTGCCGTCGCCGAGGGACTAGGGCCCACGCGATCTGGAGCCTCCGCCTCCTTGTTGCTCGTCATGCCGGTGGGTTTTGGGCAACACATGAGGCGAGCCTGCCACCGCCAGGGTGTGTGGCCGCCGAAGAGGTTAGGTTGAAGTAGGGTGGTTAGGTTCAGAGCTCGCACGGATAAATTGGGAGGGACTCCTTAAAAAGGGATAATTTCACCTTCCTGACCTCTGCCCCAACTAGGGATGTACACAACCATTAAACATGAGTATCGGGATTTTTATTGGCTAAGGACCAAGTCTGGTCCTCAAGATAAATTGCATGAGTATCAGGATAGCCTGGTCCTCAAGTATAAATAGAAACCTAAATTCGCATCCGTGAAGATTTAAATCCAGGTGTTGGGTTTGTATCTCCATTCCCCTAACTAGTTGAGCTAGGCTCGTTCTTCTTAGGCTCTCTTGATCCCGCCCAAGCGTTAATGGAGTTATTGAAATTTGGAGTCCATACAAAGCCATTCTCACAGGTTGCTTCCAAGTTTCTAACAAAATTGGCCCTATATCCATCCAGCATTGTTTCCTGGAAGCTAATATGGTGGCGCATTGTTTTTCTCGATTTTTCTATGATTCAAAACTCTTCTGTGTTTTGGGACTGTGATCCCCCTAACTTTATTACTTTTTCTGTAACAAACGATGTACCGGAAGGTTTTCCCTCAGAAAAATACATTATGATCTCTTTGATTTTGAAAGATTTTCACTTAAATTTTGGTGGATCGTAATCCTTACCAAATTTGCTCATACAAATTTTGTTTACGAATCTCTTTGTACTGCATTTTAAACGAAACTTTCTAACCACTTTAGCGTGTGGTATTCGAGCATACATGACGTTTCGGTCATGCGTTTTTTTCTATTCCCATATTTCGAATCAAACCTAGGAGTGTAGATTATGAAGTTCAAGTAGGAATCTGTGTTTCTCAAAAAAAAAACAAGAGAGACCGAATAGTCGTATTAGATCCTGAGATTGGGGTACCCTCTCGCGTGCCCCTTGCGTTGCTCCCCAGGGCGACGCCAGGGGCGACCCGGGCGTCGCCACCAGAGCCCCCCGCCGCCTTCCTCTCTCGCCATCGCTGCCGCTAGCCCTCGTTGCGGTGGCGGCGGGCCCAGTCTCTGAAGGAGGTTTAGGGTGGTGGTTGCGGAGGTACCTGCCGGTTCTGCTAGGGAAGGATGGTCAGCGCACTGACGTGCATCGGTCAGGGCGGCATCCCTGGTCGGGGTGGTGGCGGAGATCCTCTCTCGGCGGCTCCATGGCCGGCAGCGGAGGTGGGACTGGACCTGGTGGCCATGGACGAAACCCTAGATTAAATCTGGGTGTCTCCCGTGTCGTCCTCTAATTCCTCTTTGATGCATGGTTTGGCTAGATCCGGTGGAGGGTCGATCCTGCTCTGCCGCTTCCTTTTTCGATGATGGCCTAGCCCACGGGCTGCTGCTAGGGGTCGGAGCGGCAGATCTTGAAGGGTTTCGCGGCATAGTAAATCAAAATTTTCTACGGAGCGAACAGAGGGAAAGCCAAGTTCTAATCTAGGAGATGCAAACAACGAGAGTGATTGGATTAGATCTTCATACCCTTGAAGATTCGACAATGAACGCTCGTTAACGTGGGTGATGTAGTCATTTCGCTTCTCCTTCTCGCGATCCGATCCGATCTAGCACCACAAGTGGCGGTGCCTCCGTGAGATGCACACGCAAAGACCTCGACGTCTCCTCCTTCCTCGGACCAGCAAGTATGGTGGAGAGATAGATTGGATCTACAACACGACGTGGTGCATATGGTGGAGAATTTCTCAGCAGGCTTCGCCACAAACAATCGGAGGGAGAGGAAAGCTAGCAAGGCGGCTAGGGTTTGGAGGAGAGGTGTAGGGGTTGGTGCGCCCACCCTCTTTATATAGAGGGGGCGCAGCCCAGCCCCTCCCAAGCCCAAAGGATAAGGAGTGGGGGCATGGACTCTCCTCTTCTAGAAACCCTATCTCTAGTTTAAACGATTTAAACTCTCTAGGATCGGCTGGGCCCTATGGGGCCTTGTGCCCCGGCCCAATGCGCCAGACACCCTCATAGGCCCATGCCCCTCCTGAAGGTGGGGCCACGTTGGTCCCTTCCGAAGGTTCTAGAAGCTTCAGACAATACCGATTAACCCGAACAATTCGAACTCCAAAATTGCCGCCTTATATGAATCTTATTCTCCGGACCATTCCGAACCTCGTGATATCCCGGATCCCATCCGAGACTCAACAAAAATTCATAAACCAATTATCCAATCTATCCTAGCGCCAAGACACGTTAAGTGTGTGACCTCGGGTTCGAGAATATGCGACATGATCTTCTATCAATAATCAACAATGGGTCCGCACCCATATTGACCCACACATTCATCGATGATCATATCGGATGAACCACGATGCCAGGATTCAATCAATCCCATATATATATTCCCTTCGTCTCGCGATATTTTACTTGCGAGATTCGATCGTGCATGCCATACCTAGTTCAATCCCGTTCAAAGCAAGTACTTTACTCGTTGTAATCCGATATCACTTTGTGATTAACTCCTTAATCACATGCTTGCAAGCGTGTTGATATCAACCGAGTGGGCCCTAAGTATATCTCTCCGACTTGGAGGGACAAATCCCATCTTGATACATACAACCCAAGATACTTTCCGATCACCTGAGAGACACCTTTATGATCACCCTCTCATAGGATGACGTTTGATGACCTCAAAGCTTTCTTCCGATACCAGGGAGTTGTATTATCTCATGGTCTAAGGAATACAATATTTGACATAGGAAAAGCTTCGCAAAGACGAACACGATGACACGATCTAATTGCTTTGCTTAGTTTGGGTCTGTCCATCATATCATTCTCCAATGAAATGATCTCATTATCAATTGACAACTCATGTCTATGGTTAGGAAACCTTAACCATCATTGATCAATGAGCTAGTCCGTAGAGGCGCATTGTGTGGACACGGTGTTGTTCACAAACCACACAAGTATTAATGTTTCCGCTTAATACAATTCTAGCATGGAATATAAACTTTATCATGAACATGAATTATAATAATAACTTCTTTATTATTGCCTCTAGGGCATAATTCTAACAGTCTCCCACTTGCACTAGAGTCAATAATCTAGTTTACATCTGGTAACAATCTCACACCCATGGCACTGAGGTGTTGATCATGTTTTACACGTGGAAGAGGTTTAGTCAATGGATCTGCGACATTCAGATCTGTATGTACTTTGCTAATCTTCAGATCTCCATCTGCAATATAATCTCGGATTATATGAAACTTGCGGTTGATATGCTTGGTCTTTGGATGATATCTTGGTTCCTTAGCTAGTGCTATGGCGCCAGTGTTGTCACACAATATCTCTAGTGGGTCCAATGCACTTGGAACCACACCAAGCTCAGTGATGAAGTTTCTGATCCAAACTCCTTCACTTGACGCTTCTGCAGCAGCCATGTATTCCGCTTCTACTGTATATCCCGCGATCACGCTTTGCTTGCAGCTTCTCCAACTCACAGCTCCTCCATTCAAAATATAAACGTATCATGTCTGAGATTTGGAATCATCCTTGTCGGTGTCAAAACTAGCGTCGACGTAACCTTTTACGACAAGCTGTTCATCACCCCCATAGACTAAGAACATTTCTTTAGTCCTATTTAGGTACTTTAGGATGTTCTTCACGGTTGTCCAAAGGTTCCACTCGGATCACTTTGATATCTCGTCGTCAAACTAAGAGCATTGGACACATCCGGTCTAGTACACAAAGATGGCATACATGATAGAACCTATGGCCGAGGCATAAGGCACTTTGCTCATAGCTTCCCTATCATTTACCGTAGAATAATCGAGCCTTGCTCAATATCTTACCCGACAACATAGGCACCGAAACTTTCTTTGCCTTATCCATTCGAACCTTTTCGAACTTTGTCTAGGTATGTACCGGCTTAAAGCTATCAAGGCCTTTTGTCTATCTCTATAGATCTTGATGCCCAATATATAAGCAGCTTCACCTAGGTCTTTCATTGAAAAACACTTGTTCAAATAATTCTTCACATCGTTAAGCATGTTGATGTCATTTCGATAATCAATATGTCATCCACATATAGTACCGTAAACGCCACCGAGCTCCCACTCACTTTCCGTAGATACAAGCTTCAGAGCAATTTGGAACAAATCCAAAGCTCTTGATCACTTGATCAAAACGAAGGTTCCAACTCCGAGATGCTTGCTTCACCATAAATGGAACGTGAAGTTTGCATACTTTACTAGCATCCTTAGGATCGACAAAACCTTCGTTGCATCATATAAAACTCTTCATCAATGTTGCCATTGAGGAAAGCGATCTTGACATCCATCTCGCCATATTTCATAATCATGAAACGCAGCAATTGCTAATAAAATCCGAATGGACTTAAACATCGCTACGGAGAGAAAGTCTCATCGTAGTCAACACCTTGAACTTGTCGAAAACCTTTCGCGACAAGCCGTGCTTTATAGATGTAACATTACCATCCGTCCGCTTTCTTCTTGAAGATCCATTTGCACTCAACGGCCTTTCTGGTCGCTAGGAGGGTCCACCAAAGTACATACTTGGTTTTCGCCATGGATCCCAATTCGGATTTCATGGCTTCTAGCCATTTCTCGTAGTCCGGGCTCATCATCGGTTCCTCATAGTTCAGAGGTTCACCGCCTTCTACTAACAAGACAAGAATGTGGTTGCCGTACCACTCGGGAGGGCACGCGACCTTGTCGACCGCTGACGCTCAAGAAAAGATCGTCCAAGCTTCATGATCCTTGTCATTAGCTTCCTCTATTGTTGGTGCAGCGGCACCGGAACAATTTCAGGTGCTACTCTCCAATTCAAGAGAAGGTTCAATAACCTCGTCCAGCTCTACTTTCCTCCCACTCACTTCTTTCGAGAGAAACTCCTTCAAGAAAGGAACCGTTCTTTACATAAACACTTTGCCTTCGCTCGTGATAGAAGGTATACCCAATAGTTTCCTTAGGGTATCCTATGAAGACGCATTTCTCCGCTTTGGGTTCGAGCTTGTCCGCATCAACTTCTTGACGAAGCTTCAGATCCCCAAACTTTAAGAAACGACAACTTAGGTTTAGCACCAAACCACAGTTCATACGGTGTCGTCTCAACGGATTTAGATGGAGCCCTATTTAAAGTGAATGCATGTTTCTAATGCATAACCCCAAAATGATAACGCAAATCAAGAAGAGACATCATTGATCGGACCATATCTAATAGGGTTCGATTCTGCTGCTCAGACACCATTCATACTGTGGTGTTCGGGTGTATGAGTTGTGAAACGATTCCACTTGCTTTAAGATGCGTGAGAAAATCATAACTCAAATATTCACCTCCACGATCGGATCGTAGAAACTTAATCTTTCTGTTACGATGATTCTCCACTTCATTTTGAAATTCCTTGAACTTTTCAAATGTTTCAGATTTATGTTTCATTAAATAGATATACCCATATCTACTTAAGTCATCGGTAAAAGTGAGGAAATAGCGATATCCACCGCGCGTCGAAACACTCATCGGTCCGCATACATCGGTATGTATGATTTCCAACAAGTCCGTTGCTCGCTCCATCATACCGGAGAATGGGGTTTTGATCATCTTGCCCATGAGGCATGGTTCGCATGTGTCAAATGATTCAAAATCAAGAGACTCCAAAAGTCCATCAGAATGGAGTTTCTTCATGCGCTTTACACCAATATGACCTAGACGACAGTGCCATAAGTAGTGTTATCACTATCTACTTTGCATCTCTTAGCCTCAATGTTATGGATGTGTGTTTCATCCCTTTCGAGATTTAGAAGAAATAAACCATTTACAAGAGGTGCATGACCATAAAAGATGTTACTCATATAAATAGAACAACCATTATTCTCCGATTTAAATGAATAACCGTCTTGCAATAAACACGATCCAGAAATAATGTTCATGCTCAACGCAGGAACATAATAACACTTATTAAGGTTTAAAACTAATCCCGAAGGTAAAACTAAGGAGAGCGTGCCGACGGCCATCACATCAACTCTTGATCCGTTGCCAACGCGCATCGTCACCTCATCCCTCGCAAGTCGCCGTCATTCCGTAGCTGCTTCGAGTTACAAATATTAGCAACGAACCGTATCAAATACCTGTGCACTACAACGAGGGCTAGTAAGGAAAACATCAATAACATGTATATCAAATATACCTTTGATGGTGCCAGCCTTCTTGTCCACTAAGTACTTCGGACATATGCCCCAAAGTGACCCTTGTCCTGCAATAGAAGCACTTAGTGTCCGCTTAGGCCGACTTGAGCTTCTTCTCAGCAGGAGCATTATGCTTGCCGCCCTTCTTGAAGGGCTTCTTGCTCCTTACCTTTCTTAAAGGAGGGCTTGTTGACCATCAACACATGATTATCCTTCTTGATGTCCACCTCCGCAGCCTTCATCTTTGCGAAGAGCTCGGTGATCGATCGATGGAACCAATCTGATTATGAGTCACTACAAAACTTTTGTAGCCGGGAGGAGTGATTGCAGAACCGTCAATCTTGAGCTCCTCCGAATCGTGCATTCCAGCTTGCTCAAGCTGATCGTAGCCCGACATCTTTATGGCGTGCTCACTAACGGAACTCCCTTCCTCCATCTTGCAGTTAAAGAACTTCTCAGAGATCTCATATCTCTCAGAACGGGCTTGAGTCTGAAACATGGTTTTCAGCTCCTCGAGAATCTCAAAGGGCCCGGGATAGGTTTCAAAACGATTTTGAAGTTCCGGTTCCATAGCAAACAACATGGTGCTCTTAATCACACCATATCATCTTTCGCGACTGATAGATAGCTTTCTCATCAGCCGGCGCAGTTGCAGCAGGGGGTCACCTAACGCTTTCCCAAGGACATAGTCCTTTTGTCCGCCAGACAGAATGATTCTTAGATTGCGGAACCAATTGGTGAAGTTAGACCCATTGTTTCTAAGCTTTTCCTTCTCAGCAAAAACGTTGAAGTTGAAGTTGGATTTGGCCATGTGATCTACAATATTTGCAAGTACAATTTAGACTATGTTCATGATAAATAGTTCAACTTAATCAAATTACTAGATGAACTCCCACTAAATTCAACATCCCTCAAGTTGTTTAGTGAACACGATCCAAATTCACCACACCTAATCCGATCATCATGAGAAGAGATGTGGTTTCAATGGTGGACAACAAATGTCGATCATATCATTCATATGACTCATGCTTAACCTTTCGGTTCTTGTGTTCCGAGGCCATGTCTGTACATGCTAGGCTCGTCAAGCTAGACCCAAGTATTTCCGCGTGTGCAAAACTGGCTTGCACCCGTTGTATGTGAGCGTAGAGTCTATAGCACCCGATCATCACGTGATGCTTGGACACGACGAACTTTCGCAACGGTGCATACTTGGGGAGAACACAATTTTTATCTTGATCTTTAAGTGAGGAATCATATTATAATGCTACCGTCGCGATCTAAGCATAATAAGATACATAAAGGATAAACATCACATGCATATAACTTTATGTGACATGGTATAGCCAATCTTCGAGCAATGATCTCCATCTTGTGCGTTCCGGCATGATCTCCATCACTCCACCATGATTGCCTCCACCACGAATAGCAACTACAACTATTGCTAACTACTTAGCGATAAAGTGAAACTATTACATGGCGTATAAGAAGTTGGCACACAGGTCATACACAATTATAAAGACAACCATATGGCTCCTGCCGGTTGTGTACTCATCGACATGCAAGTCGTGAAACATTACAAAACATGATCATCGCATACAATATACACATCACATCTTGGGACATACCATATCACAGAAAACACTCCCTGTAAAAACAAGTTAGACGTCTCTACTTTGTTGTTGCATGTTTTACGTGGCTTATGAGAGTAGATGCTAAGAACGATTCTTACCTACGGAAAGCCACAACGGTGATATTATGGTTGCCAAACTCCGGTGTTAATCCCATGACAACTATAGTGAGAGAAACTGACATCCACCAGCCGCATGTGTGGAACAAGCCACACGTCAAGTGCGGAGCCGGTCTCGCGAACGATGTCGCGTAAGGTTGGCCTGGACCGCTTCAATCTCACTATCCCGTGTCATAAGAAGAACACAAACAAGAGGCTTGCAACAGAAAACATCAACGCCCGCAACAACCATGTTGCGTTCTACTCGTGAAACACATCTACGCATAGATCTAGCTCTGATACCACTGAAGGGTTTCGCGGCATAGTAAATCAAATTTTCTACGGAGCGAACAGAGGGAAAGCCAAGATCTAATCTAGGAGATGCAAACAACGAGAGAGATTGGATTAGATCTTCATACCCTTGAAGATTCGCAGGTGAACGTTAAATCGAACGTGGGTGATGTAGTCGTACTCGCTTCTCCTCCTCGTGATCCGATCCGATCTAGCACCACAAGTGGCGGTGCCTCCGTGAGATGCACACGTGCAGCACCTCGACGTCTCCTCCTTCCTCGGACCAGCAAGTATGGTGGAGAGATAGATTGGATCTACAACACGACGGCGTGGTGTATATGGTGGAGAATTTCTGCAGCAGGGCTTCGCCTACAAACAGTCGGGAGGGAGAGAGGAAAGCTAGCAAGGCGGCTAGGGTTTGGAGGAGAGGTGTAGGGGGTTGGTGCGCCCCCACCCCTCTTTATATAGAGGGGGGCGCAGCCCTAGCCCCTCCCCCAAGCCCAAAGGATAAGGAGTGGGGGGCATGGACTCTCCCCTCTTCTAGAAACCCTATCTCTAGTTTAAACGATTTAAACTCTCTAGGATCGGCTGGGCCCTATGGGGCCTTGTGCCCCTGGCCCAATGCGGCCAGGACACTCCCTCATAGGCCCATGCCCCCTCCCGGAAGGTGGGGCCACGTTGGTCCCCTTCCGGAAGGTTCTAGAAGCTTCCGGTACAATACCGATTAACCCGGAACAATTCCGAACTCCAAAAACTGCACTGCCTTATATGAATCTTATTCTCCGGACCATTCCGGAACCTCTCGTGATGTCCCGGATCCCATCCGAGACTCCGAACAAAAATTCATAAACCAATTATCCAATCTATCCTAGCGCCGAGACACGTTAAGTGTGTCACCTGGGTTCGAGAATATGCGAGACATGATCTTCTATCAATAATCAACAAGTGCAGGCACCCATATTGACTCCACATTCATCGATGATCATATCGGATGAACCACGATGCCAGGATTCAATCAATCCCATATATATATTCCCTTCGTCTCGCGATATTTTACTTGCCGAGATTCGATCGTCGGTGCCGTCATACCTAGTTCAATCCGTTCACAAGTACTTTACTGTTCCGTAATCCGATATCACTTTGTGATTAACTCCTTAATCACATGCTTGCAAGCGGTGTTGATATCGACACCGAGTGGGCCCAAGTATATCTCTCCGACTTGGGAGGGACAAATCCCATCTCGATACATACAACCCAATGATACTTTCCGATCACCGAGAGACACCTTTATGATCACCCTCTCATAGGATGACGTTTGATGACCTCAAAGCTTTCTTCCGATACCAGGGAGTTGTATTATCTCATGGTCTAAGGAATACAATATTTGACATAGGAAAAGCTTCGCAAAGACGAACACGATAACACGATCTAATTGCTTTGCTTAGTTTGAGTCTGTCCATCATATCATTCTCCAATGAAATGATCTCATTATCAATTGACAACTCATGTCTATGGTTAGAAAACCTTAACCATCATTGATCAATGAGCTAGTCCTTAGAGGCGTACCAGAGACACGGTGTTGTTCACAAACCACACAAGTATTAATGTTTCCGCTTAATAAAATTCTAGCATGGAATATAAACTTTATCATGAACATGAATTATAATAATAACATCTTTATTATTGCCTCTAGGGCATAATTCTAACAGATCTTGCAGGTCGTCGGCGGGTGGCATGGGTTCTTCTGGCTAGGCATGAATAAATGTGGTGGTCCTCGGATCTCTCGCATATCAAGACGAAGATCTACTTGATGTGTGCCCTCATGGATTTGTCCGGAGTGTCTAGTTCCAGAAGGCTCTGTCGACAAACTCCCATGGGCGCATCATGGCTGAAGGTTGCTGGATCAGAAGGAATTCGGTCGTGCACACATATGTTTTTGCTGGCCGTTTGGTTTCAGATGGAGCGTGGCGAAGCTCTGCTACATGTTACCATCATGTGTCATGTCTTTGACGATCCATGGTGAAGTCAAATATGGAGAATTTCATGAAGACAAAAACATAAGGAATATTTATAGTAGATTGAGTCTTTGGGGGTGTTGAGGATTTGGCTTGGTGATTTGTGACTCACAGCAGCGTATGTTTGAGGGGTCGACAACACAGGAGATGTTCACAGTCTTACCTTGCAGGGTGAAGACCCAAGGTCTGGCCTTCATTGATTGTGCCTGGCAATGGCATGCATAAGGTATTGTTTTGCGAGAAAAGACTTCCTTTGGGGTGAAAACCTAGGATCTTTGATCAGACGACGACGGCGCTTGAGCATTGTTTCCTTAGAAGGCGTCGTTTTTGGCGGGGTTCGACCATTGTGTTGTTTTGGTAGTGTTAGTGTCGCTGCTGCTAAGGATCTGATCGCTATGTGGGACTTTTATCTTTTGTAATTCTTTTTTTTTGGTTGTGTGCATCTGTAATGCCAATAGAATAATGCGTTGTTTCAGAGGCTGGGTGTAATTGGTATCTTGTGATATTAATATACGCTCCTTTCCAAAAAAAAAGATCCTAAGATAGGGAGAGCTTGGTTTTTATAAAAGTTTAAAAACTTTTGAAAACAAAAAAACTGAAAAAATTATTGACATATCTTTTCGGACTTCAACTATAGAAAAGGTAACAGATGGAGAGCAAATTTTAGATCATTTTTCCCTTTTTAGAGCCACAATTATTTTTCGCCCAGTGCAAAATGAACGTACCACTTAACTAAACCTTTACAGATGTGTGGAATGCATCTCCATGTGTGAACTGAAAAAGAATAACAGATTATTTTGGAACTTCTAGATATCATTTCCGAATTTTGAAAATCCCAGGCTCATTGGAGCCCGGGAGAAAAAACACAGCAATCCAAATAATGACATACTACATACACATTTTTCAGGTTCTATTTACATTCCACAGCTCTTCAATTCAGATGCTAGCACCTAGCATGCAATGCCATACCAGTACTGCAGTAAAGCAAGAACCTACCATAAATTTCTACTATGTGCTTCATTCCAGGGCAAGTGTCAATCAATCCATTAGATTGTCAATAAATTTTTTACAAGCCTATATTCAGAGACCCAAGAGAAATACCCCTGGAGACTTGGTGAGTCAAGTGGGTGGCATGCACCATGAATTTGTGCAGAGTAAATCACTGCATTCAGCTGCTGGGTCTGTATCGCCGGAGGTAGAGGAACAACGCCGTGCACGCCGCTGCTGCATAAGGGAACACGGTCCAGATGCCCTGATTACAAAGGAATTATGATTTGGATTAGAGGAGTTAGAGGAAAGGATAAAGGGAATTGTGGGGGTGGGTGTTGGGAGGATGAAAGATGTACCACGACAGCTGCGACGCTTGCGAGCGCCACGACGGGGCGTTCTCTGAGAAGAAATCCGACCGCTAACTGCAGTGAAACATCTTGAATGTTATGGGTATGATTGACAGAGTTCTCATTCATTGATATGTGGTAAGCTCTTCTGTTGATAAATCAAGTGGCCTTATCAAGTGGTCACTTGGTAACCTAAGAACAGACACAGTTTTAGAACCAAATTATATGTTCAATGTCACTTTACCTGAATTGGAAGAGTAAATAGACAGCCGCAACAAACACCAGCGAAATAACAATCTGCTGATACGCCCTGTTTATTGTTATCAATGATGTCAAGGACAATATGACGTGGCACTCATGAGCACTTGAGCAGTATATTGTTCAAATTTTTAACTGGGAGTGAGCCTTGAATAAATACTAACCGCTGCGCCTGCCAGAAATGCTGTCGGATTCCTTACACCGATTGAAAATCGCTCAACTGCGGTAAATTGAGCCAATAGTTAAAGTGCTGAAAATTTGTTTATGAACGCATTTGGTGGATTTTGTGGAATTTACAGCACATGCTGCTTGCCCAAAGCTTATGAATTATTGAGAAGCTATTTTCAGACATACCAAAACCAATCAGGTTCCCATACTTTTGTATCGCACGGGATACACTGAGGGCTTTCTCCTTGCTAACTCCAAGCTAAAAAAAATATAGCTGCAATTAGATCTCAGTATAATGCAGGAAAGGCTTGTGCGTGATTTTGCGAAACATAAAATTACACTAGCAAGGTTAGCAGTTAATCTTAGAATGTAGTGATAAATGATAAATCCCTGCCTAACCTTGCTGTATATGTCTTCAGAGGCTCTTGTTTGCCTAAAAAGCTTCCCAAGATAGAATGGAACCATATCGCTGATACAAACACCCCTTCATCAAAGGATAGATAATGGTAATATTTTACATTAGTTTATGTTGTAATATCCTCTGGCAGACGGGTCTATAAACAGAGGACAGAGGATGAGCATACCAGTAAACCCACAACACTGTAGAAATTATATAAGATGCATTTGTTGAGAAAGAGTTAACAAGAGATTGCCAAGTTCCATCCAAACAAATTGTCCGTGCTAAGGAAATCCCAACCTACATCATAAAGAAAAAGAAGTCATTAGACTTATTAACAACACATTAATATGAACAGGTATATTAAATTTCTCCATGTTTAAAATAGAGTTGGAATCTTAGATGAGCATAGTCTGAGGTACCAGTACAGAGGACAGACCCAAACATTTAAAGCCTCTTCACTAATAAACAGTCCAAATCCAGCAGCCATGAGCAACCAGAAGTAGACCCACCTGAATAAAATTTATTAGCAAACCCAATCTATTAAAAGAAGCTTCAATAAAAATATTATTCAGTTGTAAAATAATTTTGCAGTGACAAATAATGTTCTTGAAACATAGCAAGAGAGAGAGGGGAAAATAAATCCAGGTTGTATAAGCATGGACAAAAAACAATTTTACGTAGACATCAACCATTGTGTAGTGTTCAGTTCAATAACAGTTCATGGAAGAACAGATCCGACACCTCACAAACTCATAGTGGTTCATGAATACTTGCAACTAATAAATATTTGTGCATAGTCATCTATTTGTTTCTTGAGTAATAGCACAATATTTAGCACGAGGGGAATCAGAAAGATGACAGAGAAATGGTCGAATGCACATACCCTGGCGTATATTCCGGAATTATGACCTTCTTCCCAAATAGAGAAAACGTATATCCTATAGTTGCTGCTGCTGTATCTGACGGCGTGGAAGCATCGATAATTTGGGGCAAGCTGAAAGAAGGGCCAGCAGAAGGTTGCTGCATGAAGATTGATATCGCCGTGACCGTCATTGCAACACCTAGAGCAATTGCCACTTTTGCAAGGAAAGAAGCACCAGGATTGCTAGATTCCACTTCCACCGCATCGATGACCTCACCCGGATCGCTGCCAGGCGTCGCCTTTGCAGTCCACGAACCCAAACGGGGCAACCTTCGCAAACTGTTAATATTTGCAGGAAAGAATTATGAGACGTCTAAGGCTAGAAAATTCCGCGAAGCACCTTCTGTAACAAAATCGAGCACTAAATCTACAAAAGATGACTATAAAAAAAATCCAGGATTGAAAATTCAGTGAGAAACATAAGGAGACTTAGGAACAACTACAGTACAGACGTGTCGTTTCCAGCAGAGCGTACTCCAAGTCTCCAAATCGATGCAGCAAAAATATTGTGCAGGCAGAGGAAATCTTAGGCAAGTCTGCACAAACGCCTACGGAGAAACACGCCGTCCTCAAACCCTGATCCTACCAGGGGCAGCTCCAAGACAAGGAAAACCCAACCTCGTAATGCGGCAGCGGGCGGCGGGGGACCGGCGGGATCCAGCCGAAAAGGTAGCACGGTGGCGGAGACCTCGAGGAGAAGGCAGTAGCGGAGGGGAGCCGAAGTGCGCGGGGACCGTCGCCATGAGGAGACAGCGGCAGCGGCGGCGGCGCGCGTGTGTGTCCCAGGCTATCAGCGTATGTTTTGTGTGGCGCCAAAGTAGGTTGGTTGCTGCAGGGCGGGGAGAGGATGATGGGGGTGGAAAGGGCATATGCCGATGCCATGATACTTTTCAAACTTTTTAATCAATTTCTTCGGGTAATCAATTTCAATATAGACCTTAAATTTTTAATTGATTAACTCGTTAAATACTTACATTATTGCATTCTTTTATCTTACTTCAGATGTTATTGTAGTGCCTCAAAGAAAGAGAATAAAACTACAATTTTGTAAACAATGTTTAGCATCCAAAAATGCATTGGACCATGTAAAATATTCAAGTAGATATCGAACCCACAATACTTTTTGTTAGATATAAGAAATTATTAGGACATCTCCGCTAGCATTTCTAGGAGGCCTCCTCACTCCGTTTTGTATCCAAACGGCAAAAAATTGCCTAGTCATGTTTTCGTGCGTCGACTTTTTGCCAATTCGGCCCATTTTACATCCGGAGTTTCCAGACCAAATCCGGGGTGCCGGGAATCGCCTAGGAAACCCAGATGAAGAAGAGTCGGTGGAAAGAAAAAAACCGCGATGTGGCTCCACCTTGTCGGTGTGTGAACCGAGTCGTCCTCATCTCGTCGCCTTGGCTCCGACGACAGACCGTCGGGAAACGACCGCCTGTCCACTCATCCATGCGTCGTCGTAATGGCGCACCACCGCACGCCCACCCTCCTGTTGTTTCCACTTTTACCGCCCACGCTGCTACACCCCTCCTGCTCTCGTCGCCCTTTCCTCTTTCGACTATAAATGTTGGTCGCTCTTGCCGTCTCCAAAGCACACACTCTCACCCCCAATTCCTAACCCACAAGCTTCGCTTTCGGCGATGACAAGAATAGCTCGGCGACAGCAATGGCGGAGCGCTACCCCGATGACCCTGTGGTGGCGAATGGCTTCGACCGGCGTTCTCTTCGGCCTTGGGAGGAATAGATACTCCACGACGTCGTCTACCCAGCGCCGCTAGACTTCCGGTGCCTGCTGACCTAGAAGCTCAGCTCGGGTGGCATGCCCGTGTTGCCGCCGTCGAAGGGGCACGACCTGGTCAAGGAGATCCAGGCGGACATCGCCACCATGGAGGATCCGGAGCTCGCCGACGACCCGGCAACCACGCCCACTGGGAACAGTATTTCGTCGACCCCTAGAACCAGGAGCTGGCCGCCTACGAGGGCGGAGGCCCATCACCGGCGCAACATAACGCCAAAGGACGACGACGGTGGTGGAGCTCACCCGGCCACACACTCTCCGCCGTCCTCGATCATATCAGCACTAGGGACAGCCCGCGGCTGGGCTATCCTCCGCTCACCGCCCCGGCACCATGCGGCGTTCAATGATACGTCGGAAACATATCTATAATTTTTGATGCTCCATGCTTATTTATTATCTAATTTGCTTTGCTTTGTCTTTTATATATTTTCTGAAACTAACCTATTAACAAGTTGCCACAGTGCCAGTTGCCTCTTTTCTTCTGTTTTTGGTTCCAAAAAGGCAGAAAATCAAATATTCTCGGAATTAGACGGGACAAAAGCCAAACTCAATATTTTACCGTGGGCGACGCGAAGCCAGAAGACAAGACGGGGGGCGCCACAGGGCGGCCAGACCCCCCTAGGCGTGGGTGGGCCCACCCCGCGCCTGGGTAGGGTGTGCCCCCCTGGTGGCCCTCCTGGCTCGCCCCTTCGCCTATAAGAAGCCCCCGATGCAAAAATCCTAGGCACCCGATCAAAACTCCATGAAACCTTCTGTAGCCGCTTCCACCATCGTCCCTAGATCCAGGGGGGGAGGGTCTGAAGTTCTTCCCGGCACCCTGCCGGAGGGGAGATCATCCCGGAGTCCTTCTTCTCCGGTATGAAGCGTGAGTAGTTCTACCTTGGACTACATGTCCATTTAGTAGCTAGATGGTTGTATCTCCTCCTTGTGCTTTCATGTATAGATCTTGTGAGCTCTGTTCATGATCAATATCTAATCTATTTGTAATCATGCATGTTGTGTTTGCGGGGATCCGATGGATATTGAGATTATTATGTTGGTTCGATTAATGGTTTTATCTTTATGTTGGCTTGCAACTTAATACTGGAGGGGGTTCAGATGATAACCTGAAGGTGGACTTCTAGTCATAGATGCAGTTGGATGGCGGTCTATGTATATTGTTGTATTGCTCAATCGAATCTCATAGGATATTTTTGTCTAGTATTGCATTGTTATGCCATGCTCAGTTCCTGTCAATTGCCCTACTGTAATTTGTTTACCATTCATGCCATGTTGTCTATCTAAGGAGATAACCTCTAGTGAACTATGTACCCCGGTCCAATCTTTACCATTGATACACCTTCCACTGTTACCAGTTTACTTGCTGCAAACCATCATCTTCCACACCATACGTTTAATTCTTTGTTACAGCAAACGGTGAGCTTGACAACCTCACTGATTCGTTGAGGCAAAGTCTTTAGTTTGTATTGTGCAGGTTTCCACGTTGCTTGCAACACCTTTGAGACGTTTCCTTCCTCCTACTGGTTCGATAACCTCGGTTTCTTACTGAGGGAAAACTTGTTGCTGTGCTCATCACACCTTGCTCTTGTGGTTTCCAATGAAGCATCCCACGACAGTGTTGGGCGCCATCAAGGTCTTTCTGGTGTCATTGCCGGGGAGGCTAAGGACATCTTCACAAGGGGAGTCCTCCTCAACCTTTCTATTTACTTTGTTTTTAGTTTGCTTAGTTTCTTTTGCTTGGTTTTGTTTGCCTCTTTTTATCAAAAACTCCAAAAAAAAGTTTAGTTTGGTTTGCTTTTTCTTATCAAAAACACAAAAAAATTAGTTCCTGCTCTAGCTGCTGCTGTTTTTAGCTTGCTCCACTTTGCCAAAATGAACTCTGCCGAGAACACCAAGTTGTGTGACTTCACTAGCACAAACAACAATGATTTCCTTAGCACTCCTATTGCTCCACCTGCTCCTGATGCTACCTTTTATGAAATTAAGCCTACTTTGTTGAATCTTGTGATGAGAGAGCAATTTTCTGGTGCTAGTTCTGATGACGCTGCTGCCCATCTCAATAACTTTGTTGAAATTTGTGAGATGCAAAAGTATAATGATGTAGATGGAGATATTATTAAGCTCAAGCTGTTTCCTTTCTCCTTGAGAGGGAAAGCTAAAGAGTGGTTGCTATCCTTGCCTAGAAATAGTATTGATTCTTGGACTAAGTCCAAAGATGCTTTTATTGGAAAGTACTATCCTCCTGCTAAGATTATATCTATGAGAAGTGACATTATGAAATTTAAACAACTTGATAATGAACATGTTGCTCAAGCTTGGGAAAGAATGAAATCTTTGGTTAAGAATTGTCTCACTCATGGACTCGCTACTTGGATGATTATCCAGACATTTTATGCATGTTTAAACTTCTCTTCAAGAAACTTGTTGGATTCAGTTGCTGGAGCTACCTTTATGGGCATCACTTTGGGTGCTGCAACAAAACTCCTTGATAATATGATGGTTAATTACTCTGAATGGCACACTGAGAGAGCTCCACATGGTAAGAAGGTAAATTCCGTTGAAGAAACCTCCTCTTTGAGTGATAAGATTGATGTTATTATGGCTATGCTTGTTAATGGGATAGCTCCTTTAGATCCAAACAATGTTCCCTTATCCTCTTTGGTTGGTCAAGAAGAGCAAGTTGATGTGAACTTCATTAGAAACAACAATTTCAACAATAATGCCTATAGGAATAATTTTGGTGGTAACAACAATTATAGGCCTTATCCTCCTAATAATGGCAATACCTATGGAAACTCCTACAACAATGCTAGAGGTACCCCCTCTGAACTTGAAGTCATTCTCAAAGACTTTATTAGTAAACAAATTGCTTTCAACAAGACCGTGGAGGAAAAACTTTTAACTGTTGAGAAGAATATTTCCTCTTTGTCTGAAGCACAATCCTCCTTGATTAATAAAATGGCTGCTAAACCTGAAACCATGGAAAGTACCTTTGCTGCTGCTCATGCCATACAAGTTACTATTGATGAAAATGTTAGACTGTTATCTCAAATTCATGCTAAGTGGGAAAGGGAATCTGAAATTGATAGAAACAATAGTGTGTGCACCATCACTAGAATGGAGACCACTAAACCACAAGAAGTCCTTATTCCTCCTCCTACAATGCCTAAGCCTAATGAATCTAATACTAGTGATGCTAAGTTTGCTTTTGATATAGATGGTTGCAATATTTCTGAAGTGATTCCGTTCTTGCAAAAACTTGCTAGAAGTTCTGATGCTAGTGATATGCATGTTGCTTTCACCAAACACATTACAAATGCCCTTGTTAAGATTAAGAAAGAGAAGTTAAAACACAAAGCTTCTATTCCTAGTAAAGTAGAAGATAGTTGGGAACCCATTATTAATATGCAAGTGAATGACTTTGATCTCAAAGCTTCATGTGATATTGGTTCTAGTGTCTCTATTATGCCTAGGAAGAATTATGAAATGCTTGATTTTCCACCTTTGGAAGATTGTTACTTGGATGTTCCACTTGATGATAATGCTAAGAAGAAACTAATGGAGAGTATTAATGATGTTATCATCATGGTTAACAATGCTTATGTCCATATTGATTTCTATGTTTTAGATGTTGAATACAATGCTTCTTGTCCTATTACTTTGGGAAGACCTTTTCTTAGAACTGCTGGTGCCATCATTGATATGAAAGAAGGCACCATTAAATATCAATTTCCATTCAAGAAAGGTATCGAACACTTCCCTATGAGGAGATATAAGTTGCTTTTTTCTCCTCCTTTGAAAGCAAGGTTTGATGTTAATGCTTCCTCATTTGAAAATACTTGATTTCTTGCTTCTTGCGCCTAACTTAAAGGCGTTAAAGAAAAGTACTTGTTGGGAGATAACCCAAGAGTTTTGAGTCTTGGAAGTTATTACTTCAGTAATGACCTCTCCTTATCCTTTTTGTTTGCTTTTTGTGCCAAGAATGACCTATAATGAGAGGGAAGTAAGATTTGGGGAGTTACTCTCCCGAAAAATATTTCTGTCCTCCACCATAAAAATCCGTGAGGAGTATTTGTAAGTTGTATTGAGCTGATATTTTCTGAATAAATCCCTCAGTATGTTAGATAACGTTAGTTAGTTCAACACTTTTTGATTTGAGCAACAGAAGGTCTTCTAAAAAATCGGTTTCTACCTGCTGGTCTGTTTTGACAGATTTCTGCCATTATTTGCATTTGCTTCTTAATGATTCCTTTTTGGGTTATTTTTGGGAAATTGAGATTTTTGAGGGAATTGCTATAGTAACTTGTGTTTTAGTGAATTTTTTATGTTTTAAAACTAAACTCCAAGGGTCTATTATCTTTTGAATACACTAATGTTGCTAATAAAGATTGTGTGAAGTTTTGTATGAAGGAAAATTTTCAGGTGTAGAGAAAGAATGATGTAATGAGATGAAGAATGGACAAAAGCTCAAGCTTGGGGATTCCACCCCATGTAACCCCAAAAAATATCCAAGAGGTACAAGCGTCAAAGCTTGGGATGCCCAAGGCATCCCCTTCTTCATCAATAAAAAGCTCATGTCTGTCTAGACACTTCGTTCTTATTGTTTCATGCACTATTGTGTTGTTCTTGGAGCGTCTTAGTTTTTGTTTGCTTTGCTTAGTTTGCTTGAATAAATTAGTTTGGACCCCCGTTCTTGATGTGTTGTTTCAAATAAGTTGCTTGGTGTTGGAAAGGAGTAGGAAGTTCTTGCTTGAAAGTGCAAGAGGAGCTTGCATTGACTGTGACTTAGACTTTAGCATGACATGCTAGGTGTTGTTTTGACCTTATGCTTAGTGATTATTGTTGTAGCATGTTTTGGTCCAAACAATTGGGATTTCTTAGTGTGCCTTGAAAGAATTATGCGTTGTTTTAGCATGCAAAAGCATAGTATTGTGGTATTCTCCTTTGATGCTTTGTTTGGGTTGACTTGGCACATGCTCACACCATGTTATGACTATCAACAAGTCACCATAGCCTCTATGGTCATTTAGTCCTTTACTTGTAGTGCCACTCTATGCTTTGATTAGTAATGTCTTGTTGCTTTGCATGATTATGTCCATTATTGCTCTCTTAGTTGGTTGCTCCCAGTCTTTTGCTAGCCTCCACTTGTATGAGTAAGATCTAATCATGCTTCCAACTCCCAAGAAACCAAGTTATTCCAGTGTGTCCACTATAAACTCCTATGCATGGTGTCTTACACCATTCCAAGTATATTCTTGTTTTCAGCTATCTTCCAATTAAAAAAGTATTTTGTTATGTGAAAACTTAGTGATTAAAGCCCTCACAAACTTGATGGCACACTTTATATTCTTTTCCCCTAATAAACTTGAACCATTGTGTCATTTATGTTGTATATGCTTGCACTTATATGTTGGAATTAGCAGAACCGTGCTGTCACGGGGAACGTTTTCAACATTGCACTTGTACTTTGTACATAGTTGATATCATGCTCTTTTGTCTATAGATGTCACCGTTGTGAAATAAATAGGGAGCTTTGATACGTTGAAAACATATCTATAATTGTTGATGCTCCATGCTTGTTTAGTATCTACTTTGCTTTACTTGTCCACACTTTGAGGTGCTTTTTACATGTTTTCTAGTACTAACCTATTAACAAGTTGCAACAGTGTCATATGCCTGTTTTCTGCTGTTTTTTGGTTTCAGAAAAGTTAGTAAAGAAATATTCTCGGAATCGGATAGGACGAAGGACAAAGTCAATAACTTTCCGTGGGCAACAAGAAGTCCAGAGGGGAGCCCGAAAGGCCAGCCAGGGGACTAGACCCACCCTAGGCGCGGGTGGGCCTAGCCCCTCGCCTGGCTATGGTTTGGGCACCCTGGCCGCCTCTCGGTCTCGCCCCTTCGCCTATAAGAATCCCCCGATGCAGAAACCCTGAGTACCCGATCAGAAATCCACGAAACCGTTTGTAGCCGCTGCCACCATCGTCCCTAGATCTGGGGGATCTAAAGTTCTTCCCGGCACCTTGTCGGGGGGATGTCATCCCGGAGGCCTTCTGAAAGGATACGAATGTCGCCTAGAGGGGGGGTGAATAGGCGATTAAAAACTTTTCCTAGAGTGGCTCAACAAAGGCAGAATAAAACTAGTGTTTACTTTGTAAAGCACAACCTAGAACAACTAAGGTTCACCTATGGGCACCAACAACTTAAGCTAAGCAATACAAGCAACAAAGTGATAGCAAGATATATATTACTTCAAGCACGAAGGCTATCACAATGTAAAGTGCATAAGTAAAGAACTTGGGTATAGAGATAATCGAGGCACGCGGGGACAATGATATTTTACCGAGTTCCTCCCAACATGGAGTATGTCTCGTTTGGAGAGGGGGTGGTATCAAACCACCAATGCCACAAAAGGCCTCCCTTATTCTCCGGTGAATCTCACTCCAATGGGATCGATCCACGCTTCCACTATCGGTGCACTTGTCGGTGGCAACCGGAACCTCTCACAAGGTTGGGGCACTTCTCCACAACTTAATTGGAGGCTCCCAACAAACGCCACCAAGGACACAATGCCACCAAGGCCACAACTTGCAACACCAACAAACCGTATAGGGTTCCAAGAACCCAAGAGTAAAAAGCTTCTCAACTTTCACTCACCAAATCCTCCGGGGAGAACTCAAACCGATGCACCAAATGCAATGGCAAGAACACAAGTAGTGCTCAAATCCTTCTCTCCCAAATTCCACCAAAGCTACAAAATCTTGTGGGGGAATAAGAGAGGAAGAACAATGGAGGAAATCCACAGAAGACTCCAAGATCTAGATCCCAAGATGTTCCCCTCACTTAGAGGAGAGATGGATTGGTGGGATTGTAGATCTAGATCTCCTCTTTCAAATACCTAAAGTATATGCAAGAATCAAGGGAGGGATCGAAGGGGGAGCAAGCTCAAGAGGGTCAAGAATGGAGGATAAGGCCTGTAAAACTCGAGCAGTTGCATTGGGGAAGAAGGGCCCCTTTTTATAGGCCCACAGATTTCTGACTGTTTTCTGCCTGTTGGGGAAAAGTGAGACCGGAGACTCCGGACTACACCGGAGACTCCGGTCTACACCGGAGATTCCGGCCCAATCTCCGGACCAGCCTCTGGACCGCCCATCTGAATGACCTGGGCCATCCAAGACCCAACAAGACCGGAGACTCCGGTCTTCCAACACCGGAGACTCCGGACTGAGGAAACACCGGAGACTCCGGGGTAGCCTCTGGACCTGGCTCCGGACCCCCATACAGTATGTCCTAGCCCTGATTCTGAAGTCACCACCGGAGACACATCCGGAAACTCCGGACCACACCGGAGACTCCGGTCTAGGCAGACCGGAGACTCCGGTCTGGACCAAATAAGAGGCAAACTTCAAATGGCGACATCTAGAGTTTGGAAACTCCGATTGACCCGAAACCAATTTTGTTGGAAAGAGGACAACAAGGGCTACCCAAAAAAAGTGGAAATATTGGATACCACCAAGAGAGAACATTTCATGTAATCTTGGTGAGAAACCGTAAAACCTTAAAGATCAAAAACGCAATATGATATAAAAGGAAAATCCGTTTTTGATAAACTAGAGCTTGTTATGAATATTACCACAAGCTCTAGAACCTCACATGGATAATATCCAAATAACAACCAAGAAAGGATGATGCAAGGTATGCAAAGGTTTGAGCTCTCTTTGAACGATATGATCGAGTTACTCACTTGGGAGCCCCTCTTGATAGTACGGTTATCTATCCTATAAACCGGTCTCCCCAACTAACACTACGAGACCGGTAAGAAGGAAACCCTATCAAGATCATACCTTTGCCTTGTGCATATTCCACTTGATTATGATGTAGACGGTCTTGTCCTTCTCAAGATGGAACACCTTTCTTGATTGCTCTTGTACGCACTTGCTTGATGAAGGATTGCAAGTTACTCCCCCATACAACATGGGGAAACCTTTACTTTGACCTTGTCTTCATCGATCCATGATCACCGAGGATGGCAAGCTTTAAGCATGAGATCTTCATAGGTTTAACTCTCACATGACCAATCTGTGGATCACTCTTTGAACACCTTGGACACCACTTGATCCTCTTCACTTTCTTCTTCTCCAAACCTTGAAGCCAACATATGGTTCAAGCATTGCCTATGGACAATTCCTACAAGTACAACTTGATACAAGCATTAGTCCATAGAGATTGTCATTAATTACCAAAACCACACATGGGTCCCACATGTTCTTTCACCTTCTCTCCGGTATGATTTGTGAGTAGTTCCACCTTGGACTATGGGTCCATGTAGTAGCTAGATGGTTGTATATCCTCCTTTGTGCTTTCACGTATAGATCTTGTAAGCTCCGTTCATGATCAAGATCTAATCTATTTGTAATCATGCATGTTGTGTTTGCGGGGATCCGATGGATATTGAGATTATTATGTTGGTTTGATTAATGGTTTTATCTTTATGATTCTATCATGTCTGTGTTGTTTGTGATCTTGCATGCTCTCTGTTTCTAGTGGTTATCTAGGCCAAATAGCTGCTAGTGACTCCAAGAGGGAGTATTTGTGCTCGATAGTGGGTTCATGCCTCTAGTTTCCAAGGGAAGTGACAGAAATCTCTTCGGTTGTAGATGTGATGTTGCTACTAGGGAGAAAACAACGGTCTCTTGTTCATGGAATATGTGGACTGTCTACCTTACACACTTTGCTTAAAGCAGTTGTCTGTTGCTTGCAACTTAATACTGGAGGGGGGTCGGATGATAACCTGAAGGTGGACTTCTAGTCATAGATGCAGTTGGATGACGGTCTATGTATATTGTTGTATTGCCCAATCAACCTCATATGATCTTTTTGGCTAGTAATTGCATTGTTTTTCCTTGCTCAGTTCCTATCAATTGCCCCGCTGTAATTTGTTTACCCTTCATGCCATGTTGTTTATCTAAGGAGAGCACCTCTAGTGAACTATGGACCTCGGTCCAATCTTTACCATTGATACATCTTCCACTGTTACTTGTTTACTTGCTGCAAACCATTACCTTCACTACAAGGAATATGGCAATATATGACCCTCCATTTTTGTCACAGAATCGTCATAGTAGTCTATTTATGACGATTCTATGACGATTTTGAGATCGTCGAAAGCTGAGCGTCGCAAATGAACTATAACGACGTTTTTGATAAAATCGTCATAACTGTCTATGACGATATTGGATCGTCATAACGTCTATGACGATTCAATATCGTCACGGGCCATCTAGCCATGCCATGTCAGATCCTACGTGGCTGATCCTACGTGTCAAAATTGTGACGAAATTAAATCGTCTTAAATCGGAATCAGCCAATCCATTATGGTGGTCTATATGGGCCAATAATTCGGCCTTTTTCTTTTTTGTCGTGGCCTTTTATGGTACATTTCTTCTATGGGCCATGGCTTTATTAGGGTGTATTCCCTTTTGGGCCTTTATTACATACATCGATTTCTCTTTTATTTTTTAGCCTTTTTTTCTAATTCCATGTAGCCTTTTTTATATCCAGTACAGGCCCGAAGAAACTACCAAACCATCCCACATACATTTCCAAATATATATTTTACACAACACAACAATTTAACATCTAGAATTTAAATATGACCCACGAGGTAGCAGTATAAGACCTCGATATAACAGACATGACGACGGATCATCATATAACACTATAATGTATATACAAATGATATAGTAGATATACACATGACAGCAGATACAAAGAAACAGCAGCCAAAATTGATACACAATAACCAAATAATCAGCAGATGTAAACATTCCAGATTAGCTACTGGACTGGCCTGGAGCATAGCTCCCTACTACTCCTTATGGCGCCCTTGTTGCTGGCCTATACCACATCCAAGAACTTCGAAATATCCTCCTTCGGCCTTCTTATTTCTGTCAAACAGAAAAACTAGCATAAGTGATACGAATTGGATAAATAAATAGCAGCATATTAGCTATGGTAAGTCCATTTCCATAACAGTTTTCAAGTACAAAAACATGTATTCAAATAAAAAACAATAGACAGTCTTGTACATGCACAAAACATGCATGCCTAGCTTCAAAATGATGTACCAGCAGCTATACAACCAATAATGAGTCATATCCAACTATTGACTACTTATAGTTGCAAGCTGCATAGACTTTTGCGTCATATCCAAACTGCATAGACTATTGACTACTTATAGTTGCAAAGCATAGACTTATGGTCTAAAACTCCAAGTAAAAGCTACTCGAATTCCACCTAGGCAGATTACTATCAATAACACACTACTAACCATATATTTCTTCTTCTCATCTTGAATCAAAATAGTATCTAAGCGCCTCGAGATTAAGTTTCCAGATGCATCAATCAACCAACAAGAATATATAGATGCAAGGGGAAGAGAGTCGCTTACCACAGGGACCAGCTTGTTGTTGGGGTGCTTCTCCTTGTAGTCCTTCCTAAACCCCTCCCTGTAGACACAAAACACACAAACAATCTGATAAGGATGCAAGTTAAAAGAAAAAGAAAATCTTCATTTAGACTTAGGAAAGCAATTTCCCAAACATTTTAGTCAGAAGAGAAAGCCTTGGCCGTGCATCTGTATTTTGGTGTGAAAGGAAAGTAAATGAACCAACAGAAAGCTATCAATGGTAGTAGTTGCAAGTTTTAGTTACAAGTAAACAAAACATTGTGCAGCATTGGTCTCACAAAGCATACTACTTGTTCTGTAGCATTTAAAAGTACTACCTACTATTGTATATTCCTTTCTTTTTGGTGAGGAAGGGACAAATGAAGACAATGCATCGAGCATATTGGAATCAGGAAAAACATATCATCATTCATATCTATGAAGATCTTAATCTAAGGAAATTAGGCTATCAAACAACATGGAATTTTGTATGCAATCATGTTGGTAGATCTTTTATTTACTAGGTAATTCGGCGCGCAAGCCAATATGAACAATCGATGAAAATATTTAAGTAGATTTCAGATAAAAAAGTTCTAAATCTAATTTTACTTTAATACTTTACAATATATCGGTATTCGGTAGAACATAGTACGACATCGCAGTACATCAATATTAAAAACGCTAACGGAAATCCCACTGGTACCAACCATACAGTAATGATCATTACTGAAATAAAACACAAGCTTACGTACCAGTTCATCTACATTGGAAGTGTTCATAAACATTGGACTGTAAATATCAAGTGTTCATACGCATGTATTAATGGACATTGTTGACATAAAAGCTAGGATGAAATATACAACACAGTACTATAGATGTCTGTGACCATGTATTTAACATGTTTATCTCCATCGGATTCTGGTTGTCCATGAACCTGAAAGTGTTATTCACAGGTGATCGAAGCTAGACATACATGGACAATTTGTATAGGAAAAATAAGAAAGTCAGCATAACAAAATTCACAATTATTTTCAGGTATTTTGCCTATAGTCTGAAACAACGTTAGGCATATTGTACCCGTGCCTTAGAAACTACACACCGATGTTGCGACCTAGCTCTTGTTTGACTGGAGCAGTCACAAAGGTATATACAAAGAGACATGTAAGTAGTGTAAAGCAATCACTCATCTATGTTGGAAATGAACTCGTCATCAAACGAGCGATTTGCATAACACTCTAGCTCTGATATATAGTAATGGCGGTCGATGTTGATTCAAAGTTCAGACATAGCATGGCATCGAGTAAAACCTTCTGTCGAATTACAAGAACATCCATGATATGCACCTAGTAAAGAGAAAGGCAGACAACATGAAACAGGTAAGATGACAGGGATAATCACTCAACACATGGTATACGATAAATAAGGGACATATGTGTATAATTAAATAGGTTTTGAATCTAGGTGTAAAATAGAGGAGACATAGTACATAGCTAATCAAACAGCAGCAGGACCATGTAAATACTCTTTAGATGACAAGAGCATGCACAAGGTACTGATATAGGTATTGGCTATTTGGAAAAGAAAAAAATGCACTTGTAGATGTCCTCAATTTTCTCTACCTTTTAATTTATCATGTTTCTATGCTGAAAAAAACACGGAAGGAATCTTTGTGTTATCTTTGAATAAGTGTTCAACAATGTGTCCACCTTAGTCCGAACAAATTCGAAAGTTCAATCCATCGTATCTTATGCGGGCGACATTAAAGCAACATCCGAGAAATTGACAATTGCATTTAGCTTAAAGGATAGGAACAACACGTTGACAACATGATTTTTGACCTAGCAATTCTTTCACTATAAGGCCGAGGATAAGCACATGAAAAAAACTTAGCTCAGGTTCACCTGATAGGCAAAAGTGGCATGGTGAGCCTAGTAGAAAAGAGCACTAAACTATAACCTAATTAAGATGAATTTAGTTCTGAAATACACAATGTTTCCTGAATATTTATGCCCAAAATCAAACACATCATAACATATAATTTTAGGTTGTACAACTGCAAGAGTACATATATGGAGAAGGATTGGTAATTTGGCATTTTAAAAGGCAGGCTGAAATTTGGCCATAGCAGGTAAGGGAAGTGTGTTGATCAGTTCAATATAAATGTTTAATAACCTAGCTTAAAAACAGTTTGTGGGTGCTCGTAAGCCACATGCCATTAGCTCATTCATCACCGTTCGGTCTATTTTGTATTGATCCTGGCTGCGCATAATACCTTGTACATGTGAACTCTAAATTTTCAGGGAAAGGTCCATTGTGCAGATCCATAGCGATTACTCATGCAATTTTAAAATAAAATTGTCGTGCAATGGAACAAGTAACTAAATATATCAGGCACCTAACTTGAATGTTCTTTTCTTGGAACAGAGCAGTGTTTTCATGGACAGATTGTACGCACCTTGGAGCGTGCCGAGAGGACAGAAGTAAGGGTGTTGATCGCCTTCTTCCTCGATTGCTTATGACAGAGTGAAGCTGCCTCCGTCGACTTGCTCACGTCGAGTCGAGCTGATCTCGATGGCGTGCTCGGGGGGAGGAGGCAAGCTTCACTGCCAGCCTCGGGATTTTGCAGCGATAAAGCGATTGATTAACACGAGACTAAATTAGCGCTTCAGATAGAGGGGAAGGGAGCAGGAACAGGACGTACCTTGGCTTTCTCCTCGCCTTCTTAATCAATCGAGCACCAAAGTTCCGGTCACGGGCGGTGAGCATTCACCGCCTCGAGCTGCTTCTTCTGTTATTCCCAAGAACGCGTGAGTGGAAAATTCCATAAAACAAAGGGAATCATGCATACCGGAACTGGTCGGTTCCTGCTACCCTTGACCACGCGGAGGTTGCCGATGTTGCCGATGTCGCGCAGGACTCCCCAGGGCTTGGTCTCGGTGCGCTAGCCATGGCGGCCTTCGCTTTCCCGCAGTGGGACACCACCACCAAGCACTGCACGGTAAACGAAAAACAATACCATGAGAATTTCGATTTGTCAAGCTGCAGACCAATAACGAAAAACCACACCAAATCGATACCAAAACAAATCTTTCTTGATTTCATTGGGGACAGACCAATCAAAGAGAAATTGGGAAAGTCATAGCGAATCGACAAGATCCCGAGATCCCGAGTTCCGCTCGCCACTGCTCATTGCGTCGATGCTGCGAGCGGCAGCGACGTTCGGTTGTGTGGCCATCTCCTCCTCGCCTGGCCAAAGATCCCGAGAGCACGGTCGAGAAGAATGATTGAGACGCGCAACCCGCGACCTCCTCCACGCCGGTGGCGCAGACACGCTCCGGCGGTTTCTCTGGCGTTTCTTGAAGCTCTTCTCGCCTCTCTCTCTCCTTCTCTTCTTGCCTTGGTTAATCGGTGGGGCGTGATGGGTCGGGAGGGGGAGGAGGGGCGCCAGGGATCTGGGTGGCCGACGAGGTGGTGAGGAGTTCAAGGGACGAGAAGTGGGCGAGCGGAGATGGTCACTTGCTACCGTGGCGTGGCGATGAGAAGGATAAGGGTTAGGTTAGACTTTAGAGGATGGAGGTCGAGGCGGCGGGGATTTGGTGCGTGCGCGTGCGAATGAAATTTTTGCACTATACGCCGCGATGGATGCCAGTCATCAATCCACGCCAAATTTTCTGCACCACCATCCCACCGTTCATCAAGTTCACATCAACGGCTGATATCGTCGTAGTATGCTCCAAACAAGGCCCCAAACAGTACACACCAGCTTATGACGATTTCGTGTAAATAATTTAAGATGTTTTTGGGACAAATCATCATGCATTTGCTATCCTTTGCCCCTTCCAAACAGCTCATGACCAACTGCAGCAAGATCGTCATAAATTTATGACGATTTCTTTCGGGGTCACTATCAAAAGGTCATAGTATAGCACATTTCTTGTAGTGCTTCCACACCATATGTTTAATCCTTTGTTACAGCGAACCGGTGAGCTTGACAACCTCACTGATTCGTTGGGGCAAAGTCTTGAGTTTGTGTTGTGCAGGTCTCCACGTTTCCAGCAACACCTTTGAGACGTTTCCTTACTCCTTCTGGTTCGATAACCTCGGTTTATACTGAGGGAAGACTTGCTGCTTCACACCTTGCTCTTGGGGTTTCCAACGAAGTGCTCCTCGTCAGCACCATCAACAAGTTTTCTGGCGCCGTTGCCGGGGACCTACAGGACAACTTCAATCTTTTCCTCCCCGTCAAGTTCTCTGGCGCCATCAAGGAGTCATCAACAAGTTTTCTGGCGCCGTTGCCGGGGAGTCTAAGGACATCTTCACTAGGGGAGTCCTTTAGTTCCTTTCTCTTTACTTTGTTTTTAGTTTGCTTTTTTTTGGTTTGTTCGCCTTATTCAAGAACAGAAAAAATCAGTTCCTGCTCTAGCTGCTGCTGCTGTTTTTGGCTTGCCCACCTTTGCCAAAATGAACTCCGCTGAGAACACCAAGTTGTGTTACTTCACTATCACCAACAAAAATGATTTCCTAAGCACACCTATTGCTCCACCTGCTCCTGATGCTATCTTTTATGAAATTAAGACTGCTTTGTTGAATCTTGTGATGAGAGAGCAATTTTCTGGTGCTGGTTCTGATGATCCTGCTGCCCATCTTAATAGCTTTGTTGACTTTGTGAGATGCAAAAGTGTAAGGATGTAGATGGAGATATTATTAAGCTCAGCCTTTTTCCTTTCTCCTTAAGGGGAAAAGCTAAAGATCTTTGCCTAAAAATATTATTGATTCTTGGACTAAGTGCAAAGATGCTTTTATTGGAAAGTATTATACTCCTTCTAAGATTATTGCTATGCGAAGTGACATTATGAAATTTAAACATCTTGATAGTGAACATGTTGCTCCTGCTTGGGAAAGAATGAAATGTTTGGTTAAAAATTGCCCTACTCATGGACTCATTGCTTGGATGATTATCCAAACTTTTTATGAAGGTTTGAACTTCTCCTCAAAAAACCTGCTGGATTCTGCTGCTGGAGGTACTTTTATGGGACTCGCCTTGGGTGCTGCAACAAGGCTCCTTGATAATTTGATGGTTAACTACTCTGAATGGCATGTTGAGAGAGCTCCACATGGTAAGAAGGTAAGTTTTGTTGAGGAAACTTCCTCTTTGAGTGAAAAGATTGATGTTATTATGGCTATGCTTGTTAATGGGAAAGCTCCTCTAGATCCTAATAGTGTTCCCTTAGCCTCTTTGGTTGCTCAAGAAGAGCAAGTTGATGTGAACTTCATTAGAAACAACAATGCCTATAGGAACAATTTTGGTATCAACAACAATTATAGGCCTTATCCTTCTAGTGGAAATGCTTATCAGGATAGATCTGGAATGCCTAGTGAAGAGAGGATTCTAGAAGTTGAGAGATCCACTAAAAATTTTATGCAAATGCAATATGAGGAAAATAAGATTTTCACTAAAACTATGGAGGAACAATCTATTTGTCTTGAAAAACATTAATCTTTAGCTTGAGAATCTGAATAGAGAAATTCCTAGCCTACAGTCAAAAAATTTGAGTGCTGAGAAAAATATATCCTCTTTGTCTGAATCTCAAACTTCCTTAGTTAATAAAATGGCTGATAAACCTGAAACTATGGAAAACACCTTTGATACTGCTCATGCCATATAAGTTACTATTGATGAAAATGTTAGGCTGTTAGCTCAACTTCATGCTAGGTGGGAAAGGGAAGCTGAAATTGATAGAAACAATAGTGTGTGCACTATCACCACTAAACCACAAGTAGCCCCTATTCCTCCTCCTACTATTCCTAAGACTAGTGAGCCTACCACTAGTGATGCTAAGTTTGACTTTGATATTGATGGTTGCAATATTTCTGAAGTGATTATGTTCCTGCAAAAGCTTGCTAGAAGTCCTGATGCTAGTGATATGCATGTTGCCTTTACCAAACACATTACAGATGCTCTTGTTAAGATTAAGGAAGAGAAGCTAAAACACAAAGCTTCTATTCCTAGGAAAGTAGAAGATAGTTGGGAACCCATTATTAATATGCAAGTGAATGACTTTGATCTCAAAGCTTCATGTGATATTGGTTCTAGTGTCTCTATTATGCCTAGGAAGATTTATGAAATGCTTGATTTGCCACCTTTGAAAGATTGTTATTTGAATGTCCCACTCAATGATAATGCTAAGAAGAAACTCATGGGGAGTATTAATGATGTTCTCATCATGGTTAAAAATGCTTATGTCCCTGTTGATTTCTATGTTTTGGATGTTGAATACAATGCTTCTTGTCCTATTACTTTGGGAAGATCTTTTCTTAGAACAGTTGGTGCCATCATTGATATGAAAGAAGGCACCATCAAATATCATTTTCCATTCAAGAAAGGTATTGAACACTTACCTATGAGGAGAGATAAGTTGCTTTTTGCTCCTCCTTTGAAAGCAAGGTTTGATGTTAATGCTTCCTCATTTGAAAATACTTGATTCTGCTTGCTTCTTGTGCCTAACTTAAAGGCGTTAAAAAAATACTTGTTGGGAGATAACCAAAGAGTTTACTTGAGTCTTGGAAGTTATTACTACTTTAATAACCTCTTCTTATCCTTTTTGTTTGCTTTTTGTGCCAAAAATGACCTCTAATGAGAGGGAACTAAGATTTGGGGAGTTGCTGTCCCGAAACAGATTTATGTTCTCTACCAAACAAATTCGTGAGGAAGCTCTGTAACTCGGATTGATCTCATAATTTATGAATAAATCCCCCAGTATGTTGGATAACTTTCATTAGTTCAACATTTTTTGATTTGAGTAACATAAGATGTTCGAAAAAATTCGTTTCTACCTGCTAGTCTGTTTTGACAGATTTCTGCCATTATTTGCATTTGCTTCTTATTGATTCATTTTTGAGCTTTCTTCAGGTAAATTGAGTTTCTTTGAAGGGGTTACTACAGTAGCTTGTGTTTTTAGTGAAAAGTCTTGCTGTTCCGAAGCTTTGCCAGTGGTCTAATTGTAGGGGTTCGTAGCATGGAAAACAAAAAATTTCTACTACGTGCACACAAACAAGCCAAGATCTATCTACTAGATTGTAGCAACGAGTTGATAGAAGCACTCACCCTCGAAGATTCCAAAGCGGTTAACGAGAGCAGATTCTCGTGGGTGATGTAGTCGTACACTTGCCGATCTCAAGATCGCGTAGACGGTCCTTCCCAAGACTGCTCCTAAGAAGCGCTTCGCAATGATCACACGTTCGGTACTCGATGAAGACCTTCCTCTCCCTTGTTCCAGCAGGCAGCGAAGGTTGTAGTTCTCCCTTCGTGATTCCGGCAGCACGACGGCGTGGTGTCGGAAGTAGAGGGGAGATCCCGCAGGGCTTCGCCTAAGCCGGTGCGAGTTATGGTGGATTAGGGTTTCCCAGAGATCTAGGGTTTAGATGACCGGGAGGAGGAGGAGGTGTCGGCGGCGGCGACGAACCGGCGGCGGCGCGAGGTGGCGGCGACGAGCGGTGGCAGCGACGCATGTGTGGGGAGGGCTTAGCTCTCGTGTGCTTTGGGTCAGCCCTCCCCCTCTATTTATGAGAGGGGGGGGGACAGCCTTGGGAGGGGTGGGTTTGAATCCAAACCCAAACCCAAGTTGGATTGAGAGAAGGACTTGTTTCTTCTCCCACTAGGAAACTATTGTTCCAGTTTGACTTTTCAAACTCCCGTTTGACTTTCAATTTAGAGCTTTATTTCTCTCTTGCAAATGAACACACCAAGTGACCTAGGATATGATCCAATCATTCCACTTACCCATGACACATTCTTGGACCATTCTCCTTCCGGACCGATGAACCTTCTAGACCCTTCTATAACCTCTCCGATGAAATCATCGAAAACTTTCCCGAACTCCGGAATCGGACTTTCCTTATATGAATCTTATTCTCCGGACCATTCCGGATATCCTCGTGATATCCCGGATTCTATCCGAGACTCCGAAAAACATTCGGTATCCCTATTAACATTCCATATCTACTAAACAACATCGAATCCTTAAGTGTGTCTCCCTACAGTTCGTGAATTATGCGGACATGACCGAGACACTTCTCCGATCAATAACCAATAGAGGAATCTGGAAATAAATATGGCTCCCACATATTTCTATGATTACTTTGCAATCAAATGAACCACTTACATACGATACCAATTTCCCTTTGTCTCACGATAGTTTACTTATCCGAGGTTTTGATCGTCGGTATCTCTGCATACCTAGTTCAACCTTGTTACCGATAAGTACACTTTTCTCGTTCCCGTGATATGTGATCCCTTGTGAGCAGTCACATGCTTGCAAGCTAATTGGATGACATTCCACGGAGAGGGCCCAGAGTATATCTATCCGTCATATGGATGGACAAATCCCACTCGTGATCCATGTGTCTCAACCCATACTTTCCGAACACTCAATGCCACCTTTATAACCACCCAGTTATGTTGTGGTGTTTGATGTCATCAAAGCATCCTTCTGGTGATGGTGATTATCATGATCTCATGGTCGAAGGAATTAGGTTACTATGTATCAGAAAGCTTATAGCAAACGAACTATTGAAATGACTTGATCTTTATACTACGCTTATCTATAGGAGTATTTCCATCATACCATTCTCCTAATGACATGATCTTGTTATTAATAACATCTCAATGTTCATGATCGAGAAACCACGATCATCTATTAATCAACAATCTAGTATTATAAAGAGGCTTTACTAGGGACTCTAATTTCATTTACAAATCACACAAGTATTAATGTTTCCGGTTAATACTATTATAGCATGAATGTAAACATTTACCATAAACACAAAGATATAATAATAATCACTTTTATTATTGCCTTTAGGGCATATCTCCAACAGTCTCCCACTTGCACTAGAGTCAACTAATCTAGATTGCATGGTAATATACTGAACACCCATGGCGGTTTGGTGCTGGTCATGTTTTGCCCTCGGGAGAGGTTTAGTAAATGGATCCGCCACATTCAGATCTGTGTGTACTTTGCAAATCTTTATGTCACCATCTTGGACATGCTCTCGAATAGCGTGAAAACGTAGCTTGATGTGCTTCAGCTTCTTGTTTGACCTTGGTTCATGCGCATTGGCTATGGCGCCGATGTTATCACAGTAGATAGACATAGGGTCCAGCGCACTTGGAACCACACCGAGCTCTGTAATGAACTCCTTCATCCATATCGCCTCCTGTGAAGCCTCCGAAGCAGCTATGTATTCCGATTCAGTTGAAGATCTCGCCACAATGCTTTGCTTTGCACTCCTCCAGCTAACTGCTGCACCATTCAAAGTAATTACGTATCCAGATTGAGATTTAGAATCATACGGATCGGTGTTCCAACTAGCATCGATGTAACCATTTACAACGAGCTGTTCATCACCTCCATAAGAAAGAACCATATCCTTTGTTCTTCTCAAGTACTTAAGGATGTTTTTGACCGTTGTCCAATGATCCACTCCTGGATCACTTTGATATCTACTAGTCAAACTAACAGCATATGCAATGTCGGGTCTAGTACTATAGAGGTCCCAACCTTTAATAAGGTATAGATCCCTGTGTTTACAATGCTAGTCCCTGGATCAATAGCTAGCATCCACAGTTAAAATGTAATATCAAGAAAAAAAGGCCACAATACAACTTTATAACCAGGAATAAAATAATTCATTACATCTTACATAGCTCATTTGGCTATCTCATTACAATGCAACAGAAATAACTATAGCATGTAGTCCTTCATCTTCAAAGTGCCACAGGCAATCATGTTGGTTGTAGACTTGTAATCCTAATCAACACACTTTACTAACATCAAACAAACCCGCAACATAATAAGTTACAACCACAAGGGTCAATGCATTTGAATCGTATTGGCAAGTGATACTATGGTAGTATAGTGGTAACTATCATCTATATGCATTTGGATAAGTGTAGCTTAGGCTTGCTTTGCTCAAAATAGATTTTCCTATCAGTTGAAAACACTAAGTTTTTGTTTGGCAAAATCACCCAAGGCATCTCCCAATAGAAATTCGTGATCCTTAAACCCTTGTTCAACCACAAGCTTTTAACTTAGAAAAATTGGGATGAGGAGATTCTTGATAGCTTCCATGTCTTGATGCTCAAATTGTCCAATACCAGGGACATGGAAAAGTACTTAGATTTTACCCTCTGCAGAGGTGGTGCACTTTCCCCACAAGACTTGATTTTCAACAAGACAAGATCTTTCAGAAGCCTTCCCTTAGACCAGAATGGACGCGCTCCAACCTATCAATCCCCTACCACCAACTGTCCATTTGGCTAACTTATTGCAACCTATATGATCCAGGCAGAGCCCATAATGCCAAGTGGCTGCACTTGAAGCTTCTCAACATTTGACATCTCAAATCTCTTTGTTCCTGGGTGGCAATCCACAAGTGAGATACACAAGGTAAACCATAGAAATGGGCCTTGTATAACCACTCAACCAAAAACCACCAAGCAATTACCAATCCACCCAGGTGTTTCATTCACTTAGTTGTTTTATTAAACAAAACACAAGTCCTTGACTTAGAAATATTCCATAGCATGAATATAATCCACCCTTGTTTTCTACTAGCTAGGCTAAGCATGATAGCAGTAGGAATCTTGACTTAGGAAAATTCTACTAAGGTTTCATCTACTAGGATTTCCCATGGCATAGTTTACATTTAGCAAAATTCCATGCAAGTCCTACTTAGAAATATGCATAGTGAAAATAATAGGACACAGGTATGAAGCACCGCTTGCCTTTTTGGTAGAGAATATAAGTTCACTCCTTGATATCCAATAGTCACACTCTTCAAATTTCACTACAATTCAATCAAGGCACAAATTCAATCTACCACTCAAGCAATCATCACATAAGATAACAAAAACAAAGCAATGCATGCAAGCATGCCAAAGGTTGTTTTATTTGGAAAAGTGGTTTCTAATAGGTTATAAACATTTTAAAACACCTATTGGTCATTTATAAAAGTGGCAAAATCATTGGATATCAAGTTAGTGAAAATGGCCATTTTAAGTCATTTTTATTTAGCTAGAAATGGTTCAAATCAAAGTAATATTTCTAGTGTTTACCAAATATATTTTTAAACACAAATGTTAGTGTTTTATGGTCAAGTGTTTAGTATTTAAAACCATTTGCAAAAGGTTTTACCTATAAACCATTTTTATACCAAAGTAATATTTTATGTTGTTGAAAATGCTTTTTAGCAAAGTAATAATTTATAGGGTTTATCAAACATATTGCTAAATCATAAAAAATGGTGTTTAGGGTCAGAGAGTTTTAAATCAAATCATTTTCCAAAGGTTTTTTCTCAAAAATCATTTTTAAACCATAATCAATAATTTTATTTTGCCAGAAATGCTTTTATTCAAAGATTTATTCCTTAGCATCTCAAAATATGTTTTTAAAACCAAAAATTGGTTTCTAAGGTCAGTAGGTTCAAAACAAACCATTTGCCAAAAAATTTACCTTAAAAATATTTCTAGAATAATTTTTATATCCAAATTATGCCTACACAAGTTTCTGCAAAAACAACCAATTTAACAGAAGCAATTTACTAAACAAGGAACATGGTTGTAAACTACTTGTTTTGCTGATTCTATTGATATAAAATTTGCAAAATTTTGGACGTGTAGATTTAAAGTTATGCAATTTAAAAAATCAAACATCTAATAGATTATATTCTGTTTTTAAAACAAAACATGAGCCACGTGTTGTGTTTTGATTGGTCAAAAAATGGTTCGCGAGGATTGAGCTCTGTGGAGCATTGGATCTAACTGAAATCGTGCGGTACAGAATACTCGATACCCTTTCGTTAAGTCAATCTATCGTAGACGCTGGATCTAAATCGAACGGTTGCTGTGCGGTTGACTAACGATGGGCAGCGCTGGCGGCGGCGAGTGGCGGCGCGCGCTGGGCCAGTGAGGTTGCCGGCGATACAGGGGGCTAGAGAAAGAGGGGAGTAGCTCACCAGATTTTCAATGACGAGAGGATGCTCAACGTGCTTGCTGTTTGTCGAGGGGCGCACGGGGTTGCTGTCAATTGCTCGCCGGAGTCGATGTCACCGTCGGGTGCGCTCAGACGTCGTTGAGGGCGAGGCTACGGTGCACGCTAGAGGAAAAGGGTGGTGTCGTTAGATGCGCAGGAGAGTGGTGAGTACAGGAGCATCAATTAGAAGGGGAGGCGCGGTCGGATGTTACAGGGCTTCACGAGAAGGAGAAGACGGCGATGCTTTCGAAGACGAAGTCGACAATACGAGTACATGCTGAACTGGGCGACACTGGAGATGCACCAGAGGCTAGGGAGTAGGCTTGTCGCGCCAGGGAGCAAGGGAGGCGTGGCTGGCGAATCGCCATGGATGCTCGTCGGAGACAGAGGTGCTGCTGCGAGAATTCTGAGGAGCCTCTGGGCAATGAGTGCGGGGCGCCTGAGGGAAAATATAGAGGGGAGTGAGGCGCGTTAACGGGCGTAGTTGCAGCGGCGATTACTCGTGGAGTTATGGCGAATTTATGCCACGGGATTCAAGCAGAAAAGGGAGAGAGGGAAAGAAGAACTGGTCGCGCGGGTTGAAACGACGACTGACGGGTGGGGCTGGCTAGTCAGCGAGAGAGAGAAAGGAAAGGTGGGGGCCAGCGATCACTAAGGGGGCGCGTTTGTTCTACGGTGTGAAGCATTTTCCTGCGGGGAGAGATAAATGGGCTAGTTGGGCCTGGACTGGGCTAGGTTAGCTGGGCTGGGTCTTTCCCTTTTTTTGACCTGTTTCATTTTTCTTTTTCTGTTTCTTTTATTCTGTTTTGATTTTGTCCAAATGATTTCAAACCTTGTTTGAATTCAAACCTTTTTCAAATGTTTAGTATATTTCTATATTGTTTTAAATATGTAATTTAAGTCCATTTTAGAATAGTTATTTTATTCTTTTATGGCTTATATTTTATTTAAAAGTGGGCACTTGTCTTTTATTCAAATAAGATTTAATTAAATTCTCAAACCCTTATTTGAAATCAAAAATTTCACCAAACCTTTTCATTAGGTTTTATTTATTTAAAAGGGGTGTTAAATAATTCATTTTGAATTATTTAAAATATTTTATTATGATTATTAATCATTTAATTTGGGCAGTTGTCTTTATTCCCATGAAATTCAAATATGGTTTTAATTCCACATAATTTTATTTGAATATTCTTTATCTATTTATTTGGATTAGGATTATATTTATTCCATTTGCTTATGGACTTGGCCAAGTTTCAATTTGTCTTTTAAATATTCCCTATTAATTATTTCTTCCTTTATTTCATAGAATCCATATCTTTTTATTTATAGATCCAAAGTTGGTGATTCCAATTTGTATAATTTTATTTAATATTTGTTTATCCTTTTAAATATCTTCGGGATTATTTTCTCACCATTTGGTATGGATTTTAGATAGGTGCTTTATTAGGTTTGGGAAAATAATTTCCTTATCTTACTAAATTCATAAGATTTTATCTATGGCTCCAAATTAAGTGAAACCAATTTCTATGGTTTTATAATATTTCCATTTGTCATTCTTGATAATTTATAAATGTTTGTTGATAAATTTTTGTATGGATCAAATCCATTGACTTAGAGTAATCTTGGAAATGATTTTCTCCCATTGGGGTTTTAGAGTTTTGGTTTATTTTCCATGTGTTTAAATTTCAAGATGCATTTAAGAAGAATGCATTTCACTTGATTAGAATTTAGTTGGATTTAAACTTTGTTCAAGGTTTGATCAAGATGAGTTTTTAACTTTCCATTTAGAAACAAAAAGTTTCTTTTCACCCTAAATTTCAACAATTATTTATTTTGTTTATTTATTTTTTACATTTCAAAATTTGGAAAATTTTGGGATGTGACAGGCTACCACCCTTAAAAGAAATCTCGTCCCGAGATTTGGGAAGGCTAGAGGTTACAAGTTGGCTTCAAAACAACTAGGGTACTACCACCCTTAAAAAATTTTCCAACTAGATTACATCTTGGATTGCTTAAGATATTGATGAGACTTCTCTGGGCAAACATCTGCATAGTGTCCTTTGTTTCCACACTTGAAACATGTGACAAGGCTGAGATCCCTCATAGGCTTGCTTGTCTTGTACTTCATTTTTTCTGGACAATTGCTTGCATAATGTCCTTGGTCACCACAATTGTAACATGTGACAAGGTTGAGTTCTTCACGTATCTTCTATGGACAAGTGGATACATAATGGCCTAGCTCTTTGCAGTTGTTGCACCACACTTGGCTAATTTCCTTATAATTTTTCTTCTTCTCTGGACATTCATTGGCATAGTGTCCCATCTCTTTGCAAGTGTAACATTGCTCTTGGGTAATATCCTTCTTGCTAGGGCTGGGGCATTTCTTCTTCTTCTTGGGTTTCTCCAAAGCTAGGAGTTCTTCTAGTTCATGCTCTTCATATCTCACCTCAAAGGTGGGAAAGTCTCCTGGTTTCCTTAATCGTTTCCTTGGATAATACATATGTTTCCTCTTTTGTCCATCAATTTGAGTCATATTGCATGGAGGTGCAAGCTGAGATTTTCCTTTGTCTTCATCCTTCTTGGTAGAAGTTGTTCCCTCCCGGGGGTTTCCAAACTGTTGATGCACTCCACCTTGTTTCCTTTGTTGAACTATGGAATAGATGGGGCATTGGATAGGGACATGATTATTTCCTTCACATAGGAAACAAGTAGCTTGAGATGTGGGGCATTGATTAGTTGGATGTTTCTCTTCACAATTAGGGCATTGATCTTCATGCTCTTTGGAAGTGTGATCCATGTCTCCACAAATATTGCAAGCTTGAGTTCCTTCTATAATATCATCCTTGACATCAATTTTGTCACAAACTCCTTGGGAAGGGTTGTCTCCCATGTTGATCATTTGATTTGTCACCTTTTGCATCAATTGGGTTTGGGTTTCCAAAAAACTTTGCATGGTTGGGTCTAACTCATTGTTGTTGGCTAAAAACTGAGTTTTCACTTAGTTCAACTGGGTTTGGGTTACTATGAGTTCTCTCATGTGCATCTCTTGGTTGTTGTTGTCACCATTATTGATGTTGGAGTTTCCTGGGGAAGTCATCTGTAACATCCCTAAAATCATGTTTTCAAAGTTTGCACATCATTCATGCATTCATACTCATCTTAGGATCTTTTCCTCAAAAATCAGAAACTTGTGATCTATCATTTATGTAAGCAAGGCATTGACCCAATGCTACTCTCTAGTATGAGATTATTTGTTTTAAACCAAAGATATTTGATCCTAAGTTTGTTTGATAATTTCCAAAGATTGGACAAAGTTTTCAAAACAAAGAATGAGTGTAAAATCATTTTATACCTTTATTAAGCAATGGTAAAGACAATGTTTTCTTTTAAAATTTCAAAAGACCAAAATAAGTTTGAGTAGACAACAATGCTAAATGATCAATTAAGAGCTAGATCCATCCTACAAAATTTCAGAACAAATTTGAATTCATTTTGGTTTGAAAATCATTTGAAAATGTTTTCAGGAAATCAAATTAGAAATAGAAAAAGATAAAAGAATAGGGAAAAGGCCAGCGCTGCCATTTTGGCCCAGCACAGAATCCATCCCACTAAGCCCACCCGGGCCAATTTCCCCTCTACCCTCTCTCACCCAAGTGCACTGCACCCGGCCGACACCTTGGGCCCTCCACGTCAGCGTCGTCTGCCCCAGATTCTCGCGCGCAGACGCCGCTCCGCCGTTACCACCGCGAAGTGACGCCGCGTTAAACCTCGCTTAAATCCCATTGAATCAGCGCATAAATCTCGCCCCGCTCCTGGCTACTTAATCGCCTTGCCACCGCGGTCATTTCCCCTCACTTTCCTCGCTCACTCCGCCACCAGGCTACGTGCATTCAAGCTCAAACCACCGCGGTACCGACGACCTCCGGCGACTGATTCCGGTGAGCTCCGACCGCCCCCTGCCACTGGTTCAAACAAGCGTGACCAGCATGATCTTGCGCGTCTCCTGATGCCATTTGTTTGCCCTTTGGTGACCCAGGTCGCCGTCCCCGTTCACGTCCGCAAACATCAGAACCGCCGCTCGACTCCGACGAGCGATTGAGGTAAAATCCGACCGCCCCTTGTCTTCTCCTTGACCTAGTAGTGTTTGCCGTGACCTTGCGCACCTCCTGATACACTTGGTTTGTGCTAGGGTGATCCAGAGCGTCACCTACGTCTCCGACACCGTGCACCCGACGTCTGCAAGCTTTCCGATGAGCTTCTCCGGCCAACACCGCACGCCCCTGTCCACACCAGCGAGTCGTTGAGCATCAACGCGCCCTCACGAGTATGGTAAGCATCTCGACCAACCCCAGCCCCCTCCGTAGACACCGGAACACCACTGGCAATGCGCCGCCGCGCTGCCCGTCCATGGTCGCATGCTCGACATCCGTTAGATCTGAATCCAGCGCGTAGGATTAGATCACTTAGCGAAGGGGTACGATTAGATCTGGCCCATGCATTTTCATTTAGATCGTGCGGCCCTCGTTGATCGATCCGGCCGAACCGGTACGGGCCAATAAGAACACGCCGCGTGTCTGTGTTTAGATTTAAAATCAGAAATTAGATCTATTAGATGTCCAAACTTGCAAAATTCATAACTTTTGATCCACACGTTCAAATTTTGTAAATTTTATATCATTGGAATCAGGATAAAGAATTCTATCCATTTATGCAATGTGTTTAATGAATTGCTTCTGTAAAATTGGTTATTTTTGGAGAGACAATTATAGGCTTATTTTGAGTATAGAAATTATTTGAAAAATGATTTAAAGACTAAACAAAGTTTGTTTAGTGTGTATTTGTCTTGTTTATGATTCAGTACTGTATACTTGTATTGTTTGAATTAGAAAAAATCACCACATGGCATTTGCATGCATTCATATATTTTTGATTGTTTATTTTGATATGTGAGTTTAGTGCTATCATTTTATGTGTAGATTTTGGTGCTAGTGGTGATTGTGATTGTGAGGATTGTTGCTACTCCCCCAACTACCAAGGCAACTGTTGCTTAATATATTTTTGTCCCAATATTTTTACCCATGCATTAGAATTATTTTGTATAGGGCTTGCATGAATATTTTGCTAAGTATCTATATGCTATGCTTGGGAAATCCTAGTAGTTGTAGAATTGTTAGAATTTCCTCTAAGTTAAGATAATTGTTATTGCCATGCTTAGCCTAGCTTGTAACAACCAAGAGTGGATTATATATTCATGGTATGTGAAATATTTCTAAGTCTTTGACTTATGTTTTGCTTAATAAAACAACTAAGTGAATGAAACACCTAGGTGGAATGGAAGGAATGGTTTGTGTTGAGTGGTTACACAAGGCCCATTTCTATGGTTGACCTTGTGTATCTCACTTGTGGTTTGCCACCCAGGAACAAAGGGATTTGAGATGCCAAATGTTAAGAAGCTTCTAGTGCAGCCACATGGCATTATGGGCTCTGCCTGGATCATATAGGTTGCAATAACTTAGCCATTTGGATAGTTGGTGGTAGTAGGATGATAGGTTGGAACGCGTCCATTTGGTCTAAGGGAAGGCTTCTGGAAGGTCCTGTCTTGGTGAAAATCAAGTCTTGTGGGGAAAGTGCACAACCTCTGCAGATGGAAGAACCTAAGTACTTAGCCATGTCCCTGGTATTGGACAATTTTGAGCATCAAGACATGGAAGCTATCAAGAATCTCCTCATCCCAATTTTCTAAGTTAAAACTTGTGGTTGAACAAGGGTGAAGGTTCACCAATTTCTATTGGTGGTTCCTTGGGAAAGTTTTTGTCAAAGAAAAACTTAGTGATTTCAACTGATAGGAAAAACCTATTTTGAGCAAAGCAAGCCTAAGCTACACTTAGCCAAATTCATATAGTATCTAGAAGCTAATATTCTACTAAGGTATCACTTGCCAATACTATTCCAATGTATTGACCCACTGTGGCTGTAACTTGTGATGTTGCAGGATACTCTGATGATGATTAGGGGTTATGAGTCTACACTCAACATGTTTGCCTGCGGCACATGAAGATGAAGACTTTCATTTTATATTTTTAAGTTAAACTCTTGTATTGGGCCTATGGCCATGTAGTTGTAGAAGATTATGTTATCTCTGGAATGACTTTGTAATAATGACATTTGTATTTGTGTACTTCATCTTAAACTGTGGATGCTAGCATTTGATCTAGGGACTAGCATTGCAATCACAGGGACCTTTACCTTTATAAAGGTGGGATATTACAGATGGTATCAGAGCACTGTGTTTCCTGTAGGATTATGACCCTAGGATTGGATTAGAAACCACTAAGGAAAATTTTCAACACTTTAAAAAATTTCTACACTTGTCTTTTTCTTCTCATAAACTTTTCTAATCTTCTTTCTCATCTCTATTTTTAGATGAACTCCATCAATGAAGCCGTAAGGAAGGGACCACTCATGACCATAACTTTGGAGTGTGAGACTGAATTTCCAAAAGCCCTCAAGAACCATATGGTTACCATGGGGATACATGGTGCAGCTGTGTACAAAGGATTTCCTGTGATGGATGAAGGAGAGGAGTATTGGTGGGTACAACTTCACTTGTACAAAAACAAGGAAGACAACCACTAGGAGTCAGGGTTCTACATGGTCACCAACTCAGAAATGCACACCACATTCTTTGACTCTGCAAGAAATGCAACATGGAATGCTATCAAGGAACTTGGTGATAGGCTCAAGTGCAGAATGCTCAACACTCAAAATGACCTTAGAGAAGAAAAGGAGCATACCCAAGAGTTAGAGACTACCAACCAACAACTAAGGGGAGACATCATAGACTTAATTTGGAAATCTTGTGAACAAGATAGACAAATGGCTACTAAGGATGCTTTGATAGCTATTTTGTCTAGTGAGTGAGAGTTGTAACGTACTTCGTTAGTTGGACCACCACACTTATCGTTTTTATTTCCAAAAATTTGTCTAAGTTATGATGAACCTTTGATGCTTGTAATGGATTTGTGTATGCCATGACTTGTGTGTTTGCTATAAAGGATATGCTTGTGTTATTTTGTCTTGTGATTTTTCCTCTATTGATGTTGATTCTAACTTTTCTCTATCTTATAAAATAGATGCCTAGTGTTATTATCAACACGGCCGAGGAGTTCAAGGGAACTCGTTTTGGCACTCGTCTCATTGAGCTCACTAGCGTGCTCAACCTTCCACTACCTAGCATCATGACGCTTCCCCTCACCAAGTTTGAGAGGAAGGACCTTTGGGGCTTTAGAGTCACTCAGCCCGGACGCCAAGCAAAGCCAACCACGGAGACCATCACTTTCAAGCTGATGCATGACGACAAGGAGAAAGGCCTAGATGTAGTCATGCAGGAGATACTTGGGCGCTTGGTAGGGAGACACTCTAGAGAGCTTAGAGTTCTTTACTTTCACCCCTTCGGGAGACACGACGAGGAGGGTGAGGCTATTGAGTTCGAGGATGCTGCTAGAGAGACAGTGGATCCGGTTCATCTGTACCTTCAGGACCTAGAGGTTCTTATTAGGCACCTAGATACTGATAGGGCCAATGTCATGCTTAGCAATGACGAGCTCCAGGTTCAGCTTCGTGAGAAGGACAAGCTCTTCGCGGAGCAAGACGAGTTGGTCAAGGAAATGGAGGCCAAGTTTGAGATCCAGGACAGGAAGTTCAAGAGCCAAGAGAAAAGAGTCTAAGACAGGAACAAGAGGATTCAGGAGATGAATGAAGAACTAGAGGCCAAGGACTTCGAGCTCGAGCATCAACAAGGAGTGATTGAGAGGCTTCGCTCATATAAGAGGGCCCTTAGGGCTAAGATAGAGGCCTCGACTACTAGTGTTGATGAGTACAAGACTGCCATGGAGAATGCAGGTCTTACACTTGTTGACGGGGAGGTTGATGCAGAGGAGTAGTGATGACTACTCATTTATCTTTCATTTGCCATGCTTATGATTATTGAGTCGTAATGACCATGCAACATGTGGGTGGCTTGCTATGGTGTGTTTACTTTTTCGAACTTGTTGTTTACGTCGTTTGAACCTTATGTTATTTTGAGTCTTGATTATTGTGGTTGACTATGTGATGTATTGTGCAGGTTAAGCATCTATGGGTATCTCATTCTTATCCTTATGGAAACCACAGATGCCTCCTCGACGTGCCAACCCCAACCCAAACAACAACAATGTCACCCCCGAGATGCAGCAGCTGATGATAGCACATGCACAGCTGATGCAGATGATGACCACTTTTATGCAGAATCAGAATAACAACAACAACAAAAACAACAATCAGAACAATCCACCAGGATTTGACATGCTTACCAGATTCCTAAGACTGATGCCTGCAAAGTTCTCAGGAACTACTGATCCCATGGTGGCCAATGACTAGCTACGTTCGGTGAACAAGGATTTGGTAACTGTCGGCTGCACCGACAAAGAGAAAGTCAGGTTTGCAGCACATCTGTTGGAAGGACCAGCAGCCACTTGGTGGGATAACTTCCAGATCACCACTCCCATTGAGGATGTGACATGGGCTATCTTTGAAGATGGATTCCGTACAGCTCACATCTCATCCGGAGTGATGAATTTGAAGAAGGAGTTCCATAATCTGAAGCAGCGTCACCGCAGCGTGGCTGAATATATTGAAGAGTTCAACAATCTGGCGCGATATGCACCAGATGAAGTTGATACTGATGGAAAGAGGAAGGAGAAATTCCTCGAAGGACTGAATGATGAACTGAATCTGCAGTTATCTGTGGCCTATGTCCCCACTTACCAGTCACTTTGCGACAAGGCTACCATCTTGGAGAACAAGATGAAACAGGTGGAAAGCATAAAGAGGAAGCACAGCTCTGACAAGCACAGCTCGGGATCGTCTCACAAGCGTTCCCATCATGATGATAGTGGGAGTTCTGGATCCCACAAACATGGAAAGTATAACAACTACCACAGCCACAACCGCCATCATGACAACAAGCATCACCGTAGTCATGATAATGACAAGTACAAGAACCACAAGGGTGGATACAAGAGCCACCACAATGGAAGTGGAAGTGGTAGTGGAAGCCAACCTGTCAAGAAAGATCTCAGTCAGGTTGAATGCTTCAAGTGCAAGAAGATGGGGCATTATGCAAATGAGTGCCCAGAAAAGAAAGTTGAAGGTGCCAACAAGCCCAACCCTTTCCAGAAAGGACAGGTGAACCACATCAACGTGGAAGAGATCTATGAGGAACCTGATACTGTGGCTGGTAAGTTCAAACTCAATTCTGTTCCAGCACTTGTTCTTTTTGATATTGGCGCATCGCATTCATTCATATCAAGAGTATTTGGTGATAGAAATGAAATTCTGGTTGAAATTATTGTGTGTCCTATAAAAGTAAGTTCTCCTGGTGGAGAAATGATAGTGAACTCAGGATGTCATGACCTAGTCATAGAGTTTGGGAAGTATAAGTTTCCCGTTAATCTGATAATCCTAAATTCCCAAGGATTGGATGTCATTTTGGGAATGGACTGGATGGCTAAGTACAAGGGAGTGCTAGACTGTGCCAATCATACTATCACACTCACAACCCCAGATAATAAAAGGATTAGATTCAAGACCAATTTTGAATCAAAAGGGAGTAAGCTAAATTATCTTAAGGGGGTTAGCATTGACAGTGTGCCAATTGTGAGTGAATATCCGGATGTGTTTTCGGAAGAATTACCGGGAATGCCACCAGATAGAGATGTGGAATTTTTGATTGACTTGCTACCAGGATCAGGACCAATAGCAAAGAGACCTTACAAGATGTCAGTTGATGAGTTTAAAGAACTCAAGAAACAACTTGGAGAACAGTTGCAGAAAGGATTTATTCAACCAAGTTCTTCATCTTGGGGAGCACCAGTCTTGTTTGTGGAAAAGAAAGATAGAAGTCAAACGTTATGCATAGATTACCGTTCACTCAATGAGGTGACTATCAAGAACAAATATCCTTTGCCCAGAATCAATGACTTGTTTGATCAGCTAGAAGGAGCCTGTGTGTTCTCAAAGATTGATGTTCGGTCTGGTTATTTTCAGCTTAAGATAAGGGAACAAGACATACCCAAGACAACTTTCACCACCAGATATGGATTGTATGAGTACACCGTGATGCCATTCGGTTTGACCAATGCACCAGCTTACTTCATGAATATGATGAACAAGGTGTTCATGGAGTTCCTTGACAAGTTTGTTGTCGTTTTCATCGATGACATTTTGATCTACTCGAAGAGCAAAGAAGAGCATGAAGGACATTTGCGTTTGATACTTGAGAAGCTTAGAGAGCATAAGCTGTATGCCAAATTCAGCAAGTGCGAATTCTGGTTGAATGAAGTTGGATTTGTTGGACACATTGTGTCAGGAGATGGTGTAGCAGTTGATCCCGCAAATGTGTCAGCTGTAACTGAATGGGAATCTCCTAAGTCAGTGAAAGAAGTTCGTAGTTTTCTTGTCTTGGCAGGATACTATAGAAGGTTCATTGAAAATTTCTCCAAAGTATCTAAGCCAATGATGGAGTTACTAAATAAAGACAAGAAATTTGATTGGACTGAAGGATGTGAACTCAGTTTCCAAGAGTTGAAGAAGAGACTAGTAACAGCACCAGTCCTATGTCTGCCAGATTTGGAGAAGGATTTCCAAGTGTATTGTGATGCATCTCATCATGGATTAGGTGCAGTTCTGATGCAAGAAGGGAAAGTTGTGGCTTATGCCTCGAGACAACTCAAAACTCATTAAGTAAATTACCCTACTCATGATTTAGAGTTAGCATCTGTTGTCCATGCACTCAAAACATGGAGACATTATCTTTTGGGAAAGCTATGTGAAGTGTTCACAGATCACAAAAGTTTGAAGTATATCTTCACTCAGAAAGAAATCAACATGAGGCAGAGAAGATGGCTAGAACTCATCAAGGACTATGACTTGAGTTTGCAATACCACCCCGTTAGCAAATGTTGTAGCAGATGCTCTAAGCCGTAAGGTATTTGTGAATGGCATTACTAAGGGAGAGTTGCCAGATGATCTATGTGCCCAATTTAGAGACCTCAGGTTGGAAATTGTGCCTGAAGGACATCTCATGTCATTGGATGTTCAACCCACCTTGTTGGACAAAATCAAGGAAGCCCAAAAGATAGATAAGGAAATTGAAGAGATTAAGGAAAAGATTGGTAAGGGAAAAGCCAAAGGATTCCATGAAGACGAACAAGGTACTTTATGGTATGGAAAACGTATATGCGTTCCGCAAGATCTGGAGCTTCGGAAACTGATTCTATAGGAAGCACATAACTCACCATATTCCATTCATTTGGATAACACCAAAATGTACATGGATATGAAGGAAAGATTTTGGTGTAATAATCTCAAGAAGCACACTACTAGGAAAAGGGTTGTTCGTGGCGCACCAAAAAAGCCCATATGTGGCGCACTAGTGGTGCGCCACTAAGCATACGCTGCGGCTAAAAAGTGCCCGTAGCGCACTACCCTGGTGCTCTACGATTATATGGGGATAGGCATAGCGCACCACCAGGTGCGCCACGAGTAGGGGTACAGGTGCGCGACGGATGTTTTTTTCAAAAAACCAAAAAAATGCAAAAAACACCCTCGTTTTGAATTGCAAAAGCAATCGGGTCCGCATCGCCGCCGTCATGTCGCCTCGCTGGAGCATGGTGGCCATGGCCACGACCTACCACCGCAGGGAGGTGCGGGAGGGCTTGGCCATGCTACTCCTCGCCGGCATCGAGGAAGAGAGGGAGAGGAGGTGTGGCTGGAGAAGGGAGGAGGTCGCCGCAAGGAGAAGGAGGTCCTCGGCGGTCGTCGGAGCTCGTCGTCGCTCGTCATGACTGCAAGGAGGAGGAGGCCGCAAGGAGAAGGAGGTCGTCGCCATCGTGACTGCAAGGAGGAAGATAAGGTCGTCGTCACCATCGCCATCGTCACTACAAGGAGAGGAGGATGTCGGAGCAAGGAGGAGGAGAAGGCCACCGTCGCTGTCGTTAGTGCAAGGGAAGGAGGAGAAGGAAAAGGAGGAGGAGGAGAAGAGAGAAGGAAAAGGAGGAGGAGAAGAGAGAAGGAAAAGGAGGGAGGAGAATGAAAAGGAGAAGAGGGAGGGAATAGGGAAAGGTTGGCGGGGTGGGGATTCAAATTTTGAATCCCGCCCAACTTACTCGTAGCGCACTAGGTGGTGGTGCTCTACGAGTAAGTTGCCCTCTATTTTTTTCTGCGGGAAAAGACGGTTTTTTGACCATAACTTTTTACTCTTTTCGAATTTTGAAAATCTAAATAATCGCTAAACGACCGGAGATGGTTGCGAGCGGATACGAAATCTCGTTCTCGTCATTTTGGTATATTATACGATTTTTTCGACATCATATGCAAAAGTTACGGCCATTTTACCGTGGCATGACTTTTTTTTGCAGAAAAAGTGGCAAATCATGTTTGTTAATTTTCCTAGAAACTATACCACATTACCTACCTACATATGAAATGATTTTATTTTTTGAAGTGTTTATCATTTTCTTTTATTTTTTAGAAAGCCTAAAAAGGCGATCCGCTGTGGGTTGGTGCAGGCCACTCAGCCGTAGGGCACTAGGACAGAGTGCCTTACGGCTAAGTTGACCCAGCTGCTGCAACACACAGCCCCGTAGCACACTAGGCCGGAGTGCCCTACGACTAAGTTGCACATCCGTAGCGCACCTTGACCTAGTGCGCTACGGGTGTCTTCTTGACCACATGTGCCCACACATAGGCGTGGCGCACCACCCCCCATGTGCGCCACGCTTACGGCAGTTAGCCGTAGGGCACCTGTGGGAAGTGCGCCACACCTATTTTACCCGTGGGGCACCACTAGCACGTGCGCCATAGATGTGTGAATTATCTATAACTGTTTTCCTAGTAGTGACATCGCCGAACATATTTCTTTGTGTGATGTATTGTAGCATCCCAGTTGTCTAACCTCTGTAATGCTACATGTCATAATAATAAAATGGGCCACTTCCAACATATAATTGTTGCATCATCATATCATGCTCATGTCATTATGTCACCTTGCATTTGAGCATCATGTAAAACCCTTTCTTGTTTGGTTCTTATCTCATGTGCATGATTAATTGTATTTGCCTCTTGATATTGTATTTGGCTCTTGATATATTGTTAAATGCCCAAGTTGAGTTGAGGGCATCTCTCTTATTGACTCCACCACCTTTTCTTTCACCACCTTGTAATTCCACCACCCAACTAATCTGAGCTTGGCTTTTGTTGATTTATCTCTAGCTCATGATTGGTTGTTTGGATTCCACCATAATCTATGCTTGGCCTTGCCCCACCTTTTGGGAATGCATATGAGTAATGCCATGTTAATCTTATTGTTTTCACAAGGATAATTTTGGCATTAATTATCTTGCATGGGCCATGCAAGTGCCACCTCTTCTAGTATTTGGTTTTTACTTGAAGACTAAGTGGATCTTTTCCTTTGCTTAAATCTTGTTTTGGGCTTGTAGTTGTTTCATCAAATCATCTCCCTACCTTACCCCCCTTTAGCTTAACCCCATGCCCCATGCACATACAAGTGCTCATGAGGCATGCACCAACCAAACCACCTCTCTTTTGGATCTTGCTTGGTCTTTATATGAATCATGCATGGGCCAAATAGAACCACCCCATCATCTTGATCACCTCTCCCTATCTTTCCCCTTTCTTTTCTTGATCATGTGTGTTTTGAAACATGCATGATCAACCTTAAACCATCACCTCTTCTCTCCCTCTCTCTTAGTCCACCCTAAATCTACCTTGGCATCCCCCATTCTACCTAATCAAAACCTAAGCTACATCCTCTCTAAACAAACCCTAAGCCACCTTTCCCCTCTAATCTACCCCTTTTTCCCTAAGCAAAACCCTAGCTAAACCTCCCCTACTACCTAGCTTGATCACCCCTCACCTAAAACCCTAGGCTCAAGCCCATGCCCCTTCCCTCTCTCTCGGCCTCCCCTCTCCCTGCATGAGGACCCCACCTCCCTGCCCTAGCTACCCCACCCCAGCTACCCTTCCACCCCACACGGCCGAAAACCCTAGCCTAGCCCGAGCCGGCCCTTCTTCCCTCCCCTCTTTTGCTCTCTGCCTACTGGCCCCCCCTCGCTAACCCCACCGCCTGACCGGGGCCACTGCCACCCCTCCTAGTGCCTGCCTTGCCTGGCACAGCCATGCCGAGCACGTGAGGAGGGCAAAAGGTGGCCGAGCCGACCTGCCCTCCCCACGCAAGCCCCCACCTCGTTCTTATCCTCTTCCTTCCCTCTCGACCTCCCGGATCCCATCCCAGCCAGCCACCTCGCCCTCCTCTCGCCTCCTTCTCCACCGCCCATCGTCCTCTCGCCCGGCCCTGCCACCACCACCTGCGTCGTTCTAGCCGGGTGGCGTGTCGCAAGGTGTCGAGGAAGCCTCGAGCGCTGCCCCAGACCCGCGAGGGAGGCGGCCCCGGCAACCCCGCCCGACGCCCACAAAACCCTAGCTACAGGCGCTGCCTGCGCCGATCAAACGCGCCCGAACCAAGCACCATCGCCTGGTGAGCCCTGGTCCTCCTAGACACCGTCTTCCCCTTGATCGCTTCTGGTTGGGCGTGGCACGGCGAGCACCCTCTGCACGGTGGATACGTCTCGTCGTCTGCTCGCAGAAACCTTACCTAGGCCCGTCAACCTCCTAGCAAAACCCCGCCCTAGCCTGGTCACGCACTGTGGCGATGCCGTCGCGTTCGAACCCGCCTCGCCGCGCCGCGTCGGATCTGCACGCGAAGAGGAACGAGTGGCGGTTTGCGCATACCCCTCCTGCTCTTTTTCGCTGCAAGCACCTCTAGGCCCACCAGTGAACACCGTGACCATCTTCCCAAAAACCTCGCCTTTTGCCTCAACCCGATCCCCTTGGCCCTCTGTCGTCAGGTTGGCTTTTTATAAAAAGGCTCACGGCTTTCGGAGCTCAACTCAGTCCTTCCCTCCTAGCCCTGGCATGTGGGTCCAGATCGTCTGTCCCCACTGTCTGACAGTGGAATCGGTTGGTGTATAAAGTTTTGGTTACATTTTAATTATTCAAATCTTTTCTAATTAATTCAAATTCAAAATGAAACTGTTTCAAATAATTTTCAAACTATAAATCCAAATTTGACAAGTAATATATGTTTGGATATCAAAAAATGAGAGGACTCCAAATATGCCATTCAATTTGCCTTTTGCACATTTTAAATTCCAAGTTTAATTAAATTACAACAAATGCCACTATAACTTAAATAATTAATAACTTTTGTTTTATAATTCCAAATTAAACAAATGATATGTCTAAAATGATCAGCTCGACGAGACCTTTGTGTTTATGATATCCATGACTTGAATTGAAGCATGCATCATGTAAATATGTAATATACAGCAACTAATTTGACAATAAAATGTGAATAAAACCCAATAAAAATGTTATTTCTTGTATTCCACACCTCACCCATGCCATGCTACCTTATTGCCATGTAATTGTGCATCATTCATCATGGCATGATTGTTTGCTTGACACATTTAATTCCAATGCTTGTGCTCTATATTCATGTTGGCCTTGTTTGTTTGGTTTTTCTCGGATGAACCGGCGGGGTTGTATCAAGAGAACCGAGCACTACGGATCCGTCCCTCGCTTGAGTTGCCAGGCAAGCACTTCCACATGCTTGCATACATACAATACCTATTGCCTCTATCTTATTCTTGCATCATTGAGTCGCGATTGCATTAAAATGAATCCCAAGTATGCATAGCCTTTACTTTTAAACCCCACCAAGCTTGTTTCCCCATCCCATGAGCCATTACTATAGGAGTTGTTTGAGCCATGCGAGTCGTAGAACAGCATGTGCAGGGTATGTGAGCGTCTTATGGACAATGAGGCACCTAAACAACTTAACCTGAGTAGTTCTGGGATAACTAAAGAAAGTGGCACCGGTGAGCAACATCTGCTATTTGGTTTTTCCTGCTCACTTGTGTCCCGTAAGACCCCGAGTACTTGATTCCTGTTCCTTGATTTATCGCGCTATCCACATCCGGGAGGTATATGGGACCCCAGGCGAGCTTGATTAGTCTTATTTCTTGGGGCCACAACTAGTTTGAGGTTTTATTACTATCTGTACTTATGCCATGCTACTTTCAGATTTAAATTGTAGGAGCACCTTTGTCTTTTAGGTATGCGGGGTGATTCTATCGACAAGCCCAGCCACACTTCGGGTTCCCGCTTCATGACCATTGGGCAACCTTGAGTCCGTCTCGAGCTTGCTTACTCCGTTGCGGGATCTACTCGAAGGGGTGGCCCCTTGAAATATTTCTGAATCTTGTGATTGTTCAGTCGTGAAAGCCTCGTTGGGTTTTGATTTGGTTTTTCCGAGGTTGATCGAGCGTGTGTTGCTATTGGTGCACCCCGGCCGGGTAAAACTTTCTGAAAGCCGTGTCCGCGGATATGGACGACTTGGAGCACAGTTTCTTGATCATAGACAAGCATAACTAAAGTACCGCCTTAATCTGACTAAGAAACTTGACTAGTAAATAGAGCAACACCCATGGAATGGTTAATAAAATTGCCAACGGAAGGGGGGGGTTGTTCGTCCGCTTCCTTGTTGGTAAGCAGGGAGGAGGATGGATCGGATGAGATTACCATAATAACTGTGGTACTTAATTCACGGACATCCGTCTATCATTGGTTAGGCGGATGGTTAGCGGTTATCTGTAGAATTGCTAGGGTTTATCTTTCGTTGCAATTGCGTCACCCCAGATTGTGTACCCTTTAGAGGCATTAAGACTTGCTGAGTACCCTTAGGGTCTCACACGATAAATTCTTGATTCAGATGAACAGGTACCTTCACAGGACGGATACTGGGTGGAAGAAGCCGAAGATGTGGGCAACGATCGTCCGGTGTAGAGATTAGGAGGGATCCGTGAGACCTGGTTGGGATGTGCTTATTTCTATGGCATCTTATGCCGATTTGCTTCTTATCCGTACTCGGATTTTGTTTGCCGCTTCATGATACTCGATGTGTGTTGTATGAGGAATTATCCTAAAATATAGATCTATCTAGGTCATTTGAATCTGCCGTATGTTGCTATATTCATTTCTTTCTAGATGGTATGGCTCGATGTACTCTTGTATGGTGGCTTGCGTACATACCCACTTGTGTACGTAGTTGATCCCTTCGCCTCCGACTCGCCGTCTGACAGTCCCGTTGAGAGGGTAGTGGTTGGGACGTCTGAAAGGACTACCGGTGAGTGGCTTTTGGGGCCCAGTACTATTTCAACCACTACCACTCATCCAGGCTTGTATCTAGGGCGTAGTTCACCGAGGTTGTTACAATTGGTATCGAGCCATCCCGACCTTCGAGGTTTCAAGCAGTCGTTGTCGGTCTAGCAAATATTTTGGTAGTTATGTATATTAGGGAAAAACAAAAGCGAGTAGGACTGCTTCCACTTTTCTTCTTACCCTCCCACCCACCCTTTTACGGTAAGGAAGTGCAAGCGTTTTCAATCCTCTTCTCAAAGTTCAAACTAGGATTCACGTGTTCGGGTTCAGTAGTACCATAGGTTGTGTGTGTGTGTGTGTGTGTGTGTGTGTGTGTAATCCCTTGTCTATCTGTTGCATCCAAGTTGTTATCTTATCTGCCTTTGGTTATCAACTGTTGGTACATTCCATACCGACAGACTTTTGCAAACCGACGCATTCTATCTTCCTTTTGTATCCGACGCTATCTTGTTTGGGGTGTTCGTTTCCGTAGTTACCAATCTTTAGGTTTCGTCGTGAGAAGAAGGGGTTAGGATATGTGTTCCACTTGTTCATGTGCGGAGTAATGATTTGAGTGCGGGATGGAGTCGCGACCATACCACTACTTATATCATTCGCTTTTGTATATTGAATCGGTAGAGTCACTAATCTTGATTCGTAAGTAATTTTGCGCATCTATTGGTATTTTAATGCCGAAATTTGTGAAAAAAAAAATTTCTTTGATATGTTTGTGTACCACACTCCTTTTCAGTCGTGTGAGATATGCTTAATATCTTTGAGGTGCTATGAACTTTGTTGATATTTTAATATCATCTCAGTAAATTGTATCCTTTAATCTTGGTTAATTCCATCTTGGTACTATTTTGGATTATTATCATTCTCCATTATAGTGCTGACTTGAGTTTTATATCAATGACAGGATGGCTCCACCACGCCGTACTGAAGAGGACATCCCTCGGGCCTGGGCTCGTATTTGTCAACATAGCTAATGCTCTGGCGGCAATGCAAGAGAACCAGCTTTGAGGAGAGCGTCAAGGAATGAGTTTGCTCCACTTCCTCCACCTCCCAAGCGTGGTGACATCAAGAGCTTCCTCAAGTTCAACCCTCGTCGGTTTGATGTTTCGACCGACCTGGACGCGGATGATTGGCTGCGTGAGATCTCAAGGTTGCTCGAGGCTGGCGATGTTCCGGAGCGAGTGGGTCAAGTGTGCTACTCACCTTCTCAAGGAGATGCAGCTCTTTGGTGGGAGAACTACTTGAAGGCAAGCTGCTGGGTTCGACCTACTTGGGAAAGGTTCACTGCAGCTTTCAAAACGGTTTCTCTCGATTGTGATGGAAAGGATGAAGGAGGCTTTCCTCAACTGAAGCGAAATGATAACGTCAACACATATATCGGGAACTTCATGAACTGTCGCTATGGTGGTGATGAGGTCGATGACAAGAAGAAGCGAAAGGTTCGGGCAAGGGCTCAATCGTCGATCAAGTATGCAATCACGCATGCAAGGCCGGAAACCTTCTGGAACTACTGACACCTTTGCAAGAGGAGGCAAGCGAGCAAGTGTTGAGAGTCCAAGAAACACAACGAGGATGCATCAAGCTCTGCGATTATGGCAGCTCCTTCTAAGCGTGTGTCGGGTTCCTAACACCCCACGTCGCTCCGGCTCCACCAAGACCTGCAAGTTTCGCGCCAAGGCCATCAAACTTCACCACTGCGGTTCCTGTGGGCTACAACAACCCTGGGCGCTGGCGGAGTCCCAGCTACTCGCTCCACGTCCTCACGGTGCTTGTTACACATGTGGAGATCATGGACATCCCATGGAACGCCCAATGAAGAACAAAGCTCTCCCTCCACCCCGCCAAGATCTGCAACAAGCTCTCCTTGGTTCGTGCGCCACCGGGCTCTCAACATCAACACCAAGCCCGGGTCTGCGGTTGTTCGCCAAGCTAAATCAACGCCTCTCAAGCCGAGCTTGCACTGGAGTTGTAATGGGTATGCTTTTTAACTCGGTCCACCTGCGAGTTCTCTTTGATTACGGTGCATCGCATTCGTTTGTGTCACACACATTTGCGACGAGAATGGGTTAGCACTAGTTCCTCTCAAAAGCGGTTAATGGTTCTTTCTCTGGAGCAACAATGGCGACTAAGATCAGCCATGGTAACCAAGTTGAGATTGGTGGTTCTTCATTCTTGGCTTCTTTGATTGTTCTGGTCAACTCTGACATTGATGTCATCCTTGGCATGGATTGGTTGAAAGAAAATGCAGCTGTGGTTGATTGTCTTTGAGCCTCGGTGTCTCCGAAGATTCTGAAGGCCATGTAGTCTTTTCTCCAAGTCGACTCCTGCGGTCCAGCTCTATTCCTTGGCTGCTCACGAATGATGTTGTGGAAGCTATTTATAGGGTACCCGTGATGCATGAGTTCCGGATGTCTTTCCTGAAGAGTTGCCAGGTATGCCTCCGGATCGCGAGGTTGAATTCGTGATTGAGCTTGAACCTGGAACGGCTCCTATCTCCAAGAGGCCATATAAAATGGGTCCTTCTGAGTTGGCTCTACTCAAACGACAACTTGATGAACAAGAGAAATTGGGTTTCATTCAACACAGCACTTCCTCTTGGGGTAGCCCAACAATCTTTGTGAAGAAGTGTGACAGAACCGATAGGCTATGTGTTGACTACCGGGCTCTAAATGCTAAAACCATCAAGAACAAATATCCTCTCCCTCGGATAAATGATCTATTTGATCAGCTGGTAGGAGCTGTGGTGTTCTCTAAGCTGGACTTGAGAAGTGGTTATCACCAAATCAAAATTCGCAAAGAAGATGTGCCCAAGACAGCTTTCACCACCCGCTATGGCCTGTATGAGTACACGGTCATGTCTTTCGGCCTCACCAACGCACCTGCTACCTTCTCGAGGCTGATGAACTCCGTTTTCATGGAGTACCTTGATAAGTTTGTCGTGGTATATCTGGATGACATTCTGGTCTATTCCAAGTCTAAGGAGGAGCATGAAGAGCACCTGCGGTGTGTCCTGAACAAGCTTCGTGAGAACCGCTTGTATGCAAAGTTCTCTAAGTGTGAGTTTTGGCTGCCTGAAGTAACATACTTGGGTCATGTTATCTCTGCCAAGGGCATTGCAGTCAACCCGGAAACCGTGAAGACAATAGTTGAATGGCTTCCTCCTGCTAATGTCAAGGAAGTGCGGAGTTTTCTTGGCTAGCTATTGCCGTCGCTTAGTGCAGAACTTCTCGAAGATAGCAAAGCCTCTTACCGATCTCCTCAAGAAAGGCAAGAAGTACATGTGGACTCCTGCTTGTCAAGAAAGTTTCGAGACACTCAAAGAGAAGCTCACTTCCACACCAGTCTTGGTTCCTCCGGATACATCTAAGCCTTTCGGATATTTCATGCGCCTCTTTGCAAGGATTGGGTGCGGTCCTTATGCAAGAGAGGCAGTGGTTGCTTATGCTTCTCGTCAGTTGAAGACGCATGAGATCAACTATCCCACACATGACCTCGAGCTAGCGTGATTGTTTTTGCGTTGAAGCTATGGAGGCACTACTTGCTTGGTAACCGTTGTGAGATCTTCTCGGACCACAAGAGTTTGAAGTATATCTTCACTCAACGGATCTCAACCTTGGCGGAGGAGATGGATTGAAGCAATAAATGACTTTGATGTGACCATCAACTACACTCCGAGCAAAGCAAGCGTCATGGCGGATGCGCTTAGCGAAAAGCTTATGTAAACAACCTCATGGTAGAAGAGCGACCTCTCTTGTGCGAGGAATTCCGTCACTCAACACGGAAATTGTGGAACAAGGGCATCTCTGAACCTTACGGCTACTCCTCTCTTGGAAGAACAGATTCGTCTCGTCGACGGTGATCCGCACCGTAAAGCTCATCTCTAAGCTTGGCCTTCAAGTATGAGTCCTTCCACGTTGATGATCAAAACGCTCTTCTTTGAACACGGATGTTTGTTCCAAACTACCCGGTCCGAGAGACCAAGTTCTCAAGGAGGCACATGAGTCGGTTCTTTCTATCCATCTGGCAGCACAAAGATGTACATGGACTTGAAAACACAATCTTGGTGGCACAGGTTGAAGCGGTATTGCGCCAAGTATGTCTCGAATGTGATGTCATGCAGAGTCAAGGTCCATCGAAACCATTTGGTCTTCACAGCCATTGAAACCTCCGAATGGAAATGGGAGAAAGTTGAGATGGACTTCATCACTGGTTTCCCAAGATCGCGAAGGGCAACAATGCAATTTTGTTGTCATCGACGGCTTTCTAAAGTGGCTCATTTCTTCCCGATCAAAGAAACAATTTCGGAATTCGGTTGGTGAGCTCTATATCAACAGGATTGTCTCTTTGTATGGGGTTCCACTTGAAATCAGTTCGGACTGTGGGAGCATCTTCACCTCAAAGTTCGGAGAGTTTCCAAAAAGCTTTGGGAACAAAGTTGAACTTCAGCACTTACCACCCTCAGTCTCAAGGACAAGTGGAAAGAATCAATCAAATTCTGGAGGATATGCTTAGAGCCTGCGTCATCTCTTTTGGCATGAAGTGGGAGGAGTGTCTTCCATATGCTGAATTCTCCTACAACAACGACTTCGGAAGAGTGCGAAGATGGCACCATTCGAGGCTCTCTAGTCGCAAGTGCGAACTCCTATTGGTTGGTCGGTCAGGAGAAAGAATCTGGTTTGGCCACGACATTGTGACTCGAGAGGAGAAGGTGCATATCATTCGGAGAACACGAAGATTGCTCAAAGTCGTCGGAGCAACTATGACGAAGCACACGGATATGGTATATGCCCCTGGTGATCTCGTCTACCTTCGTGTCACTCCCATGAGAGGAACACACCGCTTCGGTATCAAAGGAAAGTTGGCTCCTAGATACATCGGTCCTTTCAAGATACGTGGTAGAAGAGGAGAAGTTGCTTATTGTAACACCCTCAGAATCGGACCTATGCAGGTTTGGGCAAAATTCACCAAACCCGCATAGAAACGATTCAAAGGTGCCCACCAGGCACTTTCGTGCGGGTGGAAAACGAAGTAATAACATTACACAACAATCCTCGATGGGACCCACAGAACAGATATATATAACAGCGACTCAAAGAGTCAAGAATACAGATATAAGATACAAGATCCAAATCACCTTGAAACGATATAGCGTCCAGCTACGGACAAGATGCAAATGGGGCTAAGAGCCCTGAAGAATAACCAATGGCGTCCATAACCCTGCCGCCAAGCGGGAAGGTAACCACGCTAACGGCGTCGATCTCAAACCTGCTTAACAAAGGGGTGCCGACAAAGGGCAAAGCGAAACAAAGAAGGAGCGTCGATCGAGGCCATTACGGCGAGGCTAGAATCGGCGGTCCTCGCCTACAAAGGTATGGTGGTGGCGGCAGCATGCACTAACAATCTCTGAGACTCGATACAACCAGCGGTTATCGAGAGGTAAGAAAGACCTATCCGGATCCAACCGAGACTAGCACCAAACAAACCCATCTGGTGTTTCCCCTCGAGACCAAACGAGGAAGTCAACCGAGGAACTCACACGGTTGCGTTTATTTATTGATTATAGTTGCGGCACTTTACTAGTCAGGTTTAAGTAATCATCCCGATAAAATAAGCTGGTCATTTTAGTTAATCATTACGTGATAGTGGCAACAATTACTAATCGTGCAGATAGCATGAGATAACCCAAAACCCGGTGGTTGTTACTTTTATTCACCAATTCGTTGTAGTTGCAATACTTACTAGTCATATACAATTGTCATGGCGACAACCAAACAAGCAATTGTGGGCATTAATTAGCCATTCCGTTGTAGTGGAGCTGATTACTAGTCATTATAAGTCAAATTTATAGCGATAAACTTTAGTTATGCTTGTCTATGATCGAGATCTTGCTCCAAGTCGTCCATATCCGCGGACACGGCTTCCGAGAAAGTTTTTACCGGCGGGGTGCACCAATAGCAACACGCCGATCAACCTCGGAAAACCAAATCAAAACCCAACGAGGCTTTCATTTGAACAATCACGATTGAGAAATATTTCAGGGCCACCCTTTGAGTAGAACCATAGAGTAGGCAAGCTCGAGACGGCCTCAAGGTTGCGCCAATGGTCATGGCGGCGGGAACCCGAAAGTGTGGCTGGGCTTGTCGACAGCGTAAACACTCCGCATACCTAAGCGATACGGTGTGCTCCTCGCTGATCGTAAATAAAGCGATAAGCATGGCATAAGTACGGGATCGTAATAAAACCTCAAACTAGTTTGTGGCCCCAAGAAATAAGAATGAATCAAGCTCCGCTCGGGGTCCCATATACCTTGGATGTGGATAGCGCATAAAATCAAGGAACAGTATCAAGTACTCGGGGTCTTCACGGGACACAAGTGGGCGTTCGACCAAATATTATCTATCACCCACCGATGCCTCTGCTTATTCAATTTTAGTTGTTAAACAGAAATTAAAGTGTCGATAAGTAAAACTAGAATCATCTCCAACATCAACATGCGGCAATACATCAGCAACTGTGGCATTGACAACACGCGACAACACTTGAGCAAGCGACTACGACACGCAAGTCCAACTAGCTGCCAAACAACAGGTAATAGGATGTGTCCAAGGCAATATCTGTAGGGATATCAAAGTGCGAAAACTAGAGCATCGCAAACACGATAGCAATAGATCAACAGGAGGAATAAAGACTATAAAATTAAGATAGGTAGAAAGGGGAGATGCTCGCTGAAAACATTGTCGAAAGGTTCATCCAAGATCGGGCGACTCATCAACTCAACGGCCTTTCCGCGAAGAAGCAAAACACTAGAAGGAACACCGTGTGCAATATTTAATACTCGGCAGAAGATCGGCATGATGCATGTATGATGTATGACATGGCGAAGGTGCGATGCAATTAGGTCATATTAAGCGGAACCGGGGTCCCGACAGTTAATTAGATGGTTCATGTTATTTAGAAGCCCCACAATTTACAGGTTGTTATAACAAGGCAAGACAAGATACCGGTTCGCTACACAAGTTTAAATGAGGCCGATATGAGACTAGATTTGCCCGCATATGGGCCCCATATTTAATTATGAGGTGAATCGGCATAAGGCCCCCAAACCAATGATATGCATGCGAGATGACAATTTAATGTGCAACAAGTTGGTTATTATGTTATAAAATAGGGTTCAAGGAAAAGGGTTCACACATCAGGGGGGGCTCGACGATCTTGGGTTCCGGGGTTCGGGGTTCGGGGTCGGTCTCAGGGTCCAGGGTTCGACGGACTTGGGGTTCCGGTGGCGGTCGTTCGGACTGGGGTCGTTCTTGTATCGGGCGATCTTGCATCGGGGTCTCGATGTCCATGGAGCGAACTTGGTCGGTGTCGGTAGCGTTGGATTAAATCTGGCCGGGCTGTTCTTATCGCATGCAGATCTTGGGGTCGGGTCTTGGTCATGTTGCCGTAGCTCTTGGTGTCCAGGGTCGCCGCCCGGGAGGTGGATCTTGTCGTCTTGGCGTCATCGCCCCTAGTTCATGGCAGTACAAGTGCGGCATCCGTGGGAAGAACATGAAGTTTGGGATCAGTCTTGGCGTTCCGTGAAGGAGGCCTTGGCGTTCCATGATGAAGATCTTCTAGTCCGACATCATCGCTTGCGTTCCATGTCGAAGATCTTGACGCGTTAAGACGATCTTCCGAATGTGCAATGGACCTTATTCCGTGATGGAAGTCTGTCATTGTGGCTTCATTTGCTAGGGCTAGCGGTCACGTGAGAGGCGCCGCAAAGCTCACGGGATGGAGCAAAGCGTAGGACGACGGGGCTAGCGCGAGAGGAGGCTGAGGAGGGCGCTCACGGCGGCACCGGAGCTAGGCGGGCAGCCCGGCCGACGCGAGCAGGGGGTCGGAGGTGGGGCCAGGGCGACGGCACGAGGAAAACGCTGGGTCGGCGGAGGGACGGCTGACAGGCCGGAAGGCATGGCGGAGCTCGGCGGGCGGGCCGGGGATGCGAGGCGGCTCGGCTGCGGCGAGCCAGCGGCAAGGGCCTTGGGAGGAAGCGGTGCGGTGGATCGGCATGGCGGGCGGTCATGGTCGTGACGGAGGGCAGGGTGGGGTCATAGCTGAGGAGTCAGGGCGAGCCAGCGACAGCCTTGGCGTCCAGGCTTGGCCAAGGCGTGTAAGCGGTAGGTGGGCGTGGGGCCAGGGGAAGGGGCCCAGGGCGGTGGGTGGCGGTTGACTGGGAGGTAGGTGTGAGACTGAGAGGCGGGCCAGGGGCGGCCAGGGTCCCACGTGGGGCCCACGGGACAGGGAGGGGGCTGGTGGGCGGCACTGTCTTGTGTGTGGCCGAGGGGAAGTTCTTTGAGAGAGAGGGAAAGGAGAGAGATAGGGGCTAGGTGATGTGGCAGTGTAGGATAGGGTGAGGGGGAGAGGAAAGTGAGGTGGCACTTGGGGATTGGGCGGAGTGAGGTGGAGGTGTGTGTGGGTAGAGTAGTGGGTGGGTTTAGGATTTAGAAAGGGCGGTTGGTGGACCGATTTAAAAAACCCGGGGGTGGTCGTTGGTCGATCGCCCGCTCGATCGCCAAACAAAATAATTTAATTTTTATTTAATTTAATTGGTCCATTTGCAAACCGATATCAATAAACAAAAATAATTCGAGACCCGGTCTTTGCGTTTGAATAAAGATGGGCGTTTGGAAAACAAATCGGGTTTGCCAAATAGTTTTATGCAAACTATGCATGATGATGACGATGCAATGCACAAATTCAACGCGATTTTCTAGTAGTGGTTTTTGGGATGCCACACTTATGCACCGGAGCTTAGGAAAACTCAAAGTCCATGATGTTTTCCACATCTCTCAGCTCAAGTGCTTCAAAGATCCGGCAAGACCGTGGATCATGAGCTAATCGACCTCCAAGAAGATCTCTTATCAAGAACACCCCACCAAAATCCTTGAGACCGCAGAACGAAGGACGCGCAACAAGTCCATCAAGTTTTGCAAGGTGCAGTGGTCACACCATTCTGTTGATGAAGCAACATGGGAGCGTGAAGATGAACTCCGTGCCAACCATCCTTCTCTCTTTGTATCTTCTTCTTCCTAGAATCTCGGGGCGAGATTCCTGTTTAGTGGGGGAGAGTTGTAGCATCCCAGTTGTCTAACCTCTGTAATGCTACATGTCATAATAATAAAATGGGCCACTTCCAACATATAATTGTTGCATCATCATCATATCATGCTCATGTCATTATGTCACCTTGCATTTGAGCATCATGTAAAACCCTTTCTTGTTTGGTTCTTATCTCATGTGCATGATTAATTGTATTTGCCTCTTGATATTGTATTTGGCTCTTGATATATTGTTAAATGCCCAAGTTGAGTTGAGGGCATCTCTCTTATTGACTCCACCACCTTTTCTTTCACCACCTTGTAATTCCACCACCCAACTAATCTGAGCTTGGCTTTTGTTGATTTATCTCTAGCTCATGATTGGTTGTTTGGATTCCACCATAATCTATGCTTGGCCTTGCCCCACCTTTTGGGAATGCATATGAGTAATGCCATGTTAATCTTATTGTTTTCACAAGGATAATTTTGGCATTAATTATCTTGCATGGGCCATGCAAGTGCCACCTCTTCTAGTATTTGGTTTTTACTTGAAGACTAAGTGGATCTTTTCCTTTGCTTAAATCTTGTTTTGGGCTTGTAGTTGTTTCATCAAATCATCTCCCTACCTTACCCCCCTTTAGCTTAACCCCATGCCCCATGCCCCATGCACATACAAGTGCTCATGAGGCATGCACCAACCAAACCACCTCTCTTTTGGATCTTGCTTGGTCTTTATATGAATCATGCATGGGCCAAATAGAACCACCCCATCATCTTGATCACCTCTCCCTATCTTTCCCCCTTTCTCTTTTTCTTGATCATGTGTGTTTGAATTGAAACATGCATGATCAACCTTAAGTACCATCACCTCTTCTCTCCCCTCTCTCTTAGTCCACCCTAAATCTACCTTGTCATCCCCCATTCTACCTAATCAAAACCTAAGCTACATCCTCTCTAAACAAACCCTAAGCCACCTTTCCCCTCTAATCTACCCCTTTTTCCCTAAGCAAAACCCTAGCTAAACCTCCCCTACTACCTAGCTTGATCACCCCTCACCTAAAACCCTAGGCTCAAGCCCATGCCCCTTCCCTCTCTCTCGGCCTCCCCTCTCCCTGCATGAGGACCCCACCTCCCTGCCCTAGCTACCCCACCCCCGCCACCCCTCCCCCCCCCACCGCCGCAAACCCTAGCCCAGCCCGAGCCGGCCCTTCTTCCCTCCCTCTTTGCTCTCGCCTCTGGCCCCCTCGCTAACCCCACGCCCACGACCTGTGGCCACCGGCCCCTCCTAGTGCCACCTTGCCACAGCCATGCAGGCACGTGAGGGAGGGCAAAGGTGGCCGAGCCGACTGCCCTCCCCCACGCAAGCCCCCACCTCGCCTCGTTCTTATCCTCTTCCTTCCCCTCTCTGACCTCCCCAGATCCCATCCCAGCAGCCCTGCCTCGCTCCCCTCCTCTGCCTCCTTCTCCCCCGCCCCATCGTCCTCTCGCCACGCCCGTTACCACCGCCCCGTCGTTCTAGCCGGTGGCGTGTCGCTGAGTGTCGAGAAGCCCCTGGAGGCTGCGACGCCCGGACCTGAGCGAGGAGGCGGCCCAAAACTCCAGCCCGGCGCTCGTCCACAAAACCCTAGCTACAGAGCGCCGCCTGCCGATCAAACGCGCCCGAACCAGCACGCATCGCCCCGCGGTGAGCCTGGTCCTCCTAGACACCGTCTTCCCTTGATCGCTTCACGGTTGGCGTGGCACGGCGACGAGCACCCTCTCACGCGGTGGATACGTCTTCGCTGCTCGCCTTTCAGCGTAAACATTACCTAGGCCCCGTCCAACCTCCTAGCAGCAACCCTTAGCCCGGTGTCCGCGCTGCTGGCGATGCCCAGGTCGCGTTCGAACTCGTCCTCGCCACACGGCGCGCTGCATCGGATGCGAGAAGAGGAACATGACGGCGGTTTTGCGATACCCCCTGCTCTTTTTCACTGCAACCGCACCCCTCTAGGCCCACCAGGCAGACACCGTGACCATCTTCCCCAAAACCCCCCTGGCCCTTTTTGGCCTCAACCCGATCCTTGGCCTCTGTCGTCGTTGGCTTTTTATAAAAAAGGCTCCTGGGCTTTCTGGAGCTCAACCCGCGGTCCTTCCCCCTCCTAGCCGCTGGCATGTGGGTCTAGATGCGTCTGTCCCCACCTGTCAGTGACCAGGCTGGAATTGGCTGGGTGTATAAAGTTTGGCTGGTTCTGTTTTAATTATTCAAATCTTTTCTAATTAATTCAAATTCAAAAATGAAAACTGTTTCAAATAATTTTCAAACTATAAATCCAAATTTGACAAGTAATATATGTTTGGATATCAAAAAATGAGAGGACTCCAAATATGCCATTCAATTTGCCTTTTGCACATTTTAAATTCCAAGTTTAATTAAATTACAACAAATGCCACTATAACTTAAATAATTAATAACTTTTGTTTTATAATTCCAAATTAAACAAATGATATGTCTAAAATGATCAGCTCGACGAGACCTTTCTGTTTATGATATCCATGACTTGAATTGAAGCATGCATCATGTAAATGTAATATACAGCAACTAATTTGACAATAAAATGTGAATAAAACCCAATAAAAATGTTATTTCTTGTATTCCACACCTCACCCATGCCATGCTACCTTATTGCCATGTAATTGTGCATCATTCATCATGGCATGATTGTTTGCTTGACGCATTTAATTCCAATGCTTGTGCTCTATATTCATGTTGGCCTTGTTTGTTTGGTTTTTCTCGGATAGACCGGCGGGGGTTGTATCAAGAGAACCAGGAGCACTACCCAGATCCGTCCCTCGCTTCAACTGAGTTGCCAGGCAAGCACTTCCACATGCTTGCATACATACATTACCTATTGCCTCTATCTTATTCTTGCATCATTGAGTCGCGATTGCATTAAAATGAATCCCAAGTATGCATAGCCTTTACTTTTAAACCCCACCAAGCTTGTTTCCCCATCCCATGAGCCATTACTATAGGAGTTGTTTGAGCCATGCGAGTCGTAGAACAGCATGTGCAGGGTATGTGAGCGTCTTATGGACAATGAGGCACCTAAACAACTTAACCTGAGTAGTTCTGGGATAACTAAAGAAAGTGGCACCGGTGAGCAACATCTGCTATTTGGTTTTTCCTGCTCACTTGTGTCCCGTAAGACCCCGAGTACTTGATTCTGTTCCTTGATTTATCGCGCTATCCACATCCGGGAGGTATATGGGACCCCCGGGCGAGCTTGATTAGTCTTATTTCTTGGGGCCACAACTAGTTTGAGGTTTTATTACTATCTGTACTTATGCCATGCTACTTTACGTATTTAAATTGTGCGAGGAGCACCTGTCTTTATTTAGGTATGCGGAGTGATTACGCTGATCGACAAGCCCAGCCACACTTCGGGTTCCCGTCGCACAACCATTGGCGCAACCTTGAGTCCGTCTCGAGCTTACTCGTTGCGGGATCTACTCAAGGGTGGCCCTGAAATATTCTGAATCTTGTGATTGTTCAATCGTGAAAGCCTCGTTGGGTTTTGATTTGGTTTTAAGGTTGATCGGCGTGTGTTGCTATTGGTGCACCCGGCGGGTAAAACTTTCTGAAAGCCGTGTCCGCGGATATGGACGACTTAGACACAGTTTCTTGATCATAGACAAGCATAACTAAAGTACCGCTTAATCGACTAAGAAACTTGACTAGTAAATGAGCAACACCCATGGAATGGTTAATAAAATTAAGCGGAAGGGGGTTGTTCGTCCGCTTCCTTGTTGGTAGCGGGAGGAGGATGGATCGGATGAGATTACCATAATAAGCGTGGTACTTAATTCACGGACATCCGTCTATCATTGGTTAGGCGGATGGTTAGCGTTATCGTAGAATTGCTAGGGTTTATCTTCGTTGCAATTCGTCACCCTGCATTGTGTACCCTTTAGAGGCATTAAGACTTCTGAGTACCCTTAGGGTCTCACACGATAAATTCTTGATTGATGAGCAGGTACCTTCACGGGCGGATCTTGGGTGGAAGAAGCGAAGATGTGGGCAACGATCGTCCGTGTAGAGATTCGAACGGGATCCGTGAGACCTGTACGTAGTTGGGATGTGCTTATTTCTATGGCATCTTATGCCGATTTGCTTATCCGTATCGGATTTTGTTTGCCTTCATGATACTCTGATGTGTGTTGTATGAGGAATTATCCTAAAATATAGATCTATCTAGGTCATTTGAATCTTGCCGTATGGCGTTGCTATATTTCATTTCTTTCTAGATGGTATGGCTCTGATGTACTCTTGTATGGTGGCTTGCGTACATACCCACTTGTGTACGTAGTTGATCCCTTCGCTGCCGACCACGCGTCTGACAGTCCCGTTGAGATGGTAGTGGTTGGGACGTCTGAAAGGACTACCAGTGAGTGGCTTTTGGGGCCCCACCGTACTATTTCAACCACTACCACTCATCCAGGCTTGTATCTAGGAGCGTAGTTCACCGAGGTAGTTACATGTATGTAGTAGAGTCAAGGCGGAACATCAGAAACCAGCAGGATTGCTAGAACCACTACCTATTCCTGATTGGAAGTGGGACAAGATTGGCATGGATTTCATTACCGGATTGCCAAGGACCAGGTCAGGATATGATTCTATTTGGGTAGTAGTGGATCGCCTAACTAAAGTGGCTCATTTCATACCCGTGAAGACAACCTATACAAGTGCTAAGTTGGCCAAGATCTATATGAACAGTATTGTATGTCTGCATGGAGTACCCCAAGAGTATTGTGTCTGATAGGGGAACTCAGTTCACTTCTCATTTTTGGAGGAAACTGCATGAGTCATTGGAAACAAGATTGGAATTCAGTACTGCTTTTCATCCCCAGACTGATAGACAGACAGAAAGGACCAACCAGATTTTAGAGGATATGTTGAGGGCATGTGCCCTAGACTATGGAGCTAGTTGGGATGAAAGTCTGCCTTACACAGAATTCTCTTACAATAACAGCTATCAAGCCAGTATTGAGATGACACCGTTTGAGTTTCTCTATGGGAGAAAGTGTACTACCCCATTGCTATGGAATGGTGTGGGAGAAAGAAACTTGTTCGGGCCAGAACTGATCAAAGAGGCTGAAGAGAAAGTCAAGCTAGTAAAGGACAGATTGAAGATAGCACAGTCCCGACAGAAGAGCTACACGGATCCTAAGCATATAGAAGTCACCTATGAAGTAGGTGATAGAGCTTACCTTAGAGTGTCACCACTTCGTGGAGTGAAGAGGTTTGGAGTCAAAGGGAAGTTGGCACCAAGTGTTGGACCATTCAAGATTATGAGCCATAAAGGAGAAGTAGCTTATGAAATTGAACTACCGGAATCATTGTCTGCCGTTCACAATGTGTTTCATGTGAGTCAGCTAAAGAAATGCCATCCGGAAATGGAAGAGACTTCTTTGAAGGATACTATACCTTTGGAGGAGGTCCAATTGGAAAGTGATCTCACTTATGAGGAAAAACCTATCAAGATTCTTGAGACTGCAGAAAGAGTTACTCGGACAAAGACTATCAAATTCTGCAAAGTACAGTGGAGCCATCATTCCGAAGAAGAAGCAACATGGGAAAGAGAAGATGACCTTCGGAAATACCACCCTCACCTATTTGCTAGCCAATCCGAATCTTGAGGGCGAGATTCACCTTAAGGGGGTTAGATTTGTAACATCCCTAAAATCATGTTTTCAAAGTTTGCACATCATTCATGCATTCATACTCATCTTAGGATCTTTTCCTCAAAAATCAGAAACTTGTGATCTATCATTTTATGTAAGCAAGGCATTGACCCAATCCTACTCTCTAGTATGAGATTATTTGTTTTAAACCAAAGATATTTGATCCTAAGTTTGTTTGATAATTTCCAAAGATTGGACAAAGTTTTCAAAACAAAGAATGAGTGTAAAATCATTTTATACCTTTATTAAGCAATGGTAAAGACACTGTTTTCTTCTAAAATTTCAAAAGACCAAAATAATTTTGAGTGGACAACAGTGCTAAATGATCAATTAAGAGTTGGATCCATCCTACAAAAATTCAGAACAAATTTGAATTCATTTTTGTTTGAAAATCATTTGAAAATGTTTTCAGGAAATCAAATTAGAAATAGAAAAAGATAAAAGAATAGGGAAAAGGCCAGCGCTGCCATTTTGGCCCAGCACAGAATCCAGCCCACTAAGCCCACCCGGGCCAGTTCCCCTCTACACTCTCTCACCCGCGCGAAGCGTACCCCACAGCCGCTGACACTAGGCCCTCTCCACGTCAGCGTCGTCTTCCCCAGATTCTCGCGCGCAGACGCCGCTCCGCCGTTACCACCGCGCAGTGACGCCGCGTTAAACCTCACTTAAATCCCATTGAATCAGCGCATAAATCTTGCCCTGTTCCTGGCTACTTAATCACCTCGCCACCGCGGTCATTTCCCCTCACTTTCCTCACTCACTCCGCCACCAGGCTGCGCGCATTCAAGCTCAAACCACCGTGGTACCGACGACCTCTGGCGACTGATTCCGGTGAGCTCCGACCGCCCCTTGCCTCTGGTTCAAACAAGCGTGACTAGCAAGATCTTGCGCATCTCCTGATGCCATTTGTTTGCCCTCTGGTGACCCAGGTCGCCGTCCCTGTTCGCGCCCGCAAACGTCAGAACCGCCGCTCGACTCCGACGAGCGATTGAGGTAAAATCTGACCGCCCCTTGTCTTCTCCTTGACAAGTAGTGTTTGCCGTGACCTTGTGCACCTCCTGATACACTTGGTTTGTTCTAGGGTGATCCAGAGCGTCGCCTACGTCTCTGACACCGTGCACCCGACATCTGCAAGCTTTCCGACGAGCTTCTCCGGCCAACATCGCACGCCCCCGTCCACACCAGCGAGTCGTTGAGCATCAGCGCGACCTCGCGAGTCTGGTAAGCATCTCGACCAAACCCAGCCCCCTCCGTAGCCACCGGAACACCGCTGGCAGTGCGCCGTCGCTAGCGCCGCCCATCCATGGTCGCATGCTCGACAGCCGTTAGATCCGAATCCATCGCGTAGGATTATATCACTTAGCGAAGGGGTATGATTAGATCTGGCCCGTGCGTTTTCATTTAGATCATGCAGCCCTCGTTGAACGATCCGGCCAAACCGGTACGGGCCAATAAGAACACGCCGCGTGTCTGTGTTTAGATTTAAAATCAGAAATTAGATCTATTAGATGTTCAAACTTGCAAAATTCATAACTTTTGATCCATACGTTCAAATTTTGTAAATTTTATATCATTGGAATCAGGATAAAGAATTATATCCATTTATGCAATGTGTTTAATGAATTGCTTCTGTAAAATTGGTTATTTTTGGAGAGACAATTATAGGCTTATTTTGAGTATAGAAATTATTTGAAAAATGATTTAAAGACTAAACAAAGTTTGTTTAGTGTGTATTTGTCTTGTTTATGATTCAGTACTGTATACTTGTATTGTTTGAATTAGAAAAAATCACCACATGGCATTTGCATGCATTCATATATTTTTGATTGTTTATTTTGATATGTGAGTTTAGTGCTATCATTTTATGTGTAGATTTTGGTGCTAGTGGTGATTGTGATTGTGAGGATTGTTGCTACAACCCCAACTACCAAGGCAACTGTTGCTTCATATATTTTTGTCCCAATATTTTTACCCATGTATTAGAATTATTTTGTATAGGGCTTGCATGAATATTTTGCTAAGTATCTATATGCTATGCTTGGGAAATCCTAGTAGTTGTAGAATTGTTAGAATTTCCTCTAAGTTAAGATAATTGTTATTGCCATGCTTAGCCTAGCTTGTAACAACCAAGAGTGGATTATATATTCATGGTATGTGAAATATTTCTAAGTCTTTGACTTATGTTTTGCTTAATAAAACAACTAAGTGAATGAAACACCTGGGTGGAATGGAAGGAATGGTTTGTGTTGAGTGGTTACACAAGGCCCATTTCTATGGTTTACCTTGTGTATCTCACTTGTGTATCTCACTTAGGTGTATCTCTTTGTTCCTGGGTGGCAATCCACAAGTGAGATACACAAGGTAAACCATAGAAATGGGCCTTGTGTAACCACTCAACCAAAAACCACCAAGCAATTACCAATACACCCAGGTGTTTCATTCACTTAGTTGTTCTATTAAACAAAACACAAGTCCTTGACTTAGAAATATTCCATAGCATGAATATAATCCACCCTTGTTTTCTACTAGCTAGGCTAAACATGATAGCAGTAGGAATCTTGACTTAGGAAAATTCTACTAAGGTTTCATCTACTAGGATTTCCCATGGCATAGTTTACATTTAGCAAAATTCCATGCAAGTCCTACTTAGAAATATGCATAGTGAAAATAATAGGACAAAGGTATGAAGCACCACTTGCCTTTTTGGTAGATAATATAAGTTCACTCCTTGATCTTGCAATAGTCACACTCTTCAAATTTCACTACAATTCAATCAAGGCACAAATTCAATCTACCACTCAAGCAATCATCACATAAAATAATAAAAACAAAGCAATGCATGCAAGCATGCCAAAGGTTGTTTTATTTGGAAAAGTGGTTTCTAATAGGTTATAAACTTTTTAAAACACCTATTGGTCATTTATAAAAGTGGCAAAATCATTGGATATCAAGTTAGTGAAAATGGCCATTTTAAGTCATTTTTGTATTGCTAGAAATGGTTTAAATCAAAGTAATATTTCTAGTGTTTACCAAATATATTTTTAAACACAAATGTTAGTGTTTTATGGTCAAGTTTTTAGTATTTAAAACCATTTGCAAAAGGTTTTACCTATAAACCATTTTTATACCAAAGTAATATTTTATGTTGTTGAAAATGCTTTTTAGCAAAGTAATAATTTATAGGGTTTATCAAATATATTGCTAAATCATAAAACTTGGTGTTTAGGGTCAGAGAGTTTTAAATCAAATCATTTTCCAAAGGTTTTTCTCAAAAATCATTTTAAACCATAATAAATAATTTTATTTGGCTAGAAATGATTTTATTCAAAGATTTATTCCTTAGCATCTCAAAATATGTTTTTAAAACCAAAATTTGGTTTCTAAGGTCAGTAGGTTAAAAAAACCATTTGCCAAAAAATTTACCTTAAAAATATTTCTAGAATAATTTTTATATCCAAATTATGCCTACACAAGTTTCTGCAAAAACAACCAATTTAACAGGAGGAATTTACGAAACAAGGTACATGGTTTGAAAGTACTTGTTTTGCTGATTCCATTGATATAAAATTTGCAAATTTTGCACATGCAGATTTAAAGTTATGCAATTTACAAAATAAAACATCTAATAGATTCTATTCTGTTTTTAAAACAAAACCTGAGCCACGTGTGCGACACAGAATACTCGATACCCTTTCGTTAAGTCAATCTATCGTAGACACTGGATCTAAATCGAACGGTTGTTGTGCGGTTGACTAACGATGGGCAGCGCTGGCGGCGGCGAGTGGCGGCGCGCGCTGGGCCAGTGAGGTTGCCGGCGATACAGGGGGCTAGAGAAAGAGGGGAGTAGCTCACCAGATTTGCAATGACGAGAGGATGCTCAAAGTGCTTGCTGTTTGTCGAGGGGCGCACGGGGTTGCTGTCAATTGCTCGCCGGAGTCGATGTCACCGTCGGGTGCGCTCAGACGTCGTTGAGGGCGAGGCTACGGTGCACGCTAGAGGAAAAGGGTGGTGTCGTTAGATGCGCAGGAGAGTGGTGAGTACAGGAGCATCAATTAGAAGGGGAGGCGCGGTCGGATGTTACCAGGGGCTTCGCCGGGGAAGGAGCAGACGACGGCGATGCTCAGACGAAGACGGAGTCGACAATACAGGGTACGCGCGGCTGAACTGGCGGCACTGGGAGATGCACCAGAGGCTAGGGAGTAGGCTTGTATGCGCCAGGGAGCAAGGGGAGGCGTGGGCTGGCCAGAATCGCCGCGGATGCTCGTCGGAGACAGAGGTGCTGCTGCGAGAATTCTGAGGAGCCTCTGGGCAATGAGTGCGGGGCGCCTGAGGGAAAATATAGAGGGGAGCGAGGCGCGTTAACGGGCGTAGTTGCAGCGGCGATTACTCGTGGAGTTATGGCGAATTTATGCCACGGGATTCAAGCAGAAAAGGGAGAGAGGGAAAGAAGAACTGGTCGCGCGGGTTGAAACGACGACTGACGGGTGGGGCTGGCTAGTCAGCGAGAGAGAGAAAGGAAAGGTGGGGGCCAGCGATCACTGAGGGGGCGGGTTTATTCTACGGTGTGAAGCATTTTCCTGCGGGGAGAGATAAATGGGCTAGCTGGGCCTGGACTGGGCTAGGTTAGCTGGGCTGGGTCTTTCCCTTTTTTTGATCTGTTTCATTTTTCTTTTTCTGTTTCTTTTATTCTGTTTTGATTTTGTCCAAATGATTTCAAACCTTGTTTGAATTCAAACCTTTTTCAAATGTTCAGTATATTTCTATACTATTTTAAATAGGTAATTTAAGTCCATTTTAGAATAGTTATTTATTCTTTTATGGCTTATATTTTATTTAAAAGTGGGCACTTGTCTTTTATTCAAATAAGATTAATTAAATTCTCAAACCCTTATTTGAAATCAAAAATTTCACCAAACCTTTTCAGTAGGTTTTATTTATTTAAAAGGGGTGTTAAATAATTCATTTTAAATTATTAAAGTATTTTATTATGATTATTAATCATTTAATTTGGGCAGTTGTCTTTATTCCAATGAAATTCAAATATGGTTTTAATTCCACATAATTTTATTTGAATATTCTTTATATATTCATTTGGATTAGGATTATATTTATTCCATTTGCTTATGGACTTGGCCAAGTTTCAATTAGGCTTTTAAATATTCCCTGTTAATTATTTCTTCCTTTATTTCATAGAATCCATATATTTTTATTTATAGATCCAAAGTTGGTGATTCCAATTTGTATAATTTTATTTAATATTTGTTTATCCTTTTAAATATCTTTGGGATTATTTGCTCACCATTTGGTATGGATTTTAGATAGGTGCTTTATTAGCTTTGGGAAAAAAATTTCCTTATCTTACTAAATTCATAAGATTTTATCTATGGATCCAAATTAAGTGAAACCAATTTCTATGGTTTTATAATATTTCCATTTGTCATTCTTGATAATTTATAAATGTTTGTTGACAAATTTTTGTATGGATCAAATCCATTGACTTAGAGTAATCTTGGAAATGATTTTCTCCCATTAGGGTTTTAGAGTTTTGGTTTATTTTCCAAGTGTTTAAATTTCAAGATGCATTTAAGAAGAATGCATTTCACTTGATTAGAGTTTAGTTGGATTTAAACTTTGTGCAAGGTTTGATCAAGATGGTTTTTTAAGTTTCCATTTAGAAACAAAAAGTTTCTTTTCACCCTAAATTTCAACAATTATTTATTTTGTTTATTTATTTTTCACATTTCAAAATTTGGAAAATTTTGGGATGTGACAAGTACACAGCATGGCATACATAAGAGATCCTATGGCTGAGGCATAGGGAGTCTTACTCATCCTTTCTCTATCTTCTGCCGTTGCGGGACTTTGAGTTTTACTCAAGGTCGTATTGGGCAACATGGGCATGAACCCTTTTTTGCTATCTTCCATTCCAAACCTCTTTAGAAATTTGTCCAAATATGTACTCTGTGACAATGATATTAGGCGTCTCGATATATCTCCATAAATCTTTATGCCTAATATGTAAGCTGCTTCGCCAAGATCTTTCATTGAAAAACTATTATTCAAATAATCCTTGACACTATTAAGAAGGTCTACATCATTCCCAATCAACAATATGTAATCTACATATAGCATTAAGAATTATATAGAGCTCCCACTCACTTTCTTGTAAATACAAGCTTCTCCATAAGTTTGTATAACCAAAGCTTTTGATAGAAGGTATACCCAATAGTTTCCTTCGGGTATCCTATGAAGACGCATTTTTCCGCTTTGGATTCAAGCTTGTCTGGTTGTAAATTCTTTACATAAGCTTCGCAACCCCAAACTTTAAGGAACGACAATTTAGGTTTCTTTCCAAACCACAATTCATACGGTGTCGTTTCAACGGATTTAGATGGTGCCCTATTTAAAGTGAATGCGGTTGTTTCTAATGCATAACCCCAAAATGATAGCGGTAAATCTGTAAGTGACATCATAGAACGAACCATATCTAAGAGAGTTCGATTACAACGTTCGGACACAGCATTACGTTGTGGTGTTCCTGGCGGTGTCAATTGTGAAAGTATTCCGCATTTCTTCAAATGCTCGCCAAACTCGTAACTTATATATTCACCTCCACGATCAGAACGTAGAAATTTAATCTTCTTGTTACGTTGATTCTCCACCTCACTTTGAAATTCCTTAAACTTCTCGAAAGTTTTGGACTTATGTTTCATGAAATAGATATACCCATATCTACTCAAGTCATCCGTGAAGGTAAGAACATAACGATAACCACCGGGCGATTCAAGAAGTCCATCAGAATGGAGTTTCAAGAAGTCCATCGGAATGGAGTTTCTTCATACGCTTCACTCCAATATGACCAAGACGACAATGCCACATACAGGTCGAGTTATCGCTTAATTTCAAACGTTTAGCTTCAATGTTATTAATGTGTGTATTACTACAATCGAGATTCAATAAGAATAGACCATCTATCAAAGGTGCATGTACATAAAACATATTACTCATATAAATCGAACAACCATTATTCTCGGACTTAAATAAGTAACCGTCTCGCAATAAACATGATCCCGATATAATGTTCATGCTCAACGCAGGCACATTATAACAATTATTTAAGTATAAAACTAATCCCGATGGTAGATGAAGAGGTAGCGTGCCGAACGCGATCACATCAACCTTTGATCCATTTCCAACGCGCATCGTCACCTCGTTCTTCGCGAGCTTCCGTTTATTCTGCAGTACCTATTTCAAGTTACAAATATGAGCAACTGCACCAGTATCAAATACCCAGGCACTACTACGAGTACTAGTGAGATACACATCAATAACATGTATATCGGATATACATTTATTCTTGATGTTGCCTTTCTTCAAATCCGCCAAGTACTTTGGGGAATTCCGCTTCTAGTGACCCTCTCCCTTGCAGTGCTTCTCAGTATCAGGCTTAGGCCCAACCTTGGTCTTCTTCGCCAGCGCGGTAACTTTCTTACCGCCCTTCTTGAAGTTTACCTTTTTCTTAGACTTGCCTTGCTTCTTGAATTTGGTGGTCTTATTGACCAACAACACTTGGTGCTCTTTCTTGATCTCCACTTCGGCAGATTTCAACATGGAGAAGAGTTCTGGCAACGTCTTGTCCATGTTTTGCATATTGTAGTTCATCACAGAGTTGTTGTAACTTGGTGTTAGTGATTGGAGGACACGGTGAATCCCCAAAGCATTAGGAATCACTATACCCAAGCTTTGGAGTTTACTTGCGTGCCCAGACATCTTAAGCACATGCTCACTGATGCAGTTGCCCTCTTCGATCTTGCAGTTAAAGAACTTTTCAGAAGCCTCATAACTCTCAACTGCTGCGTGAGCCTCAAATATCATTTTGAGTTCACGGACAATATCATGTGGGTCATGGTTCTCAAAAATTTTCTGAAGCTCCGATTCCAAACCATACAAGATAGCACACTGAACTATGGAGTACTAATTCTTCCGAGCGAGGAAAACATTCTTTACCTCATCGGTAGCATCAGCTGCAGGCGGGTTACCTAGCGGTGCATCCAGAACATAGGTCAAATTACCATCATTGAGGACAATCCTCAAATTGCGGAACCAATCCGCGAAGTTGCTTCCATTGTTTTTCAACTTTTCTTTCTCTAGGAATGCATTAAAATTGATGGTAGGGGCCGCCATTGATCTATAACATATTTGCAATAGTTTAGACTAAGTTTATGACAAATTGAGTTCTAATTAATAGTTAAATTAATCTAGGTGAACTCCCACTCAAAACAATATCCCTCAAATTTTTTTAGTGATCACACGAACCAAATCCACCACATCAAAACCGATCATCACGAGAGTTGATGCAGCTTCAATGGCGAACAATCAACATGTTCATCATATCTTCTATATGACTCATGCTTTACCTTTTGGTGATCCGTGTTTCGAGACCATGTCTGTACATGCTAGGCTCGTCAAGATCAAACCTTAGCTTCCGCATGAGAAAATCTGGCTTGCTCACGTTGTATACACTCGCAGAATCTAACACACCCGATCATCACGTGGTGCTTCGAAACAACGAGTTTTAGCAACGGTGCTTACTAAGGATGAACACATTAAAACTTGAAATTGTGTGATTGAGGTATCATATTATAATGCTACCGTCGTGAACTAAGCAATACAAGATGCATAAAAGGATTAACATCACATGCAATTCATAATATGTGATATGATATGGCCTTTCTTCTTGTGCTTCCGATCTCCATCTTCAAGCACGAATATGATCTCCATCATCACCGGTATGGCGTCAAGGTCAATGACGCCGTTTCATGATTGTCTTCCACCAGCTTCAACTATTACAACTACTTTGAATAGACATGCAGGTCTTAACGGAATTTAAAGGACAACCATATGGCTCCTGCTGGTTGCCAACTTACAATAAGGAACATTGCATACATCATATATAATCACAATCATGGCCATATCACATCACAGCACACCCCTACAAAACAAAGTTAGACGCCTCTAATTTTCTTTGCATATTTTACATGGTTTGGGGCTTTCAATAAGTGTCGTTCTAACTTACGAACAAGAACCACAACGTTGATGCTTGAACTATCAAGTGCCCGTTGTAAATTGAATCTATACTATGATGGGAGAGACAGACACCGCAAAGCCACTTATGCAATACAAGTTGCATGTTGAGCGTGGATCAAGTCTCATGAACGATGTAATGTAAGGTTAGCCCGGGCCGCTTCATCCCATCATACCGCAAGATGCAAAGTACACAAAAAGCAATTGATAATAAAAGCACCACTGCCCACAATGACCACTGTGTTCTACTCGTGCAACAGATCTACATATAGACATGGCTCTGATACCACTGTAGGGGTTCGTAGCTATAGAGGTCCCAACCTTTAATAAGGTAGAGATACCTGTGTTTACAATGCTAGTCCCTGGATCAATAGCTAGCATTCACAGTTAAGATGTAATATCAAGAAACAAATGTCATACTACAACTTTATAACCAGGAATAAAATAATTTATTACATCTTACATAGCTCATTTGGTTATCCCATTACAATGCAGCAGAATATAACTATAGCATGGGGTCCTTCATCTTCAAAATGCCACAGGCAGTCATGTTGGTTGTAGACTTGTAATCCTAATCAATAAACTTCACTAACATCAAACAAACCTGCAACATAATAAGTTACAGCCACAAGGGTCAATACATTTGAATTGTATTGGCAAGTGATACTATGGTAGTATAGTGGAGTCTATCATCTATATGCATTTGGCTAAGTGGAGCTTAGGCTTGCTTTGCTCAAAATAGATTTTTCCTTATCATTTGAAAACACTAAGTTTTTGCTTGACAAAAATCACCCAAGGCATCTCCCAATAGAAATTGGTGATCCTTCAACCCTTGTTCAACCACAAGTTTTTAACTTAGAAATTGGGATGAGGAGATTCTTGATAGCTTCCATGTCTTGATGCTCAAATTGTCCATTGCCAGGGACATGGCTAAGTACTTAGATTTTTCACTCTGCAGAGGTGGTGCACTTTCCCCACAAGACTTGGTTTCACCAAGACAAGATCTTTCAGAAGCCTTCCCTTAGACCAGAATGGACGCGTTCCAACCTATCATCCCCTACCACCAACTGTCCATTTGGCTAAGTTATTGCAACCTATATGATCCAGGCAGAGCCCATAATGCCAAGTGGCTGCACTTGAAGCTTCTCAACATTTGACATCTCAAATCTCTTTGTTCCTGGGTGGCCATCCACAAGTGAGATACACAAGGTAAACCATAGAAATGGGCCTTGTGTAACCACTCAACACAAACCATTCCTTCCATTCCACCCAGGTGATTCATTCACTTAGTTGTTTTATTAAACAAAACACAAGTCCTTGACTTAGAAATATTCCATAGTATGAATATATTCCACCCTTGTTTTCTACTAGCTAAGCTAAGCATGATAGAAGTAGGAATCTTAACTTAGGGAATTTATACTAGGTTTCATCTACTAGGATTTCCCATGGCATAGTTTATACTTAGCAGAAATTCCATGCAAGTCCTACTTAGAAACATCACTAATGCATAGTTAAAATAATGGAACAAAAATATTAAGCATCACTTGCCTTTTTGGTAGAGAATATAAGTTCACTCCTTGACCTTGCAATATTCACACCCTTTAAATCACTACAATTCAATCAAGCAAGGCACAATTTCAATCTACCATTCAAGCAAACATCTCATAAAATAATAGAAACAAAGCAATGCATGCAAGCATGCTAAAGAGTGTTTATTTGGAAAAGTGGTTTCTAATGGGTCATAAACATTTGAAAACACCTATTGGTCATTTTGTAAAGTGGCAAAACCATTTGCAAAAGATTTTACCTATAAACTATTTTAAACCAAATCAATATTTTATGTGGTTGAAAGTGCCTTTAGCAAAGTAATAATATTTATAGGGTTCACCATATACATTTTTAATTCTAAAACTTAGTGTTTGGGGTCAGAGAGTTTAAATCAAAATATTTTCCCAAAGGTTTTCTTCCAAAAGCATTTTTAACACATAAAAATTATTTTTATTTGACTAGAAATGTTCTAAATCAAAGTTTTACTCTTTTGCTTCAAAAATATGTTTTTGAATCCAAAGTTGGTTTCTATGGTCAGTAGGTTCAAAACAATCCATTTGCCAAAGATTTTATCACAAAAATAATTTTAGAATGAATTTTATATTCTAAATATGCTTACACAAGTTTCTACAAAAACAATCATTTTAACAGAAGCAATTTACTAAACAAAGTGCATGGTTGGAAAGTACTTGTCTTGCTGATTCCATTGATATAAAATTTGCAAAATTTGGACGTGTAGATTTAAAGTTATGCAATTTACAAAATCACATATCAAGTTGAAATGTTTCTGTTTTGAATTCACACTCAGAGCCACGTGTATGTTTTCCATAGGGCCATACCGGTTCGTCCGGATCAGCAACGTGGACCGCAGGATTGAAAGTGAATCGTGTGGCACAGGATCGATCTTACCCCTTCGATAAGTCATTCTGTTCTAACCAATGGATCAAGATCCAATGCTCCAGATCGTTTTGACCACGAACGGGCGACACTGGGTCAACGAAGAGTGGCGACGCGGTCAGACGGTGGCAGAGCCGGCGATACAGGAAGCAAAAGAGGTAGGGGAAAGGCGCACCAAGGTCGTCGTGGCGTGCTGATGCTCAACGATGCCGCAGTTATCGAAGGGGCGCTCGGGGTCAACGTGGATTTCTCGTCGGAGAAGCTCCTGGCGACGGTGTGCTCGGGCGGACGACGTTGGCGACGCTACAAGGCTCGGAAAGGCAAGAGAGCTAGTCCATTATATGCGTACGATGATCCTGGTTATGCGTGTGTCCACGAGGGGGAGAGGGGCGGTCTGTAACACCCCGGTTCTGAAAAGACCGTGGCCTGTATGTGACATGTCAATCCCTGGATCGGTTCATTGGCCCACAATAGAGTAAGATAGATAACATAGCTAAATATCCGTGTATCATGATCTACAAAGATCCAGAGTACCATTATTACAATAAAAGCTTGGCATAAAGCTAGCTCAAATTATTCAGGTAGCAACATAAACAAATAAATCCTCCATTCTTCAAATTGCCCACAAGTGAACAAGTGCCGAGTGGAGTATCGTGGCCTATAACGATCAATCAGAATCGGAATAACCTGCAAAATGAAACGTAGCAGCCCCGAAGGGTCAATACATGGAATGTATGGCAAGTAGAGCTAGTAGTGGAGAGAATAGTACTAACATCTACATGCATATTTGGCAAGTGGAGCTGTGTCTGGCTTGCATTTGCAAATACATTTGTCCTACTTTCATAAACAGTTTTTGATTTTCTTTGAAAAGATCCCAATTAAGTTAACCCAATAACATTAAAACAATTATGAAATTTGAATGAGCGAGAAACATGTCATGGAATCAATATCTAGCAACTCAGTTGTCCATAACCGGGGACTCGGCTAATCGATTAGATTATACACTCTGCAGAGGTTAGTACACTTTACCCATGTGACTTGGCCAGCCCAGCTCGTACCATCACTCTCATTTTGGGTGATGATAGGGAGAAGACCAAGAAGAGACTGTTCGGGAAGTAGCTCCTTAATCCCGACGCGCACCGGTCCAACCTACCAAAATTCTACATCTCTGGATACGCGGGTTCGAGTTACCACAACCTACTAAGTCCAACCAACCGCCCATTTCATTATTGGCACATGGTTGTACACGTAAGCTACACAATAAAGAAGCCAATCATTCTCTCTTGATACCTGGGTGCCTTTCCGCAATGAAACCACCAAAAATTATCAATACCATCACACCCAGGGGGTTCATTTATTAAGTTGTTTTTAGTTTTCACAAACCAATACTTCGAGAAAACAAGTATCAATGATGTAACCCAGCCCTCGTTCATCAAGCATGGCTAAGCACATCTACCAACGGTGGTTCATCTACAAGGAGGGTCCTACCACATATTAGGACATAGCATAGCGATAGTATCATCCTACACATGCATCTATAAAATACACGACAATGCATAGAAAATAGTAGGACGATATCATGAACAAAGTAGCATCTACTTGCCTTGGTTGTAGCGGTCGGGAGCACAATCCTCACATGAGCAAGCGTTGCACTCGACACAATTTACACGATACAATTGCATTCATAAACAAACAATGCACAAGCATATGCAACAAATATGATGCATGAATGCAAGAACGACAAGTGAATTGGTGCTACAGCTGCACCACAACGTCCTATAACATAACACTACCGATTGCATGCATGAAAAATAGTTTTAGCGCTAGGAAAACTACTAGACAAAAGTAATGCTCCAAATTAGAGCTAGAACTTAAATAATTCACTACCGTTAGTATATTGTTTGTAAAATATTGGGGAAATTCTACAGTATGGGCATCGCTGATTAGAAACAGTACCAATTGGCATTACTCGAAAAGGAATTATAAAACTCCCCGAATAATTAAAACACTGCAGAAAGCCAATAGACAGTTTCTGCAGAAGTTTTTACTGTAAGACTACCTTTTTAATTCACGATGAGATTCTCCTCGTTCCACTGAATCCAGGGACATATCATACGCGATTTTTGGAGCTACGGATCTTTTTCTACGAATTTATTACTCCGAAAAAGCCACTAACTAGTTTGATTAAACTGTACTAAACCTTGCAGCAAAAGCCTGAACCAAAGGTACAGCGAGATTTTACACGACTCACTGAAACTGCACATATTTTATTTGCAATTTTTGGCCAAGCGGTTTAATTTCTACGCAATTTACAAGATTCTACCGAAATCTGCCAACTAAAAGGATTAACGAAATTGATCATTCAATTGTGTCTGTTGACTGGTCAAAGCGTCTGCTGACTGGGCGCTGACTGGGCGTCTGACTAGTCAATGCCTGAGTCTGACCGGTCAACTAACGATCTGAGCCGCTGATCTGAGATCTGACGATGACTGCTGTCTTACCGGAACCGGACGGCGAAACGGACTCCGGACGGTGCGGCGAGTTCCGGACGGCGGTGTCGATCGGATCTGGCGTCGGGGTTCTTCCTGCACGGACACACACGGTCATCTAACGGGTCGAAAAAACAATCGCGGCGCGAGGCGGCGCGCGTACGTGCGTGTATGCGTGCGTGCTTGCATGCATGCGATAACGCTGCGTCGCAGGCGTAGCGCATAAGCGCGCGGGCGGCAGCGGCGAGTGGCGGTGGCTGGCGAAGCGGCAGCGGCTGGCGCGGCGGCGCGGTGGCCTTGGCGAGGTGGCGGCGATGGCGGCGGTGGCGGCAAGCGCGGCGGCGGTCGCGCTGGCCTTGATGGCGGCGACGGCGGCGTGGCGGGTGCGGCTAAGCGGCTGCCGCGAGGCGGGCGACAGCGGCGGATGGCGGCGATGGCGGTGATGACGCCTGGCGCGCAGAGGAGAAAGAGGAGGCGGTAGCGCAGACACAGCGGCGGCAGCGGCGAAGCGGCCGGCGTGTCTCGGGGCGCGGCAGAGGAGATGGCGGCGGGGTCGGCGCAGGTGGGGGTCGGGGTCCTGGTGGGCCCCTCTTTAAATAGTCCCTCGCGCGGAATCCTGAACTGAAACGGCCCAGAGTTGTACTAGAACTCGGAAATCGGTCCGGATTTTCGGACCGTTTTCCGGCGGTTTACTAAAACGTCCGAAGCTTTTCCGTACGAACTCCGATTGGAGCGATTCTCGCGCCTACGGGTTCGTATCGTCGAGGGTAACAATCTAGAGCCAAGGTTTGAGCGAAACCTCGAATTTACAGGGGTGGTTGTCGCAAGTCCTACTAAAGCTTCCCGCAGGAACCTCGTAGCGAAGTAAAATAGGGTTTTGCAAATAGCGCTTCGTTGAACCTTTTCACTCGACGGTTTTGCATGGAAAAGCATGATGCAATGATATGAATGATATGCAAGACCAAATCTAAAATTTGGGATGTGACAAGACTAACCCCCTTAAGATGAATCTCGTCCTCGAGATTCGGCGCGGCTAGCAAATAGGTGTGGGTAGTCCTCTCGGATGTCATCCTCACGCTCCCAAGTGGCTTCCTCTTCGTTGTGGTGACTCCATTATACCTTGCAAAATTTGATCGTCTTGGTTCGGGTAATCCTTGCTGCTGTCTCCAGAATCTTGACCGGTTTCTCCTCATAGGTCAAGTCATTCTCCAGCTGAACTTCCTCTAGCGGTACGGTGTCTCTCAACGGTGTATCCACCATCTCCGGATGGCACTTCTTCAGCTGGGATACGTGGAACACGTTGTGAACAGCAGACAGAGCCTCTGGCAGCTCCAACTGATAAGCAACTTCTCCTTTGCGTGCTAAGACTCGATATGGTCCAATAAATCGAGGTGCCAGCTTACCCTTAATACCAAATCTCTTGATTCCACGAAGCGGCGATACTCTGAGGTATGCTCTATCACCTATCTCATACACCACTTCCTTGCGCTTGGCGTCAGCGTAGCTCTTCTGTCTTGATTGTGCTACCTTCAGCCTGTCCCTAATCAAGGCGACCTTCTCCTCAGCGTCCTTGATCAAATCAGGTCCAAACAACTGGCATTCTCCTAATCCATCCCATAGCAATGGTGTTCGACACTGTTTCCCATATAGCACATCGAACGGTGACGTCTTGATGCTGGTTTGATAGCTGTTGTTGTAGGAAAATTCCGCATACGGCAAATTCTCATCCCAACTAGAACCATGAGCCAAGGCGCAAGCTCTCAGCATGTCTTCCAAAATCTGATTCACCCTCTCGGTCTGTCCATCAGTCTGTGGGTGAAACGTTGTGCTAAACTCCAACCTAGTACCAAGTGACTCGTGCAGCTGGCGCCAGAAGTGTGAGGTAAATTGGGTGCCTCTATCAGATACGATACTCTTGGGAACTCCGTGTAGGCACACAATTCTGTCCATGTAAATCTTGGCCAACTTTGCACTCGTATAGGTCGTCTTTACCGGTATGAAGTGGGATACCTTGGTCAAATGGTCGACCACTACCCAAATAGAGTCATATCCTGACCTGGTCCTGGGCAATCCTGTGATAAAGTCCATTCCCACTCTATCCCACTTCCAATCCGGCACAGGCAATGGCTGTAGATCCTGCTGCTTCGTGTTCTGCCTTCACTCGGCTACATACATCACATAGGGCAATATGCTCCGCGATGTCTCCCTTCATGTTGTTCCACCAGAATCTGTCCTTTAGGTCCATATACATCTTCGTATTGCCCGGATGTATGGAATATGGCGAGTCATGAGCTTCCTGCAAAATCAACTTCCTTATCTCGGGATCGTTGGGCACACATCGATCCCATACCACGAGGTTCCTTGCTCATCCTCGCGAATTCCTTGCTCGACCTTCCTTCATCTTTTCCTTAACTTCATCTATCTCTTTGTCTCCTATCCGAGCCTTTCGATCCTCTGTAGTCGGTTGGATTTCCATTGTTGCTAAGTATCCTTGGATACTACCTCCGCCTAAGGTCCTTGAATTGCTTGCACAAGTCCTCAGGAAATTCACCAATTGTCAATCCATTGGCATAAACCTTCCGGCTCAGAGCATCCGCTACTACATTGGCCTTTCCTGGGTGGTATTATAGATTCATATCATAATCCTTGATAAGCTCCAACCATCTCCTTTGTCTCATGTTCAATTCCTACGTGTAAATATGTACTTGTGCTCTTGTGGTCGGTGTACACATCAGTGTTTTCCCATTAAGTAATGCCTCCATACCTTGAGCGCATGAACCACTAACGCTAACTCCAAGTTGTGTGTGGGGTAATTCCGCTCATGGTGCTTGAGTTGTCGCGAGGCATATGACACTACTCTCCCATCTTGCATCAGCACACTCCCAAGTCCCTGTCGTGAAGCGTCACAGTACACTTGGAAATCCTTCAAGATCCGGTAAACACAGGCAGCGGTCACCGATCACCCTTGGTTCTGAAGCTGGCTTCACATACGTCTGACCATTCAAACTTCCTCTCCTTCTTCAGAAGTTCAGTCATCGGCTTAGCAATCTTGGAAAAGTTTTCAATGAATCTCCTGTAATATCCAGCAAGTCCCAAAAAGATTCGAATCTCTCCTGCATTCTTGGGTGCTTCCCACTCAGTTACTGCAGTCACTTTGTTTGGATCAATAGCAATTCCTTCTCCTGACACTACGTGTCCAAGAAACCCAACGGTGTTAAGCCAGAATTCACACTTGCTGAATTTGGCATATAGCTTGTGTTCCCTCAGCTTCTCCATAATCATTATCAGATGTTTCTCATGCTCAGCATCATCCTTGGAATATATCAGTATGTCATCAATGAACACCACCACGAACTTGTCCAAATACTCCATAAATACCTTGTTCATCATGGTCATGAAGTATGCCGGGGCATTAGTTAGTCAAAAAGACATAACTGTATACTCATATAAACCATACCTAGTGGTGAAGGCGGTTTTTGGTACATCCTCTTCTCGGATCTTCAATTGGAAGTAGCCTGATCGCAGATCAATCTTGCTGAACACCTTTGCTCCTTCCAGTTGATCAAACAGATCATTTATGTTCGGCAGAGGGTACTTGTTCTTGATGGTTACATCATTCAGCGAGCGATAATCTACCACTAATCTCTTGCTGCTATCTTTCTTCTCCACAAACAGAACAGGCGCTCCCCATGACGATGAACTAGGCTGAATGAATCCCTTTTCCAGCTGCTCCTTCAACTGCTTCTTCAATTCCTTCAGCTCATCCACATCCATCTTATATGGTTTCTTTGCTATAGGTCCTGTTCCCGGCATCAAGTCGATAAGAAACTCTACATCCCTGTCAGGTGGCATCCCTGGCAGCTCTTCCGGAAACACGTCGGGGTAATCCCTAATCACTGGCACAGTATCCATGCTAACCCCCTTAAGAGAATTCAACTTACACCTTCTCGGTCATGCAACCGACTTGAATCTAATCCTCTTACCATCCGGGGTTTTGGGTGAAACAGCTCGCTGTGCACAATCTATGTGTCCCCCATGCATAGACATTCAATCCATACCCAGAATAACGTCTAATCCCTGTGAATCCAACACTACGAGATGTGCAATGAAGTTGTGTGTTCCAATCCTCACAGTTAAGTCGCGACATCCCGCGCTAGCTATCATATCTCCTCCAGGTGAACTCACTCTAATAGACCTTTTCATAGACTCAGTAGGTAACTTATACTTATCCACAAATGCCCTTGATATGAATGAATGCGATGCACCAGTATCGAAAAGTATAAGTGCAGGGTAAGTGTTGATTGGGAACTTACCAATCACAAGGTCAGGCTCATCTGGAATCTCCTCCACATTCATGTGGTTCACTGTGGCCTTCTCACCGTTGGTTGGCTTCAGTCCTTTACTCTCCGGACAGTTATCAGCATAGTGTCCCTTCTGCTTGCACTTGAAGCACGTCACCTCACTCAGATCCTTCTTCACAAAGTTGCGATCACGGTTGCGGTCATGTCCACCGTGTCCTCCAGAATGGTGAGAGTGTCCTCCCTTGTGGCTGTGGTGGTTGCTCCTATGGTTGTCATGACGATGCCCATCGCGGCGGTCATGGCTCCCATGGTCACTTCCTCCATGCTTGGAGTACCCATCATATGTAGTGCGAGACTTGTGGTGTGAACCAGAGTGATGAGTATTGCTCTTTCTCTTGTGGTTCTCCACCTGCTTGTGCTTCCCCTCCAGGATCCTGGCCTTGTCCATAATCTCCTGGAAAGTGGGGCAATAAACCACAAGTAGCTGTACTGAAAGCTCATCACTGAGGCCATCTAGGAATCTCTCCCTCCTTTTGGCATCAGTGTCAACATCCTCAGGTGCATAACGGGACAGGTTGTTGAACTCCTCAATGTACTCGGCCACGGTGCGATTGGTTTGGCGCAAGTTGCGGAACTCCTTCCTCTTCAGGCTCAGAACTCCTGAAGACACGTGGTTGGTCCTGAAACCTCCCTCAAACATTGCCCAAGTCACGGTATCCAGCGGGTGGGTGATCTGGAATGTGTCCCACCAAGAAGCGGCTGGTCCCTCCAGTAGGTGAGCGGCAAACTTCACCTTCTCAGCATCAGTGCATCCCACAGTTACTAGATCCTTGTTGACTGAACGCAACCATTCGAGGGCAACCATTGGTTCAGTTTCAGTAGAGAACTTAGCTGGCCTTAACCTTAGAAATCTGGTGAGAGCATCTCCCCGAGGCTGATTGTTTCCATTGTTGTTGTTCTGGTTTGCCATGAACTGAGTCATCACTTGGGTTAGCTGTGCCTGAGATGCCATGAGCTGCTCCATCTCAGTGGGTTGGCGGCGGGGAGGCATCTGCGGTTCAGCATAGGTAAGTTTAGAAAGAATCAACTACGATAATAGGATTCTACCTATGCATATGATCAAACAACAACAAACAATGGCAGACAATCACAAGCAAGCAACACATCAACAAACAAGTGATCCAGCAACATCCCAGGTGTTATCCTAGCAGTATATAACTACTGAAATAGTTTTTCAAGAGTTGGCAATGGTTAACTAAACAGTTGATCAACTAAACAACCAACACAGCAATCTGCCAGAACAGTCCAGCAGTGTTCACGAATTTTTCCGCCTGACTTAAACTCGTCAGAAAATTTATCTTATTTTCGTACATATAGTACAGAGAGTTTCGCATCAGCCCAATTTTTTTCAGATTTTTCCGAGTTACCAGAAAAATATGAAAAATCGCTCAGTACTGCTGTATCAGCAGAAAAACTGCAGCGAAAATAACACAGAAGATAACCAAATTGCCATAACTCTTTCATAAAATTCGCACAAATAAATCCTGGGATATTGGAGTACACAAATAAGCAACTAATCACTCTTAAACTAACACGAGCTAAACTTCACAACGATTGAGACTAATCCTAACGAGTTTGCCTAACGTGGACTAATTGGTGGACTTCTATCTACTTCTTGAAGAGATTGAGGTAGGTCCTTGCGGTCATGCGTTGGCGCTTCAGCTCGCGGTACAACCATGGCGGCGGAGTGTACACCTCTCTTGAACCATCACTTGAAACTTCAAACTCCACCTCCTCTGGATCCTCTTCTTCTTCATCCTCAGCTGCAACAGCAACAACTTCATCTCCTCCACCATCATCGTCTCCATCATCATCATCCTCGTCCTCATCATCATCGTCGTCTCCACTGTCATCATCATCCCCATTGTTGCCATCATCTCCATTTTCATCATCAGAGGGTGGATTCAGCTGTGCTTGGAGAGCGGCAATCTGGGCTGTCATAGCTTCAATGGTTTGGTCCCTTTCCTAGACGGTCCCTTGCAACTATTGTATGTTCTGGGTATTCTCTTGCACAGTGCCATGAAGATGTGCTATGGTTTCATCTCTGGCTATCAGGGCATTCTCCAGAACTCCCACAGCTTCATGCAAAGTGTCAATCTCCTGTCCTTGGACCACCATTCCATTGCTAGTAAAATCTGCAATCTCCTTTATCATCCTCACCTTCTCTGCTAGAGCTCCATTCTCCCTTTCCATGTCCTCTATGTGCCTCCGACGGGGCGGCATGTTGTTCCTGTCGCCCGGGGTAACCACAATGTTCACATCTTCATCACGCCTTCCATAGTCACGGTAGGGTGAATCTGCAGGCAGTAGGTGTCGGACATAGTGGCACTAGCGAGACAGGGCTTCATGTATGGCCAAGTTGATTCCAAGTCCCCAGTTGCAGTATGTCTTGGTGTAGACCAAGTGCGCGGGGTTTGGCAAGGCGGCATCTCTGAATATGAAGGTAGTGATCTCCCATGCATCCTCTCCATATCCATAGGTGTACAACCTTCTTCCCTTGAACATGGGCAGTGGCAATCCCAACGACTGAGAGAGCTGAGCTAACTGCCTTGCAAAGGGCCTTGGTGACTCCATGGTGACATACTCAGTCCTGACGTCTCCCATCTATCAAGTAAAAGAGGAAAGTGTGAGAATAGCATATGGTAAGAATTTACGAGGGTGAAAGGCATAAGAGGAAAGACAGAGTCAATATAGGCTTAATAATTCTATGGCTTCCTAATCCAATCCTAGGTCACGATCCTACAGTCGACACACGGGCTCTGATACCATCCTGTAACACCCCGGTTATGAAAAGACCGTGGCCTCTATGTGACATGCTAATCCCTGGATCGGTTCATTGGCCCACAATAGAGTAAGATAGATAACATAGCTAAATATCTGTGTATCATGATCTACAAAGATCTAGAGTACCCTTATTACAATAAAAGCTTAGCATAAAGCTAGCTCAAATTATTCAAGTAGCAACATAAACAAATAAATCCTCCATTCTTCAAATTGCCCACAAGTGAACAAGTGCCGAGTGGAGTACCGTGGCCTATAACGATCAATCAGAATCGGAATAACCTGCAACATGAAACGTAGCAGCCCCGAAGGGTCAATACATGGAATGTATGGCAAGTAGAGCTAGTAATGGATACAATAGTACTAACATCTACATGCATATTTGGCAAGTGGAGCTGTGTCTGGCTTGCATTTGCAAATACATTTGTCCTACTTTCATAAACAGTTTTTGATTTTCTTTGAAAAGATCCCAATTAAGTTAACCCAACAACATTAAAACAATTATGAAATTTGAATGAGCGAGAAACATGTCATGGAATCAATATCTAGCAACTCAGTTGTCCATAACCGGGGACACGGCTGATCGATTAGATTATACACTCTGCAGAGGTTAGTACACTTTACTCATGTGACTTGGCCAGCCCAGCTCGTACCATCACTCTCATTTTGGGTGATGATAGGGAGAAGACCAAGAAGAGACTGTTCGAAAAGTAGCTCCTCAATCCCGACGCGCACCGGTCCAACCTACCAAAATTCTACATCTCTGGATACGCGGGTTCGAGTTACCACAACCTACTAAGTCCAACCAACCGCCCATTTTATTATTGGCACATGGTTGTACACGTAAGCTACACAATAAAGAAGCCAATCATTCTCTCTTGATACCTGGGTGCCTTTTCACAATGAAACCACCAAAATTTATCAATACCATCACACCCAGGGGGTTCATTTATTAAGTTGTTTTTAGTTTTCACAAACCAATACTTTGAGAAAACAAGTATCAATGATGTAACCCAGCCCTCGTTCATCAAGCATGGCTAAGCACATCTACCAACGGTGGTTCATCTACAAGGAGGGTCCTACCACATATTAGGACATAGCATAGCGATAGTATCATCCTACACATGCATCTATAAAATACACGACAATGCATAGAAAATAGTAGGACGATATCATGAACAAAGTAGCATCTACTTGCCTTGGTTGTAGCGGTCGGGAGCACAATCCTCACATGAGCAAGCGTTGCACTCGACACAATCTACACGATACAATTGCATTCATAAACAAACAATGCACAAGCATATGCAACAAATATGATGCATGAATGCAAGAACGACGAGTGAATTGGTGCTACGGCTGCACCACAACGTACTATAACATAACACTACCGATTGCATGCATGAAAAATAGTTTTAGCGCTAGGAAAACTACTAGACAAAAGTAATGCTCCAAATTAGAGCTAGAACTTAAATAATTCACTACCGGTAGTATACTGTTTGTAAAATCTTGGGGAAATTCTACAGTATGGGCATCGCTGATTAGAAACAGTACCAATTGGAATTACTCGAAAAGGAATTATAAAACTCCCCGAGTAATTAAAACACTGCAGAAAGCCAATAGACAGTTTCTGCAGAAGTTTTTACTGTAAGCCTACCTTTTTAATTCACGATGAGATTCTCCTCGTTCCACTGAATCCAGGGACATATTATACGCGATTTTTGGAGCTACGGATCTTTTTCTACGAATTTATTACTCCGAAAAAGCCACTAACTAGTTTGATTAAACTGTACTAAACCTTGCAGCAAAAGCCTGAACCAAAGGTACAGCGAGATTCTACACGACTCACTGAAACTGCACATATTTTATTTGCAATTTTTGGCCAAGCGGTTTAATTTCTACGCAATTTACAAGATTCTACCGAAATCTGCCAACTAAAAGGATTAACGAAATTGACCAGTCAATTGTGTCTGTTGACTGGTCAAAGCGTCTGCTGACTGGGCGTCTGACTAGTCAACGCCTGAGTCTGACCGGTCAACTAACGATCTGAGCCGCTGATCTGAGATCTGACGGTGACTGTTGTCTTACCGGAAACGGACGGCGAAACGGACTCCGGACGGTGCGGCGAGTTCCGGACGACGGTGTCGATCGGATCCGGCGTCGGGGTTCTTCCTGCACGGACACACACGGTCATCTAACGGGTCGACAAAACAATCGCGGCGCGAGGCGGCGCGCGTACGTGCGTGCTTGCATGCATGCGATAACACGCGCGTGCACGTGCGTGCGTGTGCGCATAACGCATGTGGGTGGCGGCACGCGGCAGCGGCGAGTGGCGGTGGCCGGCGGCAACAGCGGCGGCGGCGCGGCCAGCGGCAGCGGCAGCGGTGGCGCTGAGGCGGCGGCGATGGCGGCGGTGGCGGCAAAGCGGCGGCGGCGCGCAGCGGCAGCGGGCGGCGGCTGCCGGGATGGCGCGGCGCGGATGGCGGCGGGATGGCGGTGATACGCACGGCGGCAGAGGAGAGAAGAGGAGAGCGCGGCAGACTGGCGGCAGGCGGCAGAAGCGGGCGGCGGGTGGCTGGTCTCGGGAGGCGCGCAGGAGGAGATGGCGGCGGGGTCGGCGCAGGTGGGGGTCGGGGTCCTGGTGGGCCCCTCTTTAAATAGTCCCTCGCGCGGAATCCTGAACTGAAACGGCCCAGAGTTGTACTAGAACTCGGAAATCGGTCCGGATTTTCGGACCGTTTTCCGGCGGTTTACTAAAACGTCCGAAGCTTTTCCGTACGAACTCCGATTGGAGCGATTCTCGCGCCTACGGGTTCGTATCGTCAAGGGGAACAATCTAGCGCCAAGGTTTGAGCGAAACCTCGAATCTACAGGGGTGGTTGTCGCAAGTCCTACTAAATCTTCCCGTAGGAACCTCGTAGCGAAGTAAAATAGGGTTTTGCAAATAGCGCTTCGTCGAACCTTTTCACTCGACGGTTTTGCATGGAAAAGCATGATGAAATGATATGAATGATATGCAAGACCAAATCTAAAATTTGGGATGTGACACGGTCGGTATTTACCACCGATGGTCGTCGGAGAGGAGGCAAACGGCGGCGGAGTATTGTCGATGTCGTAGTCGAGGCTACAGTGCTTGCGCGGGCAAGCCAAGGATGTTGAGAGGTGCAGGGGGCGATGGGGATCACTCTCGCGTGAAGCAAGGCTTGTAGGGGTGAGGGTGCTAGCCGGAAGCAGGGGGAGGTCCCGAGAAGATTCCGAGCAGCCTGGTGGCTCCGGTGGGGTGAGGATTGGGGGAAAAGGAAGAGGGAAGTATGGCGATTAAGTACGCGTGGACGTGGGCGGGATTTACTCGTGCATTCAACGGGAATTGAAGCTGCGAAATCATACAGGAAACGGCCGGAGGAACTGGTCGCTGGGGTGGAGACGACGACTGATGCGTGGGCCGTTGTTGTCAGCGAGAGAAGGAGAGAGGAGTGGGGTCTGGTTGTCATTCACAGCGCGGGTCGTTTTGTGATTGAGAAAAACGCTTCGGGGAAGAGAGGAGAGAGGTGGGTTGTTGGGCATGGGGTTAGTTGGGTCGGTTCCCTCCATTTTTTTGTTCTGAATCTTTTTTCCTTTTTCTGTATTCATTAATCTGTTTTGATTTTGATTAATCTTTTCAAACCACTATTTGAATTCAAACTTCAACCAAACTTTGAGTAGATTTTAGTACTGATTAATAATACATTCTAATGTCCAATTTAGAATAATATATTTATTCTTTTTAGGGAATATTAATTAATTAAAATAGGCCCTTGTATTAATTCAAATAAGATTTAATTATGTTTTTCAAACTCCATTTGAAATCTAAATCTTTCAAAATCTTTTCAGTAGGTTTTATTTGTTTATTTGGGTGTCAAATAATTCACCTTGAATTATTTGGAATGTTTTTAATATGACTTATTAATCATTTAAAATTAGGTATTTGTCTTTATTCCAATGAAATTAAATATAGCTTTAATTCCATAAATTTTATTTGGAAGATTTCTTTGATCTTATTTAAGTTAATTAAAAAACTTTTATTCCACTTGGATAAATTCCAAATAATATTTTCCCATGATTTAATTAATCATTTCTAATAGGGATTTTGTCTTTATTCAAATTGAAATGGAATTTGGTTAATGCCATTTTATTTAAGTTGAAAATTCTTTATCCATTATTTTATTTGGATTTGGATTATATTTATTCCATTTGCTTAAAGATTAGGTCAAGATTTAATTTGGCCTTTAAATATTCCTCATTTAATATTTCTATCTTTATCTTATAAAATCCATATATTTTTATTTAAAGATCCAAACTTGGTGATTTCAATTGGTAAAATCTCATTTGATATTTTTTATCCTTTTAAATATCTTTAGGATTATTTGCTCACCATTTGGTATGGATTTCTAGATAGGTGTTTTATTAGCTTTGGAAATTCAATTCCCTTATCTTATTAATTTCATAAGGTTTTATCTATGGTTCCAAATTGAATGAAATCATTTTCTATGGTTTTATAATATTTCTATTTGTCATTCTTGATCATTTGTAAATGTTTTTTGACAAATTTTTATATGGATCAAATCCATAGGTTTGGAGATAGTTTGGAAATGTTTTCCTTCCATTAGGGTTTGTTGACAAATATTTTCCAAGTGTTTAAATTTCTAGATGCATTTATGAAGAATGCAATTCACTTGATTTGAATTTAGTTGGATTCAAACATTAACCAAAGTTTGTTCAAGATGGGGTTTTAAGTTTCCACTTAGAAACAAAAGTTTCTTTTCACCCTAATTTTCAACAATTTTTTTTTCACATTACAAGATTTGGAAAATCTTGGGATGTGACAGTAGCATGGAAAACAAAAAATACTACCGCATGCACACAAACAAGCCAAGATCTATCTACTAGATTGTAGCAACGAGTCGATAGAAGCACTCACCCTCGAAGATTCCAAAGCGGTTAACGAGAGCAGATTCTCGTGGGTGATGTAGTCGTACACTTGCCGATCTCAAGATCACGTAGACGATCCTTCCGGCGCTGCGTTCCAGTAGCGCTTCCGCAGTCGGTCACACGTTCGGTACTCGATGAATACCTACCTATCCCTTATCCCAGCAGGCAGCGGAGGTTGTAGTTCTCCCTTCGTGATTTCGGCAGCACGACGGTGTGGTGTCGGAAGTAGAGGGAAGTTCCCGCAGGGCTTCGCCTAATCCGGTGCGAGTTATGGTGGATTAGGGTTTCCCAGAGATCTAGGGTTTAGATGACCGGGAGGAGGACGAGGTGTCGGCGACGGCTAGGGCAGAGGCGACGAACCGGCGGCGGTGCGGGGAGGCGGCGCGGCGGCGGCGCAGGTTTGGGGAGGGCTTAGCTCTCGTGTCCGTTGGTGCAGCCCTCCCCCTCTAGTTATGAGAGGGCGGCAACCTTGGAGGGGTGGGTTTGAATCCAAACCCAAACCCAAGTTGGATTGAGAGAAGGACTTGTTTCCTCTCCCACTAGGAAACTATTGTTCCAGTTTGACTTTTCAAACTCCCATTTGACTTTCAATTTAGAGCTTTATTTCTCACTTGCAAATGAACACACCAAGTGACCTAGGATATGATCCAATTATTCCACTTACCCATGACACATTCATGGACCATTCTCCTTCCGGACCGGTGAACCTTCTAGACCCTTCTAGAACCTCTCCGATGAAATCATCAAAAACTTTCCCAAAATCCGGAATCGGACTTTCCTTATATGAATCTTATTCTCCGGACCATTCCGGATCTCCTCGTGATATCCCGGATTCCATCCGAGACTTTGAACAACATTCGGTATTCCTATTAACATTCCATATCTACTAAACAACATCGAATCCTTAAGTGTGTCTCCCTATGGTTCGTGAATTATGCGGACATGACCGAGACACTTCTCTGATCAATAACCAATACAGGATTCTGGAAATTCATATGGCTCCCACATATTTCAACGATTACTTTGCGATCGAATGAACCACTTACATATGATACCAATTTCCTTTTGTCTCACGATAGTTTACTTATCCGAGGTTTTGATCGTCGGTATCTCTGCATACCTAGTTCAACCTTGTTACCGATAAGTACTCTTTTCTCGTTCCCGTGATATGTGATCCCTTGTGAGCTAGTCACATGCTTGTAAGCTAATTGGATGACATTCCACCGAGAGGGCCCAGAGTATATCTATCCGTCATATGGATGGACAAATCCCACTCTTGATCCATGTGCCTCAACCCATACTTTCCGAACACTCAATGCCACCTTTATAGCCACCCGATTCACGGTGTGGTGTTTGATGTCATCAAAGCATCCTTCCGGTGATGGTGATTAACATGATCTCATGGTCGAAGGAATTAGGTTACTATGTATCAGAAAGCTTATAGCAAACGAACTATTGAAATGACTTGATCTTAATGCTACGCTTATCTATAGGAGTATGTCCACCATACCATTCTCCTAATGATATGATATTGTTATTAATAACATCTGAATGTTCATGATCGAGAAACCATGATCATCTATTAATCAACAAGCTAGTATTATAAAGAGGCTTTACCAAGGACTCTAATTTAGTTTACAAATCACACAAGTATTAATGTTTCAGGTTAATACTATTACAGCATGAATGTAAACATTTATCATAAACACAAAGACATAATAATAACCACTTTTATTATTGCCTCTAGGGCATATCTCCAACAGTCTCCCACTTGCACTAGAGTCAACTAATCTAGATTACATGGTAATATACCGAACACCCATGGCGGTTTGGTGCTGGTCATGTTTTGCCCTCGGGAGAGGTTTAGTAAATGGATCCGCCACATTCAGATCTGTGTGTACTTTGCAAATCTTTATGTCACCATCTTGGACATTCTCTCTAATAGCGTGAAAACGTAGCTTGATGTGCTTCATCTTCTTGTGTGACCTTGGTTCTTGCGCATTGGCTATGGCACCCATGTTATCACAGTAGATAGACATTGGGTCCAGCGCACTTGGAACCACACCGAGATCTATAATGAACTCCTTCATCCATATCGCCTCTTGTGAAGCCTCCGAAGCAGCTATGTATTTCGATTCAGTTGAAGATCTCGCCACAACGCTTTGCTTTGCACTCCTCCAGCTAACTGCTGCACCATTCAAAGTAAATACATATCCAGATTGAGATTTAGAATCATCCGGATCGGTGTTCCAACTAGCGTCGGTGTAACCATTAACAATGAGCTGTTCATCACCTCCATAAGAAAGAACCATATCCTTAGTTCTTCTCAAGTACTTAAGGATGTTTTTGACCGCTGTCCAATGATCCACTCCTAGATCAATTTGATATCTGCTAGTCAAACTAACAACATATGCAATGTCGGGTCTAGTACATAGCATGGCATACATAAGAGATCCTATGGCTGAGGCATAGGGAGTCTTAATCATCCTTTCTCTATCTTCTGTCGTTGCGGGACTTTGAGTTTTACTCAAGGTCGTATTGGGCAACATGGGCAAGAACCCTTTATTGCTATCTTCCATTCCAAACCTCTTTATAACTTTGTCCAAATATGTACTCTGTGACAATGATATTAGGCGTCTCGATCTATCTCTATAAATCTTTATGCCTAATATGTAAGCTGGTTCACCAAGATCTTTTATTGAAAAACTATTATTCAAATAATCCTTGACACTATTAAGAAGGTCTACATCATTCCCAATCAACAATATGTCATCTACATATAGTATTAAGAATTCTACAGAGCTCCCACTCACTTTCTTGTAAAATACAAGCTTCTCCATAAGTTTGTATAAAACCAATTTTTTTGATTACCTTATCAAAACGTTGATTCCAACTTCGGGATGCTTGCTTATATGGACCGTTGAAGTTTGCATACCTTGTTAGCATCTTTAGGATCGACAAAACCTTTGGGTTGCATCATATACAACTCTTCATCAATGTCTCCATTAAGGAACGCCGTTTTGACATCCAGCTGCCATATCTCATAATCATAATATGCAGCGATTGCTAACATAATCCTCACAGACTTTAGCTTCGCTACTGGTGAGAAAGTCTCATCGTAGTCAACTCCTTGAATTTGTCGAAACCCTTTTGCGACAAGTCGAGCTTTATAGACAATAACATTACCATCAGCATCTGTTTTCTTCTTGAAAATCCATTTGTTCTCGACAGCCTTCCGGCCATCCAGTAAGTCCACCAAAGTCCATACTTGGTTTTCGTACATGGATCCAATCTCGGATTTCATGGCTTCTTGCCATTTATTGGAATCTCGGCTCATCATTGCTTCCTCATATGTCGCAGGGTCATCGGTGTTGTCCACCAACATGACACTCATAACGGGATCATACCAATCAGGAGTGGTACGAGTTCTCGTTGACCTGCGAGGTTCCGTAGTTACTTCAACCGAAGTTTCATGATCAACATCATTAGCTTCCTCTCTTATTGGTGTAGGCGCCACAGGAACTATTTCCGGTGCTGCGCTACTCGCAAGTTCGAGAGAAGGTTCAGTAACCTCGTCAAGTTCTACTTTCCTTCCAGTCACTTCTTTTGAGAGAAACTCCTTCTCTAGAAAGGATCCATTCTTGGCAATGAAGATTTTGCCCTTGGATCTATGATAGAAGGTATACCCAATAGTTTCCTTCGGGTATCCTATGAAGACGCATTTTTCCGCTTTGGATTCAAGCTTGTCTGGTTGTAACTTCTTTACATAAGCTTCACAACCCCAAACTTTAAGGAACGACAATTTAGGTTTCTTTCCAAACCACGATTCATACGGTGTCGTTTCAACGGATTTAGATGGTGCCCTATTTAAAGTGAATGCGGTTGTTTCTAATGCATAACCCCAAAATGATAGCGGTAAATCTGTAAGTGACATCATAGAACGAACCATATCTAAGAGAGTTCGATTACGACGTTCGGACACACCATTACGTTGTGGTGTTCCCGGCGGTGTCAATTGTGAAAGTATTCCGCATTTCTTCAAATGCTCGCCAAACTCGTAACTTAGATCTTCACCTCCACGATCAGATAGTAGAAATTTAATCTTCTTGTTACGTTGATTCTCTACCTCACTTTGAAATTCCTTGAACTTCTCGAAAGTTTCGGACTTATGTTTCATGAAATAGATATACCCATATCTACTCAAGTCATCCGTAAAGGTAAGAACACACTCATTGGGCCACACACATCGGTATGTATGATTTCCAATAAGTCCGTAGATCGCTCCATCATACCAAAAAATGGAGTCTTAGTCATTTTACCAATCAGACATGCTTCGCATCTTTAAAGTGATTCGAAATCAAGTGATTCAAGAAGTCCATCGGAATGGAGTTTCTTCATACGCTTCACTCCAATATGACCAAGACGTCATTGCCACATATAGGTCGAGTTATCGCTCAATTTCAAACTTTTAGCTTCAATGTTATTAATGTGTGTATTTCCACAATCGAGATTCAATAAGAATAGACCATCTATCAAAGGTGCATGTGCATAAAACATATTACTCATATAAATCGAACAACCATTATTCTCGGACTTAAACAAGTAACCGTCTCGCAATAAACATGATCCAGATATAATGTTCATGCTCAGCGCAGGCACCAAATAACAATTATTTAAGTATAAAACTAATCCCGATGGTAGATGAAGAGGTAGCGTGCCGACCGCAATCACATCAACCTTTGATCCATTTCCTACGCGCATCGTCACCTCGTTCTTCGCTAGCTTCCATTTATTCTGCAGTACCTGTTTCGAGTTACAAATATGATCAACCGAACCAAGATTCAAATACCGAGCACTACTATTTAGTACTAGTGAGATACACATCAATAACATGTATATCGGATATACCTTTCTTCTTGATGTTGTCGTTCTTCAAATCCGCCAAGTACTTTGGGAAATTCCGCTTCCAGTGACCTTCTCCCTTGCAGTAAAAGCACTCAGTATCAGGCTTAGGCCCATCCTTGGTATTCTTCGTCGGCGCGATAACTTTCTTACCGCCCTTCTTGAAGTTTCCCTTTTTCTTAGACTTGCCTTGCTTCTTGAATTTGGTGGTCTTATTGACCAACAACACTTGGTGCTCTTTCTAGATCTCCACTTCTGCAGACTTTAACATGGAGAAGAGTTCTGGCAACGACTTGTCCATGTTTTACATATTGTAGTTCATCACAAAGTTCTTGTAACTTGGTGGTAGTGATTGGAGGACACGGTGAATCCCCAAAGCATTAGGAATCACTATACCCAAGCTTTGGAGTTTACTTGCGTGCCCAGACATCTTAAGCACGTGCTCACTGACAGACCTGCCCTCTTCCATCTTGTAGTTAAAGTACTTTTCAGAAGCCTCATAACTCTCAACTGCCGCGTGAGCCTAAAATATCATTTTGAGTTCACGGACAATATCATGTGGGTCATGGTTCTCAAACCTTTTCTAAAGCTCCGATTCCAAACCATACAAGATAGCACACTTTGAGCGTAGACTCGATTCTTAGAGCGAGGAAAACATTCTTTACCTCATCGGTAGCATTAGCTACTGTGGTCACCCAATGGTGCATCCAAAGACATAGGTCAAATTACCAGCATTGAGGACAATACTCAAATTGTGGAACCAATCCGCGAAGTTGCTTCCATTGTTTTTCAACTTTTCTTTCTCTAGGAACGCATTAAAATTGATGGTAGGGGCCGCCATTGATCTATAACATATTTGCAATAGTTTAGACTAAGTTCATGACAAATTGAGTTCTAATTAATAGTTAAATTAATCTAAGTGAACTCCCACTCAAAACAATATCCCTCAAATTGTTTTAGTGATCACACGAACCAAATCCACCACATCAAAATCGATCATCATGAGAGTTGATGTAGCTTCAATGGCGAACAATCAACATGTTCATCATATCTACTATATGACTCATGCTTTACCTTTCGGTGATCCGTGTTCCGAGACCATGTTTGTACATGCTAGGCTCGTCAAGATCAAACCTTAGCTTCCGCATGAGCAAATCTGGCTTTCTCACGTTGTATACACTCGCAGAATCTAACACACCCGATCGTCACGTGGTGCTTCGAAACAACGAGCTTTAGCAACGGTGCTTAATAAGGATGAACACTTTAAAACTTGAAATTTTGTGCTTGAGGGATCATCTTATAATGCTACCGTCACAAACTAAGCAATACAATATGCATAAAAGGATTAACATCACATGCAATTCATAATATGTGATATGATATGGCCTTTCTTCTTGTGCTTCCGATCTCCATCTTCAAGCACGAACATGATCTCCATCATCGCCGGTATAGCGTCAAGGTCAATGGCGCCGTTTCATGGTTGTCGTCCACCAGCTTCAACTATTACATCTACTTTGAATAGACACGCAGGTCTTTACGGAATTTAAAATACAACCATATGGCTCCTGCCGGTTGACAACTTATAATAAGGAACATCGCATACATCATATATAATCACAATCATGGCCATATCACATCACAGCACACCCCTGCAAAACAAAGTTAGACGCCTCTAATTTTATTTGCATATTTTACGTGGTTTGGGGCTTTCAATAAGTGTCGTTCTAACTTACGAACAAGAACCACAACGTTGATGCTTGAACTATCAAGTGCCCGTAGTAAATTGAATCTATACTATGATGGGAGAGACAGACACTCGCAAAGCCACTTATGCAATACTAGTAGCATGTTGAGCGTGGAGCAAGTCTCATGAACGATGTCATGTGAGGTTAGCCCGGGCCGCTTCATCCCATCATATCGCAAGATGCAAAGTACACAAAAAGCAATTGATAATAAAAGCACCACCGCCCACAATGACCATTGTGTTCTACTCGTGCAACAGATCTACATATAGACACGGCTCTGATACCACTGTAGGGGTTCATAGCATGGAAAACAAAAAAATTCTACCGCATGCACACAAACAAGCCAAGATATATCTACTAGATTGTAGCAACGAGTCGATAGAAGCACTCAACCTCGAAGATTCCAAAACGGTTAACGAGAGCAGATTCTCGTGGGTGATGTAGTCGTACACTTGCCGATCTCAAGATCGCGTAGACGATCCTTCCGGCGCTGCGTTCCGAAAGCGCTTCCCCAGTCGGTCACACGTTCGGTACTCGATGAAGACCTTTCTCTCCCTTGTTCCAGCAGGCAGCGGAGGTTATAGTTCTCCCCTCGCGATTCCGGCAGCATGACGACGTGGTGTCGGAAGTAGAGGGAAGATCCTGCAGGGCTTCGCCTAAGCCGGATGCGAGTTATGGTGGATTAGGGTTTCCCGAAGATCTAGGGTTTAGATGACCGGGAGGAGGAGGAGGTGTCAGCAGTGGCTAGGGCGACGGCGACGAACCGGCGACGGTGTGGGGAGGCAGCGCGGCGCGGGTGTGTGGGGAGGGCTTGGCTCTTGTGGTGTTGGGGCAGCCCTCCCCCTCTATTTATGATAGGGAGGGGCGGCCTTGGGAGGGGTAGGTTTGAATCCAAACCCAAACCCAAGTTGGATTGAGAGAAGGACTTGTTTCTTCTCCCACTAGGAAACCATTGTTCCAGTTTGACTTTTCAAACTTCCCGTTTGACTTTCAATTTAGAGCTTTATTTCTCTCTTGCAAATGTCAACACCAAGTGACCTAGGATATGATCCAATCATTCCACATATCCATGACACATTCATGGACCATTCCCCTTCCGGACCGGTGAACCTTCTAGACCCTTCTATAACCTCTTCGATGAAATCATCGGAAACTTTCCCGAACTCCGAAATAGGACTTTCCTTAAATGAATCTTATTCTCCGGGCCATTCCGGATCTCCTCGTGATATCCCGGATCCCATACGAGACTCCGAACAACATTCGCTATCCCTACTAACATTCCATATCTACTAAACAACATCGAATCCTTAAGTGTGTCTCCCTACGGTTCGTGAATTATGCGGACATGACCGAGACACTTCTCCGATCAATAACCAATAGAGGAATCTAGAAATTCATATGGCTCCCACATATTTCAACGATTACTTTGCGATCGAATGAACCACTTACATATGATACCAATTTCCCTTTGTCTCACGATAGTTTACTTATCCGAGGTTTTGATCATCGGTATCTCTGCATACCTAGTTCAACCTCGTTATCGATAAGTACTCTTTTATTGTTCCCGTGATATGTGATCCCTTATGAGCCAGTCACATGATTGCAAGCTAATTGGATGACATTCCACCGAGAGGGCCCAGAGTATATCTATCCGTCATATGGATGGACAAATCCCACTCTTGATCCATGTGCCTCAACCCATACTTTCCGAATACTCAATGCCACCTTCATAGCCACCCAGATACGGTGTGGTGTTTGATGCCATCAAAGCATCCTTCCGGTGATGGTGATTAACATGATCTCATGGTCGAAGGAATTAGGTTACTATGTATCAGAAAGCTTATAGCAAACGAACTATTGAAATAACTTGATCTTAATGCTACGCTTATCTATAGGAGTATGTCCACCATACCATTCTCCTAATGATATGATCTTGTTATTAATAACATCTCAATGTTCATGATCGAGAAACCACGATCATCTATTAATCAACAAGCTAGTATTATAAAGAGGCTTTACTAGGGACTTTAATTTAGTTTACAAATCACACAAGTATTAATGTTTCAGGTTAATACTATTATAGCATGAATGTAAACATTTATCATAAACACAAAGATATAATAATAACCACTTTTATTATTGCCTCTAGGGCATATCTCCAACACTATCATGTTTGTGATCTTGCATACTCTCTATTGTTAGTAGCTATCTCGGCCAAGTAGTTGCTAGTGACTCCAAGAGGGGGTATTTATGCTCGATAGTGGGTTCATGCCTCTAGTTTTCAAGGGAAGTGACAGAAATCTCTTCGGTTGTAGATGTGTTGTTGCCACTAGGAAGAAAACAACGGTCTCTTGTTCATGGAACAAGTGGATTGTTTACCTTACACACTTTTCTTAAAGCAGTTGTCTGTTGCTTGCAACTTAATACTGGAGGGGGTTCGGATGATAACCTGAAGGTGGACTTCTAGTCATAGATGCAGTTGGATGGTGGTCTACATATATTGTTGTATTGCCCAATCGAATCTCATAGGATCTTTTTGTCTAGTATTGCATTGTTATGCCATGCTCAGTTCCTGTCAATTGCCCTGCTGTAATTTGTTTACCCTTCATGCCATGTTGTTTATCTAAGGAGAGCACCTCTAGTGAACTATGGACCCTAGTCCAATCTTTACCATTGATACACCTTCCACTGTTACCTGTTTACTTGTTGCAAACCATCATCTTCCACACCATACGTTTAATCCTTTGTTACAGAAAACCGGTGAGCTTGACAACCTCACTGATTTGTTGGGGCAAAGTCTTGAGTTTGTGTTGTGCTGGTTTCCATGTTGCTTGCAACACCTTTGAGATGTTTCCTTCCTCCTACTGGTTCGATAACCTCGATTTCTTACTAAGGGAAAACTTGCTGATGTGCTCATCACACCTTGCTCTTGGGGTTTCCAACGAAGCGTCCCACGACAGTGCTGGGCGCCATCATCCAACTGGATGCCGATAAGGATGGCAGGTCTGTCGTCTTCGTCCTCGGCGTCGGTCTCGTGCTCATCCGGCTCGGCGCCAGCGCTCTCACCGCGCGACACGCCGCCACTCTATCCGGTGAAGCGGGAGGCGGAGTCATTGGTGCGCTCGCCACCTCAGACGTGTTCGCACGGCATCGTCATCAAAGAACGCCGTGCACCTTCGCCGCTCGACACCGAGCGGCCACCTTCGGCTGGCGAGGATGAAGTTGTGCAAGCCGAAGACATAGCAGGCGGATTGGACGGTTCCGGTTGATGAGGACGTGTTCCTCTTGAAGATGGATCCGGAGGTGTCTCTAAACAACGTGTCGCCGATGCAGGCCCCCGACGCGTATGCCTGGTCCGACGCGGACTGGGAGCGGGAGGAGGCCAAACGCATCTAGCGTCGGCATGAGCAGGCCGAGCGCGGTGCTCGCCGGCAGCGCGTGTATCAAGGGGTGTCGCTCATCGTCCTCGACGACGACGATGAAGACGATGTCGATCCCTCATCGCAGCTGTGGCGCTGTAACGACGCTGGTCAGGGCAGCTCCTGGCCACCGCAGCCACCGACCAACGACAATGACGACGGGACACATGACACCGACTACACCTCCTTCTACCGCTACTTCGGTATGTGATCGCACACCCACGTCGACATCAACATCGGCTAGCTTAGTTACTGTTTTTTATTTTTATTTTAAGTTTTTCTTCGCCTACTGCAGTCAGAATTTGGTATATGTCCGGATTTGATATAATATATACGAACTTGTCTATATTTTAATGCAATCGCCTGAATTCGTCTAAATTTCACCGTGTTTAATCAAAATTTGACCAAACCGAGAACTCGGCATGTGATCGCGATTGAAAATTCGGTCATTTCCACGTTGAATGCTTCATCCGCCCGGTGCTAAATAGCGCCGGATTTGAGTCTAGGAACCCGAACGCGTGAAGATGCTCTTACCCTACGTTAAATTAATCAGCCACACAAAATGGGACCAAGGTTTCATAAAACCTTAAACATTGCAATTTTGCACCTATGATTTTCTAGGTTAAGACATTCGATGCGTCATCCGATTAGATAGAGAATTTAGCAGGTTTCATGTACATGGAAGAAAACCAAAAAGAAATTTACAAGGACAGTCATCCCACTATATCTTCTGGGTCTTGAGCACACGCTATGCACATTGAACAATATCCTCGCCAAAGTCATCCCACTATATCTTCTGGGTCTTGAGCACACGTTATGCACATTGAACAATCTCCTCTCTCTTGCTAGCGCGGCGACAACATGGCGGAGTTCCTATTTTTTTAAAGGAGCGTCTATTAATATCAAAAGATATCAATTACATCCAGCCTCTGCAACAACGTATTGCCCTAAAGGCCATACAGATGCACATAGCCAAAAAAAATTATAAAAAAGAAAAGTCTCGCTACTGTGACACATTCATTGAAACAACAGTACTACCACCACCAAGACAACATTAGAAGTTCAGCTTCTCCAAAAACGACGCCTCCAAAAAGTAAACAGTGTACAAACACCATCATCGTTCGATCAAAGATCTTAGGTTTTCACCCTGAAGAAAGTCCACATTCTCAAAACAATGCCTTCAACAAGATCATTGCCAGACACAACTAATTAAGACCAGACCCTGGGTTTTCACCCTGAAAGGTAGGACTATGAACCTCTCTTGTGCAACCACCCCCACTTGCATGCCACTGCTCCAAGTAACGAATCACCAAGCCAATTCATCATCACCACTCACACTCGAACCACCATTGCCAGCCACAGATCTTGGTCTCCATTATATTCTTTGTTATCACCATGAAACGAGAACATGCCCCATGATATTAACAGCCAACAAAGCTTCAAAGCGCACCCTCTGAAACCAAACGGTCAGAGTAAAACTGTTAGAATTTGAGGCATATTTGATGTTGGGTTTTTGGCCCATAAGAAATACAAATTCTGAAATTCTCTTTGGCCCATTATTATGGCAGCTCATGTGTGTGCTAGTGGAACCAAAGTTCAGTCTCACATTGCTAGTGAAAGGAGAGTTGGACCACCTTATATAGTAGAGTGTTACACCACTCACTAAGGTGTGAGAAGAAGAGAAGCCCTCGCGCACTCCTCCTCCGACGCTGCCCGCCTCGCCACGCCACGACGCGCGTGCGTCGCGTCTTGCGGGAATCTCGCCGAGCCGAGCTTTATTTTGTTGTTTGGGAAAATTAATTGTGTATCTATTTTTTTGTTTGGGAAAATTAATTATGTATTAATTATGAGTCATTAACAGACACATTAATCAACCGGTCATTTTAATTATGAGTCATTAACGGACGCGTTAATCAACCGGCCGTTTCCACATCGTGGGCTGGTACTGACTCGGTCGTGGGCTATTGCCCACGTCCTACCCGACCCGCACTATATAAGCAGGCAGACGCGAACCCTAGCCGTCACCAGCAATCAGATTGCATCTGCCTACCTGCGCATCACTGTTCCACCTCTCTGTGCTGCCTTCTGCTACTCCATCCCGCCGGCTGCGTGCACGGCCGTCCGGGTGAGCAGGCCTCCGGAACCCTGTCTCTCTGATCCTGCACCGGGAGAGAGGCGATACAATTTTTGGGAGCGTCTAGACGCGACTGCTCAATTTCCTCTAAGTCCGGCTTCCTGGACTCCATCGCCATGTCTGACGAAGCTACCAAGCTTGCTGGTGCCGCCGGTGGCGGATCCACTTGTGTTGCGCCATTGGTCATACCATCGACGAACTCATACGTGTTCTTTGCCCTCCTGTTATTTCCTATGATGATTACTAGTATTTGATGTCTACGCACTTCTATCTTATAGACAGTTGTTGGGCCTCCAAGTGCAGAGGTTTGTAGAACAGCAGCAAGTTTCCCTTAAGTGGATTACCCAAGGTTTATCGAACTCAGTAAGGAAGTGGTCAAAGGTATTCCCTCTCAAGCAACCCTACAATCAAGATACAAGAAGTCTCTTGTGTCCCCAATACGCCCAATACACTTGTCAGGTGTAAAGGTGCACTAGTTCGGCGAAGAGATAGTGAAATACAAGTGGTAACGGTGCTAGAAAATAGCTTCTGACTTGTTGTTGACGTGGGGTAACGTGTGTGAGTGAGGTAAATACTAAAGCAAGCAAACATGCAACAGATCTAGATGCTAACGGCGTTTCAATGTTTAGAAACAAGGCCTAGGGATCATACTTTCACTAGTGAACACTCTCTCATATAAATATCTTTTCTCAATGATACTACTCTTAACTACTCTCCGTTTGGACATTCTAATCATCGGTAGGGTTATAAAAGCACTCCTCAAAGTCTACCTTTCCCAATCTGGATAACCACACACTGTCACCTTGAGCGCTAGATGGTTCCAACAAACACCACAATTTTATAGAGACATCCAACTCCAAATATAACTCATAACAAATATTCAATCTAGCCAAAGTGCCACACACGGTATGCGCGCTGTCACTTTCACACAAGTGGGGAAAAACATATACATATTAAAGCACAAAGAGTATTTTTGTAGACTCAAACCTAAGTGCCACCATGGCGTGCACGCTGTTATTTTCACACACATGGGGAAGCAGAGATTTATTGAAGCACTTGAGTAGCAAGGTAGATCTACTTGATTACAAAGCTCATGACCACAACATGATCATGCATAGAGAGAGAGATGATCACATAGCTACTGGTAGAGCTTAGCCTCGAGGAAGAACTACTCCCTCCTCATCATGGGAATCAGCAACGGTGATGAAGATGGCGATGGAGATCGATGGAGATGGATCCGGGGGCACTTCCCCGTCCCGGCAGGGTGCCGGAACAGCGACTTTCTGTCCCCCGAACTCTCCTTCGGTGGCGGCGGCGCTACGGAGGATTTCATGGATTTCTTCTGGATGCCCTAGGGTTTTTAGGTCGGAGGCTTCTTATAGGCGAAGGGGGAGGCCGAGGAGGCGGCCAGAGGGCCCACACCCTTCCCAGGCGCGGGCCAGGCTTGGCCGCGCCCAGGGGGGTCTGGCCACCCTCTGGTGCCTCTCCGTCCCTCCTTCTGGATTAGTGTCCCTCACGGAAAGTTTTTGACTTTGGCTTTTGTCCCGTCCAATTTTGAGAATATTGATTTTCTGCCTTTCTGGAACCAAAAACAGAAGAAAACAGGCAACTAGCACTGTGGCAACTTGTTAATAGGTTAGTTTCAGAAAAGATATAAAAACACCTCAAAGAAAGACAAAGCAAAGCAAAGTAGGTACTAAACAAGCATGGAGCATCAAAAATTATAGATACGTTTCCGACGTATCAGTATTGCAGTATGCGTAGATGTGCTAGGTTTTCACTTGCCTGTATGGTGCATGTCTACTATGAATATGCTAGTTCATCTTGGAAATTGTTCTGTCACGATTTACACTTGGATTAAATTAATGCGAAAACTGCTAATTATTTCAACAATACAAAAACCTTATTTTTTAGGCTGTTTTCGCGTCAAGGCTTTGCCGCTTGTCTGAAACCAAACCCGTTTACGGATGCGCACTTTAAACGCTGGAAAACCAAGTGTACCCTCTGGCTGATGGCTATGGACGCCTTATGGGTATCGGCTGGTAATCCTGAAGGAACGATTACTCCTGAATAGGAGAAGACGTTTAAGGAGACCACCATATTCTTTATGGGATATGTCATAAGCGTCATTGGGGACAAGCTGGTGGATGCATATTTACATATACGCAATGCCAAAGAACTGTGGGATGCACTCGAAGCAAAATTCGGTGCTACTGATGCTGGAAGTGAACTGTATGCCATGCAGAAGTTTCATGACTATAGGATGGTTGAAAACCGTTCCGTCGTTGAACAGGCTCATGAGATTCAATACATTGCAAAATAACTTGAGCTCCTGAAGTGTGCGTTGCCCGGCAAATTTGTTGTGGGATGCATTATTGCAAAGCTTCCTCGATCCTGGAGGAGTGTTGCCACTAACCTCAAACACCAGAGGCAAGAGATGTCCGTTGAGAATATCATTGGGTTTCTGGACCTTGAGGAAAAGGCAAAGACAAAAGACGCACAGCCTAGTCAAGCGCCAATGTGGTGCAAAAGAACTTCCACAACAAGTTCAAGGGGAAGACCAAGGCCGTTCGTACTACCAACTTCAAAAAGAATAAGAAGGACAAGTCACATGATCCCTGCTTTGTGTGCGGCGAGGTTGGACATTGGGATCCAAACTGCAAGCAGCACAAAGGAAGGAAGAATCAAAATGGACAGAACTCTAAGTCTATCAACGTGACTATGAGCAACAATGATAAGGGTGCATCCGGGTATGGTAATTTACCTACTGTTTTGTCAATATGTCAATCTACAAATTGGTGGATCGACACTGTTGCTAATATTCATGTGTGTGATGATATCTTTTTGTTTTCTTCTTATCGGGTCACAAGATATCTCTCCGTCTTGATGGGAAACGGATCATATTGTTCTTTTCATGGTGTTGGCATGGTGGATCTGGAGTTTACTTCGGGAAAGATCGTGCAACTGAAGAACGTGCAGCATGTGCCCTCAATAAATAAGAATCTCGTTAGTAGTTCCCTTCTTTGTAAAGAAGGTTTTAAGTTGGTATTTGAGTCTAATAAAGTTGTCATTTCTAAGTATGGAAAATTTATTGATAAAGGTTATGAGTGCGGCGGTTTGTTCCGTCTTTTCCTATCAGATTTTTGTAATAAGGTTGTGAACCATATTTATGCCCCTGGCAATGATACCGATGTTTGGCATTCACGACTTTGTCACATTAATTTTGGTTGGATGACGCGGCTAGCTAAGATGAATTTAATTTCGAGTTTCACTTTAGCCAAAGGATCTAAATATCAAAAGTGTGTTCAAGCTAAGAAACCGCGCAAGCCTCACAAGCCCGTGCAGGAAGCAAGAAACTTGGCACCATTGGAGCTTATACATTTAGGTCTATGTGAGATGAATGGTGTGTTGACTAAAGGTGGAAAGAAATACTTCATGACATTGATTGATGATTCTACTAGATTTTGCCATGTATATCTTTTGAAAACTAAATATGAGGATCTACACCACTTTAAAAAATATAAGGCAGAAGTTGAAAATCAACTTGAGAGAAATATTAAGAGAGTCCGGTCAGATCGTGGTGGAGAGTATTTCTCTAATGAGTTTGATTTATTTTGTGCGGAACATGGCATTATTCATGAGAGGACGCCTCTCCATTCTCCCCAGTCTAACGGGGTTGCTGAAAGGAAAACCGTACTCTAACAGACTTGGTTAACGCCATGTTAGGTACTTCGGGTTTATCCAAGGTATGGTGGGGGAGGCGATATTGACATCATGTCATGTCCTGAATAAAGTTCCCACAAAAGACAATGAAACTGCTCCCTATGAATTATGGGAGAAGAGGAAGCTAACACTCTTGTACTTACGTACTTAGGGTTGTTTAGCAAAGGTGAATTTGCCAATTCCCAAAAAGCGTAAACTTGGATCAAAGACCATAGACTGTGTCTTTCTTGGCTATGCGCATCATAGCATTGGATAAAAAAAAATAGTGGTGAAATCTGAGGTACCTGACATGAAGGTCGGTACAATTATGGAGTCTAAGGATGCTACATTCTTTGAGGATATTTTTTCGATGAAAGATATGCCTAGTACATCTAGACTAGAATTTGTTGAAACTCATGAACTTGCCATTCCCATGGAATATTATGATCAAGCACATGATGGAATTCCTGAGGAGGTAGAAAATGAAGTTCCTGTAAGGAACAAGATACAGAGGATTGCAAAATCATTTGGTGATGACTTCATTGTCTATCTCGTGGATGATACTCCCACCTCTATTTCAGAGGCTTATGCATCTTCTGATGCAGACTACTGGAAAGAGGATGTTCGTAGCGAGATGGACTCCATCATGGCTAACAAAACTTGGGAGATAACTGATCGTCATTATGGGTGCAAACCTGTAGGATGTAAGTGGGTGTTCAAAAGAAGCTTAGGCCTGATGGTACGATTGAAAATTACAAGGCTCGGCTTGTTGCCAAGGGTTATACCCAGAAAGAAGGCGAAGACTTCGTTGATACTTATTCGCCTATGGCTAGATTGACCACTATTCGAGTTCTACTCTCATTGGCTGCCTCACATGGTCTTATCGTTCATCAAATGGACGTCAAGACAGCTTTCCTTAATGGAGAGTTGGATGAGGAAATTTTATATGGGTCAGCCAGATGGTTTTGCAGTAGATGGTCAAGAAGGCAAGGTGTGCAAGCTATTTAAGTCTTTGTATGGACTGAAAAATGCACCTAAGCAATGGCATGAGAAGTTTGATCAAACTTTGACATCTGCTGGCTTTTTTGTAAATGAAGCCGACAAATGTGTATACTATCGCCATGGTGGGGGCGAATGAGTCATACTTTGTTTGTATGTTGATGACATATTGATTTTTGGGACAAATATGATTGTCATCGAACAGGTCAAGAGTTTCTTGTCTCAAAGTTTTGACATGAAAGACCTTGGAGAAGCTGATGTTATTCTAAACATCAAGCTGCTCAGAGATGAGAATGAAGGAATTACACTTCTGCAATCTCACTATGTGGAGAAGTTGTTGAGTCGCTTTGGCTACTTAGATTGTACTCCTTTGCCTACACCATATGATCCTAGTAAGATGCTTCGAAAGAACAACTAGAGATCAGCTGAGATACTCTCAGATAATTGGCTCGTTAATGTATTTAGCTAGCGCAACAAGGCCTGACATCGCGTTTGCTATGAGCAAACTTAGCCGGTTTGTTTCCAATCCGGGAGATGATCATTAGCATGATCTTGAGAGAGTAATGCGCTATCTAAAGGGTACATCGAGTTATGGTATTCACTATACCGGAGACCCTGCGGTACTTGAAGGGTATAGTGACTCAAATTGGATCTCTGATGCTGATGAGTTAAAGGCCACAAGTGAATATGTATTCACTCATGGTGGTGGCACTGATTCATGGAACTCTTGCAAGCAGACCATCTTAACGAGGTCAATAATGGAAGCAGAACTCACAGCACTAGATACAACTACTGTCGAAGCAGATTGGCTTTGTCAACTCTTGATTGACTTGCCGGTTGTTGATAAACCTATGTCGGCTATCCTTATGAACTGCGACAATCAAACTGTGATCATCAAAGTGAGTAGTTCAAAGGATAATATGAAGTCATCAAGACATATAAAGAGAAGATTGACATATGTTAGGAAAATGAGAAACTCCGGAGTAATAGCACTGGATTATATCCAAACATCTAAGAATCTAGCAGATCCCTTCACAAAAGTTCTATCAAGAAATGTGATAGATATTGCATCAAAGGATATGGGTTTGAGACCCACATGAGTTACCGTGGTAGTAACCCAACTTATGTGATCGGAGATCCCGTGAATTAGGACCTGGGGAAACAAGCCAGTGGCTAACTAGAGGAGAGTAACTTTTACTAACACTCCGCTAAAGATGCATTACTCTGACGATCTGTATGGCAGGTTGACTTAGTCTTAATGTGTTCATAGGCTTGTATAAGCCAAGATGATATCCTACAGAGCAGTCTTGGAAGAACGCACCTATGTGAGCCAGACTGCTGGTCACGGTCTATGAGATAGGGTAATCTCTAGAAAGCTCATGAAAAAGGCCAGGAGTGTGACTTATATGCTCCACCCGAGGGGTAGCCTTCGGCAGCCTAGTATCAGTATGACATTAGGTGAAACTCATTTACACAAAACTGGCAATTCAAGGCTTAGTCCATTGACAGTTATTGATGAGTGTAGTCTAGTGCTCTAGGTGGAAGTTCAACTTAACAGTCTCCACTGAAAAACGCTGGTATATCAAAATACTAATTTGGAACAGAATGATGTGATGTGCCAATGAGACTTTGTGAGGGATTGTTAGAATTTGAGGCATATTTTATGTTGGGCTTTTGGACCATAAGAAATACAAATTCTAAAATTCTCTTTGGCCCATTATTATGGCAGCTCATGTGTGTGCTAGTGGAGCCAAAGTTTAGTCTCATATTACTAGTGGAAGGAGAGTTGGACCACCTTATATAGTAGAGTGTTGCACCACTCACTAAGGTGTGAGAAGAAGAGAAGCCCTCGCGCATCCCTCCTCCGACGTCGCCCGCCTCGCCTCGTCACGACGCGGGCGCGTGCCACGGGTTGCGGGAATCTCGCCGAGCCGAGCTTTATTTTGCTATTTAGGAAAATTAATTGTGTATTAATTACGAGTCATTAACACGTCATTAACGGATGCGTTAATCAACCGAACATTTCCACATCGTGGGTTGATACTGACTCGGTCGTGGGCTGTTGCCCATGTCCTACCCGACCCGCACTATATAAGCAGGCAGACGCGAATCCTAGCCGTCACCAGCAATCAGATTGCATCTGCCTACCTGCTGTGGCATCCCGCAAAACCACTACTAGAAAATCCTCTTGCTACTCCATCCCGCCGGCTGCATGCACGGCCGTCCGGGAGAGCAGGCCTTCGTAACCCCGTCTCTCTGATCCTGCACCGGGAGAGAGGCGATAAGGTTTTTGGTGAGCGTCTAGGAGTGACTGCTCAAGTTCCTCTACGTCCTGCTTCCTCGACTCCATCGCCACGTCTGACGAAGCTGCCAAGCTTGATGTTGCCGCCGGTGGAGGATCCACTACTGTTGCGCCGTTGGTCATACCATCGACGAACTCATACGTTTTCTTTGTCCTCCTGTTATTTCTTATGATGATTACTAGTATTGTAGTATGCATAGATATGCTAGGTTTTCACTTGCCTGTATGGTGCATGTCTACTATGCGTATGCTAGTTCATCTTGGAAATTGTTCTGTCATGATTTACACTTGGATTAAATTAATGTGAAAACTGCTAATTATTTCAACAAAAACATGGGTGCGCACGACCGAATCCCATCCGATCCAGCAATATCTTGGCACAATTGCTTTTATGGAGTTCGCTGGTGGAGCCTTCCGGAACACGACACAGGAACCAGATTAATATAGACAAACATCAGGCAGATCTTCTTCTTGGCTTGAGAGGGATCAAGGACCACCACCTTTATTGAAACCGAGTCAGCAGCCCCCACGCCACCCATCAGCAACTAGCAGGATCCGCCGCACGACGACGAGATCACCCGGCCGACCACTCAGACGGAGAAGGAGGTTACCACCACCATGCCGGGGACAGATGCCCCAAGCTACCTCATGTTGCGAACATGGCCCGGGGAACCCGAGAGTTGGCGTAGGTCGACGAGCGGACAACAGATATGGGCCGAGATCGAAACCCGACTCCCCAGCCGCCGCTTGCAACCATCTACCGTCGATCCTCCGGCCGCCGCCAGCCGCGACACCGCCGTCGATCGTCTAGGAGCGGATGCCGCTGCCAATCCTCGCTAGAACGCAGCCGAGGTTACCGTCGCCGCCGCCACGCCATCAGGGCTTTGTCTGCCGACGATCCGGACGGCGACAAGGAATGAGGGGTTCGCGGGAGAGGGCAAGGGTAGGGAGGGGAGGAGGCTGCCCAGGGCGCCGCCGCACGGGTGCGAGAGGAGGGTTTCATGGAGCGTTGGGGCCAGGCCCGTCCAAGAGGCTGTGCGGGCTGGGCGACCGCACAGGGCCCCCAAATTTTTGGGGCCCCATATTCCCAACCCAGCCCACTGCCAGCCCCGGAAGTCCCAGGTTCTTTGTAGTGCCTGGAGCCCCGTGTCGCCCATTCTAGTGCAAAATCCCAACAGTTTTCAGTAGGCCCACCCGATGGCCCATCCTGGAAGTGAAAGGCTTGTACTAGGCAACAGCCAGCGTGTTCCCACTTGCTAATTCTGCACAAGTGTGCACATATGCACGGGCGGAAGTCACATCCCGGTTGATTTTTTTCACTACTCGAAATAACTAAGCAACACATGTTCGATATAATCCATTACCATGCACTCCAAAACTACCAAAGTCACACTCCAAGTAATTAAGCAACACGTGTTCGATCTAATCAAGGAATTAGGTCTTACTCAAATCCGTTTGATTTTTTCAAGAAAAAACTAATCGATTGAAACCGAACAATCTGATCCCCAGAAGACTTTGGCGCTGCTTCGAATGCACTTTGTGTGCCGTGATCTAGCATGACTGATTTGATCGATCGTCCGAGCACATTTTGACCTATGGGTCGGAGCCCTAAAGACCGTTTCGCTATTGTTGTTTGAGACAAATCGGTCAATCCTCCTGCCCCCGCTTGCGATGATCATGATCCGACCCTGAATACCAATCAAGGTTTGATTTTCTAAACATAAGCTGTTGAAATTCGAATTAAGTTCTAGCATGACACACAAAACACTCGATGGATTTTCACACTTGAAAATGATGTCTTGAGGATGATTTAATTTTAGAGCAAATGCTTTTCGCTAAAACATGAGGTTCATTAATTACTTATAAGTGCTATATTTATTTTTTAGCTTTAATATATGATATGATACTGTATTTTTGTATATTGTATGAAGTGGGAAATACTAAACTCATATAATTAAGTGAAAGTATTGGTTGGTTCTATTAGTTATACACTTTTAAAAAATTAGGACCCCATTCTACGGTTCGCACCGGAGCCCCGAATTTCTGGAGACGGCCCTGGTTGGGGCGGAGTTCCTAAATGTCCTCACGATCCTCTCTTTTTATGTCCCCCACATGCAGTAGATTATTATACCGCTCGTTTCCTTCTTTTTCTCCTTTGGCCTTGGCCTTGAGTGCAGTTTAACAACAACTTTTTGGGGCACCCTAATCATGCATTTGAGTACAGCTCGCGATATTTCTAACCTAAGTAAATGGGGATAGGTTTGACGGGAGAAAAACTTGATGAAAACATTTCCGACGTCCGCTCGCCCCTTCTGGCCAGTCTTCTACGCTCGCCCAAGCCAACCATCCCAACATGAATGTTTCTGGAAGCGCCTCCTCTTTTGGCTGGGCCTCACGCCCCGTGTAGCCCAGTGTCATCTGGTACTGGTCTCAAAAGCCTTGTCTTCCAAACACAGTCCAATAAAAGCGCTGGATGAGTCGATTAGAGGGCGGTTGGTTGTGAGCCAGAACGTGGATGGGATGGGATCATCCCTGATTCGCACCCGTTTGGTTGTAACAGGCAGGGATGGAACCATCCTTGGCGGAGGAATAATCGCCAAAGATTCGGGATGGACTCGACCGCCATCGGCCAGACCGTTCATCCCACTTTCCCTAAACGATGGACCAACTCCTAATCCCCTCGGCCAGGACGCCGGCACCGCCACACCATCCCCATCTCACGCTCCAGGGAGTGGCCGACGAGCCTCCCGTCCCCATTCCCTCCAGCGGACGACCGGCGACCCCTGCCTCTGTGCGCTCAAGGGGGGCCGATGAGAACCCCGTATCCATGAGCTCTAGGGGACAGCCGATGAGCTCCCCAGTATCCATGCCCTCCAGGGGATGGTCGGCGAGCGCCCCGTCTCCATGCGCTCCAGGGGATCCCCGTCTCCGTTCGTTCTAGGGTCGGCCGACGAGTTCCCCGCCTCCGTGCTCAGGGTCAGCCAACGGCGATCCCAGCGTGCCACTCCCGACTGGCTCCTCGCCCCCGCTGTTCAAATTTCCCCAACTTTGTTAAGCTATTTGCAATTAATTATCACATAACCTGTTGTTGCTAAATATATTAAGCTAAGCAAATTTCATCCCATTCCTAGAATCCTTCAAACCAAACAAAATTTGGGATCACTCTAATGTGAACCATCCCATCCACAAAATTGGGGATCATCGATCCCATACTTGTTTGTCCACGAACCAAACGCACGCTTAGAGCAAGTTCAATAATTATTGGCGTGTGGTGTCGTGTTTGGGGGCGGCGGCGTGTGGTGTCGTGTTTGGGACAGACCAGTACCTAGCCAAGTCCACCAAACAAGCCGTCAAACATAAAATTTGCAAAAAAATAAATCAAAGTAATACTTCCTTCATCCCAAGGCTTAAGACATATAACTTTTTAAAAAAATTAAGTCATGTAAAGTTTGACCAAATTTTTAGAAAAAATATCAAAAAACTATTATATTATATAGATATCATGTAAAAATATGTTTGATGTATGAAAGGGTATCTGATTATGTATTGTAAATAATAATATTTTTTTCTAAAAACTTGGTCAAACTTTAGATAGTTTGACTTTTGAAAAACGTTATATGCCTTAGGAGGTAGTAGTCCATAGGGTTCAAAAGGCAATGTAGTTCCTGCCACCGGAGCCATGTCTTCCTCTTCATCTTGCTCCTCCTAGAAACTCATTGTTAGGTGCAAAATTGTAATGTTTGCGGTTTTATGAAACCTTGGTCACATTTTGTGTGGCTGATTAATTTAACGTAGGGTAAAAGCATCTTCACACGTTCGGCGTTTCTACGTGTTTAGTAAGTCAAACTTTGTAAAATTTGATCAAAGTATATAGTAAAAATTATGGACATTGATAATAAAAAATGCATATAATAAGAAAGTATACTTTATGGTGATTCTAATAACATGCATTTATATTATAGATATTGATATATTTTTTTCCTAAATACTTGGTCAAACTTTGCAAATTTTTACTGTTACTAAACTCAGAAAACGAGGTAAATAAAAATGGAGGGAGTACTATTATGCTATCTGTAACACTCCTCCGTCCCAATTGTCGCGGTTCCTTGAAATATTTACACAAGAAATTCTGATATGTATATATGTGCAGGTTGATGAGAAAGTATCTACTTTAAATAGCAATATGTTACATGATAGTTCAAGATGTGAAGAGGAGGAAACGTGAAGAAGAACACGTCGTAGTGCAATGCCAGTCAACAAGAAATGGTCAATGGGAACTCAAGTACAAGAAGGCAGCAATGCCAGCCACCAGAAGGCAATTGCCGGCGTTAGAGCTGGCTGAAGAGGCTTCGTCATCTACTTTCGGCGTCGGCTCTGGAGGGCTGCTTACGGAGACGGGCGGCAGCGGCGGGTCAATCACATCGGCGGGTTCCAGCACAGGTGCTGGAGGGTGAGCCGGAGGCAGCGCACCAGCGGGGACCATTTTTTCCAGACCACCGGGATTTGCAGCCACGATTGAGTAGCTCAGGTTCTTGGTCAAATCACTGCATGGGCTCTCTGCAGTTCATTCAGACAAGAGACAAGGACTGTTAGTCTGGCACTTGAGTGAAGTAAGTATATATGCCCCGAAGCGGCTTTCGTGAAATTTGCTGGAATTGCTTGAGCTGAGGAACTCTTTCATGTTGCGGCAATCTGAAACTGTTCAACGTTCATGGTTTCAAACAGGTACTTACTGAAGTATGCAGCTGCAGTGGCAGGGAACTCGGTCACAAGACCATCAGAGACCAATGCCATAGAGTATGTAGCAATCTCGACCATAGGGTCAGCAAAGTAGTCGAATCCAATGTTCATGAACTCATTCCTGAGCACACCGACATGCAGGGTGAGGTTTGCATCGTGAACCCTCTCCACCAAATCAGTGAACCCTGACAGGAAGAAGCCATGGACCCGAACGAGCGAACCGCGGCTCACCATCACTGTATGTGCAAACTCCTTGATCTCGTCAACTGAAGGCTTGGAAGCACTACTTATTATGGGGTCAATAACGAGAACCCGCTCAAACTTTGGGAACTTCTTGAACACAGAAAGCACCGAGGAGTCGTCCGACTGGATGAGCACGCGCTGCTGATTGCTCTCCTTGTCGTAGCTGGCATTGACCAGTGCACTGGAGACTGCATCTACCACGCCAAGACCTCTGGTTGCAAGGTATGGAGCATCCTGCTCTCAGCCAAGAATGCTCAATTCAACAGATTGAATGAGATAAATTTGAGAAAATAATAACTTCAGTGAAAAGGATGCTACCTCTATCTCAATCAGTATACCAGAGACGTTGCTGGTTTTGGCAAAGTCCAGGAATCCAGGCAAAGTCAATAATTTGCCAGCGTTCTTCGCTGCAGGATTCCTTTTCAGGCCAACCTGAGCGTATGGACCATTAAGGTCGGCTGATCAGATAAACAAAAACAAGGTGTTAGTGCATGCACATATATGTATATATAACATTTCGAAAGAAAGAATATATGAACAAGAGATTCAATTGTTCTTTACGTTTTAAGGTTTGGATCTCGCTCCATGAGAGATCAAATGAGAAAATGCCGGATTTATTCTGTATTTCACTGACAGTAATAACTTTTGTCATGAAAGTGTTTGCTGCCGTCGTGCTGGTAGTGAGATCTGAAGAGCCCAGGCAAAAGGCCACGCCGTCTTTTGACATCCGAACCGAGCAATCTATTATGTCTGCACCATCTTTCACTGCTTGTTGGTAGGAAAGGTCAGTGCAGCCTGAGAAGACACCACTTGCACCATTGTGTGTTATTATGAGCGGCCTCTCTCCATCTAATTGAATATATAAATTAGTGGACTGCAGGATGATGGTGAGTTAACAAAGTGAAAACTGCGACATAAAAAAACACACAGCTTACTTTCACTAAGAACAAAAGGCTTTGCCGTAGGAAGAAGAGGATTTTCCTTAGTATGTGCCAAGCACGCTGCAAAGATCCTCAAGATGTTATTCAGGAAAAAATAAAAGATGATAAATCATGTGTAATCAATATTGTCCCTATCAGGTGTTAAGCGACATTTAGCGTTGTATGGCAGCCACTATTTTCCTATGGTTAGTTGTGGCATTTCTAAACATCAACCAAACATGCCCTTAGCTCCCCGACATGGAATAGTTCTTAGTTCGTACCGATAGCTCCTGATGCAGTGGGTGTGAAGTCAGTTAGCACACCGTCTACACAGAAGTCTGGATTGTCTATGAACTGCAAGTATTCCGCGGCAGGATCATGACTGTAGTTATAACTTCCAAAGTTATCATTGCTAAACCCTGATGCATACACTTCCATCCCTAGGGCATGTGCATCTTTGACCAAACTGGTGGATGGAAGCAAGTACTCCTCTTTATTCGTCGGCCAAATAAAATGCTTGGGTACCAAGATTCCTGATACAATAGTCTTGAGGCTACTCAAATCTTTCATAACAATATCTCCATATGATTTTGCGAGGGTAGGCTCGGTAGCATTTTCCCAGAGAGACCGCAAAACTATCTTAGCCTTGCCCTTAAACTTTCCACTAATACTTTTCAAGAATGAAATATCTGGTGATGATATGTAGGCGATAGGAATTTCTTTTGGTAGTGCTAACAGGTAATCTTCAATGCTTAATTTATGCTCCTCATAAAATTTACCATACTGCAAAACAAAACATGAACTTGTATTAGATACAAAACATGGTGCAATAAGAAGGGAGCCTTGACGAACTTTTGAATATTAGTGATATCCTGTTTACCTCCACATTAACCCAAATACGGCTTGGCTGCAGTTCTTTCACATCATCAAGCGTATACATTCCCATGACGCCATCGAATGTGCTTGGGCGAGACAATATAGTTTGAGTCACTATGGGAAAATCAAACAATAGGACAAGTCAATCGTGCGCATCACTAAACGGTTCAGAAGCTAAACGGCAAGAGGAATTTTAAGGTACAATCAATCTGATCGAGTCATTAGTTCTGTATGATCTACTGGGCATACATACTATTACCTTATAGTAGGTAATAGTGTATCAATGATCACATAGGGTTAATATGGATTTTCGAGGTATGCAAGAACTGTTTGGCTGGAAACCGTGAAATTGTACTATACAAATTTGTGTACTAGCGTTCTAGCTGATGATGCAAAGAAGGAAAACGAACTATCATCTTTCAGCCGGTTTTGGCCTTCTTGACTCCAAATCGTTTTTGCACACCCCAAGTGACGACGAAGGAAATAATACATCACAAAAGTTTGGTGATAAATAAGGACATAAACAAGGCTAATCAATGGGTCGTATTCTAGTTTTGGATTCATTATTAGCAAGCTCTTGTATAAACAAGTTTTAGATCTCCATAGAGGGAGTAACATAGGTGGTAACATGCATTCCATGCAGGCAAAGTGCACCACAAGAAAAAATGAGTCTACAACGTAATAAATGAAGCATTGCATGACACTGCACATATGTTATTGCCCACTATGGAGGTAGAAACATAAAGTATAAGATGCATGATACTAGCCTATGTTACTCCCCACTATGCTTTCTTTAGATTGTGTACAAAATGTGCGTCAGTAGTAACACATCAATTGTATCTTAACTTATTCAATGGACACACAAGATTTCTTCTTAAGTATATTTGGAAAATAAAAGTTCCATGGAAAAATTAGAATCTTCATGTGGTTTCTTCATCGCAAAGTACTTTTTACCAAAGATAACTTAGCCAAGCGAAATTGGCAAGGTAGTAAAGAGCGTTGCTTTTGTGACAAATAGGAAAAAAATTAACACTTGTCCTCAGATTGCTCTTTTGCTAAAATAATATGGCGCATTGTTCATATGGCTTTTAACTTAGCACCCACTAAAAATATTAGAAAATTGTTTGGGAACTGGCTAAACGGAACTATAAAAAAGATAAATTCCAAATAAGGGTCGGTGTTTGTGCTTTACTTTGGGCTATATGGAATAAAAGAAATGATTTTGTGTTTAACAAGACATCAAACACATCTTTTATGCAGGTTATTATGTTGGCCACGCATTGGATCCATATGTGGTCCTTTCTGCAGCCGGAGGGCCGCAGGCTGGCCATGGCTTCTGGGTGTAACCGTATGGAAACGGTTGCACGGGATTTATTCAACCGGTGCGGCTGGCGTTTTGATAATAGGTTATCATGTTGATGCACCAGATCAGCTTGCTACTAGCTTTGTTTAGATGGTTGATACATGTATCAACTTTATGTGATCCATTAGCTGTACTTTTTGTATAAACTCGTTTTTGAATAAGTATGAATAATAAAGCTGAAGGCCATATGCATCAGTCGATGGAGAGGTCGGGGTGCTGTCCCCTTTTTGAAAAAAAGCAACACATCAACTAAAACTTGGAACCTCAAAAATAACAATAATGTGCGTGCCATCAATAACACAAGTAGGTAGTAAATATACACCACAACATGATAACAAATAGGTGGATTTTCTTAATACGCGCCATTTGACCATCCTTGCATTTTGTCAATATATTGCGCTAGCTGCCACAAGTCATGTAAAAATGACAAGATCTGATTTTCCCATACTATCATGTTTAGATGTATGACATAGGAGATTAGAAACAACACCGAACACATTAGATAAAGCATTACGACATTTTCCTTATAATTTGGATGTGGTGCCAGAAAAGGTATATAGAGATGTATAGATCCTGTAATCCATTCATGCAGTTTGAATAAAAACATTGGTGTGTTTACTAGTATATATGGAAGATGGTTGAAATATTGTGAAGGGGGCACAGATAAAGTATACAATTTTTTTTATTTTGCAGTTATAGAAGATCCAAGAGTTTGGCTGCATACCTGTGACGTTATTTAGCAGCTCGTCTGCAGTGAAATCCAAAAGAAACCATCCATGAACATCTTCTGTACCCAACTTGTATGTTTTGTCCCTCTTAGGGAACACCTCCTTAATTAGTGTTGACTTATCAAGCTTCAAGCCCGATTTGCAGATGCCTATACCGTCACTGGACAGTTGCAGATCACAGTAGAGAACGACATCAGGCAAGCCAGTTGACATGGCAAACTGATACGCAGCAGGGCTTGATTCAGGAAATAAGCCAGAGAACCCTCCACGAGCAATGACTAGAGGAGGACTACCTGCAGGACAATGAGAGGATTATTATGCTGCTTTATTGAGTGGAAGGACAACATTTTCCAATTGAAACTCGAGCAAGAGAAGAGAAGGGTAAGAAAGATGTTTACCATCTAGGGTCCGCCATTTCTGTACTGGTTCATCTAGAGCGGCATTGGCTCCATGAAGGAGTATGAGGATCAAAAGCATGTGAGGATATCTGCCTCCCATTTAGCCAGGAGGAGCACCCTGCATCGTTTGTAACATTCCTCTGAGCTCCAGAGGAGCAATTGCAAGCTTAACAACGCAAACAACACAGATATCTATCCCATGCATTCCAAGAGTAATTGAAAAACAAACAAATACAGACAGAATGGCAGTTCCTCCAATTCTTCCTATTAAAAACATACAATGCACGAGAGGATCCACTACGATGGAGGAACAGGCAAATCAAGCTGCAAAGGTTGCAGAGGGGAAGCACAATCTCTCACCAAACATGCAAAATCCAGGCTTCTCAAATCTAATCCCAAGCCAAAAAATATATATAAAAGTTTAGAGGAAAAAGAGGTACCTCACATGAAACAACAGGAAATAAAAGTTTAGAGGAGGCGTGGTGATCTATCTCCAGCCCCACCCACCAAGGCCTGCAATTGTCCCTATTATGAGACCGTGGAGAGGAGAGAAAAGAGAAAATGATTCTAAAATTAGCAGGGGAGGGGGGGAGCAAACGGTGGACGCCTTTGAACATGCTTAATTTAGAGATACCCACCCACCCAGACTCGGTTCAGGAGTTTCTTGAAGGAATCCGCAAGAAAACATAACTCCTTCCCCTCGCCTTAAATCCAGGTACCCCATGGCTCCACGCACACAATCAGTAACTGTTCTCCTCGCTCGTAACATCCAGAGGGAGAGGGGCCGTGTCGGAGGCTGGACAGCATCGGACGCGACGGCGAGGGCGCGTTCCGACTGACGAGTGTGCCCTCCCTGGGTAGTGGTAGGAGGATGACGATATGGAGAAGAAGGGGAAACCAGAACGTCCCACGCGGCGGCGCCAGTGCCGACGAGGAGCCGGCGTCGCCACAGGCCAGGCGCCATGGGCTTCTCGGAGTGGGGTCGGGATTTAGGGGTGTCACTCGCTCCGATTTTTATTTATTTTTCCCTCGGTTCTCCCGTAGGATAAGGGCACGTACCTTTTTTTGTGGTTGCCGTATTGAATTTTTATTTAGTTGAAGGTGATAGAAATAAGAAAGAGATGATTGTTTTCTCTTAGCTAAGGGATGGTTTTTTAAAAACAAGAGAAGACTATTTTTTTCATTGTACCACATGTCTTCTCTTAGAAAAACAATTTTTACTAAAAATAGTTAATTCTCATTAATTGTTAGAGATGGCAATAAAAAGAATGCATTGTATAATTTATATATAGTGTCTTCTTTAAATGATGTGGAGGGCTAAGGAAAGAGACGGCGACAGCGGTGGTAAATCGTCGCTCCGATGAAACATTTCGGATTATACTCACGCTTCTTCGCCTCTTCAGACTTCAGTGGCAAAGCACAGACATATATCTAGAATGTACGATAAAAAAATCGTTTGGAAATATGTTGTTTTGGCTACACAAAAAGACAAATTTCAGACAAAACATACATATTTCTAGTCTTATTTACTGTCAGAAATTTGTTTTTTCCTATGGCCTAAAATAATTACTGAAATTTAGCATAAATATATGGGCCATGTATATGTACTCCCAGGATTTTTCAATTTTTAAAAAAAAATCATAAGTATATGTACTCCCATGTGCACCAAATCTCCATATACGTACTCCATACAAAGTTCTGAAACTGTTTTCATGCTTATTTCAAAGAAACGACAACACCATATAACGATGAGTTAGAGAAACTGCGTGATGCGCATCTGCCAATCTTGAACTCCACAAGTCTAGTGAGGGCAGGCCAGATGTACTCCTCGAAACAGCGGCCCAGGTTTATTTGATTTCGAACTACTCATCCATATACTGCGTACGTTAACACTGACGAGTGACGATTTCATACATGACATGTTTGTAGCACAGGTGCTGATTCTCCATGCTGGTGCCTAAACCCGTCCAGCATTCGCTCTCTCTTTCTTTCCAGCTTTCAGATCTTCCAATTAGATTCCGTTGAGAGTGATAACAATCTTGCGTGCGGAAGCCTGATCACGATGTTCACACAGCCATATACCCTGCAAAGAATAAGTTAAGGTGAGATTTGTAATTGCAAAATGGAATGTGTGATCTGCAGTAAATGTGGGTTCCTAGGCTGAGTTCGTTCAAAAAAGTTTTTTCTTCTTTTTTACTTTGCTACTCCTGATATTCTTCACTGAAACTAAGCTTGAATATCAGATACAATGTGCCACATTGCCTTAGAAAATAAGTTTGAATTCAAACGAGCCAAAGCCAACATAAACCTCCTATACAATATTCCTTGAAATTCCATAGCTCTTTATTCATTGTCTGGGAATTCTATGACTTCTTGGCAAGCTTCTAGTCATGCCTGATATATCTAAGAATACAGAACATAGGATTGCGAGGAGACAACGAAACAGTGATGATAACATACTCTGAGTAAAGACTGAAATGACCAAATAGTACAAGATGATCCATTGCGGAAGAGATTCTATTTCTTACCTGCCAAGTGCCCATATTGAGATGTCCGTCGGTTATAGGAATTCTGAAGAAATGTAGAGCAAGAGTCCAACTTATTACTCTTTGGAAGAAGTGGAAAAGAAAAAGGAAACAAGGAAGGCAGGGAATGCATACGTCAGAGCACAACCAAACATTGATGATTTAATATGTGCTGGCATGTCATCAGGTCCTGAAATTAGAACAGAACTATTATGACCTGGTCATCCAAATGTAATAAAGGGACTAGTGAAGTCTCCACAGATGAAATAACTGCATGCCACTATAATTTCAATGGGGAAGCATACTCCACTAGTTTAGCTCCAACCCAGCCAAATACCAATAGTAGACACTTAACTAACCTTCTAAAGTGTGCTTCCAAGGAGCAGATCGGCCCTGGCAATGATAAAAAACACAATGAAGCAACACTTGAGGATCACTCTTTTGAACAAGACAAGAAAATTTAAGAGCACAGACCTCTGGGACAATTCTGTTGAGGAAAGTTTCGGTGTCAGCCTGTACATCAGAGTCATAGTTCTCATTGATGGTCAGGGAGGCGCTTGTGTGCTGCACTGAAGAGTGAAGGAATGTCACTATTACCAAAACACCTCAAGTACGCGTTGCAGTACATGGTTATCAGCTTATCATCATGCATAAAATAAACAAAACTACTCTATTATGTTTTACATGCCTAATATGTGAATTTGATATGTCTACTTTCACCTGCCTAGTCCCTACAGTAAAGTCTTGTTCCTGATTTCTTGCTCTAGTGCTTACTTTTATTTTAGTTATCATGGTCCAATTTTTTTATGGTGCTATTAGATTGATTCTATACTTCCATATATGGCATTAAAAGTTGAAGGATACCAAATGCCACAAGTGACCTTATAAGCTCAACTTGTCAAATATGCAATCACTGCAAGACATCACACATATATTATATACTCTATTTTCTCATATCAGGCGAGAGATAAAAAACCTAGTTCTCACCTTCTCGGCACACACGCATATATTCCTTCCCTAATACTTTGCATATACACACTTTTTCCAGCATAAACAGTTCAGAAACCTCCCTAAGACCCACAAAATGATAGAAACACTACTGAAGAATCTGAATAAACAGGAACCACTCCTGCCAAATCCATGTATCACTAGAGGCGTAGTAAAAAGAACATGTACTCATGCTATACAAGTCAACATGGTTTTATTAACACACTGTAACAACTAAAAACTTTGGGGCTATTAAATTTTGACCAGACTCTTGAGACCGAATTCAGAAAATCTCCATCACATCTATTTAACCAAACTCTTGAGACCGAATTTTGCAAATCTCAATCACATCTATTTAACCAAACTCTTGAGACCCAATTCAACAAATCTCCATCACATCTATTTCTAATTTTTTCTTTAAGAGAAGCCTCACTTTTACACTTTTACTCAGAAAACTGCCTAGGATAACAGAGCTTGTCAGAAAACGGTCCGGAATTAACTGAACAAGAAAAGGGAACAGATCATCGATTCAAGAAGGTGTATCTATACATACAGAACAGATGCGCCAAGCCGCACTTGAACCCGGAGAGGTCACCCTCAATCTCCCTCAAAATCTGCAAGACACCATATAAGAACATAGGAATCGCGGTCAGAAACAAGCTGCGCCCGGACGAGGCGCCGCTCGGGTGAGATTGAGCGAGAGAAACAAACCTTGGGGGTGATGAGGTGGCAGCCGCGGCGCTGGGCAGGGATGACGACGGTCTTCTGGGCCCACTTGGCGGCCATGGAGCAGGGCGAGGGCAGCGAGATGGGGTCAGAGCGGCGCGCGGCAGCGGCAGCGGCGGTGTGAGCTTTGCGCACGCTGACACGAAGCACGGGAAGCAGCGAAGGGGCGTCGTGTCCGTTCGGGAGGGGATCGTTCGTTCCCAGCAGCTGAACCACTTCCAAAAGAGCTACTCCCCGTGTATTTTGCTTATTTATTTAGGACCGTGCTTTTTCATATATTAATATCATGAAAATATCAAATACGTCCGATCTCTGCAACAACACGCGACCTAGTGGTTTTAGGGATACACACAGCTTAAAAAAACATTAAAAAAAAGTCTTCATACGCAGAACTATTTCTCAAAACAACAATAATAACACCAACAGAACAACATCAGTAGTCTTTCACTTCAATAACAATGTCTTTAAGAAGAAAACAGTGCACAATCGCTGTCGTTGTCTGATAAAAAATCATAGGTTTTCACCCTAGAGAAAATCCTCACTCGCAAAACAATGTCTTCAACAAGACCATTGCCAGACACAACCAGTTAAGGCCAGATCTTGAATTTTCACCCTGCAAGATAAAGATAAGACTAAGAACTCATCATGTGTTGTCCACCCTACAAACAGTCGCTGATCCGAGTCACAAATCACGCACGCCACAAAAACTCAAATCACCATCGCTTCTCTCATGTTTTCGTTTTTATGACATTCTCCGCGGCTGACTTCATCAAGGCTCATTGAATGGCACCTGGTGAAAACAAATGGCAGAGCTTCATAACACTCCCGCTAAAACCAAACGTTCAGAAAACAAATGTACGCACGACGGAATACCTTCCGATCCAGCAATCTTCAGGCCTGATGCGTCCATGGGAGTTCGTCGGCGGAGCCTTCTGAAACTCGACACTCCAGCCAGATCAACGAGAGAAAGCATCAAGCAGATCTTCATCTTTGCGCGGGAGGAACCCTAGGACCGCCTCTATTATTTGGGTCGAACCAGCAGTCCCAACACCGTTGAAGGCTACCGGCAATCGGAACGAGCAGGTTAGCCATTAGCCCTTTTGAGCCCATGGCCGAACCCAGATTGGCGGGACTCGGAGCAAAGATCACCGCAGGCGATCGCCGCCAGTCCACACCCACTACGCTCTTATGTGCCTCCCATCCGAGCCACCAGTCTGCGTCGCTGGAGCTCCACCACCCGCAGCCCGGATCCACCGACAACCCCAAGGTGCCTACCCTCCCCCCCCCGCACGAAGGCGATTGACAGAGGCTGTGCAAACTGTCCGTCACCTTCGATGACCAAGGCATGGCCGCCACAGCCGACCGAGAAGAGGGCACGGCGGCAGCGGCCGGAGGGAGAGGGCCCGACGGCGGCTTGATAGGGTTTTGAGGTGGGCATCCCGGAGTTGCCTCACGCGAGCGACCCATGGGCGACGGCTCAGGTGCATTTTTCTGTGCGTCGTTAGTATTTAGGACCGTGCTACCTTTTTTTAAATGGATGCTTTTATTAACAATGGTAATGTTTACGTCCGGCCTCCGTATAATTAAGATGCACACAACCGTACTAACCATACAACTGGATAAAAGAGAAGCACAATAAAATTACATAAATCACCAAAAAAGGCATTAAGCTATGAAAGATCAATCCACAAATCACGTGGCCATCCATGTCGAAAGAAAACTTTCCTTGCCATGTCCTCCAACCGCGTACACTCATTCATAAATAAGTCGAGAAACTCCATACGCTGGAGAGTAGTCCACGATCGAAGAATAGCCGTAGCACGATATATAACCTGTAAGGGAGAAGACATAATGTTATTAAAATTATGTTATTTCTGTATAGCCATAGCGACCAGATAATGGCAAGAGCTCCCACCCTAAATAAGATTTTGTATTTATCATCAATCCCATGGATTACGAAATACATTGGCCACCGATCATGGGAAAGATAAACCAGAAGCTATTTGGATGAATGACCATATAGAGCGAGCAAGTTTACACTCCAAATATAAATGCTTGATTGTCTCATCATGATGACAAAAAAACGCATTGTGTACTTTCATACCAATTCCTCTTAACAAGATTGTCTTTAGTAAGAATTACACTCTTACGAAGATATCCGGCAAATATATTCGTCTTTAGGGGTATTTTCATTTTCCAAAATTTACTATTATCATCGACCGGAATATAAGGTGGAGTCAATTCTCTATATAATGAGTCCACTGAAAATTTACCACTTTCTAATATTTTCTAGTTGAACTCATCCACACCGTCCGACAGCTGTATCGTGGCTAATCGTAATAAAAGATTGTTTCAAGATACCAATCTAGGACCTATGAGCCTTATTCTGAAAGATATATTAGGAGGGTTATATTTCATTACTGTGAAAAATGTATTCCTTTTATGTCTAACAATCGAATATAGAGTCGGATATTGTTCATGAAGAGAAGTTTGGACAAGCAACTTATTCTCCCAGAATCTAATTTGCAATCCATCCTTAATACTGAAAGCACCAAAATGGAAGAAATGTTTTTTCGACGCCATTAGGCCTACCCAAAAATGTGTGTCAGCGTATTTTCAAACCACTTGAGACATAGTTTTGAAACCCACATATTTTCTTCATAAAATAGTTTGCTAGACACCATTTTCAGTCAGTAGTTTGAAAAACCATTTACCTAGAAACACGGTGTTCTTGACTTACAAATCATGTATGCCAAGTCCACCATGTTCTTTTGGTCGGCAAACCACATTTCATTGGGCTAGTTGATATTTCTTTTTTTCACTATCCCCTGCCAAAAGAATCTTGATCGAAAATAATCCACTTTAGTCAAGACACCTTTTGGCAACTGGAAAAATGAGATCATATACAATACCATGTTGGTGAGTACTGAGTAGGACTGTGCTACCTCGCGCAAAGTCTATGAATTTGCAATCCTAGCAATCTGGACAATGCGCGTGTCTGCTTAATCACTAAACGATGAAATCTACAAAGTGTACCTCTTCACCTAGTGCGTGATGATTCATCTAAAGAGCCTAATTGCTAAATGCTAAATTGAGTGGATTAAATATTCAAAATGTTTTTTAGAACAAACCGTTTATCTAATTTAAAAACCGCTTTGACCACTAAACTAGTCGCGACGATATTTTCGAACTAGACCCCGTATCGATATGTGATGACCCACAAGTATAGGGGGTGTATCGCAGTACTTTCGATAAATAGGAGTGTCGATCCCAATGAGGATCATAAGATGTTGACTAGTGGTATGGAGCAGGAACTCTCTGTAAATACTTAGCAAACGGATTTTTAGGGGTTTTCTGATAAGGCAACAAAACAAAACAAAGAGCAAGTAATAGAGAACAAACGCAACAAGTGGTCCTTTCTTAGCAAAGTACAAGCCGGTGGAAATACTTATAAGGACCAAACGTTCTCGAGGACACATGGAAATTCTGTCAAGTGCTTTCGCTTCACATAGCTAAGTACTTTTGTTTGGTGTTGTAAGTGTTGTGTGGGTGAACCTGTGCTAATGTACCGATCTTACTTGGACTAATACATACTTATGATTAAACCCCCTACAAGCATCCGCAACTATAGGAAAGTAATTAAGACATAAACCTAACCACAGCCTTAAACTCTGAGATCCTACGCTCCCTTATGCAATGGTGTCCTAATGGGGTTCAGGTTTCTGTCACTCCGGTAACCCAATTAGTAGCCAAATACATAATGCATTCCCCTAGGCCCATAAATGGTGAAGTATCATGTAGTCGACGTTCACATGACACCACTAGAAGAATATCACCACAACTTAAATACTAAACCATTGAATAGTAACTCAACACAGATCCACTAATAACAACATGACTTCTCCCATGTCCTCAAGAACTAAACGAACTACTCACAAGACATCATATGGATCAAGATCAAAGATTATATGGTGATGGATAACAATCTAAACATAAACAATAATCCAATGGTTCCACTCACAAGCATCAACTACAATAGTGATTAACACCGGGAAAGTTTCCCCTAAGAACTAAAGCAATATCCAACACAATTGTTACAGCGGGATGGAGTGGTGATGATGGTGCTGGTGGAGATGATGATGATGATCCCGATGAAGCCTAGCTTGATGACGGTGTTGATGGCGACGATCTCCCCTCTCCGGGAAGGAATTCCCCCAACAGAAATCTGTCTGCCGGAGAGATCTTTCTCTCTCGGTGTTTTCCGCCCCGCAGAGGCGGCGGAAATCTATCTGTGGTCGCCCCCCTCTATTAGGGTTCCATGAGGAAGATATAGGCGAGAGTGCGGAGTTGGAGGCCGAGCGGGTGGGACACACCTGTCCTAGGCGCGGGGTCAGGCGGGCCCGCGCCTAGGGTGTGTGGGCCTCCTGTGGCCCTTCTTCTCCTTCCCTTCTGGCTTCCTCAGTCTTCCAGGAAATATAATTTTCCCATATCTTTTGGTATTTTCCTGATCTTCGCGAAATTGCATCAAAACACCTCTTTTTCCATCAGAATCCAGACTCAGGCAGTCCATCCTCCAAGAATCATCCAACATGCAAAAATAGTGGAAAAGACATAAGTAATACCTCATAATAAGACATATATCAATGAATAGAGGCAAATTATGATATATAATGGTGATGCAAATTGGACCTATCAACTCCCCCAAGCTTAGACCTTCGCTTGTCCCCAAGCAAAAACTGAGCTTGGTAAACATGTCCACAGGTTTATGTAGTGAAGTGTCGATAAAAGAATACGGACAAGAAGCATCACACTTACCATTACACAGCTCATATAAGAAAGCAACTCACTATTATATAACTTAGCTTGTAACAAGTACAGAAGTCACAATAGAGATGCATAAAGATAAATCATAACTGGAATTGGCAAAATTTTGTTCCTGGTCAGAGGACAGCTAGAAAACAGTTTCACAAAAAGCATTTTGTAGAAGTTTTATAACAGGATCACTCTTTGCTCAAAAAGGTTTTTCAATGAAGGCTTTCAAAGTAATACTCAATAGATAAGAATTTTGTGCAAACAAGGAAGATAGAGAACATGATTGAATAAATCACCATATGAATGCTTGAAACACAACAACTCAAATGCTTGCTAGAGATAGAGAGGAAGTAGGTTTAATGACTCAACTTGGTAGATAGGAGAAAGGTCCCTTTATAGAGGGTAGCAGGGATTACAAGTCATAAAGAGCTCCCAAAAGATTATGGAACTTACTAGCTTTGAGCCCTCATTGCCCCTATCATAAGCATCTTGAGATGATTAAGGTTAAAGTGCACAAAGATGGAGTATATGCTTGACGAAATATAAGTTGGAAATCTCATGTCCCTTGAATATGAGGGTCGCTCCTCATGCTACTCAACTTTGGTCACCGGTAAGTTCTTGTCATTGTAAGTACATGCGTATCATAGAGAACCGCCAATGGGGTACCTCTTGCACATGGTACAGGAGCTTTCCCATAACCAAAATGACAAGGCAAGCAGACAGTGAGCATCTCAGCGATCTTTTTATTTACTATGTGCATAGCTTTTTTATTGAGGATGCTTCATAGATAGCTCACTATGATGATGCTGCAAGTTTCCACCATGATTAGTCATGGCTTAGGCTAGCGGCCCGGGCGTTTCTCTAACACAAAATACATACTCCATGGACTTACAAGTTACCTCTTTATTTCACACCGTTGACATCCATAGACAAAAGAGCACGATATCAACTGTGTACAGAGTACAAGTGCAATGTCGAAAATGTTCCCCGTGATAGCACGATTCTGCCAATTTCAACGTATAGATGCAAGCATATACAACTTCGATGACACGATGGTTCAAGTCTATTAGGGGCAAGAAAATAAGGTGTGCCATCAAGTTCGTGGGAGCTTTACTAACTAGTTTTCACATAACAAAATACTTTTTAATTCGAAAGATAGATGAAGCTTGAGAATTTTCTTGGAATAGCAAAAGCTACTAGGTAGATATGGTGGACACAAATGGCAAAGGTTTTGGTTCAAAGGGATTGGAAACATGAGAAGTATGCCTTCTCAAAACAGGTTTTTGCTAGCAAGGCTGGGTAGCAAGCAAGAGAGTTGAAATAAACAAGCGAACATACAAATAATAAAGCCAAACATGCAATCTTCCTTGAAGACACAAAATAACTTAAATAAAGAATACTAAGCTTATGAGCCAATAAGAAAGAAAATAAATGATACAAAATACCTGTAAGCTTTTATCTTTTTCTTTGAAACCTCAAAAAGTATTGCTACTGACCAGAACTCGGTTTGCCAAAACCAATATAGATCCACTTGATGATCCCAAAGTGATGCCAATACTGGTCAACAGGATCCATCATATAATAGAGATTGCATACTAAAATAAGAAGTGCAAAAAGTAAAAGATGAAAGTTCTCATTAATATTCCAATAAAGGCACTCACACTAAGGGATACATAGATAATCAACTAAAGGAGAGATACTTCCACATGAAAACCAAACTATAAGATAACTTCTCTACCAAAGATATGAATCCACTAAAAAGGTAAAAGATAATATATAATGATGGTGATACCGTGGCACCCCCACCCCCCAAGCTTGGAACAAGCCAAGGGGATGCCAAACCTGATGATTAATTACTCCTTTGGTGGTGGTGGTGTTCCCTTGTTTAGGGTCAGAAAATCCTCCAGCATCTTACGAAGCCTGTTATTCTCCTCTTGAAGCATATCCACCTTCATCCTCAAAGCACGGTACTTATCACAAAACTCGTCTGTGGTTCGAAGGGCTTCCGCTGCCTCAGGGCAGTATCTGAAGTCTGGACCGAAGGCTATGATGAAGGTTTTCGCGACATAGTAAATCAAAATTTTCTACGGAGCGAACAGAGGGAAAGCCAAGATCTAATCTAGGAGATGCAAACAACGAGAGAGATTGGATTAGATCTTCATACCCTTGAAGATTCGCAATGAACGTTCGTCGGAACGTGGGTGATGTAGTCGTACTCGCTTCTCCTCCTCGCGATCCAATCCGATCTAGCACCACAAGTGGCGGTGCCTCCGTGAGATGCACACGTGCAGCACCTCGACGTCTCCTCCTTCCTCGGACCAGCGAGTATGGTGGAGAGATAGATTGGATCTACAAAGACCTGGCGTGGTGTATATGGTGGAGAATTTCTGCAGGCTTCGCCTACAAGCAATCGGGAGGAGAGAGGAAGGTAGCAAGGCTGCTAGGGCTTGGAGGAAGGTGTGTGGGGAAGGCGCACCACCTCTATATATAGAGGCGGCCAGCCCTTGCCCTCCTCCAAGCCTATCTCTAGTTTAAACAATTTAAACTCTCCTTATCTAGAAATCCTATCTCTAGTTTAAACGATTTAAACTCTCCCTTATCTAGAAATTCTATCCCGAGATTTAAACAGTCAAATCTCTCTAGAATCGGCTGGGCCCTATGGGGCCTTGTGCCCAATGCGCCAGGACACTCCCTCATAGGCCCATGCCCCTCCCGGAAGGTGGGGCCACGTTGGTCCCCTTCGGAAGGTTCTAGAAGCTTCTAAGGTAATACCGATTAACCGGAACAATTCCGAACTCCAAAACTGCCCGCCTTATATGAATCTTATTCTCCGGACCATTGGAACCTCTCGTGATATCCCGGATCCCATCCGAGACTCAACAAAAATTCATAAACCAATTATCCAATCTATCCTAGCGCCGAGATACGTTAAGTGTGTGACCTGCGGGTTCGAGAATATGCGTACATGATCTTCTATCAATAATCAACAACGGGTGCAGGCACCCATATTGACTCCCACACATTCATCGATGATCATATCGGATGAACCACGATGCGATTCAATCAATCCCATATATATTCCCTTGTCGCGATATTTTACTTGCGAGATTCGATCGTCGGTACCGTCATACCTAGTTCAATCTCGTTCACAACAAGTACTTTACTCGTTCGTAATCCGATATCACTTTGTGATTAACTCCTTAACCACATGCTTGCAAGGTGTTGATATCGATTACGAGTGGGCCCAAGTATATCTCTCCGACTTGGGAGGGACAAATTCCATCTCGATACATACAACCCAATGATACTTTCCGATCACACCGAGAGACACCTTTATGATCACCCTCTCATAGGATGACGTTTGATGACCTCAAAGCTTTCTTCCGATACCGGGAGTTGCATTATCTCATGGTCTAAGGAATACAATATTTGACATAGGAAAAGCTTCGCAAAGACGAACACGATGACACGATCTAATTGCTCGCTTTGTTTGGTCTATCCACCATATCATTCTCCCAATGATATGATCTCATTATCAATTGACAACTCATGTCTATGGTTAGGAAACCTTAACCATCATTGATCAATGAGCTAGTCCATAGAGGCGCATTAGGGACACGGTGTTGTTCACAAACCACACAAGTATTAAAGTTTCCGCTAATACAATTCTAGCATGGAATATAAACTTTATCATGAACAAGAATTATAATAATAACATCTTTATTATTGCCTCTAGGCATAATTCCAGTCTCCCACTTGCACTAGAGTCAATAATCTAGTTTACATTTGGCAACAATCTCACACCCATGGCACTGAGGTGTTGATCATGTTTTACACGTGGAAGAGGTTTAGTCAGTGGATCTGCGACATTCAGATCCGTATGTACTTTGCTAATCTTCAGATCTCCATCTGCTATATAATCTCGGATTATATGAAACTTGCAGTTGATATGCTTGGTCTTTGGATGATATCTTGGTTCCTTAGTGTAACACCCTCAGAATCGGACCTATGCAAGTTTGGGCAAAATTCACCAAACCCGCATAGAAACGATTCAAAGGTGCCCACCAGGCACTTTCGTGCGGGTGGAAAACGAAGTAATAACATTACACAACAGTCCTCGATGGGACCCACGAGATATATATAATGACTCAAAGAGTCAAGAATCAGAGATAATATACAAAGATCCAAATCACCTTGAAAACGATAGGCGTCCAACTACGACAAGATGCAAATGGGGCTAAGAGCCCCAAGAATAACCAATGGCGCCCATAACCCTGCCAAGCCGGAAGGGTAACCCTGCTAACGGCGTCGATCTCAAAACCTGCTTAACAAAAGGGTGCCGACAAAGGGCAAAGCAGAAAACAAGGAAGGAGCGTCAGTACTGAGGCCAGTACACGGCGAGGCTAGAATTCGGCGGTCCTCGCCTAGGTATGGTGGATCAAGCGGCGGCAAAGATGCACTAAACAACCTATAGAGACTCGATACAATGGCGGTTATCGAGAGGGGTGAGAATGACCTATCCGGATCTAACTGAAGCTATCAACAAACAAACCCATCTCGCTTTCCCTCGAGACCTATCGAGGAAGTCAACCGAGAACTCACACGGTTGGCGTTTATTTAATTAGTGATAGTTGCGGTACTTTACTAGTCAGTTTAGATAATCGTCCCGATAAAATAAACATGGGCACTTTTAGTTAAACATTCCGTGATAGTTGCAACAATTACTAATCGAGATCAGATAGCGTGATAAACCCAAAACCCGCAGCTTGTTGGTACTTTTATTCCGCCATTTCGCTAGTGTTGCAATACTTACTAGTCAGTACAATTGTAAGCGACAACCAAACAAGCAATGGTGGGCAGTATTAATTAGCCATTCCGTGTAGTGGAGCTGATTACTAGTCATTATAAGTCAAATTTATAGCGTAAACTTTAGTTATGCTTGTCTATGATCGAGAATCGTGCTCCAAGTCGTCCATATCCGGACGGCTTTGAGAAAGTTTTACCGGCGGGGTGCACCAATAGCAACACACACTCGATCGACCTCGGAAAAACCAAATCAAAACCCAACGAGGCCTTCACGACAAAGCAATCACAGATTGAAATATTTCAGGGCCACCTTAAGTAGAATCCGCAGTAGACAAGCTCGAGACGGCCTCAAGGTGCCGGGTGGACGTGCAGGAACGATGGGAACCCCAAACGGGGCTTGTCGACACCGCGGAATCGTGTCCCGATCCTAACAAAGACAAGACTGCAATCGTAAATAAAGCAAGAAAGCATGGCATAAGTACAGATCGTAATAAAACCTCAAACTAGTTTGTGGCCCCAAGAAATAAGACGGAATCAAGCTCGCCTGGGGTCCCATATACCTCCCGGATGTGGATAGCGCGATAAATCAAGGAACAGGAATCAAGTACTCGGGGTCTTACGGGACACAAGTGAGCAGGAAAAACCAAATAGCAGATATTGCCCACCGGTGCCACTTTCTTTAGTTATCCCACTACTCAAAGTTAAGTTGTTTAGGTACCTCGTTATTCATCGACTCTCACAAACCCTACACATGTCGTTCTCGACTCATGGCTCAAACAACTCCTATAGTAGTGGCTCATGGGATGGCGGTACAAGCTTGGTGGGGTTTAAAAGTAAAGGCTATGCATACTTGGGATTCATTTTAATGCAATCGCGACTCAATGATGCAAGAATAAGATAGAGGCAATAGGTATCGATGTATGCAAGCATGTGGTAGTGCTTGCCTCTGTTGAAGCAAAGGACGGTTCAGGTAGTGCTCCTGGTTCTCTTGATACAACCCCTGCTCAGTGTCTATCCGAGAAAAACCAAACAAACAAGGCCAACATAAATATAGAGCACAAGCATATGAATAAGATGCGTCAAGCAAACAATCATGCCATGATGAATGATGCACGATTTGCATGGCAAGAAAGGTAGCATGGCATGGTGAGGTGTGAAGAACAAGAAAGTAACATTTAATTGGGTTTTAGAACCACATTTTGTTGTCATAACATTTGTTGTTTGCAATATATTTATATGATGCATGCTGCAATTGAAGTCAAGGATATCATAAACAGGAAGGTCTCGTCGAGCTGATCAATTTAGACTACTCATTTGCTTAATTTGGATTTTCCAATCAAAAGTTATTTAATTTTGAAATTATAGTGGCATTTGAAGTAATTTAAACAAACTTGGAATTTAACTTGTGCAAAACACTAAACAGATGGCATATTTGAATTCCTCTCATTTTTCTGAATCAAAAACATATATCATTTGCCTAATTTGGATAAAGCATACAAAAGTTATTAAATTCTGAATTTGAATTTGCATTTTAAATTATTTAAAACAAATTTGAATTTGAAATCCAGCTCGACGTTTTATCACACAGCCCGGTGAGCAGCAGGTGGGGTCAGACACTCTGGGCCACATGTCACGGATAGGAGGGGCTAGACATGGGTTGAGCTCCAGGAAGCCGAGGACCTACTTGCAAGAATGCACTGACAGGCTGGGCGGACCGCGGGTTGATGATCCAAAAGAGGAGGGGCTACGAGCAAGATTGCCCATGGACACGCTTAGCGAACTATGCGCGCGACAGTGTGGCGCTGAGGGAGGACCGGGTTGATTACATGAACAACAGGATCCTTTTGCAAAGTTCACGTGGTCACCGGCGCGGGTCTGGTGGACCGTGGATTGAGGCGGGAAAAAGGGAAGGGCGATCAAGCGACCACGCTGGCCGGACGACAATGGCTGGCGGTCGGCGGCGGACTTTTGGCCGTCGTTGGCGCTTCTAAACGACATGGACCAAAAACAAGAAACGAGAGGGACCTAGGCCTACAAGTTTGCTACAGGATACGAACGCGGAGGTGGACGGTGGCGGCGGCGGCCTCGAACGGGCAGATCCACGGCTGACAGCGCTGGCGCTTGGCACATGGCAGGTGTTCGGCGGGCGGCGGCACTCTGACGTGGCGGCAAGGGAGCATGTCAGGGGTCGAGGGCCCTCACCAAGAAGCTTGCGGCGAGGAGGGCTTGGCGGAGATGCTGCGGATCGGCGAGCTGGATCTCTCGGGCGCTGGGCGGCGGGAGCTCCTCCTGAGGTACAGCGTCCCTGGCCAAGCGGTGGAAGGCGGGAGCTCCTGCTGGCGTGCCTCGGAGCCCTGAAGAAGGGGTGCTGGGCGAGTCGCTAGGGCTTAGGGTTAGACAGGGGCATGGCGATCTGGGGGGAAGGAGGAAGGGAGGAGGAAGCAGAGGGCCTGGGGGTTGCTTGGGGATCTGGGAAAAAAGGGGGAAGGTCAGGCGAGATAAGAACGAGGGAGGTGGTAGATGGCGTGGGGAGGTGAGGTTGCACCTCACGTGCATGGGTGGTGGTGGTGGCGTGGGGCACGGGCTAGGGTGGGCTGCAGGTGGGCAGGGGACCAGGAGTGAGGCCCAAGGGAGAGGGATGGTCGGGGGCTAGGGTGAGGTTGGGCACTAGGGTTTTGTTTAGAAAAGGAGGGGTAGATTAGAGGGTTAAGGGGTGGTTTAGGGTTTGTTAGAGTAGAGAGGAAGAGAGGGAGAGGCAAGGTGCCCATGCTAGGTAGAAGAGAAAAGGAGGGTAGGTTTAGTTGGGGTTTTGTTTAGAGGTAGAGGTAGGATAGGAATTATTTTTGGGTATGTGTAAAAATAGGGTTTAGTTTTAGGATGGATTGAATTATGGTTTTAGGGTTTAGGGAAAGAAAAAGAGAGATGGCATGGTGGACACCAAGCTTGCTAAGAGGTAAGAAAAAAGGGGTGGAGGTACTTGTTATAGATCATGCATGCTTCAAAAACAATACACATGATCAAAGGAAAAGGAAAGAAAAGGATAGGAAGAGGTGCCTAAGAGGATGGGGTGGTTTAAGATTTAGCAATGCTCATTAGCACATGTGGGTGCAAGGTCCAAAGGTTTTGATGTAGCCAAAGGAGAAGGAGAGAGAGGTATAGCACTACCAACACTAGATCAAACAAGCAAGAATGAAACCATTTAGAATGCCAACAAAACCAAAACTAGGAAAAGGATACTTGCATGGCCCATGCAAGACAATTAATGCCAAGTGGATATATTGTGAAAACAACATGATTCCATGTGGCTTTACTTGCATGCACAAAAGGTGGCAAAGGCCAAGCAAATAGATTATGAGTGGATCCAACCAACAACATGGCTAGGGATAACTCAATAAAAGCCCAGCCCATATTATTGGATGGTGGAATTGTAAGGTGGTGCAAGATAAGGTGGTGGAGTCAAAGAGAGATGCCCCCAACTCAACTTGGGCATAGAACAATTTAGTAAGAACCAAATACAATATCAAGAAGCAACTACAATTAATAATGCACATGAGATAAGAACCAAACAAGAAAAAGGTTTTATATGATGCTCCAATGCAAGGGGACATGATGACATGAGCATGATATGATGATGATGCAACAATTATATGTTGGAAGTGGCCCATTTTATTATTAAACTTAGTAGCATTACAGTGGTTAGACAACTGGGATGCTACAACTCTCCCCCACTAAACAGGAATCTCGCCCCGAGATTCTAGGAAGAAGAAGAAGAAGAAGAAGACACAAAGAGAGAAGGATGGTTGGCACGGAGTTCATCTTCACGCTCCCAAGTTGCTTCATCAACAGAATGGTGTGACCACTGCACCTTGCAGAACTTGATGGACTTGTTGCGAGTCCTACGTTCTGCGGTCTCAAGGATTTTGGTGGGGTGTTCCTGATAAGAGAGATCTTCTTGGAGGTCTATTAGCTCATGATCCACGGTCTTGCCGGGGTCTTTGAAGCACTTCTTGAGCTGCGAGATGTGGAAAACATCATGGACTTTGAGTTTTTCCGGAAGCTCAAGTGCATAAGCAACTTCTCCTCTTCTATCACGTATCTTGAAAGGACCGATGTATCTAGGAGCCAACTTTCCTTTGATACCGAAGCGGTGTGTTCCTCTCATGGGAGTGACACGAAGGTAGACGAGATCACCAGGGGCATATACCATATCTGTGTGCTTCCTGTCATAGTTGCTCTTCTGACGACTCTGAGCAATCTTCGTGTTCTCGAATGATATGCACCTTCTCCTCTCGAGTCACAATGTCGTGGCCAAACCAGATTCTTTCTCCTGCACCGACCAACCAATGGGAGTTCTGCACTCCGACCATAGAGAGCCTCGAATGGTGCCATCTTGAGACTCTTCCGGAAGGTTCATGTTGTAGGAGAATTCAGCATATGGAAGACATTCTTCCCACTTCATGCCAAACGAGATGACGCAAGCTCTAAGCATGTCCTCGAGAATCGATTGATCCTCTCTACTTGTCCTTGCGATGAGGGTGGTAGCAGTCTGAAGTTCAACTGCTCCCAAAGCTTTTGGAAACTCTCCCGAACTTTGAGGTGAAGATGCTCCCACGTCTCGAACTGATTTCGGTGGAACCCCATACAAAGAGACAATCCTGTTGATATAGGGCTCACCAATCAAGTCCGAAATTGTTTCTTTGGGAAGAAGTGTGCCACTTTGGAAAGCTGTCGATGACAACAAAATTGCATTGTTGCCCTTCGCGACCTAGGAAAGCCCGTGATGAAGTCCATCTCAACTTTCTCCCATTTCCACTGGAGGTTGCAATGGCAGAGAAGACCAAATGGTTTCGATGAACAGCCTTGACTCTGCGGCAGACATCACATTCGAGACGTATTTGGCACAATACCTTTTCAACCTGTGCCACCAAGATTGTGTTTTCAAGTCCATATACATCTTTGTCTGCCGGGATGGATAGAAAGGACCGAATCATGTGCCTCCTTGAGCAATTGATCTCTCGGACCGGGTAGTTTGGAACAAACATCCGGTGATCAAAGAAGAGCGTGCCGATCATCAACATGGAAGGATTCATACTGGAGTGCCAAGCTTAGCGATGAGCTTCTTGGTGTGCGGATCACCACCGACGAACGAATCTGTTCTTCCAAGAGAGGAGTAGCGGAAGGTTCAGGAGATGCCCTTGTTCCACAATTTCGTGTTCACCGACGAATTCCTCACACAAGAGAGGTCACGCTCTTCTACCATAAGGTTGTTGACATAAGCTTTACGGCTAAGCGCATCGCCATGACATTTGCTTTTCCAGAGTGTAGTTGATGGTCACATCAAGTCATTGATGGCTTCAATCCATCTCCTTTGCGAAGATTGAGATCCGGTTGAGTGAAGATATACTTCAAACTCTTGTGGTCCGAGAAGATCTCACAACGGTTACCCAAGTAGTGCCTCCACAGCTTCAAGGCAAAGACCACTCGCTAGCTCAAGGTCATGTGGGATAGTTGACCTCATGTGTCTTCAATCGACGAGGCATAAGCAACCACTGTCTCTCTTGCATAAGGACCGCACCAATCCTTGCAAAGAGGCATCGCAGAAGATCCGAAAGGCTTGGATGTATCCGAGGAACCAAGACGGTGTGGAATAACCCAGGTCCCGGATCGAAACCTGGCTCGATACCACTCAGAACACCCTCGACGGACCTATGCAAGTTTGGGCAAAATTCACCAAACCCGCATAGAAACGATTCAAAGGTGCCACCAGCACTTTCGTATGTGGAAAGAAGTAATAACATTACACAACAGTCTCGATGGGACCCACGTAAGATATATATAATGACTCAAAGAGTCAAGAATACAGAGATAATATACAAAGATCCAAATCACCTTGAAAGCGATAGAGCGCCCACTACGGACAAGATGCAAATGGGGCTAAGAGCCCAAGAATAACCAATGGCGCCCATAACCTGCCCAGGCCAAGCGGAAGGGTAACCCTAACGGCGTCGATCTCAAAACACCTTAACAAAAGGGTGCCGACAAAGGCAAAGCAGAAAACAAGGAAGGAGCGTCAAGATCGAGGCCAAGACACGGCGAGGCTAGAATTCGGCCCTCGCCTACATAGGTATGGTGGACTGAAGCGGCAGCGGCAGCATGCACTAAACAACCTATAGAGACTCGATACAACTGGCGGTTATCAGAGGGGGTGAGAATGACCTATCCGGATCTAACCTGAAGCTATCAACAAACAAACCCATCCTGGCGTTTCCCCCTCGAGACCTATCGAGGAAGTCAACCGAGGAACTCACACAGTTGGCAGTTTTATTTAATTAGTGATAGTTGCGGTACTTTACTAGTCAGGTTTAGATAATCGTCCTGATAAAATAAACAGTGGGCACTTTTAGTTAAACATTCCGTGATAGTTGCAACAATTACTAATCAGATACAGATAGCATGTGATAAACCCAAAACCCAGCAGTTGTTGGTACTTTTATTCCGCCATTTCGTTGTAGTTGCAATACTTACTAGTCAGGTACAATTGTCGCAAGCGACAACCAAACAAGCAATGGTGGGCAGTATTAATTAGCCATTCCGTTGTAGTGGAGCTGATTACTAGTCATTATAAGTCAAATTTATAGCAAGAACTTTAGTTATGCTTGTCATGATCGAGATCGTGCTCCAAGTCGTCCATATCCATGGACACGGCTTTGAAAGTTTTACCGGCCGGGTGCACCAATAGCAACACACACGATCGACCTCGGAAAAACCAAATCAAAACCCAACGAGGCCTTCACGACAAAGCAATCACAGGATTGAGAAATATTTGAGGCCACCTTAAGTAGAATCCATAACGAGTAGACAAGCTCCGAGACGGCCTCAAGGTCTTGGGTGGACGTGAACGATCGGGAACCCCAAACGGGGCTTGTCGACACCGGAATCGTGTCCCGATCCTAACGATGCAGTGTGCATTACCTCGCAATCGTAAATAAAGCGATAAAGCATGGCATAAGTACAGGATCGTAATAAAACCTCAAACTAGTTTGTGGCCCCAAGAAATAAGACGGAATCAAGCTCGGCTCGGGGGTCCCATATACCTCCGGATGTGGATAGCGCGATAAATCAAGGAACAGAATCAAGTACTCGGGTCTTACGGGACACAAGTGAGCAGGAAAAACCAAATAGATATTGCCCACGGTGCCACTTTCTTTAGTTATCCCGTAACTACTCGTGTTAAGTTGTTTAGGTACCTCGTTATTCATCGGACTCTCAAACCCTACACATGTCGTTCTCGACTCGCATGGCTCAAACAACTCCTATAGTAGTGGCTCATGGGATGGCGGTACAAGCTTGGTGGGGTTTAAAAGTAAAGGCTATGCATACTTGGGATTCATTTTAATGCAATCGCGACTCAATGATGCAAGAATAAGATAGAGGCAATAGTTTGTATCAGATGTATGCAAGCATGTGGTAGTGCTTGCCCGGTGTCTCTGTTGAAGCAAAGGAGTTCTGGGTAGTGCTCTGGTTCTCTTGATACAACCCCTCGGTGTCTATCCGAGAAAAACCAAACAAACAAGGCCAACATAAATATAGAGCACAAGCATATGAATAAGATCGTCAAGCAAACAATCATGCCATGATGAATGATGCACGATTTGCATGGCAAGAAAGGTAGCATGGCATGGTGAGGTGTGAACAAGAAAGTAACATTTAATTGGGTTTTAGAACCACATTTTGTTGTCATAACATTTGTTGTTTGCAATATATTTATATGATGCATGCTGCAATTGAAGTCAAGGATATCATAAACAGGAAGGTCTCGTCGAGCTGATCAATTTAGACTACTCATTTGCTTAATTTGGATTTTCCAATCAAAAGTTATTTAATTTTGAAATTATAGTGGCATTTGAAGTAATTTAAACAAACTTGGAATTTAACTTGTGCAAAACACTAAACAGATGGCATATTTGAATTCCTCTCATTTTTCTGAATCAAAAACATATATCATTTGCCTAATTTGGATAAAGCATACAAAAGTTATTAAATTCTGAATTTGAATTTGCATTTTAAATTATTTAAAACAAATTTGAATTTGAAATCCAGCTCAGAAACGTCTTATCACACAGCCAGACAGTGGGGTCGACACTTTCGGGCCACATGTCAGCGGATAGGAGGCTGGACCGCTGGTTGAGCTCCAGAAGCCCAGGACCTACTTGCAAGAATGCATGAGACGACACAGGCTGGCGGACGCGGGTTGATGATCCAAAAGAGGAGGGGCTACGAGCAAGATTGCCCAGCGGACACGCTTAGCGAACTATCTGGCGGTGGCGTCGAGGAGGACCATGGTTGATTACAGTAACAAGGATCCTTTTGCAAAGTTCACGGGGTCAGCGGGTGGGGCTGGTGGACCGTGGATTGAGGCGGGAAAAAGGGAAGGCGTCTGCAGCGACCACGTGTTGTCGGACGACAAAGGCAATGGCGGCCGCGATCGGCGGACTTTGGCCGTCGTTGGCGGCAAGGCCTTCTAAAACGACATGGACCAAAAACAAGAAACGGAGAGGGACCTAGGCCTACAAGTTTGCTACAGGATACGAACGGAGGTGGACGGTGGCGGCGGGCAGGCCTCTGAACGTGGCAGATCACATGACGCTGCTGGCGCCCGGCAAGCAGGTGTTCGGCAGGCGGCACTACGGTGACAGGCGGGCAAGGAGCATGTCGGGGGGGCCGAGGCCTTGCGGCGAGGAGGGCTTGGCGGAGATGCTGCGGATCAGACGGGCTGGATCTCTGGGCGTCTGGTCTCATGGCATGGCGGAGCTCCTCGAGGCGGTCCTGGCGCGTCACGGCCAGCGGTGGGCGGGGAGCTCTGCATCACTGGCGTGCCTCGGGAGCCCCGGAAGAAGGGGCGAGTCGCTAGGGCTTAGGGTTAGACGGGCATGGCGATCTGGGGGGAAGGAGGAAGGGAGGAGGGAGGCAGAGGGCCTGGGGGTTGCAGGGGATCTGGGAAAAGTAGGGGAAGGTGAGGCGAGATAAACGAGGGAGGTGGTAGATGGCGTGGGGAGGGTGAGGTTGCACCTCACGTGCATGGGTGGTGGTGGTGGCGTGGGGCACGGGCTAGGTGGGGCCAGGGGCGGTGGGACCGCAGTGAGGGGCCCAAGGGAGAGGGATGGCCTGCTAGGGCTAGGGTGAGGGTTGGGCACTAGGGTTTGTTTAGAAAAGGAGGGTAGATTAGAGGTTAAGGGGTGGTTTAGGGTTTGTTGTTAGAGTAGAGAGGAAGAGAGAGGGCAAGGTGCCCATGCTAGGTAGAAGAAAAGGAGGGTAGGTTTAGTTGGGGTTTTGTTTAGAGGTAGAGGTAGGATAGGAATTATTTTGGGTATGTGTAAAAATAGGGTTTAGTTTTAGGATGGATTGAATTATGGTTTTGGGTTTAGGGAAAGAAAAGAGAGATGGCATGGTGGACACCAAGCTTGCTAAGAGGTAAGAAAAAGGGTGGAGGTACTTGTTATAGATCATGCATGCTTCAAAAACAATACACATGATCAAAGGAAAAGGAAAGAAAAGGATAGGAAGAGGTGCCTAAGAGGATGGGGTGGTTTAAGATTTAGCAATGCTCATTAGCACATGTGGGTGCAAGGTCCAAAGGTTTTGATGTAGCCAAAGGAGAAGGAGAGAGAGGTATAGCACTACCAACACTAGATCAAACAAGCAAGAATGAAACCATTTAGAATGCCAACAAAACCAAAAACTAGGAAAAAGGATACTTGCATGGCCCATGCAAGACAATTAATGCCAAGTGGATATATTGTGAAAACAACATGATTCCATGTGGCTTTACTCCTTGCATGCACAAAAGGTGGCAAAGGCCAAGCAAATAGATTATGAGTGGATCCAACCAACAACATGGCTAGGGATAACTCAATAAAAGCCCCCATATTATTGGATGGTGGAATTGTAAGGTGGTGCAAGATAAGGTGGTGGAGTCAAAGAGATGCCCCAACTCAACTTGGGCATATAACAATTTAGTAAGAACCAAATACAATATCAAGAAGCAACTACAATTAATAATGCACATGAGATAAGAACCAAACAAGAAAAAGGTTTTATATGATGCTCCAATGCAAGGGGACATGATGACATGAGCATGATATGATGATGATGCAACAATTATATGTTGGAAGTGGCCCATTTTATTATTAAACTTAGTAGCATTACAGTGGTTAGACAACTGGGATGCTACACTTAGCGAGTGCTATGGCGCCAGTGTTGTCACACAATATCTCCAGTGGGTCCAATGCACTTAGAACCACGCCAAGCTCAGTGATGCAGTTTCTGATCCAAACTCCTTCACTTGACGCTTCTGCAGCAGCCATGTATTCCGCTTCTACTGTAGATCCCGCGATCACACTTTGCTTGCAGCTTCTCCAGCTCACAGCTCCTCCATTCAAAATATAAACGTATCCTGTCTGAGATTTAGAATCATCCTTGTCGGTGTCGAAACTAGCATCGACGTAACCTTTTACGACAAGCTGTTCATCACCCCCATAGACTAAGAACATTTCTTTAGTTCTATTTAGGTACTTTAGGATGTTCTTCACGGCTGTCCAAAGGTTCCACTCTGGATCACTTTGATATCTGCCGTCAAACTAAGAGCATTGGACACATCCGGTCTAGTACACAACATGGCATACATGATGGAACCTATGGCCGAGGCATAAGGCACTTTGCTCATAGCTTCCCTATCATTTACCATCAGTGGACACCGAGCCTTGCTCAATATCTTACCCGACAACATAGGCACCGAACCTTTCTTTGCCTTATCCATTCGAACCTTTTCGTAACTTTGTCTAGGTATGTACTCGGCTTAAAGCTATCAAAGGCCTTTGTCTATCTCTATAGATCTTGATGCCCAATATATAAGCAGCTTCACCTAGGTCTTTCATTGAAAAACACTTGTTCAAATAACTCTTCACATCGTTAAGCATGTTGATGTCATTTCCGATAATCAATATGTCATCCACATACAATACCGTAAACGCCACCGAGCTCCCACTCACTTTCTTGTAGATGCAAGCTTGAGCAATTTGGAACAAATCCAAAGCTCTTGATCACTTGATCAAAACGAAGGTTCCAACTCCGAGATGCTTGCTTGATCCATAAATGGAACGCTGAAGTTTGCATACTTTACTAGCATCCTTAGGATCGACAAAACCCTGGGTTGCATCATATACAACTCTTCATCAATGTTGCCATTGAGGAAAGCATTCTTGACATCCATCCGCCATATTTCATAATCATGAAACGCAGCAATTGCTAATAAAATCGAATGGACTTAAACATCGCCACGGAGAGAAAGTCTCATCGTAGTCAACACCTTGAACTTGTCGAAAACCTTTTGCGACAAGTCGTGCTTTATAGACGGTAACATTACCATCCGCGTCGTTTTCTTCTTGAATATCCATTTGCACTCAACGGCCTTTCTGGCCGCTAGGAGGATCCACCAAAGTCCATACTTGGTTTTCGCCATGGATCCCAATTGGATTTCATGGCTTTCAACCATTTCGTAGTCCGCTCATCATCGCCTTCCTCATAGTTCGTAGGTTCACCGTCTTCTACCAACAAGACAGTCAAGACAGGTTGCCGACCACTCAGAGGGCACGCGACCTTGTCGACCCGCGACGCTCAAGAGCAAAGATCGTCTCAAGCTTCATGATCCTTGTCATTAGCTTCCTCTATTGTTGGTGCAGCGTAATCGAACAATTTCAGTGTCGCGCTACTTCCAATTCAAGAGAAGGTTCAATAACCTCACAAGCTCTACTTTACTCCCACTCACTTCTTTCGAGAGAAACTCCTTCAAGAAAGGAACCGTTCTTCGATAAACACTTTGCCTTCTTGTACGGATAGAAGGTATACCCAATAGTTTCCTTAGGGTATCCTATGAAGACGATTTCTCGCTTTGGTTCGAGCTTGTCCGGCATCAACTTCGACGAAGCCAGATCCCCAAACTTTAAGAAACGACAACTTAGGTTTAGCACCAAACCATAGTTCATACGGTGTCGCCTCAACGGATTTAGATGGAGCCCTATTTAAAGTGAATGCAGGTTTCTAATGCATAACCCCAAAATGATAACGGCAAATCAAGAAGAGACATCATCGATCGGACCATGTCTAATAGGGTTCGATTCCTGCGTTAGACACACCATTGCGCTGTGGTGTTCCGGTGGCGTGAGTTGAAACAATTCCGCTTGCTTTAAGATGCGTGAGAAAATCATAACTCAAATATTCGCCTCACAATCGGATCGTAGAAACTTAATCTTTCATACGATGGTTCTCCACTTCATTCTGAAATTCTTTGAACTTTTCAAACGTTTCAGATTTATGTTTCATTAAATAGATATACCCATATCTACTTAAGTCATCGGTAAAAGTGAGGAAATAGCGATATCCACCGCGCGTCAAAACACTCATCGGTCCGCATACATCGGTATGTATGATTGCCAACAAGTCCGTTGCTCGCTCCATCATACCGAGAACGGGTTTTGATCATCTTGCCCATGAGGCATGGTTCGCATGTGTCAAATGATTCAAAATCAAGAGACTCCAAAAGTCCATCGAATGGAGTTTCTTCATGCGCTTTACTCAATATGACCTAGACGACAAGTACACAAATAAGTAGTATTATCACTATCTACTTTGCATCTCTTAGCCTCAATGTTATGGATGTGTGTTTCATCCCTTCGAGATTTAGAAGAAATAAACCATTCACAAGAGGTGCATGACCATAAAAGATGTTACTCATATAAATAGAACAACCATTATTCTCCGATTTAAATGAATAACCGCCTTGCAATAAACACGATCCGAAATAATGTTCATGCTCAACGCAGTACATAATAACATTTATTAAGGTTTAAAACTAATCCCAAGGTAAAACTAAGGAGAGCGTGCCGACGGCCATCACATCAACTCTTGATCCGCTGCCAACGCCAAGATCGTCACCTCATCCCTCAAGCCGCCGCTCATTCCGTAGCTCTGCTTCGAGTTACAAATATTAGCAACCGAACTTATCAAATACCTGTGCACTACAACGAGGGCTAGTAAGGAAAACATCAATAACATGTATATCAAATATACCTTTGATGGTGCCACCTTCTTGTCCGCTAAGTACTTCGGACAATTGCGCCCAAAGGACCCTTGTCCTTGCATAGAAGCACCTAAAGGTCCGCTTGGGACCAGACCGAGCCTCTTCTCGAGGGCATTGCGTCACGCCGCCTTCTTGAAGGGCTTCTTTGCTCCTTACCTTTCTTAAAGGAGGGCTTGTTGACCATCAACACATGATTATCCTTCTTGATGTCCACTTCCGCAGCCTTCAGCCATGAAGAGCTCGGATCGATCAATGGAACCAATCTGATTATGAGTCACTACAAAACTTTTGTAGCCGGGAGGAGTGATTGCAGAACCTGTCAATCTTGAGCTCCTCCGAATCGTGCATTCCAGCTTGCTCAATGCTGAGTGTAGCGACATCTTTATGGCGTGCTCACTAACGGAACTCCCTTCCTCCATCTTGCGCTTAAAGAACTTCTCGGAGATCTCATATCTCTCGGAACGGGCTTGAGTCTCAAACATGGTTTTCAGCTCGAGAATATCAAAGGGCCCGATAGGTTTCAAAACGATTTTGAAGCTCGTTCCATAGCAAACAACATGGTGCTCTTAATCACACCATAATCATCTTTATGATCGACAGATAGCTTTTCTCATCACCACGCAGTGCAGGGGGTCACCTAACGCTTACCAAGGACATAGTCCTTTTGTCCGCCATGTAATGATTCTTAGATTGCGAACCAATTGGTGAAGTTAGACCCATTGTTTCTAAGCTTTTCCTTCTCAAAGAAAACGTTGAAGTTGAAGTTGGATTTGGCCATATGATCTACAGATTTGCAAGTACAATTTAGACTATGTTCATGATAAATAGTTCAACTTAATCAAATTACTAGATGAACTCCACTAAATTCAACATCCTCAAGTTTTTTAGTGAACACGATCCAAATTCACCACACCTAATCCGATCATCACGAGAAGAGATGTGGTTTCAATGGTGGACAACAAAGTGTCGATCATATCATTCATATGACTCATGCTTAACCTTTCGGTTCTTGTGTTCCGAGGCCATGTGCAGACATGCTAGGCTCGCTGTTAGACCCAAGTATTTCCGTGTGCAGTAAACCGGCTTGCACCCGTTGTATGTGAGCGAGAGTCTATAGCACCCGATCATCACGTGATGCTTGGAAACCATTTAACTTTCGCAACGGTGCATACTTGGGGAGAACACAGTTTTTATCTTGATCTTTATGAGGAATCATCTTATAATGCTACCGTGTGATCTAAGCATAATAAGATACATAAAGGATAAACATCACATGCATATAACTTTATGTGACATGGTATAGCCAATCCTCGCAATGATCTCCATCTTGTGCGCTCCAAGATGATCTCCATCACTCCACCATGATTGCCTCCACCACGAATAGCAACTAAAACTATTGCTAACTACTTAGCGATAAAGTAAAGCTATTACATGGCGATAAGAAGTTGACTCAGGTCATACACAATTATAAAGACAACCATATATTCGCCGGTTGTGTACTCATCGACATGCAAGTCGTGAAACATTACAAAACATGATCATCGTGACACAATATACACATCACATCTTGGGCCATACCATATCACGAAAACACTCGCAAGAACAAGTTAGACGCCTCTACTTTGTTGTTGCATGTTTTACGTGGCTTATGGGAGTAGATGCTAAGAACGATTCTTACCTACGGAAAGCCACAACGGTGATATTATGGTTGCCAAACTCGATGTTAATCCCATGACAACTATAGTGAGAGAAACCGACATCCACCACCGCCGCATGTGTGGTACAAGCCACACGTCAAGTGCGGATCCGGTCTCGCGAACGACGTCGCGAAGGTTGGCCTCGACCGCTTCAATCTCACTATCCCGGCCATAAGAAGAACACAAACAAGAGGCTTGGAAGAAACATCAACGCCGCAACAACCATGTTGCGCTCTACTCGTGAAACACATCTACGCATAGATCTAGCTCGATACCATCAAGGGTTTCAAGGCATAGTAAATCAAAATTTTCACGAGCGAACAGAGGAAAGCCAAGATCTAATCTAGGAGATGCAAACAACGAGAGAGATTGGATTAGATCTTCATACCCTTGAAGATTCGACAAATGAACATTCGCCGTAACGTGGGTGATGTAGTCGCACTCGCTTCTCCTCCTCACGATCCGATCCGATCTAGCACCACAAGTGGCGGTGCCTCCGAGATGCACACGCAGCACTCGACGCCTCCTCCTTCCTCGGACCAGCGAGTATGGTGGAGAGATAGATTGGATCTACAGACGACGGCGTGGTGTATATGGTGGAGAATTTCCTGCAGGCTTCGCCACAAACAATGGGAGGGAGAGAGGAAGGTAGCAAGGTGCTAGGGCTTGGAGGAAGGTGTGTGGGGGAAGGGGCACCACCCTCTATATATAGAGGGGGCAGCCAGCCTGCCCCTCCTCCAAGCCTATCTCTAGTTTAAACAATTTAAACTCTCCTTATCTAGAAATCCTATCTCTAGTTTAAACGATTTAAACTCTCCCTTATCTAGAAATTCTATCCCGAGATTTAAACGAGTCAAATCTCTCTAGAATCGGCTGGGCCCTATGGGGCCTTGTGCCCTGGCCCAATGCGCCAGGACACTCCCTCATAGGCCCATGCCCTCCCGGAAGGTGGGGCCACGTTGGTCCCTTCCGAAGGTTCTAGAAGCTTCCGACAATACCGATTAACCTAACAATTCAACTCCAAAACTGCACGCTTTATATGAATCTTATTCTCCGACCATTCCTAACCTCTCGTGATATCCCGGATCCCATCCGAGACTCAACAAAAATTCATAAACCAATTATCCAATCTATCCTAGCCGAGATACGTTATGTGTGACCTCGGGTTCGAGAATATGCGTACATGATCTTCTATCAATAATCAACAGCGGGTCTGGGCACCCATATTGACTCCACACATTCATCGATGATCATATCGGATGAACCACGATGCCAGGATTCAATCAATCCCATATATATATTCCTTCGTCTCGCGATATTTTACTTGCCGAGATTCGATCGCTTGCATCGCCATACCTAGTTCAATCTCGCTCACGGCAAGTACTTTACTCGCTCCGTAATCCGATATCACTTTGTGATTAACTCCTTAACCACATGCTTGCAAGCGGTGTTGATATCGACACGAGTGGGCCCAAGTATATCTCTCCGACTTGGGAGGGACAAATTCCATCTCGATACATACAACCCAACAGATACTTTCCGATCACCGAGAGACACCTTTATGATCACCCTCTCATAGGATGACGCTTGATGACCTCAAAGCTTTCTTCCGATACCGTGGAGTTGCATTATCTCATGGTCTAAGGAATACAATATTTGACATAGGAAAAGCTTCGCAAAGACGAACACGATGACACGATCTAATTGCTCTGCTTTGTTTGGGTCTATCCACCATATCATTCTCCCAATGATATGATCTCATTATCAATTGACAACTCATGTCTATGGTTAGGAAACCTTAACCATCATTGATCAATGAGCTAGTCCATAGAGGCGCATTAGGGACACGGTGTTGTTCACAAACCACACAAGTATTAAAGTTTCCGCTTAATACAATTCTAGCATGGAATATAAACTTTATCATGAACAAGAATTATAATAATAACATCTTTATTATTGCCTCTAGGGCATAATTCCAACAGTCACCCACTTGCACTAGAGTCAATAATCTAGTTTACATTTGGCAACAATCTCACACCCATGGCAATCGAGGTGTTGATCATGTTTTACACGTGGAAGAGGTTTAGTCTGGATCTGCGACATTCGATCCGTATGTACTTTGCTAATCTTCAGATCTCCATCCGCTATATAATCTCGGATTATATGAAACTTATGTTGATATGCTTGGTCTTTGGATGATATCTTGGTTCCTTAGCGAGTGCTATGGCGCCTGTTGTCACACAATATCTCAAGTGGGTCCAATGCACTTGGAACCACGCCAAGCTCGGATGCATTTTCGATCCAAACTCCTTCACTTGACGCTTCAGCAGACCATGTATTCCGCTTCTCCGTAGATCCATGATCACACTTTGCTTGCAGCTTCTCCAGCTCCTCCATTCAAAATATAAACGTATCGTCTGAGATTTAGAATCATCCTTGTCGTTTAAAACTAGCATCGACGTAACCTTTACGACAACTGCTCATCACCCCCATAGACTAAGAACATTTCTTTAGTTCTATTTAGGTACTTTAGGATGTTCTTCACGGCTGTCCAAAGGTTCCACTCGGATCACTTTGATATCTGCTCGTCAAACTAAGAGCATTGGACACATCCGGTCTAGTACACAACATGGCATACATGATGGAACCTATGGCCGAGGCATAAGGCACTTTGCTCATAGCTTCCCTATCATTTACCGTAGCTGGACACTGAGCCTTGCTCAATATCTTACCTGACAACATAGGCACTGAACCTTTCTTTGCCTTATCCATTCTGAACCTTTTCAGAACTTCAATGGCAACATTAGTGTAAGCAAAAACAATTAACCTTTAGGTTCACACTTCAACTGAAATCCATCAAAACAAAGGCTTCCTTAAGAGGCAAATGCAAATGATAACCGAAATCTGTCAAAATAGATCAGCATGTAAAGATTGATTTTTTCGAAAACCTTCTGTTGCTCAAATCAAAAAGTGCAGAACTAATGAAAGTTGGGTAACAACTTGGAGAACAAGCTCAGAAAAATATAGCTCCATCCGACGTACTGAGCTCCCTCACAGTTTTTATGGTACAACACAAAAAATCTGTCCTAGGACAGCTACTTTTCACAACTCCTCTACTTCACAAAAGTAGTTGAACTTGACACGAAAACCAAAACAAAAAGGATAAGGAGCGGTTATTACTGAGGTAATAACTTCCAAGACTCAACCAAACTCTTGGGTTATCTCCCAACAAGTATGTTTCTTTAATGCCTTTAAGTTAGGCTTAAAACTTTCAAAGATGCTCACAAAGGAGATATAAATCTGGAATGAAAGAGAGCATCAAGAAGCAAATAACCAACACACTTGAGTCTAACCCACTTCCTATGCATGGGGGTATCATGAGAAAACAAATTGTTGAAACAAAAATCCACCATCATGGGAAGACAAAACAGATGCAACTTCAAAGCTTTCAACATAAAACGGGGAAACTTAACATTATTGAGATGCATTAAACCATGTTTCCCTCTCTCATAATAACCTTCAGTAGCACTTTAAATAAAGTTGACAATATAACTGTCACTAGCAACAACTTTATCATCAGAATGAGCATACTTACAGTCACCAAAAAGAGGTCCAAGGTCATAAACCGGATCAATAGAAGCAAGTTGTTCCATCCAGAAATCTTTATTAGGCAAGCTATTTTCACAAGGAGCTTTAGCAAATTTGGAAAAGTTAAACTCATAATAATCTCCATCAAACTTAGTTAAAACTTTTTCCTTCTTACAATCTACAATAGATCCACGAGTGTTCTATAAAGGTCTACCAAAAATGATAGGACAAGTTTTGCTAGTTGCTGAATTAAGCACTAGAAAATCAGCAGGATACTTAATCTTACCACAAAGAACCTCCACATCTCTTACAATACCAATTGGGAAAATGGTTTCCTTATTAGCAAGGTGAATAACCACATCAATATCCTCAAGCTCACAAGGACCAATTTCATGCATAATTTCCCTGTAAGCTCATAAGGAATAGCACTAGAACTAGCACCAATATCACATAAACCATAGTAGCAATGATCACCAATTTTAACAGAAAGCACAGGAACATTAGCTTTTCTAGCCTTACTAGGATGAGAGATAATATTAGAAGCGTCTTCACAGAAGACAATGTGCTCATCCTCTATATCTCTAGCGTCAAGATCTTTCACAATAGTTACCACAGGTTCAATATTCAATTTCTCAAAAGGCTCCACAGTTTTCATTATACCTTTATTATTTGCACTAGTAATCATAGAATACTCCTTTACCTTAGATAGGAAAGGAACTTTCTCAACATAACGTTCATGCACAATATGATTAGTAGTACAAACTTGAGTACTTCTAACAGGAACATGACTAACAACATCTTTATAAGGTGCATGGTACTTATTCCACTTCTTCTTGGGAATTTCTATATAAGAGGCAAAGGCCTTAAAACAGTTGGCAATACTTTGAGAATCAAGACCAAACTCATTACTAATATCACGGAAGTCATCAGTTCTCATAAAATATATTATGCATTCATAATCATAGTTTATACCTGACTTTCTTCCTTTGTCATTCTCCCAAGCTTTAGTGTTTTCTTGAATACGGTCTAGTAGATCCCATTTAACTTCTTCCTTCATACGTGTGAATGATCCAGCACAAGAAGCATCTAGTAAATCTTTATCATGAAGAGAAAGCCTAGCATAAAAGTTATTGATAATAATATTGTCAGGGAGTTCATGAATAGGACATTTAAGCATTAGTAACTTCAATCTCCCCCAAGCTTGAGCTATACTCTCTCCATCACGAGGCCAAAAGTTATATATCAGATTTCTATCCTTATGAATCTCACTGGGAGGATAGAATTTAGAATAAAAGAGAGAGGCCATTTCCTCCCATTCCATGGATTGTCCATTCTTCAGCAGCTTATACCATTCTTCAGCTCTCCCTTTCAAGGATATAGAGAGTAACTTCTTATTCACCTATTCAGTTGTGATACCTTCACACTTAAACAACCCGCATAATTCATGGACAAAAAGCATATGATCACCAGGATGGACAGTTCCATCACCAAAATAATAATTATGCATAACACGATCAACAATACTTGTAGGTATCTTAAAAGGATCTATCTCAACAGGTGGTGGTTCATCTACTACCCTAGCAGTGGTAGTAGTTTTCTCAAACAGAAAACCAAGTGGGTTATCCATATTGGAAACAAAGTAACAAGCAGTAACAAAAAGCAATACTCAAAGTAGAAGTTTCCTTTACCAGTTCCACTATTCAATAGCGCTTCACTCCCCGGCAACGACGCCAGAAAATAGTCTTGATGACAAGTATAGGGGGTGTATCGCAGTACTTTCGATAAATAGGAGTGTCGATCCCAACGAGGAGCAAAAGGTGTTGACTAGTGGTATGGAGAAGGAACTCTCTGTAAATACTTAGCAAACAGATTTTTTTAGGGTTTTTCTGATAAGGCAACAAAACAAAGAGCAAGTAATAGAGAACAAACGCAGCAATTGGCCCAATCCTTTCTTAGCAAAGGACAAGCCAATGGAAATACTTATAAGGACAAAACGTTCTCGAGGACACATGGGAATTCTGTCAAGTGCTTTCGCTTCACATAGCTGAGTACTCTTCTTTGGTGTTGTAAGTGTTGTGTGGGTGAACCTGTGCTAATGTACCGACCTTACTTGGACTAATACATACTTGTGATTAAACCCCCTGATACACCCAATTTGCATGACCATTCTATATCATAATTTACCTCTATTCATTGATGCTTGTCTTATTATGAGGTATTACTTATGGCGTTTTCATCTGTTTATGCATGTGACGACTGTCTACACACAGCCTGTCGGGAACCGCAAGAGCAAGGTGTGAAGCAGCAAGCAACAAGTTTTCCCTTAGTTGAGACCGAGGTTATCAAACCAGAAGGAGGAAGGAAACGTCACACAAGTGTTGCAAGCAACGCGGAGACCTGCACAACACAAACTCAAGACTTTACCCCAACGAACAGTGAGGTTGTCAAGCTCACCGGTTTGCTATAACAAAGGATTAAATGTATGGTGTGGAAGGTAATGGTTTGCAGCAAGTAAACAAGTAACAGTGAAGATGTATCAATGGTAAAGATTGGACCGGGGTCCATAGTTCACTAGAGGTGCTCTCCTTAGATAAACAACATGGCATGAAGGGTAAACAAATTATAGCGTGGCAATTGACAAGAACTGAGCAAGACATAACAATGCAATTACTAGTCAGAAAGATCCTATGAGATTCGATTGGGCAATAGAACAAGATACATAGACCGCCATCCAACTGCATCTATGACTAGAAGTCCACCTTCAGTTTATCATCCAAACCCCCTCCAGTATTAAGTTGCAAGCAACAAACAACTGCTTTAAGCAAAGTGTGTAAGGTAAACATTCCACATGTTCCATGAACAAGAGACTGTTGTTTTCTCCCTAGTAGAAATAACACATCTACAACCGAAGAGATTATTGTCACTTCCCTTGGAAACTAGAGGCATGAACCCACTATCGAGCATAAATACCCCCTCTTGGAGTCACTAGCAACTACTTGGCCAAGATAGCTACTAACAACGGAGAGCATGCAAGATCACAAACAACACAGACATGATAAAATCATAAAGATAAAACCATTAATCAAACCAACATAATAATCTCAATATCCATCGGATCCCCGTAAACACAACATGCATGATTACAAATAGATTTGATCTTGATCATGAACGGGGCTCACAAGATCTATACATGAAAGCACAAAGGAGGAGATACAATCATCTAGCTACTACATGGACCCATAGTCCAAGGTGGAACTACTCACACATCATACCGGAGAGAAGGCCTTCGGGATGATCTCCCCTCTAGGTGCCGGGAAGAACTTCAGATCCCCCCGATCTAGGGACGATGGTGGCGGCGGCTACAGACGGTTTCGTGGATATTTGATCGGGTGCTTAGGGTTTCTGCATCGGGGGCTTCTTATAGGCGAAGAGAGAGGCCGAGGAGGCGGCCAGGGTTGGCAAACTCTATCCAGGCGCGGGGCTGGGCCCACCCGCGCCTGGGGTGGGTCTGGCCCCCCTGGCTGGCCCCTCTGGCTCTCCTCTGGACTTCTTGTTCCCCACGGAAAGTAATTGACTTTGACGTTTGTCCCGTCCAATTACGAGAATATTTTTTACTAACTTTTTTGAAACCAAAAACAATGAAAACAGTGCATCCAATCACATTGCAACTTGTTAATAGGTTAGTACCAGAAAACATGTAAAAAGCACCTCAAAGTGTAGACAAGCAAAGCAAAGTAGATACCAAACAAGCATGGAGCATCAAAAATTATAGATACGTTTCCAATGTATCCACATCCCCAAGCTTAACTCCTGCTCGTCCTCGAGTAGGTAAGTGGTAAAAAGAATAATTTTTGAGGTGACATGCACCCTCCCAATAAGGATCCAACCATTTTCAAGCATTGAAAGCTAGGATCAAGGAACTCTAAACATGTGCATGAAAGATGGAGTTCTAACAGTATAACATAGTAACTATGCATGCAACATGACAAGCTACAAACAAAGATCATGAATAACATGCATTGAAAAAGTTTGTTTGTTTCACATACAGAAAACGTAGCATAGTGGCAATCAGCTTGTCCCTCATAGAGTAGCAAATAGATGCATAGTACACCTGCAAAGTTCACAAGGGTGACTAGAAACAAATAGCACAAGAACAAGTAATAACACAATATGCATCAATTAATAAGCTTTGGAACACTGCACTCAGAATGACAACTATGCTCTCTTAATGGTGCCTAAAGGTAGAAGGTGGAGACTCAATAGTGGTGGAAGAAAGGCATTTTTGTAAAGGAAGCAGTGATTACAAGTTTCAAAAAGAGCTTCCAAAAATTATGGCACTTGTTAGCTTTCAGCCCTTATTGCCCCTATCATAAGCATCTTGAAGTGGTTAAGGTTAAAGTGGCAAAGCTGGAGTATATGCTTGACGAAGTATAAGTTGGCAATCTCATGTCCTTTGAATACGAGGGCCACACCTCATGCATACTCAACTTTGGGTCCAGGTAAGTTCTTGTCACTATAAGTATTTGCATATCATTGAGAACCGCCAACGGGGTACCCCTTGCACATGGTATAGGAGCTTTCCCATAACCAAAATGACAAGGCAAGCAGACAATGAGCATCTCAACAATCTTCTAATTTACCATGGGAATATGGTGTGTTTTTTCTATCTTTCCTCTTTTCTCAATGTGTCTCTTTTTTATAAGAAGAATGCTTCATAGATGTCACTATGGTGATGCTGCAAGTTTCCACCATGATTAGGCATGGCTTAGGCTAGAGGCCCAGGCGTTTCTCTAACACAGGATAGAAACTCCATGGACTTACAATTTCCCTCTTTATTTCACACCGGTGACATCCAGAGACAAAAGAACATGATATCAACTGAGTACAAAGTACAAGTGCAATGTTGAAAACGTTCCCCGTGAAATCACGGTACTGCTAATTCCAACTTATAAGTGCAAGCATATACAACAAAGTTGTCACAATGGTTCAAGTTTATTAGGGGCAAAGAATAAAGTGTTCCATCAAGTTTGTGAGGGCTTTAATCAATAAGTTTTCACATAACAAAATAGTTTTTAATTGGAAGATAGTTGAAAACAAGAATATACTTTGAATGGTGTAACACACCAAGCATAGGAATTTATAGTGGACATTTTGGAATAACTTGGTTTCTTGGGAGTTGGAGGCATGAGTAGAACTTACTCATACAAGTGGATGCTAGCAAAAGACTGGGAGCAACCAACTAAGAGAGCAATAATGGCCATAATCATGTAGAGCAACAAAGCATACTAATCAAAGCAAAGAGTGGTACTACAAGTCAAGGACTAAATGATCATAGAGGATAATGATGACTTGTCATAGTCATAACATGGTGTGAGCATGTGCCAAGTCAGCTCAAGCAAAACATCAAAGGAGAGTACCACAATACTATGCTTTTGCATGCTAAAACAACACATAATTTCTTCAAGGCAAACTAAGCAATCCCAATTGTTTGGAACAATACATGCTACAGCAATAATCACTAAGCATAAGGTCAAAACAACACCTAGCATGTCATGCTAAAGTCTAAGTCACAGTCAATGCAATCTCCTCTTGCACTTCAAGCAAGAACTTACTACTCCTTTCCAAACACCAAGCAAACTTATTTGCAAAAAAACACAGCAAGAACAGGGGTCCAAACTACTCAAGAAAACTAAAAAAATAAGCAAAGGAAACAAAAACTAAGACGCTCCAAGAACAACACAGCTGTGCATGAAACAATAAAAACGAAGTGTCTAGACAGACCTAAGCTTTCTATTGATGAAGAAGGGGATGCCTTGATCATCCCCAAGCTTTGACGCTTGTACCTCTTGGATATTTCTTGGGTGACACCATGGTGGAATCCCCAAGCTTGAGCTTTTGTACATCCTTCATCTCATTGCATCATTCTCTCTTTACACCTGAAATTTTTCTTTCACAAAATCTTCATTATCAACATTAGTGTATTCAAAAGATATTAGACCCCTGGCAAAGATTTGGAACGGCAAGGATTTTCACTAAAAACACAAGATACTGTAGTAACTCCTTTAAAAATCTCAATTTACCTAAAGAGAACTCAAAAAGGAATCAATAAGAAGCAAATGCAAATAATGGCAGAAATCTGTCAAAACAGACCAACAGGTAGAAACCGATTTTTTCGAACATCTTATGTTGCTCAAATCAAAACATATTGAAATAAAGAAAGTTAGCTAACATACTGGGGGATTTATTTGTAAATGTTCAGATCAATCCGAGTTACAGAGACTCCTCACGATTTTTTTTGGTGGAGGACAGAAATCTATTTTGGGACAGCAACTCCCAAAATCTTACTTCCCTCTCATTAGAGGTCATTCTTGTCACTAAAATAAAACAAAAAGGATAAGTAGAGGTCATTACTGAAGTAATAACTTCCAAGACTCAAGCAAACTCTTGGGTTATCTCCCAGCAAGTACTTTTCTTTAACGCCTTTAAGTTAGGCTTGAAAGCTTGAGAAGATGCTCACATAAGAAATATGAATTGAAGTAAAAGAGAGCATCTAGAAGCAAATTCAAAACACATTTAAGTCCAACCCACTTCCTATTCATAGTAATTTTGTATGCAAATAAATTCACAAAGAACAAAGTGACAAGCATAGGAAGATGAAACAAGAGTAACTTCAAAACTTTCAACACATAGAGAGGTGTTTCAGTACCATGAAAACTTCTACAACCATATTTTCCTCTCTCATAATAATTTTCAGTAGCATCATAAATAAAATCAACAATATAGCTATTACATAAAGCATGCTTTTCATGATCTACAAACTCATAATTTATATCAAGCTCAAAAACAGTGGTATTAAAACCTCCACAGGTTTTATCCAAAGTATATATTTCAAAAGGATCCACATGAACATAACATTCATCCTCCTTTGGTAAGCATGGGGGACAATCAAATAATGTAAGGGATAAAGAGTTACTCTCATTAGAAGGTAGGCATGGGTAGATAATCCATTCTTCCTCCTTTTGTTCATCACTCTCCCCCTCTTTTTCATCTAATGAGCTTCTAGTTTCAACAATTTCTTCTTACATAGGCTTCTGTAAGGCATTAGTCTCTTCCAGTTGTGGAAAGCACCTATTAAAATATTTAAGAATATAGCCATTTGCTTCCTTGTAAATGTCAAAGCAAAATTTAAGTATCTCATAAACCTCATGTTCATAAGGTGCATCATCAGTATTTTCAAGCAAACTGGCAAGTTCAAATGCACCCTTGAAGGCAATAAATTCTTCAATTTTGTCACATCCCAAAATTTTCAAATTTTGTAATGTGAAAAATAAATAAACAAAATAAATAATTGTTGAAATTTAGGGTGAAAAGAAACTTTTTGTCTCTAAATGGAAACCTAAAATCCCATCTTAAACTAACTTTGAATAATGTTTGAACCCAAATAAATTCAAATCAAGTAGAATGCATTCTTCATAAATGCATCTGGAAATTTAAACACTTGGAAAATAAACCAAAACTCTAAAACCCTTAATGGAATAAAAACATTTCCATGTTATCTCCAAGACCATGGTTTTGATCCATATAAAATTTTGTCAACAAACATTTATAAATGATCAAGAATGACAAATAGAAATATTATAAAACCATAGAAATTGATTTCATTCAATTTGGAACCATAAATAAAATCTTATGAATTTAATAAGATTAGGAAATTGAATTTCCAATGCTAATAAAGCACCTATCTAAAACTCCATACCAAATGGTGAACAAATAATCCTAAGGACATTTAAAAGGATAAATAAATATTAAATAAGATTTTACAAATTGGAATTACCAAGTTTGGATCTATAAATAAAAAGATATGGATTTTATAAGATAAAGAAAGAAATATTAAAGGAGGAATATTTAAAGACCAAATTAAATCTTGGCCTAATACATAAGCAAATGGAATGAATATAATCCAAATCCAAATAAAATAAAAGGATAAAGAATTCTCCAAATAAAATAAAATGGCATTAACCAAATTCCATTTCCATTTGAATAAAGACAAAATCCCTATTAGCAATGATTAATTAAATCATGGGAATATAATATTTGGAATTTACCCAAGTGGAATAAAAGTTATTTAATTAACTTAAATAAGATCAAAGAAATCTTCCAAATAAAATTTATGGAATTAAAACTATATTTAATTTCATTGGAATAAAGACAAATACCCAATTTTAAATTATTAATAAATCATATTAAAAGTATTGCAAATAAATCAAAGTGAATTATTTGATACCCTAATAAATAAATAAAACCTATTGAAAATATTTGGAAGGATTTAGAATTCAAATGGATTTTTAAAACATTATTAAATCTTGATTGAATTAATACAAGGGCCCATTTTAAATAATTATTATACCCTAAAAGGAATAAATGAATTATTCTAAATTTGACTCTATAATGTATTGTTAATCAGTATTTGAATACACACAAAGTTTGGCTGAAGTTTGAAATCAAATTTTTGTTTGAAAAGATTAAACAAAATCAAGAAAAATGAAAAAGAAAAAGAAAAATGAAACAACACTAAAAAATGGAAAGGGTTCAGCCCAGCCCAACTGACCTATCTGGCCCAACATCAGCCCATCCCTCTAACCCCGCAGTGAATCGTTTTTCACTCAAATAGTCGCCCACACAGACGCTGACTACCAGGCCCCACTCTTCCTCTCTCTCTCTCTCGGTGTCAACCAGACCCCACTGGTCAGGTCGTCTTCTTCACCCGCTGCTGACCATGCCCGGCCGTTTCTGCCGTTGTAATGCTTGGGTTAATTCGCGTTAACGCCGCAGTGAATCCACCCCGCGACCGTGCCCTCTTAACCGTCTCTCCCTCCTCTCTGTTTTCCCCCAGATCCCATCCCTTCTCTGCCACCGGGCTGTCCCCATTTCGAGCTCGCGCCCTCACTGCTCCGACTAGCCTCGGCTCCAATTCCGGCCACACCTCGCCACGCCTCGCCCCCTCAACCACACAAGCGTGTTCCCCAGACCCCTGCGCCCCTCCCAGTACTCTCAGCTCGCTCGCGCGTGCCCCTTGTCGTCGGCAACTACCTCGACTGAACGCGCCACCGTTTGCTCCAACTCCGGCGAACCCTACAGGTAGTCTTTGACCGCGCCTCCTCTTATCTTTGATGCTCCGATACTCCCCACTCCTCTGTGCATCTAACCACGCCGTTTGCTTTCTCTCTCGTGCTCCGTAGTGTCGCCCCCGACGATGACTGACCGCACCCAACGCCAAGCACCTCTCCAGCGAGCAATTACGGTCGACCCCGTGCGCCCCCTGCCTTTCCGCAAGCAAGTTGAGCATCAGCAACATTCTGCGAACATGGTGAGCATCCCCATATTATTCCTCGCTTCTCTTAGCCACCGGACCACCACAGGACGAGCGCGCTGCCGCTCGCTGTCGACCAGCGCCGCCAGTTCTTGACTGATGCGATGTGAGCCGTTAGATCACGATCCTATGCACGCGATAGATTGACTTATCAAAGAGGTATGGAGCAATCTGTGCCACACGATATCATTTTAATCCAACGCTTCGCAACGCTTGATCCGCACGAACCGGTATGGACCAATCAGGACAAGACGCGTGGCCAGCCTTTTGTTTTAAAAACAGAAACTAATCTAATAGATGTTCAAACTTGCATAAATCATAACTTTTGATCCACGCTTCCAAATTTATCAAATTTTATATAAATGGAATCAGCAAGACAAGTACTTTCCAACAATGCACTTTATTTAGTAAATTGCTTCTGTTAAAATGGTTGTTTTTACAGAAACTTGTGTAGGCATATTTTGAATATAAAATTCATTCTAAAATTATTTTTGTGATAAAACCTTTGGCCAATGGATTGTTTTGAACCTACTAACCATATAAACCAACTTGTGGATTCAAAAACATATTTTGTGAAGCAAGAGAATAAATCTTTGAATTAAAGCATTTCTAGTCAAATAAAAATGTTGTTTATATGTTGAAAATACTTTTCAGAGAAAAACCTTTGGGAAATGTTTTGATTTAAACCCTCTGACCCCAAACACCAAGTTTTTAGAAATAAAAATGTATTTGGTGAACCCTATAAAGATTGTTGCTTTGCTAAAGGCATTTTCAACCACATAAAATATTGATTTGGTTTAAAAATGATTTATAAGTAAAATCTTTTGCAAATGATTTTGCCACTTATATAAAATGACCAATAGGTGTTTTAGAATGTTTATAACATGTTAGAAACCACTTTTCCAAATAAAACAATCTTTAGCATGATTGCATGCATTGCTTTGTTTCTATTATTTTATGTGATGTTTGCTTGAATGGTGGATTGAAATTGTACCTTGCTTGATTGAATTGTAGTGATTTGAAGAGTGTGAATATTGCAAGGTCAAGGAGTGAACTTGTATTCTCTACCAAAAAGTCAAGTGATGCTTCATACTTTTGTCCCATTATTTTCACTATGCATTAGTGATATTTCTAAAGTAGGACTTGCATGGAATTTTTGCTAAGTATAAACTATGCCATGGGAAATCCTAGTAGATGAAACCTTAGTAGAATTTTCCTAAGTTAAGATTCCTACTACCATCATGATTAGCTTAGCTAGTAGAAAACAAGGGTGGATTATATTCATGCTATGGAATATTTCTAAGTCAAGGACTTGTGTTTTGTTTAATAAAACAATTAAGTGAATGAATCACCTGGGTGGAATGGAAGGAATGGTTTGCGTTGAGTGGTTACACAAGGCCCATTTATATGGTTTACCTTGTGTATCTCACTTGTGGATGGCCACCCAGGAACAAAGAGATTTGAGATGTCAACTGTTGAGAAGCTTCAAGTGCAGCCACTTGGCATTATGGGCTCTGCCTGGATCATATAGGTTGCAATAACTTAGCCAAATGGACAGTTGGTGGTAGGGTATGATAGGTTGGAACGCGTCCATTTTGGTCTAAGGGAAGGATTCTGAAAGATCTTGTCTTGGTGAAACCAAGTCTAGTGGGGAAAGTGCACCACCTTTGCAGAGTGTAAAATCTAAGTAATTAGCCATGTCCCTGGTAAAGGACAATTTGAGCATCAAGACATGGAAGCTATCAAGAATCTCCTCATCCCAATTTCTAAGTTAAAAACTTGTGGTTGAACAAGGGTTGAAGGATCACCAATTTCTATTGGGAGATGCCTTGGGTGATTTTGTCAAGCAAAAACTTAGTGTTTTCAAATGATAAGGAAAAATCTATTTTGAGCAAAGCAAGCCTAAGCTCCACTTAGCCAAATGCATATAGATGATAGACTCCACTATACTACCATAGTATCACTTGCCAATATAATTCAAATGTATTGACCCTTGTGGCTGTAACTTATTATGTTGCAGGTTTGTTTGATGTTAGTGAAGTTTATTGATTAGGATTGCAAGTCTACAACCAACATGACTGCATGTGGCACTTTGAAGATGAAGGACCCCATGCTATTGCTATATTCTGCTGCATTGTAATAAGATAGCCAAATGATCTATGTAAGATGTAATAAATTATTTTATTCCTGGTTATAAAGTTGTAATATGACCTTTGTTTCTTGATATTACATCTTAACTGTGGATGCTAGCTATTGATCTAGGGACTAGCATTGTAAACACAAGGATATCTACCTTATTAAAGGTTGGGACCTCTACAGATGGTATCAGAGCACTGTGTTGCCTGTAGGATTGTAACCCTAGGATTGGACAAACCCCTTAGAAAAATAGGAGTTATATTTGTTCCAAAACTTATTTACAAACAATCTTGTAAATTCTTTCCTCAAACCATTTTGGTTTTGATTCTACATCTCTTCCTTTTCAAAATTTGATGGATAAAACCTCCACCATGAGCAAAGACTTCAACATGAACAAAGGACTTCACCAACTCAAGTGATTTCAACCTTATTCTTAACAAGGAATTCAACTTGGATATCACTAAGGACTACAAATGAGACAAGAAATGTTACTAAAGACTTGAAGACTAAGGAAACACAACTTAGAAGGAACCATCATCACCTTTGAAGTTTGGTGACCAAGACACAAGAATTTTTCCAAGGAAACCATGATCTCATTAAAGAAGAAACAACAAAGAATAATGGGAAGATCTCAAGTGAACCATATAGTTGGACCACCATATTAAGTTTAGATCAAACCCACCAACTTATGTGGTGCAGCAAAAATATTTTGTTGCTTAAAAATGTGCTTGAAACTTTGTTGTTTGATTGGAATGTTTGTTTTTGATTGCTTGCACATTGCTTGTGTGAACTGTGTTTTGTGTGATTAAAATTATTTCCTTAGAAATCTTTTGCCTATTCTAATCCCAAACCAACCCAAACAGATGACTACTCCAAGAAACTCCAACATCAAGAATGGTGACAACAACAACCAAGAGGTCAACATGAGAGAACTCATAGTAACCCAAACCCAGTTGAACCAAGTGACAACTCAATTTTGGGCCAACAACAATGATTTAGACCCAACCATGCAAAAGTTTTTGGAAACCCAAACCCAATTGTTGGATAGGATGACAAGTCAATTGATCAACATGGGAGACAACCCTTCCCAAAGAATTTGTGAAAACAAGGATATTAAGGAAGATATTCTAGAAGGAACTCAAGCTTGCAATATTTGTGGAGACAAGGATCACACTTCCAAAGAGCATGAAGATCAATGCCCCAATTGTGAAGAGAAACATCCAACTGATCAATGCCCCACATCTCAAGCTACTTGTTTCCTATGTGAAGGAAATAATCATGTCCCTATCCAATGCCCCATCTATTCCATAGTTCAACAAAGGAAACAAGGTGGAGTGCACCAACAGATTGTAAACCCCCATTAAGACAAAGGAAAATCTCAGCTTGCACCTCCATGCAATATGACTCAATTTGATGGACCAAAGAGGAGACATATGTATTACCCAAGGAGAAGATCAAGGAGACCAGGAAACTTTCCCACCTTTGAGATAAGATATGAAGAGCATGAACTAGAAGCACTCCTAGCTTTGGAGACACCCAAGAAGAAGAAGGACAAAATTCAAGTGCAGTGTTGCCATTGCAAAGAGATGGGACACTATGCCACTGAATGTCCAGAGAAGAAGAAGAAATATAAGGATATTAACCAAGTGTGGTGCAACAACTGCAAAGAGCTAGGCCATTATGTATCAACTTGTCCACAGAAGATACGTGAGGAACTCAATCTTGTCACATGTTACAATTGTGGTGATCAAGGACATTATGCAAGCAATTGTCCAGAAAAGATGAAGCACAAGATAAACAAGCCCATGAAGGATCTTAGCCTTGTCACATGTTTCAAGTGTGGAAACAAAGGACATTATGCAGATGTTTGCCAAGAGAGATTTCATCAAGATCCCAAGCAAGCCAAGAAGTAATCTAGTTGGAAAATTTTTAAGGGTGGTAGTACCCTAGTTGCTTTGAGCCAACTTGTAACCCCTATCTTTCCCAAATCTCGGGACGAGATTTATTTTAAGGGTGGTAGCCTGTCACATCCCAAAATTTTCCAAATTTTGTAATGTGAAAAATAAATAAACAAAATAAATAATTGTTGAAATTTAGGGTGAAAAGAAACTTTTTGTCTCGAAATGGAAACCTAAAATCCCATCTTAAACTAACTTTGAATAATGTTTGAACCCAACTAAATTCAAATCAAGTGGAATGCATTCTTCATAAATGCATCTGGAAATTTAAACACTTGGAAAATAAACCAAAACTCTAAAACCCTTAATGGAATAAAAACATTTCCAAGTTATCTCCAAGACCATGGTTTTGATCCATATAAAATTTTGTCAACAAACATTTATAAATGATCAAGAATGACAAATAGAAATATTATAAAACCATAGAAATTGATTTCATTCAATTTGGAACCATAAATAAAATCTTATGAATTTAATAAGATCAGGAAATTGAATTTCCAATGCTAATAAAGCACCTATCTAAAACTCCATACCAAATGGTGAAAAAATAATCCTAAGGACATTTAAAAGGATAAATAAATATTAAATAAGACTTTACAAATTGGAATCACCAAGTTTGGATCTATAAATAAAAAGATATGGATTTTATAAGATAAAGAAAGAAATATTAAAGGAGGAATATTTAAAGACCAAATTAAATATTGGCCTAATCCATAAGCAAATGGAATGAATATAATCCAAATCCAAATAAAATAAAAGGATAAAGAATTCTCCAAATAAAATAAAATGGCATTAACCAAATTCCATTTCCATTTGAATAAAGACAAAATCCCTATTAGAAATGATTAATTAAATCATGGGAATATAATATTTGGAATTTACCCAAGTGGAATAAAAGTTATTTAATTAACTTAAATAAGATCAAAGAAATCTTCCAAATAAAATTTATGGAATTAAAACTATATTTAATTTCATTGGAATAAAGACAAATACCCAATTTTAAATGATTAATAAATCATATTAAAAGTATTCCAAATAAATCAAAGTGAATTATTTGACACCCTAATAAATAAATAAAACCTACTGAAAAGATTTGGAAGGATTTAGAATTCAAATGGATTTTTAAAACATTATTAAATCTTGATTGAATTAATACAAGGGCCCATTTTAAATAATTATTATACCCTAAAAGGAATAAAGGAATTATTCTAAATTTGACTCTATAATGTATTGTTAATCAGTATTTGAATACACACAAAGTTTGGTTGAAGTTTGAAATCAAACTGTTGTTTGAAAAGATTAAACAAAATCAAAACAGAAAAATGAAAACAGAAAAAGAAAAATGAAATAGCAAAAAAAATGGAAATGGTTCAAATTGACCAACTGACTCAAGACAAAGACATCCTCAGAACCCTTGCGGTGAATCGTTTTTCACTCAAATAGTCGCCCAGACAGACGCTGACTACCAGGCCCCACTCTTCCTCTCTCTCTCTCTCTCTCTCTCTCTCTCTCTCTCTCTCTCTCTCTCTCTCTCTCTCTCTCTCTCTCTCTCTCGCTGTCAACCAGACCCCACTGGTCAGGTCGTCTTCTTCACCCGCCGCTGACCACGCCCGGCCGTTTCTACCGTTGTAATGCTCAGGTTAATTCGCGTTAACGCTGCAGTGAATCCACCCCGTGACCGTGCCCTCTTAACCGCCTCTCCCTCCTCTTCGTTTTCCCCCAGATCCCATCCCTTCTCTGCCACCGGGCTGTCCCCATTTCGAGCTCGCACCCTCACTACTCCGACGAGCCTCTGCTCCAATTTCGGCCACACCTCGCCGCGCCTCGCCCCCTCGACCACACAAGCGTGTTCCCCAGACCCCTGCGCACCTCCCAGTACTCTTAGCTCGCTCGCGCGTGCCCCTATCTTCGGCAACTACCTCGACTGAACGCGCCACCGTCTGCTCCAACTCTTGCGAACCCTACAGGTAGTCTCTGACCGTGCCTCCTCTTCTCTTTGATGCTCCGATACTCCCCACTCCTCTGTGCATCTAACCACACCGTTTGCATGCTCTCTCGTGCTCCGTAGCGTCGCCCCCGACGACGACTGACCGCACCCGACGCCAAGCACCTCTCCGGCGAGCAATTACGGTCGACCCCGTGCGCCCCCTGCTTTTCCGCAAGCAAGTTGAGAATCAGCAACGTTCTGCGAACCTGGTGAGCATCCCCATCTTCTTCCTCGCTTCTCGTAGCCACCAGACCACCGCAGGTCGAGCGCGCCGCCGCTCGCTGTCGCCCAGCGCCGCCAGTTGTAACACCCTCAGAATCGTCCCTATGCAAGTTTCAGCGATCCCCGCCGAACCCGCATAGAAACGATTCAAAGGTGCCCACCAGGCACTTTCGTGCGGGTTGAAAACGAAGTAATACCAGTTCACAAGAGTCCACGATGGAACCCACAGAACAGATATATACAACAACGACTCAAAGAGTCAAGAATGTAGATATACAGTACAAAGATCCAAATCACCTTGAAAATGATACAGCGTCCGACTACGGACAAGATGCAAATGGGGCTAAGAGCCCTGAAGAATAACCAATGGCGTCCATAACCCTGCCCAGGCCAAGCCGGAAGGGTAACCCTGCTAACGACGTCGATCTCAAAACCTGCTTAAACAAAAGGGGTGCCGACAAAGGGCAAAGGAAAAAGAGGAGCGTCAGTACTGAGGCCAGTACACGGCGAGGCTAGAATTCGGCGGTCCTCGCCTACATAGGTATGGTGGACTGAGCGGCAGCGCAGCATGCACTAAACAACCTATAGAGACTCGATACAACTAGCGGCTATCAGAGAGGGGTAAGAAAGACCTATTCGGAACCAACCTGATACTACCACCAAACATACCCATCCTGGTGTTTCCCCCTCGAGACCAAACGAGGAAGTCAACCGAGGAACTCACACCGTTGGCAGTTTTATTTATTCAGTTATCGTTGCAGCAATTACTAGTCAAATATATATAGCATGAGTCATCCTGATATAATAAGCAGTGGACAGTTTTAGTTAACCATTCCGTTGTAGTTGCAACACTTACTAGTCAGATACACTTAACATGAGATATCCCAAACCCAGCAGTTGTTGGTACTTTTATTTAGCCATTCCGTGGTAGTGGAGCTGATTACTAGTCATATCGGATACCAGTCAAATTATAGCAGTAAACTTTAGTTATAGTTGTCTATGATCGAGAACTGTGCTCCAAGTCATCCATAACCGCGGACACGGCTTCTCGAAAAGATTTAACCCTGCAGGGGTGCACCAAAGTTTCCACACGCACCTACACCCTTGTTGTCGGATCAGGTAGGTACAAGATCACAAAACATACACCCAACGGTATGTCGACGGGGTTTCGGACACGATGCTTCCTGCACCAAAAGCACGGGGGGCCACCCCACTAAGCTACCCGCAACGAAGTCGGCCGGTCTCCGAGACGGACTCAGGGTGTGCGTCAGTGGATGTAAACGACTGGGAACCCGAAACTCTCGGGCTTGTCGATACCGCGAAAACACTCCGCTTCCAAAGCAGTACACGTGTAGTACCTCGCACAATTTAAATAAAGCAGTAAAGCATGGCATAAGTACATGATAGTAATAAAGCCCCAAACTACTTGTGGCCCCCAGTACAGTACTTGGAATCAGGTACTAAATCGATGGGGGTGCCCATACACCCCACCTGTGGTTAGCGCGCTCGATCTCGGAACAGGTATCAAGAACTCGGGGTCCTACGGGACACAAGTGGACGGTTAACAACCAAATAACATCTATTGCCCACCTGTGCCTCTGCATTTTCCTACTTCAATTTTAGTTATTAAACGATAATTAAAGCCATGATCATCTTCAACATTAAACATGCGGCAACACTCCAACAACTGTGGTACTTGACGACACGCAACAGCACTTGAGCAAGCGACTACGACGCACAAGTCCAACTATCTACCAAACAACAGGTAATAGGATGTGTCCAAGGCAATATAAGGCTGCAAGGAATGTTCCGGGTACGAAAACTAGAGCATAGCAACACATATAGCAATAGATCAACATGAGGGAATAAGTACTATAAAAGTAAGATAGGTAGAAAGGGGGAGATGCTCGCCTGAAAACATTGCCGAAGTTTCAACCGAAGATCGGGTCGACACTCGCATCAACTCAACGGCCTTATCCGCGAAGAAGCAAAACACTAGAATAAACACCGGATGCACTATTTAATACAACGGCAGAAGATCGGGCATGATGCATGTATGATGCATGACATGGCAAAGATGCGATGCGATTGGGCAATATTAAGTGGAACCGGGGTCCCGACAATTAATTAAATGGTTCAAGTTGTTTAACTACCCCGCAATTTAAATGTTGTTTGAACATGGCAAAATATAGCACCGGTTCGCTAGGCAAATTTTAAGTGGGACCGATATACGACTAGATTTGCGCGCATATGGATCCCATATTTAATTTAGGTGAATCGGCATAAGGCCCCCAAACCACATAAATATGTATGCAAACATGTATGATTTAATGCAACAAGTCTATATCATTTATAAAATAGGGTTCGAGAAAAGGGGTCACACATTAGGGTTCGGCGATCTTGGGGTTCCGGGGTTCGGGGTTCGGTCTCAGGGTTCGACGGGGATCAGGTGCGGATCAGGGCTACTGGGTCCGAGATGAAGAGCTTGGCGTTCGGCGTCCTTCGGTTTCATGTCGACGTGCTTGGCGTCCACGATGGAGAACTTGGCGTTCCGTGGAGAAGACCTTGGCTGGCGTCGGGGGCACATCGGATCCGCCCGGGTCGGTGTCGATCTTGTCGTCGCGTAGATCTTGTCGGGTCCGTGTCATCGAGTCGGTCTTTTCGTTTCACGGCGGAGATCTTGGTGTCCCGGGTCTCGGCGTCTTCGGATCTGGGAGGAAGAACTTGGCGTGTCGGGTTCGGTCTCGAACTCCAGGATCGAGCTTCGGGGTTTCGTCCATCGGATCCATGTCGAAGACTTTGGCGTTTTACTATTCACGTGGGCAGACGGTCTTGGTGAAGGCATCCTCGTGTTTTTGAGAACTACCTGAAGAACTTGACCGATACAGAGCCCCCTACGATGAGAATCAGCAACGTTCTGCGAACCTGGTGAGCATCCCCATCTTCTTCCTCGCTTCTCGTAGCCACCGGACCACCGCAGGTCGAGCGCGCCGCCGCTCGCTGTCGCCCAGCGCCGCCAGTTCTTGACTGATGCGATGTGAGACGTTAGATCACGATCCTATGCATGCGATAGATTGACTTATCGAAGAGGTATGGAGCGATCTGTGCCGCACGATCTCATTTTAATCCAACGCTTTGAAACGATTGATCCGCACGAACTGGTATGGACCAATCAGGACAAGACGCGTGGCCAGCCCTTTGTTTTAAAAACAGAAACTAATCTAATAGATGTTCAAACTTGCATAAATCATAACTTTTGATCCACACGTCCAAATTTTGCAAATTTTATATAAATGGAATCAGCAAGACAAGTACTTTCCAACAATGCACTTTGTTTAGTAAATTGCGTCTGTTAAAATGGTTGTTTTTACAGAAACTTGTGTAGGCATATTTTGAATATAAAATTCATTCTAAAATTATTTTTGTGATAAAACCTTTGGCCAATGTATTGTTTTGAACCTACTGACCATAGAAACCAACTTGTGGATTCAAAAACATATTTTGTGAAGCAAGAGAATAAATCTTTGAATTAAAGCATTTCTAGTCAAATAAAAATGTTGTTTATATGTTGAAAATACTTTTTAGAGAAAAACCTTTGAGAAATGTTTTGATTTAAACCCTCTGATCCCAAAAACCAAGTTTTTAGAAATAAAAATGTATTTGGTGAACCCTATAAAGATTGTTGCTTTTCTAAAGGCATTTTCAACAACATAAAATATTGATTTGGTTTAAAAATTATTTATAAGTAAAATCTTTTGCAAATGATTTTGCCACTTATATAAAATGACCAATAGGTGTTTTAGAATGTTTATAACATGTTAGAAACCACTTTTCCAAATAAAACAATCTTTAGCATGCTTGCATGCATTGCTTTGTTTCTATTATTTTATGTGATGTTTGCTTGAATGGTGGGTTGAAATTGTACCTTGCTTGATTGAATTGTAGTGATTTGAAGAGTGTGAATATTGCAAGGTCAAGGAGTGAACTTATATTCTCTACCAAAAAGGCAAGTGATGCTTCATACTTTTGTCCCATTATTTTCATTATGCATTAGTGATATTTCTAAAGTAGGACTTGCATGGAATGTTTGCTAAGTATAAACTATGCCATGGGAAATCCTAGTAGATGAAACCTTAGTAGATTTTTCCTAAGTTAAGATTCCTACTACCATCATGCTTAGCTTAGCTAGTAGAAAACAAGGGTGGATTATATTCATGCTATGGAATATTTCTAAGTCAAGGACTTGTGTTTTGTTTAATAAAACAATTAAGTGAATGAATCACCTGGGTGGAATGGAAGGAATGGTTTGTGTTGAGTGGTTACACAAGGCCCATTTCTATGGTTTACCTTGTGTATCTCACTTGTGGATGGCCACCCAGGAACAAAGAGATTTGAGATGTCAAATGTTGAGAAGCTTCAAGTGCAGCCACTTGGCATTATGGGCTCTGCCTGGATCATATAGGTTGCAATAACTTAGCCAAATGGACAGTTGGTGGTAGGGGATGATAGGTTGGAACGTGTCACATCCCAAGATTTTATAAAATTGGGACTAGAAAAAAAATGCATTTGCATGTCATTCAAGCATTGCATTGCATTCATGAAAATTTGAATTGCAAAACACTATATTGAATCCCTATTTTGAATCACTAATATGCACCTACAAAGAAATATGCAAGGATTTAAAAATACACTATTTGCAAACTAGTGGAAAAGATACAAAAATGATCATATGTTGATCCACTGAATTTTAGCAAAATTTGAAAACAAAAGTCAATTCAATTGGATTATCTAATAAAAAGTTATAAAAGAAATGGAAAACAGAAAATAGGAAAAAAAACCTAACCTACTCGGACCAGACTAGCCCATCCTAGCTGGCCCAACCCACCACTCCTTTCCACCCTGCCTACCGTCCACCACCTGCGTGGCAGAGCGCAACCACCGGCCAGGCGAGCACCCAGCCATGACATGCCGGGCCCGCATGTCATCCCCCTCCCCCGACGAGTTTGTCCTCAACACGAATGGCTGCTGCGATTTTGGTCGATTTTGGTCGATTCTTCCGTCCCCGCCTCCGAATCCCATCGCCCCTTTAAATTAACTCCCTTCCACATCTTTCTCCATTTTTGTTTTTGCTTCTTACAAACCCTAGCCGCCGAACCGGAAGGTTCCGATCTCACCAACACCAGCCGCCATTGGAGCTTCACCTCAAGCTCGAACCCGAGGTTCCCTACATCCCGTGCCTCCCCTTTTCCCCCTATCCTCTTCCCCGTTCTCCCCCGTTTCTTCTCACACGGTTTCCTCGTCCACAGAGCCACGAAACGCTGTCGATTTGACACCGGAGCATCGCCGGAGTTCGACCACCGCTGAGCACCTCCATTCGTCCGTGGACGTCGCCCTGGAAGCAGAACACGCCGCCGAGCCCTCCATATACCAGGCCACCCTCTCTCGGTCCCGCGTCTGCCGCCTCCCCTCGTCGAGAACTCACCGAAGCCGCTGCCACCGTCGCCACCGAGCGCTACCGCCACCGCCGACCGGCGTGACCCACCCAACCCAGAGGCTTTCCACCAGGACTGTTGGATCCTCGCTGGACGGTCGCGATTAGAAGGACGACGAAGGGGTACCGTCCACTCAGGCTTTGACACGTGGCAGCCTGATCGGCGTTGCGTCGTCAAAGCTGCGTACACGGCGTCGGTCGACTCTGATCAGTGAAGAATATTCCCAGGGAATATTCCCTATGAATTTAAAATTGAATTAAAATTGCAGAAAATTGTATAAACTTGTAAAATTCATAATAAAAGATTGGTAGGTCCAAAAATAGCGTATAATATATCAATAGATTCATAAAATTGAGTAGATTATTAATATGAAGCTAGATCTAACTTTACAGTATGCATTTAATGTAATAATTTAATTGGTTTTAATGATCCTTTAGGTTAATAAATTCATAGTAAATTATTTGCATATCACAAAAATATAAATGATATACCGATGGAAAGCTGGTTCCATGTAGATCATTAATATGCAAATGGTTCAGTCAGATAATATAAGGTTTTGCAAAAATTAAATAAATGGTTTAATGGCTTATTTAGAGTAATAAATTCATAGAATAAGTTCTGTAACTCCAAAAATTACAAATAAGATGTCCATGGATTCACTAGAACAAGGGGAATCCTACAGTGAATTAAAAAGTTAGGCTTACAGTATTGGAATTTACAGAATCTATATAAAGGCTTACTGTAGCATTTTAATTACTCAAGGAAATATATAAATCCTTTTTGAGTAATTCCAATTGGTACTGGCTCTATTTTAGGATACCTACACAGTGGATATTTTTCCAAGATTTTACAAACAATATATTAGCAGTGGCTAATTATTTAGTTTTTAGCTCTATTGTTTGGGTATTCATGCTTTGTTTTCTATGCACTTAAAATATTTTCCATGCATGCATACAATAGGTATACTGAATAAGAATATGTGATGCTACTGTAGCAATGTTCAACTTGTCATGCATGCATCTTGCATTGTCATTGTTTGTATATGATTGAGTATGGTTTGTTTATGTGATTGCAATTGTATCGTGTAGATTGTGACGAGTGCAACGCTTGCTCTTGTGTGGATTATTCATCCGACCGCTATAGCCAAGGCAAGTAGATGCTACCTTGTTCATGATGTTGTCCTACTATTTTCAATGCATTGTCGTGTATTTTGTAGATGCATGAGTAGGATATTACTATCGCTATGCTATGTCCTATTATGTGGTAGGATTTTTTGGTAGATGAACCACCGTTGGTAGATGTGCTTAGCCATGCTATGAAGAACGAGGGCTGGGTTACATCACTGAAAGTTGTTTCTAAATGTGTTGGTTTGTGAAAACTAAAAACAACTTAATCAATGAATCTCCTGGGTGTGATGGGATTCATAAATTTTGGTGGTATCATTGCGGAAAGGCACCCAGGTATCAAGAGAAAGTGATTGGCTTCTTTATTTTGTAGCTTACGTGTACAACCATGTGCCAATAATGGAATGGGTGGTTGATTGGACTCAGTAGGTTGTGGTAACTCGAACCCACGTATCCAGAGATGTAGAATTTTGGTAGGTTGGACCGGTGATTATGCGGTTTGGGGAGCTACTTCAACAGTCCTTCTTGGCCTTCTCCCTATCATCACCCAATATGAGAGTGGTGAATGAAGGGCTGGCCAAGTCACATGGGTAAAGTGTACTAACCCCTGCAGGGTGTATAAACTAATCGATTAGCCGTGTCCCCGGTTATGGACATCTGAGTTGCTTGATATTGATTCCATGACATGTTTCTCGCTCATTCTAATTTCATAATTGCTTTAATGTTGATGGGTTAACTTAATTGGGATCTTTTCAAAAAAAATCAAAAACTGTTTATGAAAGTAGGACAAAGGATTTTGTAAATGCAAGCTAGCCATAACTCCACTTGCCAAATATGCATGTAGTTGTTAGCTCTATTGTCTCATTTAATAGCTCTACTTGCCATACATTCCATGTATTGACCCTTCGGGGCTGCTACGTTTAATGTTGCAGGATATTCCGATTCTGAGTAAACGAGGCCACGGTACTCCACTCGACACTTGTTCACTTGTGGGCAATTTGAAGAATGGAGGATTTACTATATTTATGCTGCTACCTGAATAACTAGAGCTAGTCTTGAGCTAAGATTTTATTGTAATAATGATACTCTGGATCTTCTTTATTTATGATACACGGATATTTTGTTATGTTATTCATCTTATTCTATTGTGGGTCAATGAACCGATCCAGGGATTGGCATGTCACATAGAAGCTATGGTCTTTTCAGAACCGTAGTGTTATAAGATGGTATCAGAGCCCATGTGTCGACTGTAGGATCGTGAACTTAGAAATGGATTAGTAATAGAAGACCTCTATTAGGAGAACAAACATATTTTCTACTCATTAGAGTTCTTATATTCCTTATCTATCTTTTCTAGAACCTCTTCCTATTCAAACATTTATAGTTGTCCATTCTTATCATACCTATATGAGAGTTAGCTAAGTAAAAGAACAAATAGTATGACATAAATAAGCATCTCATCAAGTTTGGTTAGGTCTAGACCACCATGTTCTATCTCTTTAGGAGATCATCGCTATCGTGTTAGCATATTGTTCTTACCAACTTATGTGGTATGATAATATAGGTTGCTTGCTTGCTTGTACTGAACCATATCATGTGATGCCTTGTTTAGGATCTGTTGTTTTGAAACTCTAAAGTTTCTGGAGTTTTCGTGTGGTTTTAAAATTATTTTAATGGTGTGAATTGATTGAAATTCGTGAAATTACTGCTGCAGTTTTCTGCTTGACCTGTTTTACCGCGCGATTTTTCATATTTAATTGGTAACTCATAAAAATCTAAAAAAATAGGATCTGGAGATTAATTACCCGTAGTATATTCACAAAAATTGGCTAAAATTCCTGATGAGTAGAAGGTGCCCAGAAAAATTCGTGAAAGCTGATGTACCGTTTTGACAGATTTTGTTTGTTGTTTATTTGTTGCTCTATTCTACTCTAGTATTGTACCCAACCTTTTCAAACCATTTTGTGGTTATATACTGCTAGTTTTAAACCACTGTAACATTGTATTGCAAGTGTTTGCTTGTGTGTTGATTGGTTATGATTGTTTGCTTGTGTGCCTATTGTTTGCTTCATATAGTTATGGGTAGTATTACTTTTCTAGTCTTTCTATCTATAACTTATCTATGCTGTCCCAACAGATGCCGCCCCGCCGCCAACCTACTGAGATGGAGAAGCTTATGGCAGCTCAATCACAGCTAACCCAAGTGATGACCCAGTTCATGGAATCTCAGAACAACAATAACAATGGGAACAACCAGCCCCAGGAGGATGCTCTCACGAGGTTTCTGAAACTGAGGCCAGCTAAGTTCTCCACTGCACTTGAACCTATGATTGCTCTCGACTGGTTGCGTTTAGTGAATAAGGATCTGGTAACCGTTGGATGCACAGATGCTGAGAAGGTGAGATTTGCTGCTCACCTACTGGAGGGACCATCCTCTTCGTGGTGGGACACTTTTCAGATCACCCACCCGCTGGACACTGTAACTCGGGCAATGTTTGAGGAAGGTTTCAGGACCAACCATGTTTCTTCAGGAGTTCTGAGCCTGAAGAGGAAGGAGTTTCGCAACTTGCGCCAAACCAACCACACCGTGTCTGAATATATAGAGGAGTTCAACAACCTGTCGCGTTATGCCCCTGAGGATGTTGACACTGATGCCAAAAGGAGAGAGAGGTTCCTGGATGGCCTTAGTGATGAGCTTTCTGTACAGCTGCTAGTGGTTTATTGTCCCACTTTCCAGGAGCTTATGGGCTAGGCCAGAATTCTGTAGGGAAAACACAAGCAAGTGGAAAGACGCAAGAGGAAGAACAATGATCACAACTCGGGATCACACCATAAGCGTACCAACCATGATGGTAATGGGAATTCTGGACATCACAAGCATGGAAGCAATGGACACAATTCTGGAGGCAACAATGGACATAACCACCACCATCATAAGAAGGATATTAGCCAAGTGATATGCTTCAAGTGCAACCAGAAGGGACACTATGCTGATAACTGCCCGGAGAAGAAGAGTGAAGCTGGAGCCAAGCCGGATTCACCTCCGAAGGCAACTGTGAACCATGTGAGCATGGGAAAGCACTCAATAAGCCATGCCGTGTGACTAGTAAGTTCTCGCTAAATTATGCATCACGCTCGTAATGTTTTCAATACTGGTGCATCATGTTCATTCATATTGAGGCATTCATGGATAAGAATAGTTACATATGGAGCTACTTAGAGGATCTCTTGAAGAGAACCCACTGGAAAGGATTGATAGCCAGCACAAGATTCCATAATTAAGTACTAGATGTTGGAGATGCCAAGTTTAGTTTTCTTAAGGGGGTTAGCCTCGACAACAACACCATAACCTTGCTATCCATTCCGAATCTCAGGACGAGATTCATCTTAAGGGGGTTAGTCTGTCACATCCCAAGATTTTATAAAATTGGGACTAGAAAAAAATGCATTTGCATGTCATTCAACCATTGCATTGCATTCATGAAAATTTTAATTGCAAAACACTATATTGAATCCCTATTTTGAATCACTAACATGCACCTACAAAGAAATATGCAAGGATTTAAAAATACACTATTTGCAAACTAGTGGAAAAGATACAAAAATGATCCTATGTTGATCCACTGAATTTTAGAAAATTTGGAAACAAAAATCAGTTCAATTGGATTATCTAATAAAAAGTTATAAAAGAAATGGAAAACATAAAATAGGAAAAAAAAACCTAACCTACTCGGACCAGACCAGACCAGCCCACCCGAGCTGGCCCAACCCACCTCTCCTCTCCTCCCTACCTGCCGCCCACCACCTGCACTGCGCAGAGCGCAGCAACCACCGCCGCTGGGCTGGCCCGGAGAAAGAACCAGCCGCTGACACGCTGGGCCCGCATGTCATCCCCCTTCCCCGACGAGTTCGTCCTCAACACGAACTGCTGCCGCGATTTCCGTCGATTCTAGCCGATTCTTCCGTCCCCGCCTCCGAATCCCATTGCCCCTTTAAATTAACTCCCTTCCACATCTTTCTCCGTTTTTGTTTTTGCTTCTTACAAACCCTAGCCGCCGAATCGGAAGGTTCCGATCTCACCAACACCCACCGCCATTGGAGCTTCACCTCAAGCTCTAACCCGAGGTTCCCTACATCCCGTGCCTCCCCTTTTCCCCTATCCTCTTCCCCGTTCTCCCCCGTTTCTTCTCACACAGTTTCCTCGTCCGCAGAGCCACGAAACCCTGTCGATTTGACACCGGAGAATCGCCGGAGTTCGGCCACCTCTGAGCGCCTCCATTCGTCCGTGGACGTCACCCCTGGAAGCAGAACACGCCGCCGAGCCCTCCATATACCAGGCCACCCTCTCTCGGTCCCGCGTCTGCCGCCTCCCCTCGCCGAGAACTCGCCGGAGCCGCTGCCACCGTCGCCACCGAGCGCTACCGCCGCCGCCGACCGCCGTGACCCACCCAGCCCAGAGGCATTCCACCAGGACCGTTGGATCCTCGCTGGACGGTCGCGATTAGAAGGACGACGAAGGGGTACCGTCCACTCAGGCTTTGACACGTGGCAGCACAGTCAGCGTGCAGCGTCGTCGCTCCGTAAGCGTACACGTCAGCGTCAGGTCAGCTCCTGCGCCCAGTCAGCGAAGAATATTCCCAGGGAATATTCCCTGTGAATTTAAAATTGAATTAAAATTGCAGAAAATTGTATAAACTTGTAAAATTCATAATAAAAGATTGGTAGGTCCAAAAATAGCGTATAATATATCAATAGATTCATAAAATTGAGTAGATTATTAATATGAAGCTAGATCTAACTTTACAGTATGCATTTAATGTAATAATTTAATTGGTTTTAATGATCCTTTAGGTTAATAAATTCATAGTAAATTATTTGCATATCACAAAAATATAAATGATATACCGATGGAAAGCTGGTTCCATGTAGATCATTAATATGCAAATGGTTCAGTCAGATAATATAAGGTTTTGCAAAAATTAAATAAATGGTTTAATGGCTTATTTAGAGTAATAAATTCATAGAATAAGTTCTGTAACTCCAAAAATTACAAATAAGATGTCCATGGATTCACTAGAACAAGGGGAATCTTACGGTGAATTAAAAAGTTAGGCTTACAGTATTGGAATTTACAGAATCTATATAAAGGCTTACTGTAGCATTTTAATTACTCAAGGAAATATATAAATCCTTTTTGAGTAATTCCAATTGGTACTGGCTCTATTTTAGGATACCTACACAGTGGATATTTTTCCAAGATTTTACAAACAATATATTAGCAGTGGCTAATTATTTAGTTTTTAGCTCTATTGTTTGGGTATTCATGCTTTGTTTTCTATGCACTTAAAATATTTTCCATGCATGCATATAATAGGTATACTGAATAAGAATATGTGATGCTACTGTAGCAATGTTCAACTTGTCATGCATGCATCTTGCATTGTCATTGTTTGTATATGATTGAGTATGGTTTGTTTATGTGATTGCAATTGTATCGTGTAGATTGTGACGAGTGCAACGCTTGCTCGTGTGTGGATTATTCATCCGACCGCTACAGCCAAGGCAAGTAGATGCTACCTTGTTCATGATGTTGTCCTACTATTTTCAATGCATTGTCGTGTATTTTGTAGATGCATGAGTAGGATATTACTATCGCTATGCTATGTCCTATTATGTGGTAGGATTTTCCGGTAGATGAACCACCGTTGGTAGATGTGCTTAGCCATGCTATGAAGAACGAGGGCTGGGTTACATCACTGAAAGTTGTTTCTAAATGTGTTGGTTTGTGAAAACTAAAAACAACTTAATCAATGAATCTCCTGGGTGTGATGGGATTCATAAATTTTGGTGGTATCATTGCGGAAAGGCACCCAGGTATCAAGATAAAGTGATTGGCTTCTTTATTTTGTAGCTTACGTGTACAACCATGTGCCAATAATGGAATGGGTGGTTGGTTGGACTCAGTAGGTTGTGGTAACTCGAACCCACGTATCCAGAGATGTAGAATTTTGGTAGGTTGGACCGGTGCGTGTCTGGTTTGGGGAGCTACTTCCCGAACAGTCCCTTCTTGGCCTTCTCCCTATCATCACCCAATATGAGAGTGGTGGTACGAGCTGGGCTGGCCAAGTCACATGGGTAAAGTGTACTAACCCCTGCAGGGTGTATAAACTAATCGATTAGCCGTGTCCCCGGTTATGGACATCTGAGTTGCTTGATATTGATTCCATGACATGTTTCTCGCTCATTCTAATTTCATAATTGCTTTAATGTTGATGGGTTAACTTAATTGGGATCTTTTCAAAGAAAATCAAAAACTGTTTATGAAAGTAGGACAAAGGATTTTGTAAATGCAAGCTATCCACAGCTCCACTTGCCAAATATGCATGTAGTTGTTAGCTATATTGTCTCCTTTAATATCTCTACTAGCAATACATTCCATGTATTGACCCTTCGGGGCTGCTACGTTTAATGTTGCAGGATATTCCGATTCTGAGTAAACGAGGCCATGGTACTCCACTCGGCACTTGTTCCCTTGTGGGCAATTTGAAGAATGGAGGATTTACTATATTTATGTTGCTACCTGAATAACTAGAGCTAGCCTTGAGCTAAGCTTTTATGGTAATAATGATACTCTGGATCTTCTTTATCTATGATACACAGATATTTTGCTATGTTATTCATCTTATTCTATTGTGGGCCAATGAACCGATCCAGGGATTGGCATGTCACATAGAAGCTATGGTCTTTTCAGAACCGTAGTGTTACAGAACGCGTCCATTCTGGTCTAAGGGAAGGCTTCTGAAAGATCTTATCTTGGTGAAACCAAGTCTAGTGGGGAAAGTGCACCACCTTTGCAGAGTGTAAAATCTAAGTACTTAGCCATGTCCCTGGTAAAGGACAATTTGAGCATCAAGACATGGAAGCTATCAAGAATCTCCTCATCCCAATTTCTAAGTTAAAAACTTGTGGTTGAACAAGGGTTGAAGGATCACCAATTTCTATTGGGAGATGCCTTGGGTGATTTTGTCAAGCAAAAACTTAGTGTTTTCAAATGATAAGGAAAAATCTATTTTGAGCAAAGCAAGCCTAAGCTCCACTTAGCCAAATGCATATAGATGATAGATTCCACTATACTACGATAGTATCACTTGCCAATACAATTCAAATGTATTGACCCTTGTGGCTGTACACTTATTATGTTGCAGGTTTGTTTGATGTTAGTGAAGTTTATTGATTAGGATTGCAAGTCTACAACCAACATGACTGCCTGTGGCACTTTGAAGATGAAGGACCCCATGCTATTGCTATATTCTGCTGCATTGTAATAAGATAGCCAAATGAGCTATGTATGATGTAATAAATTATTTTATTCCTGGTTATAAAGTTGTAATATGACCTTTGTTTCTTGATATTACATCTTAACTGTGGATGATAGCTATTGATCTAGGGACTAGCATTGTAAACACAGGGATCTCTACCTTATTAAAGGTTGGGACCTCTACAAATTTGTTCCATATCATAAAAGTCATAATTTCCTTTAACATAAGAGGATATGGTAACATTATCATTATACTCACATTGAAAAGGAAGGTGTTTATACCTCCTGCAGCAACAAGATTTATCAAAGCAATAAGTAACATTATAAGTAGAGCACACGTCTCTAGCAATAGTATTCAACTTATCAATTTGTTCCCATAAGTGTTTCCTTTTTTGTGACAAATGGTGTTCCTTACAATAATACTTTTGTTCTTTCGTGAACCCACCTTGCCAATAAGAACTAGTTTCAAAAAAACCATCCATTGATAAAAAGCATGACCAAGCAAGGCAATGACAAACCAGCAACTAGAGTAGGAACTAAATTTTTTGTGTTTTTGAATAAAGAAAGCAAACCAAACTAGACTATTTTTTTTGTTTTTTTTGGAAAGATACAAACAAAACCAAGCAAAAGAAACAAAGCAAGCTAAAAACAAAGTTAATAGAAAGGAAGTGAAGGACTCCCCTTGTGAAGACGTCCTTAGCCTCCCCGGCAACGACGCCAGAAAATCTGGTGCTTGACGGGGAGGAAGAAGTTTGATGGCCTTTTAGTTCCCCGGCAACGGCGCCAGAAAAGCTTGACGACTGTCTACGCACAGCCTATTGGGAACCCCAAGAGCAAGGTGTGAAGTAGCAAGCAACAAGTTTTCCCTCAGTTGAGAACAAAAATTTTCCTACGATGGGAACAAAGCACCAAGATCTATCTACTAGATACAAGCAACGGGTGGATATACATCCATAGAATACATACTCTCTAAGACCGTATAGCGTTAACAAGGTTGTACTCGTGGATGATGTAGTCGAACGCTTTCCGATCTCAAGATCGTGATGAAGTCCATCCGGTCCAGCACCATTACGTCCAGCACCGCAAAGCAGTGGTGCATCCGTGATCGCACAGACGTCCGGGTACCCCGACAACCTCTGTGCCCTTGATCCAGCGAAGCAGTGGAAGCAACAAATCCTTCTAGAAAATTCACCGGGAACATGTATCTCGCCGATCCGAGACCATGGGAAATTCTAAATGGGGAGAGAGATCCTTCGCGAGGAGGTGTGATTTGAGAGGAGGAGAGGGGGGCCTTTTATAGGGAGAGGGGGAACCCCAAGGGTCATGGTGCACAGCCATGCTGGATGCACCCACCTCTTCAACATTCATGTGGGTGGATCTCCCACTCAAAATGAAAAGCCTCCTCTCCCATAAAAGAGCCTCAACTCAAAAATCCACTCACATGCATTAAACTTCAACCAAATTTAATGCAAGATCTCATTTAAATAAAACTCATTTATTTATTTATTCAGAATTTTGTTAATTACTTTAATTAACAAACATTCACATAAAATCCCTCTGCTAGTATTCAATTTCACATGCAGAACCAGTTTCAGCAATTTCAACCGAAACAGATTCGGTGTCTAGTGAAATAAATTCCTACGCTTTCCTTTTCTTTCTTTGGCATATTATTTTTTCCAAATGGTGTCGGTATCCCTTAAGTGTGTCACCCTACAGTTCGAGAATAATGTAGACATGATCGAGACCCCTCTCCGATCATTAATCAGCAGCGGGACCTGGAGATCCATACTGACTCCCACATATTCAACGATGACTTCTGTGATCGTGTGAACCTTATATGCATGTAACTCAATCCCTTTGTCTCACGATATATTACATGCCCGAGATTTGATCATCGGTATATCCATACCTAGTTTGATCTCTTTACTGACATATACTATTTTCTCGTTCTCGTGATATAACATTCTAGTGATCAAATCACTTGCTTTCAAGATAATTAATGTGATGTCACCGAGAGGGCCCAGAGTATATCTCTCCATCATCGGGATGGACAAATTCCACTCTTGATCCATGAGCCTCAACATAACACCTTCGTAGCACTGAACCCATCTTTATAGTCACCCTGTTATAGTGTGACGTTTGATGTTATCAAGATACTCTTCCGGTGTTAGTGATTGACATGATCTCATGGTCTAAGGACTAAGATTACTTCGTATGATGTTATAGAAATATAAACACAATGACCTTGATCGTAATGCTATACTTCGTATGAATGTTCATCACATCATTCCAACAATGTTGTGACCTTGATATTAACAACATCCAATGTCCATGATCAGGAAACCTTTGATCATCTTATTAATCAACGAGCTAGTTTATAAGAGAGGCATAACTAGGTTCCTTTTTGTTTATTAAACACACATGTATTAACATTTCTGTATTAATACAATTATAGCATGCAAAATAAACATTTATCATAAACAAGGAATATGATAATAACTATTTTATTATTGCCTCTCGGGCATATTTCCTTCAGTCTCCCACTTGCACTAGAGACAATAATCTAGTTTGAAAACTTTCCGTATTGAACACCTATGGCTTTCCGGTGTTCCATATACGCGATTGCAAGTGGTTAACATAATCTACGGATCTGACGCTTTCAGGTCCGTGTGTATTTGCATGTCTTTGCGTCTTCAGGCATCACTCATTCTCCAATGAGATGGCATTGTATAAATTTGGTCTTTTGGTGAGACATTTAGTTCCTTTGGGTTAAATCATGTCGATACTATTGCCATACAATATATCTTTAGTGTTAGCCCGTTGCGAACCACACCTTAGTTTGATAACAAACTACATGACACAAATTCCCTCCTTTGCTGCTACTATAGCAGTCATATAATTAGCCTTTTGTTGTAGTATCCGTCACAATGTCTTAACTTTGGAATTCATCCAAATCCATCTTGGAATCTCCTTTCCATTACATTGTGCCACCCATAGTTTAAATTGAGATAAACTTAATTTGTATCTTGTGACAAAACTAGTATCAATGTAACGCTTTACAATGAACTATTTGTAATTGTTTGTCACCTCTACACAAATATATTCTTAGTTCTTCCAAAAGATCATAAGAATATCCTCACTATCGTCCAATGATCATTTTATGATTCATTCTGGTATATGCTCATAACACTTAGAGCATAGGACACATCTGGATGTGTACATATCATGGTATGATTGATCAAAACATTATTGTGATTGCACTCATCAAGTGTCAAAGCACTTGAATCTTGTTTCACTTATCAAGTGTCGATACACTTGAATCTTGATCCAATTCTTTTCCATGCGACAAGATCCTTTTATCGTTGTTTCTATATTGAACCCCTTCAATATCTCATATATGTACGTTTGGCATAACCGTAGACATTCATGCTAAATATTCGGGTTTTGCCTAAGTCTTTCATCGAAATGAAATTATTAACCTTTGTCAATAAAAGATACATCATTTCTAATAAACAATATGTCCTCCACATAATGTATTAGAAATATGTCTCACGCTCCCACTTAATTTGTTGCAAATACAAGCATCTTCATCGTATCCCGAGGAAAACTCCTTTAACAGTTTCATCACGGTGAAGATTCCAACTCCGCGATGCTTACTTCAACCATTAAAGTTTGCATGCCCTTTTTAGCATCCTTTGAATTAACAAAACTCTTTGGATTGTGTCATGCACACGTCCTAGGTAACCATTCTTTTAGAAGAACTTTGTTTTGTTTATTCATCTACCATATATCAAATTATATGTAGTGGTTGCTACTTTAATCCGTCTAGACTAAATATCGCTATGAAAGATCAAATCTTGTCATAGTAAACTCCTTGAACATTGTCGTAAAAAACTTTACGACATGTCGACTATTTCATAGATGTGAAACATCCATGTCTGTTTCTTTATATATACAAATACGACCGATACGTTTTTACACCTTTCCGGAGGGTCTTCCAAGTTCAAAAAACTTGATTTCTCGTGTATGGAACTATCACGGATTTTATGGCTTCAAGCCATTTGACGGAGTCAGGGCCCATCATCGCTTATTTGCATCTAGTCGGTTCATCATTATCAAACAATGATTTACTCTCAAATCTCAGCATTTGATTTTTTTTATCCGACCTACTTGGTTCAATAGGAACTTAGATCTCCGTGACCAGAACCTTTGAGGAACGTGAGCCATGAGCATTCTGGCTGCCTCCAGAATGTTTTCCAGCGCTGCGCAACTCAGCACATATAGCTAAGGTTCGTTAACCTTATCAAAGTTCTATTGTCCTCCCACTTAACTTTTAGGAAAAATCCTTTTTTAAGAAACTTCACGTTTTAAGCGACAAACCCTTTTGTCCTCGGTGTTATGGAGGAATAACCAATTGTTATTCGAAATAACCTACAAAGACATGCTCATCCGACTTTGGTTGTAAACATCTTACTTATGCTTAGCATACCAAAAATTAAGAAATGACAACTTGGGTTTTACCCCAAACCATAACTTCCATGGTGTCATTTCAACGGATCAAGATGGAGATCTTTTCATTGTAAAAGCGGTAGTCTCTAAATCTTTAATCTTTTAAAACATAATGGTAGTTTTATAAATAACACCTTTGATCCAACCATGTCAAACAAGGTTTCATTACAAATCTCAAACACTCCATATTCCTATGGTGTTTCGGGAGATGTAAATCTAGGTGTTTTGCTAAACTTGCAACTCAAATAAATCCCTTTATGATAAAATAATAAACCATTTATTTTCTTGTTACACTTACAACTCAAATAAATCCCTTTATGATAAAATCATAAATTATTTATTTTCTTGTTACAATGATTTTCCACTTCATCCTGAAAGTCTTTGAACGTTTTCAAATATTTCATACTTCTTTCTGATTAAGTGAATATTCACTCAAATTTCTGGAGAAAGCATATGAAGTTGAAATCCATCGCTTACGACTATACATAATAGACTACATACATCTATATGTATAAATTCCAATAATTTTAGTCGTTCGTTCTTCTTTGGCCTTTGAACGAAGTTTTAATTATCTTGAGGAAAGTCTCACAAACATCACTTAATCAAATCAAAGACTTCAAAAATCCATGCATATGGAGTTTCTTCATGTTTTCTTTCTAATATAATTTAAACGGCGATGTTACTTCGTAAGTGATCTTTCAATCATTTGTCTTGCGATATTTTAGCATTAGTTTTTATGGATGTGATTTATCCAACTAGATTTGTAAATCATCCATCTCATATGGAATATGGTAATTATTTGAACAACCTTTGTTCTTATAATACCTGATTTAAATAACGATTATTTAAACAAATCTTGAAGGCAGACTTTGATGTCAATGAGAAATACAAATAACAGCTTGTTTGTTTTCGATGAACATCATCACATATTCTCTTGCTAGTTACTTAGTCCATTGTAGTTCATGAATTGTGTTGTTCTGTATGAAATTTCATACCAACCAATTCGGTATCCAATACCCAAGAACCACATTGTTTAACAAGCAAAGAATACAACCATAACATGTATATCATCTATATACCTAAAACTGGATATTTCCAATCTTTCCTTTTCTGCCAAATATATTTTATAGATTCTCTTTTAGAATTTCCTTTTCCTTTTTAAAAGAATCTATCAACATCAACAGTGGTGCCATCTGCATGACACATAGTCCAAAGCGTGTATATTCAAATACTAATACCTTTGGACTTGCACTTTGAAGTAGATCACCATCATCAAATGATCGACATTCTTTCAAAATCCATTCCTTAGTAATCTTTTAGTGTAGTAAACACTTTACATACATCTTCTATTCATCCTTATCATGACGACTTTCATGATCAAGCTAATGTAGCTTATAAAGGCGAATCGTGAGTATAATGTTACTTTCCAAAATCCTTTTGGATGATTAGGATGTCTAGCATCTCCAACCTTTGCAAATTCTCATCCAATATGAGAACATACATTATACTCTATCATATTGCAACCAAAACATTGTTTCAGATATCATTATATCTATCACACATGATGGTTTCTGAAACAATTCTTTCAGCTCCTAGATAAACTTGATATTAAAACAATCAAGAATCATGGAGGCAAACATGATACTTAAGATACTAACACTGGAATTGTTACTCTTGATTTAATACCAATTATTAAACTTCATGGAGTAAACAAAGTTTGCTGAAAATTTGCAATAGGACTTTAAACTTTAGATTGACACTCAACACAATACGATACCGGTTTGTAAAGTAAATATCCAGAATTCTATAGTTCTATTATCTCAATTAAAACTAAGCATAAGGTGGTGAACGAATGCCAATGGGTACAACAAATTATGCAAATTCACTTTGATTTAATTTATCATAAATTGAGTTCTACTAATCCAAATTAGAAATGAACTCCCACTCAAAAACGACATCCCTCGTGCCTTTTTGGTGATTACATGAACCAAATCCACTACACCAAGTCCGATCATCACGTGAGTCGGTGTAGCTTCAAAGGCGAGCATCAAATGGGCATCATATCTTCCATATGACTCATGCTTAACCTTTCGTTCCATGTTCTGAGGCCATGTCTGTACATGCTAGGCTCTCCAAGTAAGAACCTTAGTATTCGTGTGTGTAACTGTCTTACACCCGAAATATGATCGTGGATCCAAGAACACCCGATCATCACGTGATGTCTTGGAGTGACGAAACATAATAGGTGCATAATTAAGGGATAACACATTTTTATCTTGATATCTAAATTAGGGATCATCTTATTATATGATAATAAAGCGCCAAACAAGCGATATAAGATGCAATCAAACATCACATGTTAATAAGTGAAATGATATGGTTCTTGCACTTGATATCCATCATGTGAATCACGGTATGATCACTATCATACCTCTATGTGTAAGGACAATGTCTATGGAACGTACACATTATGTGTGTTGTAAGATTATCGACTTATACTTCTACTTACAACATCACCATATCACGACACTAGCCCAGCAACAATCTAAACTAGACGCCTCTAATTTATCCATTGCAAGTTTTACGTGGCTGAGGGCTTTCGAAGATAGAACCGTTCTTACCTACGAACATGAACCACAACAAGGATAACCAAATTGCTGATAACTCGTTGCAAATTAGATATTGACTATAGTAGGAGAGACAGACACCCGCTAGCCACTTATGCAAAACTAGTTGCATGTCAAGCGTGGAACAAGTCTCATGTGCGAAGACATATAAAGTTTGCCCGGGCCGCTTCATCCCACTATGCCACCAATATCCAAAGTACAACTAAGAAGCAATAAAATGATCATCATCGCCCACATACTCATATGTGTACTACCGGTGCAAAGCATATACGCATAGATCCGGCTCTGATACCACTGAAGGGTTCGCAACATAGAAAACAAAAAATTTCCTACAATGTGAACACAACACCAAGATCTATCTTCTAGATACAAGCAACGGGTGGATATACATCCATAGAATACATACCCTCGAAGACCATATAGCGTTAACGAGGTTGTACTCGTGGATGATGTAGTTGAACGCTTGCCGATCTCAAGATCGTGATGAAGTCCATCCGATCTAGCCGGTCCAGCACCATCACGTCCAGCACCACAAAGCAGTGGTGCATCCGTGATCGCACACACGTCCGGGTACCCCGACAACCTCCGCGCCCTCGCTCCAGCGAATCAGTGTAAGCAACAAATCCTTCCAGAAAAAGCCACCGGGAACATGTATCTCGCTGATCCGAGACCATGGGAAATTCTAAAGGGGGAAGAGAGATCCTTCGCAAGGAGGTGTGCTTTTAGAGGAGGAGAGGGGGGCACCCCAAGGGGCATGGTGCCCAGCCATGGTGGCTGCACCCACCTCTTCCACATTCATGTGGGTGGAGCTCCCACTCAAAATGAAAAGCCTCCACTCCCACAAAAGAGCCTCCACTCAAAAATCCACTCACATGCATTAAACTTCAACCAAATTTAATGCAAGCTCTCATTTAAATAAAACTCTTTAATTTATTTATTCAGAATTTTGTTAATTACTTTAATTAACAAACATTCACATAAAACCCCTATGCTAGTATTCAATTTAACATGCAGAACCAATTTTAGCAATTTCAACCGAAATAGTTTCGGTGTCTAGTGAAATAAATTCCTGCGCTTTCCTTTTCTTTGTCTGGCATATTATTTGCTCCAAATGGTGTCGGTATCCCTTAAGTGTGTCACCCTATGGTTCGCGAATAATGTAGACATGATCGAGACCCCTCTCCGATCAATAATCAGCAGCGGGACCTGGAGATCCGTACTGACTCCCACATATTCAACGATGACTTTTGTGATCGTGTGAACCTTATACGCATGTAACTCAATCCCTTTTTCTCGCGATATATTACATGTCCGAGATTCAATCATCTGTATGTCCATACCTAGTTTGATCTAGTTACCGACATGTACTCTTTTCTTGTTCCCGTGATATAACATTCTAGTGATCAAATCACTTGCTTGCAAGCTAATTAATGTGATATCACTGAGAGGGTCCAGAGTATATATCTCCGTCATCATGATGGACAAATTCCACTCTTGATCCATGAGACTCAACATAACACCTTCGTAGCACTAAACCCATATTTATATTCGCCCTGTTATGGTGTGACGTTTGATGTTATCAAGATACTCTTCCGGTGTTAGTGATTGACATGATCTCATGGTATAAGGACTAAGATTACTTCGTATGATGTTATAGCAATATAAACACAATTACCTTGATCGTAATGCTATACTTTAGATGAATGTTTATCACATCATTCCAACAATGTTGTGACCTTGTTATTAACAACATCCAATTTCCATGATCAGGAAACCTTTGATCATCTTGTTAATCAACGAGCTAGTTTATAAGAGATGCATAACTAGGAACTTACTTTTTGTTTATTAAACACACATGTATTAACATTTCCGTATTAATACAATTATAACATGCAAAATAAACATTTATCATAAACAAGGAATACGATAATAACCATTTTATTATTGCCTCTCGGTCATATTTCCTTCAGTCTCCCACTTGCACTAGAGACAATAATCTAGTTTGAAAACTTTGCCTATTGAACACCTATGGCTTTCCGGTGTTCCATATACGCGATTGCAAGTGGTTAACATAATCTACGGATTTGACGCTTTTAGGTCCGTGTGTATTTGCATGTCTTTGCGTCTTCAGGCATCACTCATTCTCCAATGAGATGACATTGTATAAATTTGATCTTTTGGTGAGACCTTTAGTTCCTTTGGGTTAAATCATGTCGATACTATTGTCGTACAGTATATCTTTAGTGTTAGCCCATTGCGAACCACACCTTAGTTTGATAACAAACTACATGACACAAATTCCCTCCTTTGCTGCTACTATAGAAGTCATATACTTAGCCTTTTGTTGTAGTATCTGTCACAATGTCTTAACTTTGGAATTCATCCAAATCCATCTTGGAATCTCCTTTCCATTAAATTGTGCCACCCATAGTTTAAATTGAGATAAACTTAATTTGTATCTTGTGACAAAACTAGTATCAATGTAACGCTTTACAATGAACTATTTGTAATTGTTTGTCACCTCTACACAAATATATTCTTAGTTCTTCCAAAAGATCATAAGAATATCCTCACTATCGTCTAATGATCATTTTATGATTCATTCTACTATATGCTCATAACACTTAGAGCATAGGACATATCTGGATGTGTACATATCATGGTATGATTGATCAAAACATTCTTGTGATTGCACTCATCAAGTGTCAAAGCACTTGAATCTTGTTTCACTTATCAAGTGTCGATACACTTGAATCTTGATTCAATTCTTTTCCATGCGACAAGATCCTTTTCTCGTTGTTTGTATATTGAACCCCTTCAATATCTCATATATGTACGTTTGGCATAACCATATTAGCGTCACAGTCTATCCATGTAGACATTCATGCTAAATATTCGGGTTTTGCCTAAGTCTTTCATCGAAATGAAATTATTAACCTTTGTCAATAAAAGATACATCATTTCCAATCAACAAGATGTCCTCCACACAATGTATTAGAAATATGTCTCACGCTCCCACTTAATTTCTTGCAAATGCAAGCATCTTCATCGTCTCCCGAGGAAAACTCCTTTAACAGTTTCATCACGGTGAAGATTCCAACTCCGCGATGCTTACTTCAACCATTGAAGTTTGCATGCCCTTTTTAGCATCCTTTGAATTAACAAAACCCTTTGGATTGTCCATTCTTCAGCAGCTTATACCATTCTTCAGATTTCCCTTTCAAGGATATAGAGAGTAACTTCTTCTTCACCTGTTCAGTTGTGATACCTGCACACTTAAACAACCCGCATAATTCATGGATAAAAAGCAAATGATCACCAGGATGGATAGTTCCATCCCCAAAATAATAATTATCCATAACACGATCAACAATACTTGTAGGTATCTTAAAAGGATCTATCTCAACAGGTGGTGGTTCATCTACTACCCTAGCAGTGGTAGTAGTTTTCCCAAGCAGAAAACCAAGTGGGTTATCCATATTGGAAACAAAGTAACAAGCAGTAACAAAAAGCAATACTCAAAGTAGAAGTTTCCTTTACCAGTTCCACTCTTCAATAGCTCTTCACTCCCCGGCAACAGCGCCAGAAAATAGTCTTGATGACCCACAAGTATAGGGGGTGTATCGCAGTACTTTCGATAAATAGGAGTGTCGATCCCAACGAGGAGCAGAATGTGTTGACTAGTGGTATGGAGAAGGAACTCTTTGTAAATACTTAGCAAACGGATTTTTTAGGGGTTTTCTGATAAGGCTGTGGCACCCCGGATTGACGATCCGATAATATCCGTTATGCATATCATTCACGTTCCCATGATCAGTGAGCCGTGAGCATAACCGACAAGTATCATTACATCATCCTTGAATAACGAATACAACAACTTACAAGGAGGCCTTTATGGCGATTACATCACAACTAGCGGAAGTCTTCAGTGTAGAGACATCAACACCTTCGTTCCTTCATATCATCTGCAATCTGGCCAAGTAAACAGCCAGGGACAATGCCGGTGAGTACTTTGAATGTACTCGCAAAACCACCGAAACAAGGGTAAGGGGAAACATGCATATTAGGTTGTGGCGAGATAGCTCTATACTACAGTTGTTTTTGAAAGGAAACCTAACTTTTGCATCTCTATATCTTTGTTGAAAAAGAGTTTTGGAAAGTATGACTCCTTTTTGAAAACCTGGACATCGCCACATCCTTGTTAAAAAGATTTGAGAACAGTTTTGTTGTAAACCCTTTTTAAAATGTCTTTGACCATCACTGGTCAAAACCAATCTCATTCATTATCCTTCCTCGTGACCAAGTCACGTCCTTTTTATCCATCTCAACATATCTCCCGGTACTCATAGTAATCACCTTTCCAACCGTCCTTGACCGTGGACACGGCTATTTGAATAGATTAGACTCTGCAGAGTTTGTGCACTTTACCCACAGGAATCAATACATCCGCCGGGATAGAACCACGACCCTCTACATACGGTAGACGGGGGTCCGGATAATCGAACCTAACCTTTCATTTGTTGTCCCGGTACTTTCCCTATGGTTGCTTAGTTCCCCCGGGATGTGTACCTGACTTCCCAAGTCCGAATATCCCTTCCCGCACATCCTTCATCCACTTCCAGCTGTACTGCCTTAACCTGGTACCGTCCTCGGGAGCTCCATAGTTTCAGCCGACTCCGTGGAGTTGAATGGAACCTCTCTGTGCACGACGACCCCCTAAATGGAAAGGAACCGGCTTCCGGGGACTCTAACCCCTTTATACGCATTATGGCGTAGCCCATACTAAGGAGGACAAACTACGAGCTAGCCCCGAGTCCCACCCAGGGTAATGTGGTTGCACTGATAAAATTGTTCTGGCAAAAGACTTAAGTACCCCTTTCCTTATTCCTTTCCTTATTCTACTTTCTCTTTGTCCTCCTCATATCTCCTTTAGTGAATACTCCACTCAGAACGATGCTTCTTTCCGAGGGTTTTATTTTGGAAACTTAGTAGGGTAAAAACCCAAAATAGTTTTATCATTGAAAAACCGTGGGTTACAAGAGGGAAGATGCTAATCATCTTATCCTCGTTCTAAGGGGTAAATATAGGGGTGAAATGAGGGAGGTGTCCTAGTGGACATCCATTCATAACTTGGAGGAGCCAAGTTACTCACGTCTCTTTATTTGAAACAATGTCTGTGATCATGCAACTTATAAATGAGATATAAAACAGTTGATTAACAGAAGTAGGGCAATATAGGAGTTTAGGAATTGTGGCTTTCCTGTGACCAGCGAGAAGTCCCTTGACGGCATTAGATAACCAGAATACCAATAATATCAATAAAAGAATATCCCGATCCTTCCTTCTTCTCGGCGTCACATAATCGCAACTATCGCCGTTATCGATCATACATGCAAACAAACATTACACCAATAATACAAACATACAAGCATCAAACCATACAACAATTAAAGGATGGATACATGATATGAGGCAGTAATATGTGGTGGTTTGAGTTGATTGGATTGGGAGATGATTAGGAGACAATAGGGAAAAAGGATCACTTTGGATTTCTAGTTTTGGAACAACCTAAGAGAGGGGTTTTTGATCAAGGATTTAATATGTATGACACCATTGTATAAAAATGATACCACAGATAGGTATTGGTAAAATGAAGCCAACAAAAGTGGTTTCACTATTTTATCAATTTCCCTTGATTTATAAAGGATTGTATAGTGGATAAAACCTTAGTTTAAGGAAGTAATTCACCAGAACTTCTCTGGAGTTCCAAAAATTATTTACTTGGGTGAAAAGATAGTATTTGGTGGATTGAATCAATAGGAGTTGGAATCTCATTAAAACAATTACCAGAATGCCATTGAGAAATTTCAAAAGATAGTACTGGACAGGATTTGTCTTTTTCATTGGATTTAATTTACATAAGCTTTTTAGTTGATTCCAAGGACTCATGCTAGGTACTGAGAGTACCTTTCTGTAGAAATTGGAATAAACCTTTTTGGAGTTGCATAGATACTGTAAGGATTTAACTAGTGAATTAACCATGCACAGAATAGTTTACTTCACCAATAATCAACAGAGGCTCATTAAAATATGAGTTGCTGGACTTAGTAGGGTATAGATGTGGTTGTTTACTGAGAGTTTGAATTAGGTCAAAACCTCACTTGGTTTGACCTAGGGAAATTGATAAATGCAGAAGTGGCTGTATTTTGTATTTTTTCATTGGTAAAATAGGAGGCAAGTGAGTATGTGGCCTGTGGGGATTGAAAGGTATGGTCAGTACCTTTCAGTACTAAGTGGATTTACTCCATTTGGACTCGTGAAATTTTCTGGAGAAATTATTTAGTGTTTTGGATAGATCTAGGTATAAGATTTATCAGATTTAATCTATTGGATATTTTGGTGTAAAACCTAGTCAGTGTGTTGGGGAAAACACCTAGGTACCTGAGAAATTTTGGATCTGGAGTTTTTGAGGGCTTTTACATTTTTATTTGGATTTAAACCAGAGTTCTAGTTTCAGATCTGGAAATAAAAAGAAAAGGGGGAAGGGCTGGAGGCTCTTGGGACAGATCCAGAGAGGAGGTGGGTGGGGCGAGAGCAGGCCGGCCCAGCGGCGATGCGTGCGCGCTGGCGGCTCAAACGGCCGCGGCCCAGCTGCTGGCCGCGAGGCGAAGTGGTACCGAGCATCTGGGGCCGTCAGATCTGGTGGGGATCGACGGTCCCCAGTTGTCGTGCTCGCGGGGCTCGCCAGCGGGGATAAAACCCTAGGGGAGGTTGGGGAGAAGCGGGGTAGCTCACTAGGAGCTCGGGGAAGGTCGTGGAGGCGATGGTTCGATGCGGTTGACAGCGAAGACTCTGGGAAGGGGCAGCAGGAGGGGTCTTGACGCCTGGGAGGAGCTCGCACGATGGTGGCCGAAGCGGAGCTCGCCCTAGACGACACTGCAGAGGGTCCTGGGCACAAACAAGAGCAGGGTTAGATAGATGGGGAGGAGAGGGTAATAACAGAGTGACATGCATGGAGAGGGGAGCTCAGGGAAGGGAGCCTTGCTCTCTTTTTGGAAGAGGGCCGAAGCTTCTCTCTTCCTCTCTTTCGAGCAGAACCGAGCAGGGGAGAGGGGGTGAGTTCTGGGGAGTGACTGAGGGTGGAGAGGGGGTAAATGAGAAAGCAGGGGAGAGCTGGGTGGCCTGGGGGCATTATATACCCGAGAGGGAGTGGTCTATGGGGGTGTGGCTCATGGAGGAGCATGGATTTAGTCCATGGCCTTCCTATTGGGTGCTGAGGGTGGTGGGGAGTGTGTGGGGTGATCTTTTGGTTGTGGGTTTAGCATTGGAGGCTGCAAGGAGTAAAGAATTGGTTTGGACAAGACATTGCCTTTTGTCTCCCTCTTAAGTAGTCATGTGGGACAAGGGGTGTGGGGCCATGCTACAGTGTTGGTCGACCAGGGGTGAGTGAGTGCTGCTAAGGTGAAGTGCTGGATAAGATTCAAGCTAGTTTGGTGTTGGTTTGAAATATGTTTAGTTGGTTTGCAAAAGTTGATCATTTTGAGGCTTGTAAGGGAAGTTGCAAAACATGAAGTGTAAAAAGGGTGGAAATGGTGCTGATAGGTGGAGTAGATCAAATGATCACTTCAGGATTTAAATGGGATTTTTCCGAAGATTATAATCCCATTTAAATGCACTTCTTCAAAAAGTGCTGAAGTGGATTATGGAAGCAAAACTGATATTTTTACATTGGGCAAGCTTGGTTTTTGGTGTGACATGGTCCTAAATACCATATCACACATTGGAGAATTTTATTGGGATTTATTGAAGTGGAAAGTATTTTTAAAGATTTATTTCTAGTTTCTGCCATTTTAGAAAAAGGGCAAAAATAAATAATCAAGAATCTCAAAAATAATTATTTTTGAGTTGGAAAGATAGGATATGATAAGTAGGCATAAAATGTGCCTTGAGTTGGGAAGGTGATTTGAAGAAAAACAAACTTGTCTTTATAGGCAAGGGTTTTGAGGAATTTGCAAGATAATGACATAAAATAGTTTAATAATCCAAATAATTGTGGAAATTATTTGGGGATGCTTATATACAAGGTAGATGAGGTACACTTGATGTAGGCATCAAGATCAACCTTGTTTTTGAAGAAAAGTGGTGAAAAGGGTGGAAACTAGATACTTGGAGGATCTAGGGTTTTATTAGTCTGATGCCATCTAAACAAGGTTGGATTAGGGAGCTCAGAGTTCAACTTGGTACAAGGGGTATATGGATGGGTATATCATGTCATGTATATGATAACGGAAGCATGGGTTAGGCTTGGTTGGATCTAGGTGGTCTAGATGAGATGGCAAACTTGGTTGAAAATAGGGCTGCCATAACAGATGCATCAGTTAGCCTCCTAAACCATGTGGGTTTAAGAAGCACAGAGCTCCAATGGAAACAAGTGAAGTGGGGGTTGATAGTACATGGTTAGTAGGTCACAACCATGCAAAGATTTGGTCAAGGGGAGGTGACATATAGATGTGAGCTTCTGCCAAAGTATGCAAGATGATAAGATTTGCAGAAAAGATTATTATCTTGGCTATAAAACCATCATGGATGGGTGGGAATTAGAATGGCTTAGCCAAGGGCGATAGTGGGCCTTGGTAGTACTAAATATGTACTACAATATGGTTCAAGTACATTTTCAAGAATGCACATAGGTTGGAAAAGGTAGAGCTCCAAAGATTGAATTTTGATAAGAAATCCAGACTTAGCCATTTTGGCAGATTTGGTGATTTTGACTAGAGTGCAAGAGAGAAACATTTGGGAGGGTGGCAAGAGTTTATCCTTATCATCAAGTGGTAGATGTTGAGGTATATATTGAAAAGAGGGGATCCATGCTTGGATTGGGTCTCCACTAAGTTGGAAAGCATCAAGAGGGATTATCCCTGAATTGATCTGAGCATGAGAGGTGAGGATCACATGAATGGCTTAGGGTAGATCCAGACTTGGATGCTTGCTTTGAGATTGAGGATCACATGCATAGATTGGGTCCTAAGGGATGAGCTTCTAGATTATATCATTCTAGTTCCTAAGCAAACAAGGCAATCATCCGATCAAGGCAATTCACCAGACAGCAGATCAAGGCAATTCATCAAACAGCAGATCAAGGCAATTCATCTTAACTTATCTAACTACTATTAGGGTTACCATCAAGACTAGCTTGAGGTAAGGATGGGTATGTTGAAAAGGGGTTTAGTTTGAAGTAATATAAGTACCATCTTGGTATCTCTACCAAGATTGAGATGAAAAAGGTTTTGATAAGGTTTTGGAAAAACCTAGAGATAAGGGTAATTGAAGGTTCTGTCTTGAAAACATAAAGAGAGTATATATATGTCTCCATAGTTTTGGCATTAGAAGCTAGTAAAGTATTTGGTTGTGTCAATCTCATCTTGGCTTAGGTTTTGGAATGCCAGAACATTTGAGAATATGAAAGATGAGCCAAGACACCTCTTTTGTAAATTAGTTTTTGTAGACTAGGGTTTAGAGGAGGAGCAACACAACTAATACACAAGCAAGCAAGTAAACACACAATACAAGAAAAAGTTTTTGTTCCCCCTGATTTTTGCCTTTTGGACATTAAATCAGGGTTTCTGAAATTGGGATGTTACAAGGCAACAAAACAAAGAGCAAGTAATAGAGAACAAACGCAGCAAGTGGCCCAATCCTTTCTTAGCAAAGGAAAAGCCACTAGAAATACTTATAAGGACCAAACGTTCTCAAGGACACATGGGAATTCTGTCAAGTGCTTTCGCTTCACATAGCTGAGTACTCTTCTTTGGTGTTGTAAGTGTTGTGTGGGTGAACCTGTGCTAATGTACCGACCTTACTTGGACTAATACATACTTGTGATTAAACCCCCTGATACACCCAATTTGTATCACCATTCTATATCATAATTTACCTCTATTCATTGATGTTTGTCTTATTATGAGGTATTAATTATGGCTTTTTCATTTGTTTATGCATGTGACGATTGTCTACGCACAACCTGTTGGGAACCCCAAGAGCAAGGTGTGAAGCAGCAAGCAGCAAGTTTTCCCTCAGTTGAGACCGAGGTTATCGAACCAGAAGGAGGAAGGAAACGTCACACAGGTGTTGCAAGAAACACGGAGACCTGCACAACACAAACTCAATACTTTGCCCCAACGAATAGTGAGGTTGTCAAGCTCACCGGTTTGCTATAACAAAGGATTAAATGTATGGTGTGGAAAGTAATGGTTTGCAGCAAGTAAACAAGTAACAGTGAAGATGTATCAATGGTAAAGATTGGACCGGGGTCCATAGTTCACTAGAGGTTCTCTCCTTAGATAAACAACATGGCATGAAGGGTAAACAAATTATAGTGTGGCAATTGACAGGAACTAAGCAAGTCATAACAATGCAACTACTAGTCAGAAAGATCCTATGAGATTCGATTGGGCAATACAACAAGATACATAGACCACCATCCAACTGCATTTATGACTAGAAGTCCACCTTCAGCTTATCATCCGAATCCCCTCCAGTATTAAGTTCCAAGCAACAGACAACTTCTTTAAGCAAAGTGTGTAAGGTAAACAGTCCACATGTTCCATGAACAAGAAACCGTTGTTTTCTCCCTAGTATCAACAGCACATATACAACCGAAGAGATTATTGTCACTTCCCTTGGAAACTAGAGGCATGAACCCACTATCGAGCATAGATACCCCCTCTTGGAGTCACTAGCAACTACTTGGCCAAGATAGCTACTAACAACGGAGAGCATGCAAGATCACAAACAACACAGACATGATATAATCATAAAGACAAAACCATTAATAAAACCAACATAATAATCCCAATATCCATCGGATCCCTGCAAACACGACATGCATGATTTCAAATAGATTAGATCTTGATCATGAACGGAGGTCACAAGATCTATACATGAAAGCACAAAGGAGGAGATACAACCATCTAGCTACTACATGGACCCATAGTCTAAGGTGGAACTACTCACGCATCATACCAGAGAGAAGGCCTGCAGGATGATCTCCCCTCCGGCAGGGTGCCGGGAAGGACTTCAGATCCCCCTGATCTAGGGACGATGGTGGTGGCGGCTAAAGACGGTTTCATGGATATTTGATCGGGTGCTTAGGGTTTCTGCATCGGGGGCTTCTTATAGGCGAAGGGGGAGACCGAGGAGGCGGACATGGTTGGCAAACCCTAGCCAGGCGCGGGGCTAGGCCCACCCACGCCTGGGGTGGGTCTGGCCCCCTGGCTGGCCCCTTCGGCTCTCCTCCGGACTTCTTGTTCCCCACAGAAAGTAATTGACTTTGACATTTGTCCCGTCCAATTTCAAAAATATTTCTTTACTAACTTTTCTGAAACAAAAAACAGCAGAAAACAGGCATCTGGGACTGTTGCAACTTGTTAATAGGTTAGTACCAGAAAACATGTAAAAACACCTCAAAGTGTAGACAAGCAAAGCAAAGTAGATACCAAACAAGCATGAAGCATCAAAAATTATAGATACGTTTCCAACATATCAGAGGCCGAGTAGGTGGGCTACACCTGTCCTAGGCGCGGGGTCAGGTGGGACCACGCCTAGGGGGTGGACCCCCTGTGGCCCTTCTCCTCCTCCTCTTCTGGCTTCCTCGGTCTTCCGGGAAAATATAATTTTCCCATATTTTTCTGGTATTTTTCCGATCTTCATGAAATTGCATCAAAACACCTCTTTTTCCATTAGAATCCAGACTCCGGCAGTCCATCCTCCAAGAATTATCCAACATGCAAAAACAGTGGAAAATACATAAGTAATACCTCATAATAAGACATATATCAATGAATAGAGGCAAATTATGATATAGAATGGTGATGCAAATTGGACGTATCAATATGTTTCGAGAACTTTTTTCGGAACCAAAAGTTACCCACCTATAAAACAAAAGTTATCCCTTATGTACTATATACCCACCTGGTAACACGTAACTTATCCACCCTATGAACAGGTTGTATATTTAAGTTTTTGTATGCATACGAAAACACAAATATGAACTCTTTTGATTTAGAATCCGTTTTCACCGCATCGACAGCGATAAAGACTCGACACCCTAACATCTACGCTACCGTGTCCAAATCAAATAATCTGTCTCATATGCAATTAACTAAAAATAGGGCAACCAAGGTGTAAAAAATATATTGACTCACAAAGAGAAACTAAAGTTATCAGGCCAATTGTACAAAAGTTATCTATATAGATAAACAAAAGTTATCCATGACACTATACAACAATTACCCATATAATTAGGGAGTAGCTATCAAGGCTTTATGTCATAGTTACCCACATAAAAAATTATTCACCTGAAAAATGGCATTCACCTTTCTCGCACAAGGATATAAAATGTTGATGTTAATTACATCACCCTAACCCACATCAAGACTAAGTTATATTGCATACACATACCCGGATATAACACGCAACCAGTAGTCTAGCGGCTTGGCTTTATCATCGCTACCGCGTCGTACGAGTGATGAAACCTCGAAGGGTGTTAGAGTACCAAGACGTCGTCAATGTTGATCTAGGCTACCACGTCGAGATCTTCGAAACTAGATCACACGTTGATATGTTACGATGACTTTTTTTGACCCAAAGTTACCCACTAGTAACATGAGAGTTATCTAGGCTTCAGCATGTAAGTTACCAACTGAATAACATGTAGTTATCCACCACTATAAAAAATTACCCACATATATAATACAAAAGTTCTTCTAGCGGCTCGGCTATGTCGCTCGTCGCTGCTCTTGCGATAATATGGGTGACTCGGTCTCGAAAGGCTATGATGGCTCCAATATTTGTCATCTTCCACCGTGTTTAAACATTGTTTTTAGTCAAGCAATTGACAAGAAACACTCAATCCTTATTACTAAAATAATTGCAAAGATATGAAAAATCTTGTTTTGAATTATGTTGTGCATGAAATCACGGGTTTTAATACGAAATCAGGAGTCGCTAATTCCAGGCGTCAGTAGGCTTAACGACCACTGGTATGGGAGGGGCCCGCCTGTACCATGTGGCGGCAGCTCCGTCTCGTCAAACCCTACGACTTTCGTGAAGGCGCCTATATATTTCGAGGCTCTAGCTGCCGGGCAGAGAGACACCATTCTCAGATTTCATCACAACACCATCAAATGAGATCTACACTATTGTTCATCCATCCTCTCCACTAGCCGTAGCCATTGTTTTGTAGTTTAGATCTCTTTGTGATTTGGCGACCACTGTAAGAATATTTGATTTCAATCTAAGTATTTTGCACAATGTTTTCTATCCTAGATTTATTTCTTATGAGTGAGTAGTCCTCACGGGTTGCGGGTTGGAGAGAAACCTCACAACAATTATGTGCATCTAATCATGGGATTATTGTATTTTATTTGCAATTGAAATTTGTATCTTTTGTTTCTTTGTCTCTTGTCTCGATCTGTGGACTTGTAGGTTGTAACACCCCAAAAATATTAATGAGGATCATTCCCTAATTAATCAAGATTAGTGACATGGATATGCCCTACGGGTACCCAGTGTTAGCATACCTGGTCCAGCCCGATGGAAGGCTCACTCGACGACCTTCCAGGGTCCATGACGTCTATGACATTTCAGCTGCTATGAACCACATATGGACACGGACTCCCAAGCGCACAAGACAAGGAAAGCTTAAGACTAGAGTTTGAATACAACTTGTAACTAAATCGTATTGGCACCCGAGACCTAGCCTCCCCATATATAAAGTCTAGGAGGGTCCAACGAGAAGGGCACGACCTACACACGCCATAACCCCCAATAGACAGTTCTACGATCTTCACCTCCACAATAGGCTACGCCACAATAGATCTCTTCCAACATCGCATACGCACCTCACGCCAGATTGCATCTGCGCACCCCTGTAACCTTTGGTTCCGCCGTAATCAAGAGCAGACAAGCAAGAGTAGGGTTTTCCCTCCGAGGGCCTGAACCTGGGTAAACCTTGTGTTCCCGTGTTGCTTGCCTGTTAACCGTTTCGCGATCTCCAGCATCCTCATCTTCGCCAAAACCCAAGTCCATAACAATGGACATTGACGATATCGAACCTCGTCAATTGGCGCCGTCCTTGGGGACTGGTAACGTTGATCGTGCAGTCTCCATGGTCCCATCACTGACAATCTATGACTCGTCGACATCTGAGGAACAGATCTGCGCCGACGCGCGGAACTTCGTCATCAACATCTCCGTTGCAACCGAAAATACTCTTCACCAACGCGGGCGTATGGCTCTATGTCAACACCATCCTCTTGCTCGGCCGATCGGATCTGACAGATCGAACCTACTAGTTGTGCTACGTTGGATGTATGAGTTCAAAAAAAAAGATGCAAGACCAGCGCCTCACCTTGGCGGCTGCCGCAGGCACAGTGCTACCCAGGGTGCTATGACGACAAGCAAAGGGACAAAATCCATGTTGCTCACGTCCTGATACAGATCAAGCTTTGAAGATAGCCACGTGCATCAGAGATGCTTTGTCAGACAAGCATATATGATAATCAACGTCTTCTGATTTTGGCCTTGGCGGTCAGCGAGTTCGTGACATCTCCGACCGTACGTGGCCCGGTGATTCTGTCGCTGCCATCTTCAAGCTCGGGATCTATCTGTGTGCTCGGGATTCGTCGCATCAATTTATCTGCGCTAATTTTGAATGACAAAATCCGCCAACTCCTTTCGTCGTGCGACTACTTCAAAGTTGACTACATGTCTGCCGGTTGGGTCTGTCCGACTGCATTGACTCTACACTGCCTCGACCATATCAACTCCATGCTCTGGGGCTACGCCTACTTGGCCACGTGACTCGCGACCATCGAACTGCTATGGTTTTCGACTGCGACGATCCTCCACGGTCTTCAACTGCGATGACCCGTTGCATCCTTCGGATGCGACGACCCGATGTGATCTTCCATTGCGGCAACCAGTCGCATCAGCTTCAACGACCGCAAACCGGGGGATCTTTCGACTCCGGTCATCCTCTACGATCTTCGGGTCCAACGACTCGGGGGCTCGGGGGCTTCCTCCGTTTCGGCGACCAGCCGCGGCCTTCGGCTCCAGCAACCCGTTGAGGTCTTCGGCTCTAGCAAACTGTGTGGCCTTAGGCTGTGGTGACGTGCTGCATTCTTCGGATGCGACATCCAGTGTGGTCTTCGATTGCGACAATATTTGGGCACAGAACTCGCTGTCGCCATCAACCCTAGGAACCCGTCGCTGCTATGAGTGCGGTCCGCTGCGTTGACTACGTCCGCCGCGTGACCCGCTACGACGTCAACTTCGCCACGACAACTAACAAAGCTAAGTTTTCATCTACTTAGAGCTGATTTCTTTTTTAACTCGCACTCGAACCAATCGGGGGCTGCGCCCTCTTAAAGTCACCTAATGTGCCATCGGCTTCACGCACTCGAGCACCTCATACGCGACAGCCCGAGTAGCTGATTCTGCCTGATCGTCGAATCCTTAAACTCCGAGCACCTCAGCAAGGTACCGAGACTAAGGGTAATCAGGCTAACGAAAAGGCCTAGCATACAGTGCAAAAGTGTCGACTCGATTGGCACCAGAATTTTACTTTACAAGTCGATAGGCAAATATTCTTTACAAGATACAAGTACTTCACAATTTTTTATGTTTTCTGCAGCTTACAAGGATGCTGGACTGCCTCGAGCTATTCTATCAGGTCCTCCAACGGATTCGACTAACGCCAAGACCCGAGTCGACGCATTCCTCGAATGACCACATCAATCATCGACAAAAGCGGCGCTAGGCACACACCCGGCAGAAGAAACATCGTCGACTTCATCCACAACATCGAGTCCTTCCGGCTATACGCCGCACGACTCCGCTACATCAACTCTGGCTGCATCATTGATTCTTGGCTCCTTATGCATGAGACGCTGACTCGATGCACTTCCGGGTCAGTGGTTTCTCCTCGCATGAGTCTCCACTCGAGTCCGCGACTCGACTAGACACTCGGGGGCTACTCCTATCAGGAGCGCTGGTCGCGCACCCGATGTACTTCCGGGTCAGCGGTACGCCCACAAGATTGCCAACTATGACTTCACGATACAAGACTCGAGTCTCTTCCCGAGTCTACGATGTAACACCCTCAGAATCGGACCTATGCAAGTTTTAGCGAAACTCGCCAAACCCGCATAGAAACGATTCAAAGGTGCCCACCAGGCACTTTCGTGCGGGTGGAAAACGAAGTAATAACATTACACAACAGTCCTCGATGGGACCCACAGAACAGATATATATATAACAGCGACTCCATGAGTCAAGAATACAGATATAATATACAAAGGTCCAAATCACCTTGAAAACGATAGAGCGTCCAGCTACGGACAAGATGCAAATGGGGCTAAGAGCCCTGAAGAATAACCAATGGCGTCCATAACCCTGCCCAGGCCAAGCCGGAAGGGTAACCCTGCTAACGACGTCGCTCTCGAAACCTGCTTAAACAAAAGGGGTGCCGACAAAGGGCAAAGGAAAAAGAGGAGCGTCAGTACTGAGGCCAGTACACGGCGAGGCTAGAATTCGGCGGTCCTCGCCTACAAAGGTATGGTGGACTGAAGCGGCAGCGGCAGCATGCACTGAACACCCTATAGAGACTCGATACAACTGGCGGCAATCAGAGAGGGGTGAGAGAGACCTATTCGGAACCAACCTGATACTACCACCAATCAAACCCATCATGGCGTTTCCCCCTCGACACCGATCGAGGAAGTCGACCGAGGAACTCACACAGTTGGCAGTTTTACTTATTCAGTTATAGTTGCGGCACTTTACTAGTCAGGTTTAAATAATCGTCCTGATAAAGTAGGCAGTGGGCACTTTTAGTTAATCCTTCCGTTGTAGTTGCAACAATTACTAATCAGATACAGATAGCATGAGATAAACCCAAACCCAGCAGTTGGTGGTACTTTTATTCAGCCATTCCGTTGTAGTTGCAATACTTACTAGTCAGATACAACTGTCGCAAGCGACACTCCAAACAAGCACTTGTGGGCAGTATTAATTAGCCATTCCATTATAGTGAAGCTGATTACTAGTCATTATAAAGTCAAATTTATAACAGTAAACTTTAGTTATGCTTGTCTATGGTCGAGATACTGTGCTCCAAGTCGTCCATAACATGGACACGGCCGAGAAAGTTTTAACCCGGCCGGGGTGCACAAATAGCAACACACACACGATCAACCTCGGAAAAACCAAATCAAAACCCAACGAGGTCTTCACACAGAGCAATAACAAGATTCAGAAATATTTCAGGGGGCCACCCCATTGAGTAGACCCGCAACAAAGTAAGCAAGCTCCAAGACGGACTCAAGGTTAGCGCCAATGGCTGTAAGCGACTGGGAACCCGAAAACTCGGGGTGTCGATACCGCGTAATCACTCCGCTTACCTAAACAGTACAGTGTGCTATCTGTCGCACAATTTAAATAAAGCAGTAGCATGGCATAAGTACAGGATCGTAAATAAAACCTCAAACTAGTTGTGGCCCCAAGAAATAAGACGGAATCAAGCTCTGGCTAAGGGGGGCCCATACTCCCCGTATGTGGATAGCGCGATAAATCAAGGAACAGGTATCAAGTACTCGGGGTCCTACGGGACACAAGTGGGCGTTCGGAAACCAAATATTATCTATCACCCACCGATGCCTCTGCTTATTTCAATTTTAGTTGTTAAACAGAAATTAAAGTGAACGATAAGTAAAACTATGATCATCTCCATCAGCAACATGCGGAAATACATCAAAAACTGTGGCATTTGACGACACGCAACAGCACTTGAGCCAACGACTACGACGCGCAAGTCCAACTATCTACCAAACAATAGGTAATAGGATGTGTCCAAGGCAATATAAGGCTGCAAGGGATATCACGGGTACGAAACACTAGAGCATCGCAACACAGATAGCAATAGATCAACAGGAGGGAATAAATGCTATAAAAGTAAGATAGGTAGAAAGGGGAAGATGCTCGCCTGAAAACATTGTCGAAGGGTTCAACCGAAGATCGGGGCGAAGCTCACATCAACTCAACGGCCTTATCCGCGAAGAAGCAAAACACTAGAATAAACACCGGATGCAATATTTAATACAACGGCGGAAGTTCGGCATGATGCATGTATGATGCATGACATGGCAAAGGTGCAATGCAATTAGGTCATATTAAGCGGAACCGGGGTCCCGACAATTAGTTAAACGGTTCAAGTTATTTAGCTACCCTGCAGTTTAGATGTTGTTTTAACAAGGCAAGGTAAGTTACCGGTTCGCTACACAAATTTAAATGAGGCCGATATGAGACTAGATTTGCCCGCATATGGGCCCCATATTTAATTATTAGGTGAATCAGCATAAGGCCCCCAAACCACACAAATATGCATGCGAGTATGACAATTCAATATGCAACAAGTTGTTATTATATTATAAAATAGGGTTTAGGGAGGGGGTTCACACATTAGGGTTCGACGATCTTGGGGTTCCGGGGTTCGGGGTCGGGGTTCAGGGTTCGACGGGTTCGGACTGGGCGGGATCGTTCTCGGGTATCGGGGGTAGATCTTGTCGCATCCGGGGTCTTCAGATCCGCGAAGTAGACCTTGTAGCTCGGTGTTCAGAAAGACGAACTTAGCGTGCGACGTCGTCGGCATCGGACCCGTGTCGAAGCACTTGTCGTTCCCGAAAGAAGAGCTTGGTGGTCTTGGTTACCGTGTAGAAGACATTCGGTCATCGGATCCGTGTCGGCGCACCCGGGGTCTCGGCGGCACTTGTCGTCTCGCGAGTACGTCCGTCACGCCACGACCTTGAAGGAGATCTTGGCGGTTGCTAGTCAAAACCTCGCATGCATCCCAAACGTTTTGTGCATCACCGTCTCAATTTGTCTTGGGCTCTGCGTGCGAGGTGCGAGCGGGTGTTGGGCGAGTCGCGCTTGGTGGAGATGTTGGCGGCGGGCGGAGGTCGACGAGGGCGGCGAGGCTCACTTCGGGCGAATGAGGCGGGCGAGGGGCGGCGGCAGTCTTGACGGAGAAGGCAGCGAGGAAGGCCACCGGCTGCAGCCTGGCGAGGAAGGAAACTGGCAGGCAGGCGTCGGGAGGCTCGAGGGCGCGGAGGTGCTTCGCCAGCTGAGCGGCGCTGGCCAGCGGGCTCGGAGCTGGCCTTCAAGCGCTGGGTCCCAGCATGAGCAGCGGAATGAAGCGGGTTAAGCCTTGATGGCGTGGCACGGAGGCGGAGAGAAGGAGCCCGCCGGACGGGCGAGCTCGGGAAGGAGCCAGCCATGGTGAAAGTCTTGCTGGAGAGAGGGCGACTCAGCGGCATCGTCGGGCGAGCTTGACGGAGAGAGAGGCCTGAGCAGGCCGGGGTAGGAGCGGGCGCTGGAGGACGCCGGCGCCGGAGGGAGGAGAAGGCGGGAGAGCGGCTAGGCGGAGAGGTGCTTGACGCGCCGTCGGGCGTGCTCGCAGGCATGGCCGGAGGTCTGACAAGAGGAGGAGAGGTGGCGGGGGCGGAGGAGGCCAGGCGGTGAGAGGTGGCGAGGCAGGGGCAGGGGTGGGAAGGAGAGGAGAAGGCGGGGTTGGTGAGGATCGGGGGCTGCTCGGGGTGGGTCCCGCGGGGAAGGTGGGCGCGGGCCCAGCGGCCAGGGAGGGAGTGGGGAGTGGGTAGCGTGGCAGGGGTGGACCGGGTCTAGAGGGGTGGGGCCAGGTGGCAGGGACGTGGGGTGTGGGGACGCGCGGGTCCAGGCGGGTGAGGTGGCTGTGGGTGTGGTTGGTGTGTGTGTGGGGGTGGGAAGAGAGAGAGGGGGGCTGCTGAGGTGTCAGAGTTTGATTGGCCAGGGGGAGGGGAGAGGATGAGGTGGCGGAAGCGGATTGGAGGGGGTGATGTGGAGAGGAGGGTTGGGGTAGGTAGTCTGGTAGGAATAGGATTAGAGGTGGACCGATTTTAGTTTTTCTGGGGTGGTCGTTCGGGTCAAATCGGCCCGTTCGACTGCCCCGCTAAAATAATTAAATGTTTTATTTAATTCCAACAAGCCTTTTGCAAACTATTAGCAGACAAAGTAAAATATTCCGGCGACCCGGTTTTTGATATTTGAAGCGTGGTGGGCGTTTTAGAAAACAAACGGGCTTTGCGAAAATAGTTTTGACAAACAACACATGATGATGACGATGCAATGCACAAATTCAACGCGATTTTCTAGTAGTGGTTTTGCGGGATGCCACAATTCGACACCACTAACAATGGATCTCGCCCTCGAGATCCGCCTCATGGTACCGGAAAGAAGGTCGGCGATCTGAATCTTCGCGCTTCGTGTAGATCCTCGCGACACCGCTAACAAGAGGTCGTTGTCCGTGATCGTCGCGAGAACACTCCGGGAACAACAAGTCGAAGGTAGAGGTATCAACAAATAAAGCCACCCCTATCTTCCGTGGACGGAGTGAAACTGCTGGATCCACTGATTCGACGTACAAGAGCGAATGATAAGAGTAGTGGTATGGTAGCTACTCCATCCCGCACTCAAACCATTACTCTGCACACGAATAGGCGGATTATGCAACCAACTCTCGGAATCAGACTGAAGATCTCGACAAGCGAGGTTCGGAAACAAAGGAGTGATGCGGACTCTGCATCGGATCTGGCGTAGATGATGTCATCACATCGGGAAACACCGGAATATACAACAGAAATCGTATGAAAGATACAATGATTAGGTTTCGCGATGGTTCCATTGGCATGAACAACACATGCTCAAGGTATACTCCAACTTCACCAATGCTCATCCTTCTCATATGTTTTTCAACGACACGGATTTCCAGTAAGGAACACATATAGATAAAGAGATCAAGATCAAAAGATTGGAGGAAGGTACAACAGACAAGTTGCAGATTGATGATCGTAGCACCTCCGTTACAAAAGGGAGAAAGCGAAACCCTGAAGGTACGACGGAAACCCAACCACAAGAAATCCTGGACTCGAAGAGAGAGAGAAGAGAGCGGATTCAAAACACGTCGAGATAAGAGGAGAATAGCAAAGGGGTAAGGAGTAAAATCAGACCTAATCAGAACTATCCAACCGTTTTTACAAAAATAGTTTTGACACTCTACTTCGGCCGTTAGCTAGGTTATCCTACAGGCTGGACTTGTGGGGTATCGCAACTGCTGGGCTCTGATACCACTCTGTAACACCCTCAGAATCGGACCTATGCAAGTTTTAGCGAAACTCGCCAAACCCGCATAGAAACGATTCAAAGGTTCCCACCAGGCACTTTCGTGCGGGTGGAAAACGAAGTAATAACATTACACAACAGTCCTCGATGGGACCCACAGAACAGATATATATATAACAGCGACTCCATGAGTCAAGAATACATATATAATATACAAAGGTCCAAATCACCTTGAAACGATAGGCGTCCGACTACGGACAAGATGCAAATGGGGCTAAGAGCCACGAAGAATAACCAATGGCGTCCATAACCACCGAGGCCAAGCGGAAGGGTAACCACCTAACGACGCTCTCGAAACCTGCTTAAACAAAAGGGTGCCGACAAAGGGCAAAGGAAAAGAGGGCGTCAAGATCGAGGCGTACACACGGCGAGGCTAGAATTCGGCGGTCCTCGCCTACAAAGGTATGGTGGACTGAAGCGGCAGCATGCACTGAACACCCTATAGAGACTCGATACAACTGGCGGCAATCAGAGAGGGGTGAGAGAGACCTATTCGGAACCAACCTGATACTACCACCAATCAAACCCATCCTGGCGTTTCCCCCTCGACACCGATCGAGGAAGTTGACCGAGGAACTCACACAGTTGGCAGTTTTACTTATTCAGTTATAGTTGCGGCACTTTACTAGTCAGGTTTAAATAATCGTCCTGATAAAGTAGGCAGTGGGCACTTTTAGTTAATCCTTCCGTTGTAGTTGCAACAATTACTAATCAGATACAGATAGCATGAGATAAACCCAAACCCAGCAATTGGTGGTACTTTTATTCAGCCATTCCGTTGTAGTTGCAATACTTACTAGTCAGATACAACTGTCGCAAGCGACACTCCAAACAAGCAATTGTGGGCAGTATTAATTAGCCATTCCATTATAGTGAAGCTGATTACTAGTCATTATAAAGTCAAATTTATAACAGTAAACTTTAGTTATGCTTGTCTATGGTCGAGATACTGTGCTCCAAGTCGTCCATAACCGCGGACACGGCTTTCAGAAAGTTTTAACCCGGCCGGGGTGCACAAATAGCAACACACACACGATCAACCTCGGAAAAACCAAATCAAAACCCAACGAGGTCTTCACGACAGAGCAATCACAAGATTCAGAAATATTTCAGGGGGCCACCCCATTGAGTAGACCATAGCAAGTAAGCAAGCTCGAGACGGACTCAAGGTTAGCGCCAATGGTACATGAAGCGAACCGAAAACTCGGGGTGTCGATACCGCGTAATCACTCCGCTTACCTAAACAGTACAGTGTGCTATCTGTCGCACAATTTAAATAAAGCAGTAGCATGGCATAAGTACAGGATCGTAAATAAAACCTCAAACTAGTTGTGGCCCCAAGAAATAAGACGGAATCAAGCTCTGGCTAAGGGGGGCCCATACTCCCCGTATGTGGATAGCGCGATAAATCAAGGAACAGGTATCAAGTACTCGGGGTCCTACGGGACACAAGTGGGCGTTCGGAAACCAAATATTATCTATCACCCACCGATGCCTCTGCTTATTTCAATTTTAGTTGTTAAACAGAAATTAAAGTGAACGATAAGTAAAACTATGATCATCTCCATCAGCAACATGCGGCAATACATCAACAACTGTGGCATTTGACGACACGCAACAGCACTTGAGCCAACGACTACGACGCGCAAGTCCAACTATCTACCAAACAACAGGTAATAGGATGTGTCCAAGGCAATATAAGGCTGCAAGGGATATCACGGGTACGAAACACTAGAGCATCGCAACACAGATAGCAATAGATCAACAGGAGGGAATAAATGCTATAAAAGTAAGATGGGTAGAAAGGGGAAGATGCTCGCCTGAAAACATTGTCGAAGGGTTCAACCAAAGATCGGGGCGAAGCTCACATCAACTCAACGGCCTTATCCGCGAAGAAGCAAAACACTAGAATAAACACCGGATGCAATATTTAATACAACGGCGGAAGTTCGGCATGATGCATGTATGATGCATGACATGGCAAAGGTGCAATGCAATTAAGTCATATTAAGCGGAACCGGGGTCCCGACAATTAGTTAAACGGTTCAAGTTATTTAGCTACCCTGCAGTTTAGATGTTGTTTTAACAAGGCAAGGTAAGTTACCGGTTCGCTACACAAATTTAAATGAGGCCGATATGAGACTAGATTTGCCCGCATATGGGCCCCATATTTAATTATTAGGTGAATCAGCATAAGGCCCCCAAACCACACAAATATGCATGCGAGTATGACAATTCAATATGCAACAAGTTGTTATTATATTATAAAATAGGGTTTAGGGAGGGGGTTCACACATTAGGGTTCGACGATCTTGGGGTTCCGGGGTTCGGGGTCGGGGTTCAGGGTTCGACGGGTTCGGACTGGGCGGGATCGTTCTCGGGTATCGGGGGTAGATCTTGTCGCATCCGGGGTCTTCAGATCCGCGAAGTAGACCTTGTCGCTTGGTGTTCAGAAAGACGAACTTAGCGTGCGACGTCGTCGGCATCGGACCCGTGTCGAAGCACTTGTCGTTCCCGGAAGAAGAGCTTGGTGGTCTTGGCTACCGTGTAGAAGACATTCGGTCATCGGATCCGTGTCGGCGCACCCGGGGTCTCGGCGGCACTTGTCGTCTCGCGAGTACGTCCGTCACGCCACGACCTTGAAGGAGATCTTGGCGGTTGCTAGTCAAAACCTCGCATGCATCCCAAACGTTTTGTGCATCACCGTCTCAATTTGTCTTGGGCTCTGCGTGCCAGGAGGTGAGCGAGGCGGGTGTTGGGCGAGGTCGCGCTTGGTGGAGATGTTGGCGGCGGCGGGCCGGAGGTCGACGAGGGCGGCCCGACGAGGCTCCGCTCGGGCGAGTGCGGAGGCGGGTGGCCGGCGAGGGAGGGCGGCGGTCTTGTGGAGAAGTCCGCGAGGAGGTCCACCGGCTGACGGGCTGCCGCGGCGAGGAAGGAAAACCGAGGCGGCAGGCGTCGGGGAGGAGCTCGAGGCGGCGCCGGAGGATCGCGCCGAGGCGTGGCTGAACGTGGCGGAGCTGGCAGCAGGCTCAGGCAGCTGGGCAGCTGCTGGGTCCAGCCAGCCGAGCGAACGGGGCGGGTTGGCCTTGTGGCGCGGCAGCGGAGAGAAGGAGCCCGGCAGACGGCGAGCTCGAGAAGGGGCCCATGGCGGACGCGAGTCTTGGCCGGAGGAGATGGCGACTCCGGCGTCGTCAGGCGAGCAGCGGAGGAGAGAGGGTGGAGGCGGGGTAGGTAGGGCCAGGCTGAGGAGGCGGCACCGGAGGAGGGAGAAGGCGGCCGTGAGGGGAGCGGCGGAGAGGTGCGGCCGGGGCGTCGGGCGTCTTTCATGCGGAGAGATGCAACAAGAGGAGGGAGAGGTGGCGAGGGCGCTGGGGTGAGAGGAGGCAGGCGGTGAGAGGCGGTGGCGGGGGCAGGGGCAGGTGGGAGGAGAGAGGAGAAGGCGGGTGAGGATCGGGGCTGCTCGTGGTGGGTCCCAGCAGTGAAGGTGGGGCCCAGTGAGGGAGTGGGGAGTGGGTAGCGTGGAGGTGGACCGGGTCTAGAGGTGGGGCAGTGGCGGGGCGTGGGGTGTGGGGGCCAGGGTCCAGGCGGTGAGGTGGGTGTGGTTGGTGTGTGTGTGGGGGTGGGAAGAGAGAGAGGGGGGCTGCTGAGGTGTCAGAGTTTGATTGGCCAGGGGGAGGGGAGAGGATGAGGTGGCGGAAGCGGATTGGAGGGGGTGATGTGGAGAGGAGGGTTGGGGTAGGTAGTCTGGTAGGAATAGGATTAGAGGTGGACCGATTTTAGTTTTTCTGGGGTGGTCGTTCGGGTCAAATCGGCCCGTTCGACTGCCCCGCTAAAATAATTAAATGTTTTATTTAATTCCAACAAGCCTTTTGCAAACTATTAGCAGACAAAGTAAAATATTCCGGCGACCCGGTTTTTGATATTTGAAGCGTGGTGGGCGTTTTAGAAAACAAACAGGCTTTGCGAAAATAGTTTTGACAAACAACACATGATGATGACGATGCAATGCACAAATTCAACGCGATTTTCTAGTAGTGGTTTTGCGGGATGCCACATACGACTCCGCTAGACACTCAGGGGCTACTCCAAAATGGAGCACTGATCGCGCACACAGAAGATCTTCGAGTGGAACAATTCGATTCCCCACTCAAACCAATGATTCGACTGAGGACTCGGGGGCTACTCCCATAGGGAGCGCTGGCCGCGTCGAAAAAATGAAGGCATTCAGGACATCTTCAAGGTCATCCGAAGAACTTCCGGGTCGCCATATCGCCCAACCGACGACTATAAGTCTCTGTTCGAGTCTATGTCTTGAACAAACACTCGGGGGCTACTCACATAGAGAGCGCTGGTCATGCACCCTATAATCCATTATGTTGACTACATCCATAATGTCGACTCCTTTACAACAACCGAACAAATTCCACTGACCCGATGAACTTCCGGGTGAAGTGCTTCGCACTCGATACAACTTTTGACTCCGATATCCAAATGAAAGGTTCAGGACAACTAAGTCTCCACCCGAATCTATGTTTTGGATGGACACTCGGGGGCTACTGCCATGCATATGCCCTACGGGTACCCGATGTTAGCATACCTGGTCCAGCCCGACAGAAGGCCCACTCGACGACCTGCCAGGGTCCATGACGCCTATGACGTTTCGGCTGCTATGAAGCCCATTTGGACACGGACTCCCAAGCGCACAAGACAAGGAAATCTTAAGACTAGAGTTTTAATAAAACTTATAACCAAATCGTATTGGCACCCGGGACATAGCCTTCCCATACATAAAGGCTAGGAGGGTCCAACGAGGAGGGCACGACCTACACACGCCATAACCCCCAATAGACAGATCTACGATCTCCACCTCCACAATAGGCTACGCCACAATAGATCTCTTCCACCATCGCATACGCACCTCACGCCAGATTGCATCTGCGTGCCCCTGTAACCTTCGGTTCCGCCGTAATTAAGAGCAGACAAGGAGGAGTATGGTTTTCCCTCCGGGACCTGATATCATCTCACTCGTCGTTGAGATCATTCAGTACAAGCATGCGCAATTGAGATCATCTCACTCGGCGTTTGACCCGTGCAAAGTGGTACCCGAGATTACCTTGCCACCCGACATGGACACGATGCCATAGGTTGCGCTGCCCTCTCCCAAGATGTCTAGGAGGTAGCCCAGACCCCACCGCCTCTGCCTGTGCACGCCCCGACCAAATACAGCTCGAGATGACGCCAGCAAAGCCATGCCTGTTTAACACCGAACCTTGCCGGTCTCCGTGCCAGAGCGCCAAGCAATCCCGCGCGCACACGCCGCTCCTTGCCCTCACCTTGCGCCACTATGTCCGCTATGACTCCAGCGAGCTCCCAGACATGATCGTTTGACCGCGCGATCGCCGTGACCACCGTACGCCGTGACGAATGCCGCTGGTACAATCACAGAGCACATACGTTCCTCAACGTTAGACCGCGCCTTGCCGTGCCACTGTGCGTATGACGTTCGCCCTGAAGCACCACGTCGACCTATGCCCATGGCCATGCATGTAGCTCACTGTAACCGCATCGCTGCCGAGCCCGAGCCATGCTGCGGTGCCAACTTCGTCGCAATATAAATAGAGACCACCCTGACCCCAAAACGCACACCATTCCACTCCTCTCTCAACCAGGAACCTCTCTGGCCCAACCCTAGAGAAAGGCGAGCACCACCGCGCCCGAATTTCATCGGAGTTCGCTACTGTAGAGGAAGGAAGAAGCCGAAGCTAGGAGCTGTCATGACCATCATTCGAACCGCTGTCATCGACTCGTTCGTTCGCCCCTATTGCCGCACCTAGATGGAGCCCTGGTAAGCCCCCGATGACCCCTGCCGTAGCGCTAGGGTTCTGACTCGCGCATGCCTTGCGAGGAGATGACGACGCTCAGCCGTTGATCGCGCTCTAATTGTAAGGCCTAGATTTACCGATACCACTTCACGTTAGATGAGCCATTGACAGGTAGGACCAGCCCCGGAGCATCCCGCTGCGTGTGTGTTGTGTAGTTGGGCCAGCCAATTAGCGTTCCCGCGCATAGCCCGCCAATTCAAACTTAGTTTTATCTTTTATTTGAAAATCTCATTCTGTAGTGAACTTTAAAAATCAATTCAGAGAGATTCACTGCACCAAATAGAATGAATCCAATTTTGTTTGAAAGTAGATGAAAATCTCTAATCACTCTTGTTGGATTCAAATAGTTTGAAACTAGATCACCCTTGGTAAAAGGAACAAGCCAGTAGCTTTTGCAACTTCAAACATTTTTCTAAAATCAACCATAAGTCATTTTAAGTTGATTCCAACTCTCAAAAATCACATTTTACAAGACATTTCTGAATATCTAAAAATTTACATACTTACATACAGTAGTCCTGGACCAAAATTAAAGAATGACTTTCTAGTCATTTTTAGCCACTTAAATATTATTAAATAATAGTGTTAAGCCTTATAATTTAGGACAACCATTTTAAATCATATTCTCAAGTATTAGAATATGTGGTGATGACATGTGTGCATATATGATCCCATATTTATTTTTGGAGAATATTAAATCTTAAGTAACCTTTCAATGAGTAGAAATTAATTTTCTAAAAATAAGATAAATAAAATCTTATCACCCTTTTTTGTAATGATAGAGATGATGCTAGATCATCTAGTGTGACCCTTTGTGTGATAAATAGAAGTAGTTAAGTATTGTTTGGTGATTGTGTACCTCATATTTATTTATATACGCTAGTATCAATCCGGACTACGACGAAGGAGGAATTCCAACTTACCAACCAAGGCAAGCTATTCTATTGCAAGCTAAGCTATACTAAGAAAGCTAAATTATGCATGCTATTATATGCAAGACCCACTTGCATGCCTTTGTGATACCCGTTTTTACTGTACCAAATCCCAGTTTTACTTGCAAGCTTTACCTTTCGCAAAGTTGTTCCCTAGTTAATTAATTGATGATTAGTGGAAGCTGAGGAAAGTGTCATCAAGAGCTTAGACCTGGATGTAGGTAGAACTGCTAGTGGATACCACCCCCCAAATAGTGACACCCCCTCTTATAGATGCTAATGATAAAATAAACTTGATCACTAGATGGGAACAAATGATTATGAAAACCTTGGAATGATGAGTCATTGTATTGAAATGTTTTGACATGTGTTATGGACACAATGACTTGAAGATGATGGTGAAGGAAGTATGTGACTTGACTTTGATAAAAACTGATGGTTGGGTTCAGATGCGATACCATTCCAACGTTTACCGTACAACCAAAATACCCGAATTTGGGTAGGGCTTGACTAGAAGTTTATATGTCTTAGTATGGGTTCCCTTGCAGAACGATGTGAGCTGAGGCTACCTTGTGAATGTGATTGTCCACCTATGCAGTGACCAAGATGACAGATGGTCATGGTTGGGAGGCCAAACTCATAGGAGAGGTGTCTATACTAGGGTGTGTAATTGAAAGGTTAGGATTGATTGTCCGCATACCAAGTATGATGATTCAGGATTGTTCCTGATAGATGTATCAAATGTTGTGGTGAAAGTGCACCACCTCTGCAGAGTGTCAAACTATTCGAATAGCCGCTTCTGCGGTCATGGACAGTTGGATGGCCATACTGTTCCGTTGTCAGATGTTTTCCAAAATGACCCGTGACTTGAATGATGACTTTGACTTGAACCCACAAGTTGTGGAGATGAAGCTAGGTTCCCACCTAAGCAACTTAGACAACTAGAGTTAGACTTTTATTACTAGATACTAGTTGAAATAAAATTGTCTTGAGGCAAACAAACCTAGAGATTAAGATTCCTATTAGAATGACCTTACTGCTTTAGTGAAAGTGTACCTCAAAGTACTCATGGCTTTTCCCCTGGCTATTCCCATGGCCAGACTATGAAGGAGACTACGAGGAGGATGGACAGCAGGACGCTTATGATAACTAGGATCATCTCCCATCGTCAGCATTGCCTGTGACCCTGAAGATGGAGCCCCGACCATGCTACTATTATTATTATTCGACTACTTTGATTGTAATCAGACTTGATCAGGAGATCAACTATTTGTAAGACCTTTATGGTTTGTAATGGATGATAAACTATGGTACCAATCTATTATGTCTCGCAAAAATGGTAATCTTGGGATTGCGATGTACGACATAACAAGCATCTGGGAATAAAAATCCGGGTGTTGACAAGTTGGTATTAGAGCCATCCTGACCATAGGAGACCCTAGTTAGCATGGACGTCAGAAAAACTTAGTTTCCAAAACAAAGAAAGTGGGTATCTTTGAAAACCTATTATCACTCTTACCCTTGAAATTATTTCCAAAATAGAGTCATATGTTCCTTAAAATTTTTGCAACCTTACCTAAAATTTGGCACACTTGATCACTTCTCTAACTTACTCCTCTCAAATTGCTTATAGATGGACTACGCCTATAGCAAGTTTTACCAGTTGGGCAATGGAGGGAATATCATCTTTGAGAATGACCTGAGTCAGCTTGCGGAATTTCTGGACCGCCCACATCCGTAGTTCTATGGAGCTCAACTCCATGTTCACCCTAGAGGGGAGCTGTAGTGGCTAATAGTTGCTGATCTGCGCAGAAAGATGGAGCCACCTACCTCGGAGAAGATCCATTTCACCATCAGAGAGAACAATTGGATCGATGGACTGGCCAGAGCAATGCAGGAAGCACTTGCCCGATTATGTGGGCAGAATATCAACAAGATTGCCGGCACCCGCTTTGCTCACTATGCTAGAAGTGACTCCAATGGACAACCCCTAGATCTGCCAAGCCACCCTGAGTTGAAGCAACATGTGGACCACCTTGCCTTCATGCTTCATGAGACTCAAAAGGAGTTGGACAATGCTCGTGCTGACGCCAACGAGAAGCAACTTGATGCCGCCAAGAAGGACCAGACCTTCACCATCCTCATGAAGGAGCATAGTCACTTCGCCATCTGCGTGACAAGAAGGATCGCATCATTGCCCTCCTTCATCACAAGGTGTCATCTTTGGAGGAGACCATCCATGAGTGGGACATGCAGCTTGAGGAGAGGGAGAACAAAGGGGAAGATATCCGTGGAGATCCCTACTCGTATCTCAGTGACGATGATGACTACTTGGAGGACATGGACCAGGAGTTCCACACTGATGATGAGGACCGCGACTTCATTGATGATGAAGAAGCCACCGGTTCTGATGAGTAGTAGCACTTGAGCACTGTTGTAGGTGTGAGTTGTATCCGGTCCCACTATATCATAGCTTGCTAGAATGGTCCTTAAAACCATCTGTTTGTTGTTGTGCTGTGTTGGAATGTGTTGCTTGTATGGTGTGACTTTGGAATGAATGAGAATGAGTTGTTGGCTTTCAAACCTTAGCCCTACTCAAAAGTTTAAAAGCTTTTAAAACCAAACCCATAAACCTTAGAAAAATTTCCCTCTTGTCTCATGATCTATCTCAATCTTCAGATGCCTCGCGGAGGGAGCAGATCATCTCAAGACCCGATGGTCCAAATCTTGCAAATGTTAGTAGCCAACCAAGAAGCCAGTAGAACCGAGTGTCAAGCCAATCTAGCCACTCTTCAACAGATCGCCCAACTGGTGCATGACAACCAAGGCCATGGAAATCAGGATCCGCATGGGTCCAAACTTAAGAACTTCCAGAATACCAATCCCCTATCTTTAGTAAGTCAGAAGAGCCCTTAGATGCCGATGACTGGCTGCAGACTATGGAGAATAACTTGGAAGTTGCAGGAGTAGAGGAGGCAGAGAAAGTACTGTTCGCCACCCACTATCTGGCTAGTTTTGCAAGAGCATGGTGGAATAGCACCCGTACCATGAATGGAGGACAAATGATGACTTGGGATGAATACAAACTCATGTTCTGCCGAACCCATGTGCCACCGGGTTTGATTCTGTGGATGAGGGATGAATTCAAGGAGCTGAAGAAGGGAAGGATGACTGTGGTAGAGTACCGTGATAGATTTCTGTCTCTGTCTAGGTATGCCCCTGATGAGATTGGTACTGAAGCCAAGAAAAAGGAGAGGTTTCTGAATGGTTTGCATGATGAGATGCAGATAGTGTTAGTCAATATCCCGTTTGCTGATCAAGAAGCTTTAGTTGATTCAGCAATCCAGATGGAAGGAAAGATCAACCAAGCTACTGAAAACCGTAAGCGTCATATGATGCACCAACCTGGACCCCACCATACCCTAAAGTATCGCCCCAGTTCGTCTACTGGATTTGCACCAAGGAACACTAGGCCACCGATGTCACGCCCGAACTTTCCCAACCATAGCGGAGGAAACCCAAGACCTGGAGTGTAACACCCTCGCCTGATAAGGCTGAGTTCATGTGTATAGTGCCAATCCCTGGATCGGTTCACTGACACACACAGTACAAAATGATACCAAATATAACTGTGCATCATAAATACAACGAATATGATCCAGAATTTACATTATTTATTCAAGTACACAGCAGAAAATGAATACAAGGTAGATCTCCATCCTTCAAATGTGCCACAGGCGAACAATTGTTGAGTGGAGTCTCGCAACCTATGAACGATCACTCATATACGATATAACCTGCAACATGAAACGTTGCAACCACGAATGGTCAATACATTGAATGTATGGCAAATAGGCTAATGTGGTTAACAACAGATCTATCAACTACATGCTTATTTGGCTGATGGAGTTGTGGATAGCTTTCATTTTTCAAACACTTTGTCCTACTTTATTAAACCAATTTTGATTCACAACAACCCATTAAGTTCACCCATCAAGTTTAAAAATCAAGAAATAAGGATGAGCAAGAATATGTCATAGCATCAATATCAAGCAACTCATTTGTCCATAACTGGGGAAATGGCTAAGCACTTAGTTTTTACACCCTGCAGGGGTTTGTACACTTTACCCATGTGACTTGGTTAACCCAGCCTCGTACCACCACACTCATATTGTGTGATGATAGGGAGAAGCCCAAGAAGAGACTGTTCGGGAAGTAGATCCCCAAACCCCACTGCGCACCGGTCCCAACCTACCATTCACTACATCTCTGGCTACGGTGGGTTCGGGTCACCACAACCTACTGAGTCCAACCAGCCACCCATTCTCACTGGAACATGGTTGCACAAGTAAGCTACTGGAATAAAGACAACTAATCATTCTCAGTGCCCTGGGCGGCATTCCCCACCATTATTCATACTCCGATGACTATTCCAGCCACTCCGCCCAGGTAGTTCATTGACATTATGTTGTTTTAGTAGAACAAAACCTTTACTTTACCAAAGTGATCCCTTCCTCGTATCTACAGCAATCCTAAGCACATCTATCATACATGAGATGAACTACAAAGGATTTCCCTACCACAATACATAGGATATAGCATAGCATAGTAATTCCTACACATGTAGCTACGAAAACATCTATAATGTATAGGAAAACAGTAGGACATTTATGACCAAGATAGCACCACTTGCCTTTGTTGTACAATATGTAGTCATTCAAATAACCCTCACAATAGAAAAGGTTGCACCCTTCACAATCGCAAACGTTGCACTCCTTGCAATTTATCGATCAAAACAAGTGCACAACAAACACACCATTCAAAACAATGCAATTATGCACAATACAACAAAACAATGATGAACAAATGCATGCATGACGATTTAATATATCACAAAGGTTGTAATTAGTTCTATGAACATTACTAGATCATATGATGCATGTGGCAAATCATTTAATGCAATAGGGTATTTGTTATTAAATCTTGATTGCCAATATAGAGGTTTTAACGGTTCTGTTAAAACTTCTGCTCTAGTTGTCATATTAAATTTGGTTCTGGGGTGTACTGGATAGGGGATTTTAATACGAACCAGTAATAATTGGATTCACCTTAATCCAAGTTGTAGATCTTTTCTTATGATTTAAATAATGTTTAATGGATTTTAAATCATTTATTTAGTTTCTTTTGTCTAAAAAACAAACTAAAATCATATCGGTATTCTTCACGGGATTTTGATTCCAGGGGCATATTATTTATATTTTCCAGGTTTATAAATTATTTACTATGAATTTAATGCTCTAAAAAGCCACTAAAACTATTTAAATTACTAAAATAATTCTATACTACAAAAGTTGGATCTAACAGTGTATTAATGTTGTATATGAAATGATGAATCCGTGGATATCTTATTTGTATTTTTCTGATCTACAGATAATTTACTATGATTTATTTAGTCTAAAATGTCCATTAAATCATTTAAATTATTACAGTAAATAGATAGAGTAAAAGTTATATACAATTATATATTTACTCAATTTTATGAATCCATTGATATATAATATATAATTTTTGGACATGTAGATAATTCCCTATGATTTTTACAATTTTTCTCTATTTTCTATCTTTTTATTAATTCCAATTGACTAAAGTTGACTGGATTTGACCGCTGACTTTGGAGTGACGCGGTGCTGACCTTGCTGATGATGGAGCGATGACGTTGCAGACACATGGCAGTTTCTTATTGGTCGATACCCCTTCATATCAGGATCTAATCTGCGCCGTTTAGAGACGATCGAACGGCTGTGGACAACCTCTGCCTGCGCTCGCCGGCGATGGGGGTCGATGGCGGTGGCATGCTCTCAGTAGGTTGACGATGGCGAGGCTTTGGTGGTCACCAGGTTTGGGTAGAGGATGGACGAGGCGCGGCGCGGTTCGTTGAAGACGGGGAAGTGATTGACGCAGATCTTTGCTTTCCAGGGCACTGCTAGAGATCGACTGGAGACGACGTCCGTTCGTGCAGCTCTGGCGACGCTGTGAGGGTGTTCTAGAGCTCCTGTAGAAGGGGAGATGGGTTAGGGAGTAACGGCGGTGCACGGGGAACAATTTCATAGGGGAAAGGAGGGCCGGGGTAGTTGGGAACCTCAACTTCGAGGTCGATCTGGAGAGGCCGACGACGGCGAGATTCGAAGCTCGAGTTCGGGAGATCTAGGGTTCAAAATTTGGCGAAAAAACGAGGGGCCCGGGTGCGGGAGATAATAAAGGGGTCGATTCCATGGAGTAGACGGCAGGGACTGCACTGAATTGATCGAGATTCGCGGGGATTTTAACTCGGGATCAACCCGTGTTTGTCAGGGACTCCCGACCGGAGGAGGGAGATGACACATAGGCCCTACCTGTCGGTGAGACAGAGAAAGGGGCGCAGGCTGTTGCTTGGTCTGTAGTTGGGCCAGAAGCGGGCTGCTATGCACTGCTGCTGCACGGTAGAGAAGGAAAGCGCTGGCTTGGTAGTTAGGCCAGGAGTGGCTGGCAGCTATTGCTGCTGCACGCACACGCGCGAGCGGTAGTTTAGGGAGGAGTAGGTGGCAGGTGGGATGGGCCTGGCCAGCTCGCGGGTAGGATAGGTTCTTATTTTATATTCTTTTGTTTTTTCTATTTTCTATTTTGTATTTCTTCTATAACTTTTTCATACTAAGTCCAAATGACTTTAAATTTGTTCCTAAAATTTTGTAAAATCCCGTAGATCATCTTAGGATCACTTTTGTACATTTTTATTTAGTTCAATAATGTTGGATTTATAAAATCCCTATTTATTCCTTATAAGAATATTTGCCAAACCAATTAGGGTTAGGGTTTTCCAATTCAATTCTTGCAAATTTTGTGTGGATGCAATGCAATGCTCATGAATGACATGTAAAAACAATTAATTTTTCTAGTCCCAAATTCCAAAATCTTGGGATGTGACATGGAGGCAACAACCACCACAACCATGGAAACCCCAATAACTTCAATTGTGCACCACCAAGGCCCACAAACCCCAGTAATAATACTGCCCCAAGGACTGGAAGTAATGTCGTACCTATTGCAGGGAAGGACAAGTCAACAATCACCTGCTTTGAGTGTGGAGTGACGGGTCACTATTCCAATGAGTGCCCCAAGAAGATTGATGCAACATCCAATGTCACTGCACCTGCCCAGCAGCAGCGTCGTGTCCAACCTAGAAAGAGATTCACCCCAGGCAACCCGAACAACCGTGCTGGCCGCCTGTTCCACACGAATGCTGAAGAAGCGCAAGAAGCGCCATATGTCGTGCTGGGTATGTTTTCTGTTAATTCGGTACTTGCAAAAGTGTTGTTTGATTCTAGAGCATCGCACTCATTTGTTATGGAAGAATTTGCATGCACTAGTAAGATTCAACCAACAAATTTGAAGCATGTTATGATAGTACAAATACCTGGGTCAAGTACCAAAGCTAGAAAAATTTGCAAGGCCCTACCTATCAGGATTCATGGACTAGATTTCTGTGCCAATCTAATAATACTCAGAACAAAATTTTTGGAAGTAGTACTAGGAATGGATTGGATGTTGAAACATCAAGGACTTATAGATTGTCCTAAGAAAGCCATAACCATGACCAGTAGCACCAGAGTATCAGTTGAGCATGTGTCTGAGACCTTGCCCCCTCAATATAAGTGCAACAAGAGTTTAGCCCAACCAACCCTAGACCAAGTCAGAGTACTCTGTGATTACCCCGATGTGTTCCCAGATGAATTCCCGGTATGCCCCCAGATCGGGATATCGAGTTTATCATTGAACTTATCCCTGGAACCGGACCCATAGCTCAGAGACCCTATAGTATGAACCCATCTGAGTTAGTGGAGCTCAAGAAGCAACTGGATTTCATGATTAGCAAAGATCTTATTCAACCCAGTGCATCGCCATGGAGATCACATGTTCTGTTTGTGGATAAGAAAGATGGTGCCACCCATTTATGGACGGATTATCGGAAGTTGAATGATGTAACCATCAAGAACAAGTACCTTCTACCAAAGATAGAAGACTTGTTTGACCAGTTGACCGGTGCCAAAGTGTTCTGATTGATCTTAGAACTGGTTATCATCAACTAAAAATCCGTACAACCAATATTCCAAAGACTGCTTTCACTACCCGATATGGATTGTATGAGTACAAGGTCATGTCTTTTGGATTAATCAATGCCCTCGCTTATTTCATGAATCTCATGAATAATATTTTCATGAACTTCTTGGATAAGTTTTTCATTGTTTTCATCGATGACATTCTAATCTACTCCATATCGGAGGAAGAACATGAACAACACCTAAGAACCATCCTTGGAACCTTGAGAGAGAATCAGTTGTATGCCAAGTTCAGCAAATGTGAGTTTTGGTTAAAGGAAGTTGGATTCCTAGGACATATCTTGTCAGCCAGAGGAGTTGCTATCGACCCCGCCAAGATTAATGATGTTGACGAATGGAGAGCACCAACCACTCAAACTAAAGTTTGTGCATTTCTTGGATTAGCGGGATATTACCACAAGTTTGTTGAAGGATTTTCAAGCATCGCTAGGCCAATGACTCAGTTACTCAAGAAAGATCAGAAGTTTGAATGGACCAACAATTGTGAAGCAAGTTTTCAAGAACTCAAGAAGAGATTGATTTCAGCCCCAATTTTGATCATATCGGATATCACCAAGCCCTTTGACGTGTGTTGGCGCTCTGTCAACGTGGGAGCACTTCGTTGGAAACCCCAAGAGCAAGGTGTGAAGAGCACAACAGCAAGTCTTCCCTCAGTAAGAAATCGAGGTTATCAAACCAGTAGGAGGAAGGAAACGTCTCAAAGGTGTTGCAAGCAACTTGGAAACCTACACACAACACAAAGTCAAGACTTTTCCCCAACGAACAGTGAGGTTGTCAGTCTCACCGGTCGCTGTAACAAAGGATTAATTGTATGGTGTGGAAGGTAATACTGGTTTGCAGCAAGTAAACAATAACAGTGGAAGATGTATCAATGGTAAAGATTGGACCGGGGTCCATAGTTCACTAGAGGTGTTCTCCTTAGATAAACAAACATGGCATGCTAGGTAAACAAATTACAGTAGGGCAATTGACAGGACTGAGCAAGGAAAAATAATGCAATACTAGACATCATGATCCTATGAGATTCGATTGGGCAATACAACAAGATACAGAGACCGCCATCCAACTGCATCTATGACTAGAAGTCCACCTTTGGGTTATCGTCCGAACCCCCTCCAGTATTAAGTTGTAAGCAACAAACAAGTGCTTTAAGCAAAGTGTGTAAGGTAAACAATCCACTTGTTCCATGAACAAGAGACCGTTGTTTTCTTCCTAGTGGCAACAACAGATCTACAACCTTAGAGATTTCTGTCACTTCCCTTAGATTTAATAGAGGCATGAACCCACTATCGAGCATAAATACCCCCTCTTGGTGTCACTAGCAACTACTTGGCCAAGATAGCTACTAACAACGAAGAGCATGCAAGATCACAAACAAAACAAACATGATAGAATCATACAGACAAACGATTAACCAAACTGACTTAGTAATCTCAATATCCATCGAATCCCCTCAAACACAACATGCATGATTACAAATAGATGAGATCTTGATCATGAACGGAGCTCACAAGATCTAGACATGAAAGCACAAAGGAGGATAAACAACCATTTAGCTACTACATGGACCCGTAGTCCAAGGTGGAACTATTCATGCTTCATACCGGAGGATGGCATGAAGAAGAAGAAGGCCTCCGGGATGATCTCCCCTCCGACAGGGTGCTGGGAAGATCTTCAGACCCCCCTGATCTAGGGAAGATGGTGGCGGAGGCTACAGACGGTTTCGTGGAATATTGATCAGGTACTTAGGCTTTAGGCATCGATGGCTTCTTATAGGCGAAGAGGCGAGGCAGGAGGGAGGCCAGGGGGCCCACACCCTGCCCAGGCATGGCCTAGGGTGGGCGCGCGCCTAGGGGGTGCGGCCGCCCTGTGGCTCCCCTCCGTAACTCCTCTGGACTCCGTATTCTCCTTTGTGAAATATTGACTTTGGCTTTTGTCCCTTCCAATTCCGAAAATACTTCCTTACTAGCTTTTCTGGAACCAAAAACAGAAGAAAACATGCAACTTACACTTTGGCATCTTGTTAAAAGGTTAGTACCAGAAAACATATAAAAAACATCTCAAAGTGTAGACAAAGCAAAGCAAAGTAGATACTAAACAAGCATGGAACATAAAAAATTATAGATACGTTTCCGATGTATCAAGCATCCCCAAGCATAACTCTTGCTCATCCTTTAGTAGGTAAGAGATAAAAAGAATAATTTTTTAGGTGACATGCACCATCAAAACTAAGATCAAACCATTAGCAAGCCTTGAAAGCTGGGATCAAAGAACTCTAAACATGTGCATGAAAGATGGAGTTCTAACAATAAGACATAGTAACTATGCATGCAACATGAAAGGCTACAAACAAAGATCATGAGTAACATGCATTGAAAAATGTTTATTTGTTTCACATACAGAAAACATGGCATAGTAGCATTCAGCTTGTCCCTCATGGAGTAGCAAATAGATTGTAGTGATCTTGGATCAATAAAGATCCTAAGTCCCTGTGATTTACATGCTAGTCCCTGGATCAATAGCTAGCACTCACAGTCAATGAATATCATGTAAAACACAAAGTAATTATTACACGGAGAATCCAGAGTATGAATTTATTACAAATTTGCTTAGCAGTAAGCTAGCTCAAATAACAGCGGAAACATAAAAGCAGCTTGAGTCCATCAACGCCCTAGGATTGTCGAGTGTAGACTCGCGATCCCTACACACCTTTCAATCTTCGGATTCTGCACATAAGACGTGAAGCCAACAAGTTGGGTCAATAATTTGAATGTATTGGCAAATTACACCAAGGAAAGAAAGGACTAAATCTACATGTAAGGATAGTTTAGGCTGTAGAGTTCATTTGCTCAAACCTAGTTTTCTTAAGTATGGAGAAGAAGAGAAGATTTCCCTACTTTGTAAACATTTGTTTCAGTAATATATGGTCGAATGGCACACGAGGATATTACTCACCAAGTGTCCAATCAACCTAACACTTGGATATTACTCACCAAGTTCCCCCAAACCCTCCCAATAGCGATATGACCCACGCCTTGGGTGTTTAGAAAACTTTAAGTTTGCAAAGAGAGAGAGGAAGATCCTTCAGAGGTTCCATCCTTCAGATGCTCAATGTAGTTCCATTACCGTGAACACGGCTGATCGATCAGATTGCAATACTCTCGAGAGTTTGTGCACTTTACCCACAATCCACGATCAAGTCCTTTTACAGACAAGACCATGGAGAGGCTTTCCCTTAGTAGCCCCTCTACCTTCTGGATCCAACCGTGCCAAGAACCTCCAAATGTTGGTACCAGGTGAGGTTTCCCACTAAGTACTAGGCCAAGACAGAGCCCATATTGTTGGGAATATGCCCTAGAGGCAATCATGTATGATGAGATTTCCCATTGTATTCATAAATATATTAAGTAGTCCTTGTATAAACATCTGATGTGTATCATTGAATATGTGATTCGGTTGTGGAACTATGCATTCATGTTGTTTGTACTAAATATCCTTGGTCATTGAGGTTGTGTTGGACACACAACTTAGACCAATGTGAAAGTTGGCTTGATGAATCGGTTCCACTTGTCATGGGCATGGAGATGCTATCCCAACTTACACAGATTTGTCTAAAGAGTTTAGCGAGTCGGATTGACCCATATTGAGGTACAATGGACAAGTTGTCATTTGTATATCTCAATTAATGTAATCCTTAGACCTGAGGTTATTGCATAGTCCGATTTGAGGATCACCGACTTAGGTTCTGTCAAACGCTGATCCGTAACTGGGTAGTTATAAAGGCAGAGTTCAGGTAGACTGAGAATCAAGTTGCGTGATGCGAATAATCAAGATGGGATTTTGCCCCTCCACTTGGAGAGATAATCTCTGGGCCCTCTCGTGAGATATGATTCAGAAAGCATGGCCATGCATGACTCGGTTAAGTGTTAACCGAGGCGATTGACTAAGAGTTAGTCGGGTGAATCACTTATCTCGGATCGAGAAGAGAGTCGGACTATTTAAGGGATGGCAATTACTCGCCTATAGTCTGACAAGGTATATCATGAGGCAAAAGGGACTCAGACGTAAGTCGCATTGGAAAGGCAAGTCGTCATGACTCTTTGGTACTTGGGAGTCGGCACGTTCTGCTAGGAGCTGCTACCGACTAATCGATTGAGAGTCGGACTCCAATCGTGTCCAACTAGCAATGAGCCTGCAGGGTCACACACTTAAGAGCAGGAGCAAGTTCGGATTGGATCTGAACCTGTAATCTGGTTGGGTTGGACCTAAACCGGATTAGGACTGAGTTAGTGAGTTGGACTCACGGTGACTAGTGTTATATGGGCATTAGTGAATGGGTCGCGTGAGCAGAGCCCATGTTCACTCCCTATATATAGTGGAGCACCGTAACCCAGAAAGGTTAATCGTTGTTCGGTTAGGTCATTCCATGTGTTGGAAACCCTAGCTCCACAGCAGTCCAGCCGTCGTTACTAACCTAGCAGTTCACCGCCGGTGCTCCTCCTTGTACGTGTGGATACCAGCAGAGGTGCTATGCGATCAGCACTAGGACGATCGGATCGTGAGGACTGCACTGCATCAACTGACGCGCTTCATCAGTAATCCGCAACTGCGCGTCTAGTGGTAAAACTCATGGCCTTCTACCTCAGCTGGATCTTGGGATCAAAACGTTAGAGGAAATTTTTTATCTCCGCGTGGCCCAATAGTGGTATCAGAGCGATAGATTCTGGTTTTAGGCTCGAGATCTCGCATATGTGATATGCGGTAGGCTGTAGATGAGATCTATATGCTGTTTTGGTGGTCGATCTATGAGATAGATCGGTTTTGTACGAGGTTGATTGGATCAACTGTACTCGGGGAATGGTAGATCTGATTTCCGTGATCATACTGCTGAGGTCGTGGACTGACATACCCCTATCGGCCGGCTTCCGCCATCGGGGTAGACTGTGACACGTAAATTCAGAGGCGATGATCGAAGATCAAAAAGTTTGATCGAATTGGAACAATGGTCAGAATCCATGTCCGGATCATAGCGGACCACCGGCTTCGCCCTGTCGTACCGCCTTAGATGTCGTTGTGGGTTTCACAACACCGGTAGATATCGCATTTATGCATAACTTGTTTTTGCAGGAAGTTGTGAATGGTATGATTCATGTGCATGTGATGTATGTGTGTAATCCATACGTGATCTGCGAATCACGGTTTTTGTCAGCCGGCTGGAGCCTAGGTGCTGTCATTTTATTGTATAACGACTTGCGTGTTGGATTCTCTTTGTAATTTACTTTACTAAGCTAGTGTAGCTGTTTGGAGAACCCGGTAGGCATGCAAGGCGTTGTACATGTCGGCGACATGGAGTAAGACGGCAAGTGACAAGAGTTGGCACAAGTCAGATTACAGGATTTGTGGAGATGGAGATCGCCATGAAGAGAGCCATACCATTTCACATTATAATTGCTTTATTTTTGTGTTATTGTTATGTCTCTATTTTACCTCTATTAGATAGTCGGTAAAATCCAATCCCTCAAAGAAGGTCTAGTCGGTTTTCCCGCCAGTGTTTGCACCATCACAAGTCGGGCATTTTTGGTAGTGGGCTCATAAAATTGAGGTGCTGTCAATTATTTCCGACTAGGTGGGTTCGAGTCGGACTCTTACTGCAGAAACACTTGGTAAGCTAGACGGGTCTATCACAACGGTTGTGGGGCTCGGGGAAAAGTCGGATGGGAGCCGGGGCATGTGATGCCACCCGTCCAACATGAGTCGCATGAGATGCAATTGACAAGGAGTTGTCTACCTAGATCACTTGGCGGCTAGTGGTGATGCTAAAGCTCACTAGCCGACTTGCTTATTTAGGATGCTGAATCACTAAGCAACCATCGGAGGGGTGTTGGTTCTAGTGGGAGCATAAAATATTAAAATGTTTAATATGCTTGCTCTTTTATGAATACATGTCTTAAGTGTTTTGCATATTTTATATTGTAGATCATGGCACCAAGTAGCAGTCACTCTCAGATATCCGATTTTGCGTTGAGAACTATCCTTGAGAAAGATAAACTGAACGACACTAATTTTACCATCTGGTATCGAAATCTGAGAATTGTTCTCAAACAAGAAAAGAAGGACCATGTCCTAGATAACCCACTTCTAGATGAGCCGAATGAAAATGCGACTGTCGCTGCCACCAATGCCTACCGTCGGGCTAAGGATGAGTCCACGGATATTAGTTGTCTTATGCTTGCTCACATGGAACCGGACTTGCAAAAGCAGTTCGAACATGTTGAGGCCTACGATATGATCGAAATCCTCAAAAGTATGTTCCAGGCTCAGGCAAAGACTGAGAGGTATCAAGTCTCTCAGGCTTTGCTTTGAGTTTAAGGATGGTGATCCACTGAGTCCGCATGTGATCAAAATGGTTGGTTATGTGCAGTCTCTGGAGAGGCTTGGCTACCCCATTAGCGAAGAGTTCGGTACGGATATAATTCTGAACTCTCTTCCTAGTGCATATGGGCAGTTCATTTCGAACTACCACATGCATGGTATGGATAAGAAGCTCACTAAATTGTTGGAGATATGCCCAAGAGGCAATAATAAAGTGGGTTATTATCATATCTTCATACTTATGATAAATGTTTACATACCATGCTATAATTGTATTAACCGGAAACATTAATACTTGTGTGATTTGTAAACTAAAATAAGAGTCCCTAGTAAAGCCTCTTGTTAAACTAGCTTGTTGGTTAATATATGATCATGGTTTCCTGATCATGAACATAGAGATGTTATTAACAACAGGGTCATATCATTAGGAGAATGATGTAATGGACATACTCCTATAGATAAGCGTAGCATAAAGATCAAGTCATTTCATTAGTTCAATTGCTATATGCTTTCTGATACATAGTAACCTAATTCCTTCGACCATGAGATCATGCATATCACCTTTACCGGATGGATGCTTTGATGACATCAAACACCACACCGTAACTGGGTGGCTATAAAGGTGGCATTGAGTGTTCGGAAAGTATTGGTTGAAACACATGGATCAAGAGTGGGATTTGTCCATCCATATGACGGATAGATATACTCTGGGCCCTCTCGGTGGAATGTCATCCAATTAGCTTGCAAGCATGTGAATGGGTCACAAGGGATCACATATCACGGGAACGAGAAAAGAGTACTTATCGGTAACGAGGTTGAACTAGGTATGCAGAGATACCGACGATCATAACCTCGGATAAGTAAACTATCGTGAGACAAAGGGAAATTGGTATCGTATGTAAGTGGTTCATTCGATCGCAAAGTAATCATAGAAATATGTAGAGCCATATGAATTTCCAGATTCCTCTATTGGTTATTGTTCGGAGAAGTGTCTCGATCATATCCGCATAATTCACGAACCGTAGGAGACACATAAGGATTGACGTTGTTTGAGTAGTTATGGTATTATGAGAAAGAGACCGAATGTTGTTGAGTCTCGGATGGGATCCGGGATATCACGAGGTGATCCGGAATGGTCCGGAGAATAAGATTCATATAAGGAAAGACCCGTTTGAGTTCGGGAATGATTAGGTGTTTTCATCGGGATGTTCTAGAAGGTTCGGAATGTCCGCACTCGGGGGAGGTACATGAATGTGTTGTATCAAAGTTGGTATGATTGCATCATGTACTAAGTGTCATCGCTGTCCAAATAAAGGGTTAATTCAAATCCTAGTTTGAAAAGTCAAGCGGCTAGTTTGAAAAGTCAAACCGCCGATTTCGGAAGAGGAGAAGGAGGATTGGTGGAGGCGAATTGGGGGAGGTTCCTCCCTTGGCGGCGCACCACCAAGCCGACTTGGGAGGACTCCTCCCCTTGGCCGCCCTCCCATCTATATAAGGAGGGGCTCCTCCTAGAACACACAAGTTCCTATCTTCTACCTCCGGTTTAGAGCCGTTTGGTTTAGAGCTTCTAATTGCTTTAGCCTTGGTTTAGAGCCTTCTAATTGGTTTAGAGCCTTCTAATTGGTGTGTCTAATTACTAGACCGCTAATAGCCTTTCTCATACTCCACCATACCGCACCGGCTTAAGCCTGCAAGGATCTCCTCTACTTAGGTACCACGTTGTCTGCCGGAATCGCGAGGAGAGTGCTACAACCTCCATTGCTGCTGGAACAAGGAGAGGAAGGTCTTCACGAGTCCGAATGTGTGACCGATCTGGGGCGCTTAGGAACGCATAGGAAGGATCGTCTACGCGATCTTGAGATCGGAAGAGTACGACTACATCACCCACGAGAATCGCTCGTTAACCGCTTTGGAATCTTCGAGGGTAAGTTATTCCATCGACTCGTTGCTACAATCTAGTAGATAGATCTTGGCTTGTTTGTTTGTATGCGATAGAAAATTTTTGTTTTCCATGCTACGAACCCCTACAGTGGTATCAGAGCCGTGTCTATATGTAGATCATTGCGACGAGTAGAACACAATGGTCATTGTGGGCGTTGATGCTTTTATTGTCGATTGCTTCTTGTGTACTTTGCATCTTGCGGTATGTTGGGATGAAGCGACCCGGGCTAACCTTACATGACATCGTTCATGAGACTTGCTCCACGCTTGACATGCAACTTGTATTGCATAAGTGGCTTTGTGGGTGCCTGTTTCTCCTAGCATAGTTAAGATCCAATTTACAATGGGTGATTGACAATGCTAGTATCAATGTTGTGGTTCTTGTTCGTAAGTTAGAACGACACTTATTGAAAACCCCAAACCACGTAAAATATGCAAAGAAAGTAGAAGTCTAACTTTGTTTTGCGAGGGGTGTCGTGATGTGATATGGCCATGATTGTGATTATATTTGATGTATGCAATGTTCCTTATTGTAAGTTGGCAACCGGCAGGAGCCATATGGTTGTCTTTAATTTATGTTAAGACCCGCGTGTCTATTCAAAGTAGTTGTAATAGTTGAAGCCGGTGGACGACAATCATGGAGAAGCATCATTGACCTTGATGCAATGTCGGTGATGATGGAGATCATGTTCGTGCTTGAAGATGGAGATCGGAATCACAAAGAAGAAAGGCCATATCATATCACATATTATGAATTGCATGTGATGTTTATCCTTTATGCATCTTGTATTGCTTAGTAGACGACGGTAGCATTATAAGATGATCCCTCATGCACATGAATTTCAAGTCATAAAGTGTTCACCCTTAGTTAGCACCGTTGCTAAAGCTTGTTGTTTCGAAGCATCACGTGATGATCGGGTGTGTTAGATTCTGCAAGTGTATACAACGTGAGCAAGCCAGATTTGCTCATGCAGAAGCTAAGGTTGATCTTGACGAGCCTGGCATGTACAGACATGGTCTCGGAACACGGATCACCGAAAGGTAAAGCATGAGTCATATAGGAGATATGATGAACATGTTGATTGTTCGCCATTGAAGCTATGTCAACTCTCGTGATGATCGGTTTTGATGTGATGGATTTGGTTCGTGTGATTACTAAAACAATGTGAGGGATATTGTTTTGAGTGGGAGTTCACCTAGATTAATTTAATTATTAATTAGAACTCAATTTATCATAAACTAAATCAACATGAATTTGCATAGTTGTTGTAGTCATTGGCATCCGTTTACCACCTTGCGCTTAGTTATAATTGAGATTATAGAACTATAGAATTCTGGTTAGTTACTTTACGAACTGGTATCGTATTGTTTTTGAAGTGTTAATCTAAAGTTTAAAAGTCCTATTGCAAACTTTCAGTAAGTTCCGGTTACTCCATGAAGTTTAATAATTGGTATTAAAATCAAGAGTAACAATTCCAATGTTAGTATATAAGTATCATGTTTGTCTCCATGATTCTTGATATTCAAAGGATTCTCCTAATATCAAGGTTATCTAAGGATCTGAAAGAGTTGTTTCAGAAACCATGATGTGTGGAAGATATTGTGATATCTGAAACGAAGTTTTGGTTGCAACATGATAGAGTATAATATGGCAAAGTTCATGTTCTCATATTTTGATGAGAATTTGCAAAGGGTTGTAGACACTTGTTGTCCTAATCCTCCAAAAGGTTTTGGATAGCAACATTATACTCGTAATTCATCGTTATAAGCTAAAGGTAGTTTGATCATGGACGATTCCATGATAAGGATGAATATTTGATGTAGGTAAAATGTTTAGTACACCAAGAGATTACTAAATAAAGGAATTTGAAAGAACACCAAACATTTGATGATGGTGATCTACTTCAAGGTGCAAGTCCAAAGACATTGGTATTTAACTATACATGTTTTGGACTATGTGTCATATGTATGACTCCACTAATTGATGTTGATAGATTCTTTCAAATGTAAAAGGAAATACTGAAAGAGAATCTCATAAATATATGGCAGAAAAGAAAATACTAGAATTGTTCAGTTTAAGTATATAGATGATATACATGTTATGGCTATATTCTTTGCTTATTAAACAATGTGGTTATTAAGTATTTGATACTGAATTTGTTGGTGTGAATCGTCATACGAAACAACACAATTCATGAACTACAATGGCCTAAGTAACTAGCAAAGAATATGTGATGATGTTCATTGAGAACAAATAAAGGGTTATTGTGTTGCTCGTTAAACATCAAAGCTTGCCTTCAAGATTTGTTTTATCAGGTATTATGAGAACAAAAGGGTTGTTCAAATAAATTACCGTAATCCATAAAGATGGATGATTCACAAATCTCGTTGGAGAAATCACATCCATAAAACTAGTGCTAAAAATGTCGAAAGACAAATTGATTGAAAGATCACTTAGGAAGTGACATCGCCGTTTAAATTATAATGGAAAGAAAACATGAAGAAACTCCATGTGGATGGAATTTTGGAGTCTTCCGATTTTTTATCAAATGACGCTTGTGAAACTTTCCTAGAGATAATTAAAACTTCGTTCATAGGCCAAAAGGGAACGAATGACTAGCTTATTGGAACTTGTACATATTGTTGTACGAAATCCATTATGTGTAGTCAAAAGCGATGGATTTCAACTTCATATGCTTTCTCCGAAAATTTGAGTGAATATATGAATATTTACTTAATAAGGATGAAGTGTGAAATATTTGAAAAAGTTCAAAGATTTTCAACATGAAGTGCAAAATCATTGTAACAAGAATATAAATAGTTTATGATAAGATCATAAAGGAAGATATTTGAGTTACAAGTTTAGCATAATACCTAAGATTTAAGGAATCGTTCCGTGGATTTGCATTTCCCGAAACACCATAAGAGTATGGAGCGTTCGAGATATGTAATTAAACCTTGTTTGACATGGTAAGATCGAAGGTGTAATTCATAAAACTGCCATTGTATTTTAAAGATTAAAAGCTTTAGAGATTACCGTTTTCCCACTGAAAAGAGCTCCATCATAATCCGTTGAAACGACACCATATGTTATGGTTTGGGATAAAACCCAAGTTGTCCTTTCTTAAACATTGGTATGCTATGCATAAGAAAGATGTTTGCAACCAAAGTCGGATGAACCTGTCTTTGTATAACTGTTGAGTGTTCCTCCATAACACCAGAGACAAAAGTGTTTGTCACTTAGAACGTCAAGTTTCTTTGGGAAGGAATTTTTCGTGAAAAGTTAAGTGGGAGGACAATAGAACTTTGATAAGGTTAAAAGAACCTTAGCTATATGTGCAAAGTTGCGCAGCGCCGAAAAGTGTTCCGGAGGCAGCAACAATGCTCATGGCCCACGTGCCTCAAAGGTTGTGGTCACAGAGATCTAAGTTCCTATTAAAACAAGTAGGTCGGGTAAACTGTCAAATACCAAGATTTGAGGGTTAAATCATTATTTAAGAATAATGAACCGACTACATGCAAAGAAGCGATGATGGACCCTGACTCCGTAAAATGGCATGAAGCCATAAAATCCGTGATAGTTCCATACAAGAGAAATCAAGTTTTGAACTTGAAGGACCCTCGAGAAAGGTGTAAGACCTTACAGTTGTGTTTGGATCTATAAAGAAATAGACATGGATGTTTTACATCTATGAAATAGTCGACATGTTGGGAAAGAGTTCACAAAATGTTCAAAGGGTTGACTATGACAAGATTTGATCTTTCATAGCGATATTTAGTCTAGACGGATAAATGTAGCAACCACTACATATAATTTTGTTATATGGTAGTTGAATAAACAAAACAAGTTCTTCTAATAGAATCGTTACCTAGGACATGTGCATAACACGGTCCATAGGGTTTTGTTAATTCAAAGGGTGCTAAAAGCATATGCAAACTTCAATGGTTGAAATAAGCATAGCGGAGTTGGAATCTTCACTATGATGAAACTGTTAAAAGAGTTTAATTTCATCAGAGACAATGAAGATGCTTGCATTTGCAAGAAATTAAGTGGGAGCTCTAAGACATGTTTCTAATACATTATGTGGAAGACATATTGTTGATTGGAAATGATGTATCTTTTATTAACACAAGATAAGAATTTCATCTCGATGAAAGACTTAGGCAAAACCCAAATATTAAGCATGATTATACGCTAATATGGTTGTGCCAGAAGTACATAGACAAGATATTGAATGAGTTCAATATAGAAACTACAAGAGAGGTTCTTGTCGCACAGAAAGGATTGAATAAATTCAATGTTGATGATATATTCAAGTGTATTGACATTTGGTAAAGTGAAACAAATAATCAAGTATAGATTGATACTTGATGTATGAAATCACAAAGAGTATTTATATCAATCATACTGTGATATGTACAAATCCAGATATGTCCTATGCTCTAAATGTTGTGAGCATATACCAGAATGATTCGTAAGATGATCATTGGACAATAGTAAGGATATTCTTATGATCTTTTGGAAGAACTAAGAGTATAATATTTGTAGAAGTGACAAATAGATGGTTAGTTCATTGTAAAAGTACTACATTGATACTAGTTTTGTCACAAAGTACAAATTAAGTTTATCTCAATCTAAACTAAGGGTGGCACAATATAATGGAAAGTGAGTTCCATAATGGATTTGGATGAGTTCCAAAGTTAAGACATTGTGACAGATACTACAACAAAAGGCTAAGTATATGACTGCTATTTTAGCGACAAAGAGGGCATTTGTGTCAAGTAGTTTGTTATCAAACTAGGTGTAGTTCACAGTGGGATAATACTATGAAGATATATTGTGCGACAATATTATCAACATATTTTAACCCCAAAGAGCTAAAGGTCACACGAAAGACCAAATTTATACAAAGACATCTCATTAGAGAATGAGTGATGCGAGAGCATAAAGACATGCAATTACACACGGACTGGAAGTGTCGGATCCGGAGATCAGTTGACCACTAGTAATCGTGTACATACAACAGGAAAGCCATAGGTGTTGAATACACAAGGTTTGAAACTAGATTATTGACTCTAGTGCAAGTGGGAGACTGTTGGAGATATGCCCAAGAGGCAATAATAAAGTGGGTTATTATCATATCTTCATACTTATGATAAATGTTTACATACCATGCTATAATTGTATTAAGGAAACATTAATACTTGTGTGATTTGTAAACTAAAATAAGAGTCCCTAGTAAAGCCTCTTGTTAAACTAGCTTGTTGGTTAATATATGATCATGGTTTCACGATCATGAACATAGAGATGTTATTAACAATGGGTCATATCATTAGGAGAATGGTATGATGGACATACTCCTATAGATAAGCGTAGCATAAAGATCAAGTCATTTCATTAGTTCAATTGCTATATGCTTTCTGATACATAGTAACCTAATTCCTTCGACCATGAGATCATGCATATCACCTTTACTGGATGGATGCTTTGATGACATCAAACACCACACCGTAACTGGGTGGCTATAAAGGTGGCATTGAGTGTTCGGAAAGTATTGGTTGAAACACATGGATCAAGAATGGGATTTGTCCATCCATATGACGGATAGATATAATCTTGGCCCTCTCGGTGGAATGTCATCCAATTAGCTTGCAAGCATGTGACTGGTCACAAGGGATCACATATCACGGGCGAGAAAGAGTACTTATCGGTAACGAGGTTGAACTAGGTATGCAGAGATACCGGCGATCATAACCTCGGATAAGTAAACTATCGTGAGACAAAGGGAAATTGGTATCGTATGTAAGTGGTTCATTCGATCGCAAAGTAATCGTAGAAATATGTGGGAGCCATATGAATTTCCAGATTCCTCTATTGGTTATTGTTCGGAGAAGTGTCTCGATCATGTCCGCATAATTCACGAACCGTAGGGAGACACACTTAAGGATTCGACGTTGTTTGAGTAGTTATGGTATTATGAGAAAGAGACCGAATGTTGTTCGGAGTCTCGGATGGGATCCGGGGGATATCACGAGGTGATCCGGAATGGTCCGGAGAATTAGATTCATATAAGGAAAGACCCGTTTCGGAGTTCGGGAATGGTTCCGGTGTTTTCATCGGGAATGTTCTAGAAGGTTCCGGAATGTCCGGCACTCCGGGGGGGAGGGTACATGAATGTGTTGTATCAAAGTTGGTATGATTGCATCATGTACTAAGTGTCATCGCTGTCCGAAATAAAGGGTTAATTCAAATCCTAGTTTGAAAAGTCAAACGGCTAGTTTAAAAAGTCAAACTGCCAGTTTTCGGAAAGAGGAGAAGGAGGATTGGTGGAGGCCGAATTGGGGGAGGGTTCCTCCCTTGGCCGGCGCACCACCAAGCCGACTTGGGGAGGGACTCCCCTCCCCTTGGCCGTCGGCCCCTCCCATCTATATAAGGAGGGGCAGGGCTCCCCTCCTAGAACACACAAGTTCCTATCTTCTACCTCCGGTTTAGAGCCGTTTCGGTTTAGAGCTTCTAATTGCTTTAGCCTTCGGTTTAGAGACTTCTAATTGGTTTAGAGCCTTCTAATTGGTGTGTCTAATTACTAGACCACTAATATCCTTTCTCATACTCCACCATACTCGCACCGGCTTAAGGCGAAGCCCTGCGGGATCTCCCCTCTACTTCCGGTACCACGCCGTTGTGCTGCCGGAATCGCGAGGAGAGTGCTACAACCTCCATGCCTCTTTGGAACAAGGGAGAGGAAGGTCTTCGTCAGTCGAGCGTGTGACCGATCAAGGAGCGCTTCAAAGCATGGCCTTGGGAAGGATCGTCTACGCGATCTTGAGATCGGAAAGAGTACGACTACATCACCCACGAGAATCTGCTCTCGTTAACCGCTTTGGAATCTTCGAGGGTAAGTTATTCCATCGACTCGTTGCTACAATCTAGTAGATAGATCTTGGCTTGTTTGTTTGTATGCGATAGAAATTTTTTGTTTTCCATGCTACGAACCCCTACATAAATTACATGGGATGCTCAAGCAGGCAGAGGCGAATCTCAAGAAGGGTGCCAGTCAAGTGTTGATGGTGCAGAATAAGGCTAAGTTCAAGCAGAGTTCTTGGACTAAGAAGAAGGCCAAGTCAGGAGGAAAGCAGGCTCAGGACCCGGTCCCAAGCACTTCCTCAGGGACTAAGCCATCTCCTTCAGCCGGATCCACTTGCTTCTACTGCAAGGCGGATGGCCACTGGAAGAGGAACTGCATCAAGTACTTGGCCGACAAAGCCAAGAGTGGAGGTATGACTTCTGACTCAGGTACACTTGTTTGCAATGTTATAGACATATATCTTGCTGATGCACCTAATAGTTCTTGGGTATATGATACCAGATCAGTTATTCACATCTGCAACTCGTTGCAGGGACTGGTAAGAACTAGGAGCATAGCAAGAGGCGAGGTTGATATTCGAGTCGGCAACAAAGCAAGAGTTGCTGCGTTAGAAGTCGGCACGATGCAACTTCATTTACCTTCTAGATTCATTATGGAACTAAATAATTGTTATTATGTTCTAGTGCTCAGTCGAAACATTATTTCTGCTTCATGTTTGATGACGCAAGGCTATGAGTCGAATATCAAGAATAATGGTTGTTCTTTGTATTTGAATGATATGTTGCACGGCTTTGCACCCATCCAGGACGGGTTATTTATTTTGAATCTTGATGGTGAGTCGGTTTATAACATAAATGTTAAAAGGTTGAAACCAAATTATCTGAATATGACTTAATTTTGGCACTGTCGGCTTGGTCATATAAGTTGGAAACGCATGAAGAAGCTCCATGATGATGGACTCCTAACTTCGTTTGACTTGGAGTCGTTCGAGACATGCGAATCTTGCCTACTCGGCAAAATGACCAAGACACCTTTTGCAATGAGTTGCGAAAGGGCGTCCGACTTGTTGGGACTAGTACATAATGATGTATGTGGACCAATGAGCACGACAGCCAGGGGTGGTTATGAGTACTTCATTACCTTCACTGATGATTTGAGTAGGTATGGATATATCTACTTGATGAAACATAAGTCAGAAGCCTTTGAAAAGTTCAAAGAATTCCAGAATGAAGCACAGAATCAACTCGGCAAGAAAATAAAGTTTCTTCGGTCGGACCGAGGAGGTGAGTACATGAGCCATGAGTTTGATGACCATCTGAAAAGTTGTGGAATAGTTCCTCAACTTACTCCGCCAGGAACGCCGCAAAGGAACGGTGTTTCGGAAAGGCGGAATCGGACCTTGTTGGACATGGTACGGTCAATGATGAGTCGGACAGATCTGCCTTTATCATTTTGGGGTTATTGTCTAGAAACAGCTGCGTTCACACTAAACAGAGTACCATCAAAATCGGTAGAGAAGACACCGCATGAGATGTGGACAGGCAAAAAGCCGAGTTTGTCTTTTCTTAAGATTTGGGGTTGTGAATCATTTGTCAAGCGACTTCAGTCAGAAAAGCTTACAGCCAAGTCGGATAAGTGTATTTTCGTGGGGTATCCGAGGGAAACCTTGGGTTACTACTTCTATAACCGAGAAGAGTGCAATTTTTTTGTCGCTCAGAATGGTGTCTTCCTTGAGAAAGAGTTTCTCAGTCGGGGAGTAAGTGGGAGCACGATGCAGCTCGAAGAAATTCGAGAGGAACCAGCTAGTAGCGAGTCGGCGAAAACCTTGGAGGTTGAGCCGATCGTGGCAGCTGAGCCGGCAGCAGCACCTGTACTACGAAGATCAGCAAGATTACAAAGTGTTCGTGATGTATTACTGTTAGACAGTGATGAGCCTGCAAATTATTCGGAAGCGATGGTGGGATCTGATTCCGAGTCATGGCCTGGAGCCATGAGATCCGAGTTAAAGTCCATGGATGAAAATCAAGTTTGGAACTTGGTTGATCTGCCAGACGGTGCAAGACCCGTCGAGTGCAAATGGGTCTTTAAGAAGAAAACTGATATGGATGGAAATGTTTCCGTCTATAAAGCACTCCTTGTAGCGAAAGGGTTCCGACAAGTTCAAGGAGTTGATTACAACGAGACTTTCTCGCCTGTAGCGATGCTTAAATTAGTTCGGATCATGTTAGCTATAGCGTCCTATTTCGACTATGAGATATGGCAGATGGATGTCAAAACGGCTTTCCTTAATGGAAATTTAACCGAGGACGTGTATATGATACAGCCCGATGGTTTTGTCGATCCAGATAATGCTGACAAGGTGTGCAAACTTCAAAAATCCATTTATGGGTTGAAGCAAGCATCTCGGAGTTGGAATATTCACTTTGATGAGGTAGTCAAATCGTTTGGCTTCATCAAGAGTGATCATGATTCTTGTTTATACAAGAAGTTTAGTGGGAGCAAAGTAAACTTTCTAATCTTATATGTAGATGACATATTACTGATTGGAAATGATGTCCAGATGTTGTAAGAAACCAAGGAATCATTGGAAAGGAGTTTCTCAATGAAAGACTTGGGTGAGGCAACATACATCCTCGTAATCCGGATCTATAGATATAGATCAAGGAGGCTCATTGGATTAAGTCAGAGTACTTATTTGGACAAAGTGTTGAAGAAGTTCAACATGGAATCGTCTAAGAAGGGGTTCTTACCGATGTCCCATGGTGTAAAACTTAGCAAGACTCAGTGTCCTTCGACAACTGATGAGCGAAGTCGGATGAGTGCGATTCCCTATGCTTCTGCAGTCGGATCCATCATGTATGCCATGATTTGTACTAGGCCGGATGTTTCCTATGCTCTAAGTGTTGTGAGAAGATACCAGGCTGATCCTGGAGAAATCCACTGGACAACGGCTAAAAATATCCTAAAGTACTTGAGAAGGACTAAGGATATGTTCTTTGTTTATGGTGGTGAAGATGAACTCAGTGTAAAGGGTTACACGGATGCGAGTTATCTTATCGACTCTGATGATTCTCGTTCGCAATCCGGATACGTGTTTATTATAAACGGAGGTGTTGTGAGCTGGAAGAGTTCCAAGCAAGAGACTGTGTCTGCGTCTACAACAGAGGCTGAGTATATTGCCGCCTCGGAGGCAGCAAAGGAAGCTGTTTGGATGAGGAATTTCCTCATGGATCTTGGTGTGGTTCAGGGCTCGTCCAATCCGTTAGACGTGTATTGTGACAACAATGGTGCTATTGCACAAGCCAAGGAACCTAGACAACACCAGAAGAACAAGCACATACTCATGCGGTACCACCTGATTCGCCAGTTCGTGGATCAGGGTGATATCAAGTTATGCAAGGTACACACGGATGCAAATATTGCGGATCCGTTGACAAAGCCGTTACCACAGCCGAAGCATGAGGCGCACCTGAGAGCCATGGGCATTAGATGCTTAGACATGTGATGTCGGAAGATTGACTCTAGTGCAAGTGGGAGACTGTTGGGAATATGCCCTAGAGGCAATCATGTATGATGAGATTTCCCATTGTATTCATAAAGATATTAAGTAGTCCTTGTATAAACATCTAATGTGTATCATTGAATATGTGATTCGGTTGTGGAACTATGCATTCATGTTGTTTGTACTAAATATCCTTGGTCATTGAGGTTGTGCTGGACACACAACTTAGACCAATGTGAAAGTTGGCTTGATGACTCGGTTCCACTTGTCATGGGCATGGAGATGCTATTCCAACTTATACAGATTCGTCTAAAGAGTTTAGAGAGTCTGATTGACCCATATTGAGGTACAACGAACAAGTTGTCATTTGTATATCTCAATCAATGTAATCCTTAGACCTGAGGTTATTGCATAGTCCGAGTTGAGGATCACCGACTTAGGTTCTGTCAAACGCTGATCCGTAACTGGGAAGTTATAAAGGCAGAGTTCGGGTCGACTGAGAATCAAGCTGCATGATGTGAATAACCAAGATGGGATTTTGCCCATCCACTTGGAGAGATATTCTCTGTGCCCTCTCGTGAGATATGATTCGGAAAGCATGGCCATGCACGACTCGGTTAAGTGTTAACCGAGGCGATCGACTAAGAGTTAGTCAGGTGAATCACTTATCTCGGATCGAGAAGAGAGTCGGACTATTTAAGGGATGGCAATTATTCGCCTATAGTATGACAAGGTATATCATGAGGCAAAAGGGACTCGGACGTAAGTCGCATTGGAATGGCAAGTCGTCATGACTCTTTGGTACTTGGGAGTCGGCACGTTCTGCTAGGAGCCGCTACCGACTGATCGATTGAGAGTCGGACTCCAATCGTGTCCAAGTAGCCATGAGCCTATGGGGTCACACACTTAAGAGCAGGAGCAAGTTCGGATTGGATCTGAACCTGTAATCTGGTTGGGTTGGACCTAAACCGGATTAGGACTGAGTTAGTGAGTTGGACTCATGGTGACTAGTGTTATATGGGCTTTAGTGAACGAGTCGCGCGAGTAGAGCCCACGTTCACTCCCTATATATAGTGGAGCACCGTAACCCAAAAAGGTTAATCATTGTTCGGTTAGGTCATTCCATGTGTTGGAAACCCTAGCTCCACAACAGTCCAGCCGTCGTTACGAACCTAGCAGTTTGCCGCCGGTGCTCCTCCTTGTACGTGTGGATCCAGCAGAGGTGTTGTGCGATCAGCACCAGGACGATCGGATCGTGAGGACTGCACTGCATCAACTGACGCGCTTCATCAGTAATCCGCAACTGCGCGTCTAGTAGTAAAACTCGTGGCCTTCTACCTCAGCTGGATCTTGGGATCACCACGTTAGAGGAAATTTTTTGTTTTATGTACGCGTGGCCCAACACATATGTATTGTGGTTGCACTGGAAGCTTATGAATTCTGAAACATGGCAGACTTCTTTGATTCCTGGGCAGCCGTCCTCCACCAAAATCTCACTCGTTGTCCCGACAACCTTTCCGCCCAGAAGAAAACTTAGTTTTATTTTGAAGTGTATTTGAGAGGAAAGGTTTGCTCAAGAGAGCCATTATACTTAGAAAATTCATTGTATTTCGAACCCCCCAACGGTACTTTTCACATATATAGCATAGCAAGCAATACTTAGCAAAACAGGGGTAACCTATTAGGAAGGGAAAACCCTAAGTATAGATCTACTCATGGCATACTACAAAATCATCGCACTTGCAAAATAATACCAAAGAAAAATTCTACTAGAAAAATTCTACAAAATCAGCGCACTCCGAACAATCTAACGAAACACAAACATAGATCTAATCACAATTTGCACAAAATATGCCACAGAGATAACATGCATGCATGCAACATGGTACTTATGCAAGATTTGTTTTCTAAATTGACCAAGGTAGTCTAATTGGATTGAAATTGTGTTAGGGATGTTATTAGTATTGATTTCCCATGGGTTAAAACTAATTTGGGTCATTAATCTCATTCATAGGCTCACTAGAAGATCCAACCATCTATTTAGCCCCAAATCAGATCTAATGCTCTTAAGCAAGGTTCTATAATTTTGTTCAGTAGGTATTGTAAAAACAAAGTCAACGCAACAAGAATCAACTAAAATGGGGTTTTAATTATTTTTTTATGGATTAAACACTCTAATCTAGGGATTAATTTCTACTCAGACAATCCTACTGTAAACTTGTAATATTATTGTAGATCTGTGTTCTACACAATTTTGTGAATCCAACGATATATTATACGCTAAATTTGGCCAAGTATTTGATTTTCTATCAATTTTGCAAGTTTTATAAGCAATCTGCCAAAATAAAACTAAACTGAACTTAATCTAACCCTAATCGCCACGTGTCGCGATGTTCTCGGCCACGATTGAGTCTTGGACAGACGACGCTACAGCGCTTAACGCCGTTGGTACCGCTTTGGCGGTCTTCGAATCTGAGCCGCAGCTCGCTGATCTAACGGATGGGAGGAGGGCGGAGACTTACTGCGGTGGCGACAGCGGCGATGAGCGGCGGCTGTGTCGGTGTTGACAGGCGGCGGTGCTCCGGTGGCTCCCCGGGGCGGCGGCATGGTCGTCGGGGCTCGTCTGGTCCTTGCGGTCATGATCGCCTCCTCGACCGAGCTCCTCGCTTCCTCCTCCGACTGCAGCGCTCCGCCGTTCCTCCTCGTCGCTGGCAGCGCTCCGGCGAGCAATTGGTGGCGTCTCGGCAGGATTCGCGCTAGGGTTTTCAAGGGGAAATGATGGCGGGAGGGTCGGCTTTATATAGCCCCAAAGACTTGGGGAAGGGGCGTCCGAATCCGTTAGGATCTGGGCTTATCCCGAAGCGGCAGACGCCGTGCTCGCCGCGGTCTCTGGGAGGGAGACGACGGGGCGGGTCCCACGTGTCGGTGGCGGAGGGGGGGAGTAGTGGGCTGGCGCTGCTAGCTGGGCCCCTGGTGGCCACGGCCCCGGTGCGTGCCACATAGGGTGACAGGGAAGGGGAAGGGGGTGTTGGGCTGGGCCCGATGCGGTGCTCTGCTCCGACAGCAGGTCCTTCAAGCTGGTGCGCGGCATAACGTACCCTGGCTGCTCCGACAGCTTGCACGGTGTCCAACTTCTTGTTTATCGTATGGAGCCAGTCATATGATTGGTTCAGCGCTGCTAGTGAAGGTAGGTGGGTTCAACCTCAAAAACCGAGTCAAGCGATCCTGTTGAGGTGGTGGTGGAGGCGGCGGTGGCGGAGGTGGCGCGTTGTTGTTGTTGTTTTGCATGTTCTGAGTGAGTAGTTGGATCAGCTGGTTCTGAGTGGCCAGAAGTTGTGCTATTTCTGGAGGGATTTCAGGGTTCGCGCGTCTTAGCGGCATCTATGGGGTTTGTGAAACAAGTTAAGAAATAGACAGAAAGACTAAGTAGTAAACTCCTACCCTTATGAAAACACACAAGGCACACAAGGCACACAAGACACACAAGACACAATAGCACAAACTTCACACAGAAATCATCCAAGTTTTAACTAAACCAATTATGTGGTATTTATTACAATCGTGAATAACGTTCTACTATAGAATTTAAAGGTGGTCCAACTACTACACATCTTCCACGCCTTCCTCTTCCTCGTCCTCAAACGAGTAGCCTTCCTGCTCTAGGGTTGTCTTGTACAACTCCATCTCCTTTGTGGTGGCTTCAAGCTTCTCTTGGAGGTTCTTTATCTCATCCTGCAGCTTCTGGGTAGTGGCTTCTAGCTGCTCCTGAATCCCCTTCTTATCGCCTTGTAGTTCCTCCACTAGACTTGAATTCTTTGCGGCTTCAAGTTGCTTTGCCAAGTCCCTCTTGGAAGCACGCACGTCATTGATTATCTTGCAGAGGCCCTTAGTTTGCACTTCAGTTCCATCAATCTCCTGTTTGAGTTCCCTAATCCTCTTGTTTTTATTTATCACCCTCTTCTCTTGGTTAGCAAACTTATTCTCTTGGTCATGGAACTTTATCTCTTGTAGCTTCATTGCCTCCTCCTGCTTCTTGATCATTTCCTCCTTCTCCTTGATGAGAGCGCATAGCTCATCGTTCTTCAACATCTCGAGAAAGCTACCTTTTTCAAGGTCATGGATGTGGCACTCCAAGTCTTGATATTGGGTCCTTTGGCGCTTGGTAGAAGTCCTTTCCTCAAATGTTAACTCCATGGGAATTCCTTCCTCATCTTGTTTTCCAAAGAGGTCGCCACAGTGTCCTTGGAGAGCCTCATGATGGTGTTCGCACAGGCGACCAATGAGATGCTGCAAGCTGATGCTAAGGGCCTTCTCCTTGCAGTCACTAACAATGTGGATTTCTATGTCTTCCTCCGGGTTCTTGCCTCGCTCTTGTCCTAGCTAGATGATTTTGACTCCCCAACAGCCGTCCTTGTGGAGTCTCTTCATTGTGCTTCCCTGGATTGTTGGCAGGGGAAGGTCCAAACGCGTGAGAAGGTCCATGAGGCATCCTCCAAAGCGAAGGGGCTCGATGTCCGCGATGGTGTCATAAAGGAAGCTTGTCATCCTTAAGTTAGAAGAGTGAAGATTAGATACTTAAACCAGTAGAGGAAAGCAGGTACTAGAAGTGTGAAAATAACTTAGAAGGAAAAGAAAATAATGCACATAAGTTTAAAAGGTGGTTCCAATCCTAGGTCGCGTCCTACAGGCAACGATGTGCTCTGTTACCATCTGTAGTGACCTTGGATCAATAAAGATCCTAAGTCCCTGTGATTTACATGCTAGTCCCTGGATCAATAGCTAGCACTCACAGTCGATGAATATCATGTAAAACACAAAGTCATTATTACACGGAGAATCCAAAGTATGAATTTATTACAAATATAATTAGCATTAAGCTAGCTCAAATAACAGCAGAAACATAAAAGCAGCTTGAGTCCATCAACGCCCTAGGATTGTCGAGTGTACACTCGCGATCCCTACGCACCTTTCAATCTTCGGATTCTGCACATAAGACGTGCAGCCAACAAGTTGGGTCAATACTTTGAATGTATTGGCAAATTACACCAAGGAAAGAAAGGACTAACTCTACATGTAAGGCTAGTTTAGGCTGTAGAGTTTATTTGCTCAAAGCTAGTTTTCTTAAGTATGGAGAAGAAGAGAAGATTTCCCTACTTTGTAAACATTTGTTTCAGTAATATATGGTCGAATGGCACACGAGGATATTACTCACCAAGTGTCCAATCAACCTAACACTTGGATATTACTCACCAAGTTCCCCAAAACCCTCCCAATAGCGATATGACCCACGCCTTGGGTTTTTAGAAAAGTTTAAGTTTTGAAAGAGAGAGAGGAAGATCCTACAGAGGTTCCATCCTTCAGATGCTCAATGTTGTTCTATTTCCGTGAACACGGCTGATCGATCAGATTGCAATACTCTCGAGAGTTTGTGCACTTCACCCACAATCCACAATCAAGTACTTTTACAGACAAGACCATGGCGAGGCTTTCCCTTAGTACCCCTCTACCTTCTGGATCCAACCGTGCCAAGAACCTCCAAATGTTGGTACCTAGGTGAGGTTTCCCACTAGGTACTAGGCCAAGACAGAGCCCATATGTATTGTGGTTGCACTGAAAGCTTCTGAATTCTGAAACATGGCAGACTTCTTTGATTCCTGGGCGGCCGTCCTCCACCAAAATCTCACTCGTTGTCCCGACAACCATTCCGCCCAGAAGAAAACTTATTTTTATTTTGAAGTGGATTTGAGAGGAAAGGTTTGCTCAAGAGAGCCATTATACTTAGAAAATTCATTGTATTTCGAACCCCCCAACGATACTTTTCACATATATAGCATAGCAAGCAATACTTAGCAAAACAGGGGTAACCTATTAGGAAGGGAAAACCCTAAGTATAGAGCTACTCATGGCATACTACAAAATCATCGCACTTGCAAAATAATACCAAGGAAAAATTCTATTGGAACATCCTACACATGCATACTATAGAATTTTGAAGATCACATGCATAGAATCAAAACTGGGACAAAATATATGAACAAGTGGTGTAATTTGCCTTGATCCGAGCAGCACTCTACACAATAGCACTCCTTAGCGCACTCCAAACAATCTAACGAAACACAAACATAGATCTAATCACAATTTGCACAAAATATGCCACAGAGATAACATGCATGCATGCAACATGGTACTTATGCAAGATTTATTTTCTAAATTTACCAAGGTAGTCTAATTGGATTGCAATTGTGTTAGGGATGTTAGTAGTATTGATTTCCCATGGGTTTAAACTAATTTGGGTCATTAATCTCATTCATAGGCTCACTAGAAGATCCAACCATCTATTTAGCCCCAAATCAGATCTAATGCTCTTAAGCAAGGTTCTATAATTTTGTTCAGTAGATATTGTAAAAACAAAGTTAACGCAACAATAATCAACTAAAACAGGGTTTTAATTATTTTTCTATGGATTAAACACTCTAATCTAGGGATTAATTTCTACTCAGAAAATCCTACTGCAAACTTGTAATATTATTGCAGATCTGTGTTCGACACAATTTTGTTAATCCAACGGTATATTATACGCTAAATTTGGCCAACCATTTGATTTTCTATCAATTTCGCAAGTTTTATAAGCAATCTGCCAAAATAAAACTAAACCGAACTTAATCTAACCCTAATCGCCACGTATCGCGATGTTACTGGGCGCCATGTGGTCGAGTCGGCTGACACCACGCTGCGTTACGCGGCGCAACGCCGTACCACTTCGGGTCTTCTAATCTCGAGCCATACGGCTGATCTAACGGATGGGAGGAGGGCGGCGACTTACTGCGGTAACGACGGCGGTGATGAGCGGCGGCGGCGTCGGTGGTGACAGGCGGCATCGCTCCGGTGGCTGCCCGGGGCGGCGACGTGGTCGTCGGGGCTCGTCTGGTCCTTGCGATCACGATCGCCTCCTCGACCGAGCTCCTCACTTCCTCCTCCGACTACAGCGCTCCGCCGTTCCTCCTCGTCGCTGGCAGCGCTCCGGCGAGCAATTGGTGGCGTCTCAGCAGGATTCGCACTAGGGTTTTCAAGGGGAAGCGATGGCGGGAGGGTCGGCTTTATATAGCCCCAAAGACTTGGGGAAGGGGCATCCGAATCCGTTAGGATCTGGGCTTATCCCGACGCGGCAGACACCATGCTCGCCGCGGTCTCTAGGAGGGAGACGACGGGGCGGGTCCCACGTGTCGGTGGCGGAGGGGGGGAGTAGTGGGCTGGCGCTACTAGCTGGGCCCCTGGCATCCACGGCCCCGGTGTGTGCCGCTTAGGGTGACAGGGAAGGGGAAGGGGTTGTTGGGCTGGGCCCGATGCGGTGCTGTTCTGCGGCTAGCGCTGGGCTGGCGCAGCTGGCCCGTTTTGGTTAGTTTAGGTTTTTTTTATTCTTTTATTTTTGTTAAATTTCCGTTTTACTAGAAGCTTGATAACTTTGGTATAACAAAACCAAACTTAGTGAAATTTGTTTCCAAATTTTTGTAAAAGTGTGGTGGTCATCATAGATCCATATATTGTTATTTTTACATAGTTTTTAGAAGGGTCAAGAAACTACAACATTATTGCTCACATAGGGGAATCTTTATTAGGGTTTTGGTAGGTTTAGATGTTAGGGTTTTGTTGCAACTTCATTTGTAGGATGCAATGATGCAAGGATGATGCATGCTACTAATAAGATCCTATTATAAAATCTGGGATGTTACATAGATGCATAGGACACCTTCAAAGTTCATAAGAGTGACTAGATACAAATAGCACAAGAACAAGAAATATCAACAATATGCATCAATCAATAAGTTTTGGGACAATGCACATAGCACTAAGAATGGCAACTACGCTCTCTTAACTGGTGCCTAAAGGTAGAAGGTGGAGACTCAATATAAAAGTGGAAGAAAGGCCCTTCATAAAGGGAAGCAGGGATTTCAAGTCTCAAAAAGAGCTTCCAAAAATTATGGTACTTCTTAGCTTTCAGCCCTCATTGCCCCTATCATAAGCATCTTGAAGTGATTAAGGTTAAAGTGAACAAACTATGGAGTATATGCTTGACAAAGTATAAGTTGGCAATCTCATGTCCCTTGAATACGAGGGCCGATCCTCATGCTACTCAACTTTAGTCAGCTGTAAGTTCTTGTCATAGTAAGTACATGTGTATCATATAGAACTGCCAACGGGGTACCCTTGCACATGGTACAGGAGCTATCCTATAACGAAAATGACAAGGCAAGCAGACAATGAGCATCTCAGCAATCTTCTTGTTTACCATGGGAATATGGTGCTTTTTTTATCTCTTTCCTCTTTTCAATGTGTCTCTTTTTTTATAAGAAGAAAGCTTCATAGATGCCATTATGGTGATGCTGCAAGTTTCCACCATGATTAGGCATGGCTTAGGCTAGCGGCCCAGGCGTTTCTCTAACACAGGATACAAACTCCATGGACTTACAAGTTCCCTCTTTATTTCACACCGGTGACATCCATAGACAAAAGAGCATGATATCAACTATGTATAAAGTACAAGTGCAATGTTGAAAGCGTTCCCCCTGACAGCACGGTTCTGCTAATTCCAACGTATAAGTTCAAGAATATACAACATAGATGACACAATGGTTCAATTTTATTAGGGGCAAGAAATATAAAGTTGCCATCAAGTTTGTGAGAGCTTTAATCACTAAGTTTCACATAACAAAATACTTTTTAATTGGAAGATAGATGAAAACAAGAATATACTTGGAATGGTGTAACACACCATGCATAGGAATTTATAGTGGACACTTTGGAATAACTTGGTTTCTTGGGAGTTGTAATCATGAGTAGAGCTTACTCATACAAGTGGAGGCTAGCAAAAGACTAGGAGCAACTAACTAAGAGAGCAATAATGGCCATTATCATGCAGAGCGACAAAACATTACTAATCAAAGCATAGAGTGGTACTACAAGTCAAGGAATAAATGATCATAGAGGCTATGGTGACTTGTTCATAGTCATAACATGGTGTGAGCATGTGCCAAGTCAATCCAAACAAAGCATCAAAGGAGAATACCATAATACTATGCTTTTGCATGCTAAAACAACGCATTTTTTTCAAGGCACACTAAGAAATCCCAAGTTGTTTGGAACAAGTCATGCTACAAAAATAATCACTAAGCATAAGGTCAAAACAACACCTAGCATGACATGCTAAAGTATAAGTCACTGTCAAAGCAAGATCCTCTTGCACTATTTCAAGCAAGACTTTTCTACTCCTTTCCAATACCAATCAACTTATTTGAAACAACACAGCGAGAGCAGGGGTCCAAACTACTTTATTCAAGCAAACTAAGCAAAGCAAACAAAAACTAAGATGCTCCAATAACAACACAACAATGCATGAAACAATAAAAATGAAGTGTCTAGAAAGACCTGAGCTTTTTATTGATGAAGAAGGGGATGCCTTGGGCATCCCCAAGCTTTGACGCTTGTACCTCTTGGATATTTCTTGGGGTGACACCAGGGTGGACTCCCCAAGCTTGAGCTTTTTTCCATTCTTCATCTCATTACATCATTCTCTCTCTACACCTAAATTTTTTCCTTCATACAAAACTTCGCACAATCTTCATTAGCAACATTAGTATATTCAAAAGATAAAACCCTTGGGTTTAGATTTATAACAGAAAAACATTCACTAAAAACACAAGCTACTGTAGCAAATCCCTCAAAAAGCTCAATTTCCCAAAAAGAACCCAAAAAGGAATCAATAAGGAGCAAATGCAAATAATGGCAGAAATCTGTCAAAACAGACCAGCAGGTAGAAACCTATTTTTTCGAAGACCTTCTGTTGCTCAAATCAAAAAGTATTGAACTAACTAAAGTTATCTAACATACTAGGGGATGTATTCGTAAAATATCAGCTCAATCCGACTTACAGAGATTCCTCACGAATTTTTATGGTGGAGCACAAAAATCTGTTTCGGGATAGCAACTCCTCAAATCTTACTTCCCTATCATTAGAGGTCATTCTTGGCACAAAAAGCAAACAAAAAGGATAAGGAGAGGTCATTACTGAAGTAATAACTTCCAAGACTCAAGATAACTCTTGGGTTATCTCCCAACAAGTACTTTTCTTTAACGCATTTAAGTTAGGCACAAGAAGCAAGAATCAAGTATTTTCAAATGAAGAAGCATTAACATCAAACCTTGCTTTCAAAGGAGGAACAAAAAGCAACTTCTCTATCCTCATAGGGAAATGTTCAATATCTTTCTTGAATGGAAATTGATATTTAATGGTGCCTTCTTTCATATCAATGATGGCACCAATAGTTCTAAGAAAAGGTCTTCCCAAAGTAATAGGACATGAAGCATTGTATTCAACATCCAAAACATAGAAATCAACAGGGACATAAGCATTGTTAACCATAATGAGAACATCATTAATACTCCCCATGAGTTTCTTCTTAGCATTATCATTAAGTGGGACATCCAAATAACAATCTTCCAAAGGTGGCAAATCAAGCATTTCATAAATCTTCCTAGGCATAATAGAGGAACTAGAACCAAGATCACATGAAGCTTTGAGATCAAAGTCATTCACTTGCATATTAATAATGGGTTCCCAACTATCTTCTACTTTCCTAGGAATAGAAGCTTTGTGTTTGAACTTATCTTCCTTAATTTTAACAAGAGCATCTGTAATGTGTTTGGTGAAAGTTACAAGCATATCACTAGCATCAGGACTTCTAGGAAGCTTTTGTAGGAACATAATCACTTCAAAAATATTGCAACCATCAAGATTAAAATCAAACTTAGCATCACTAGTAGTAGACTCATTGGGATTAGGCATTGTAGGAGGAGGAATAGAGACTTCTTGTGGTTTAGTGGCATCCATATTGGTGGTGGTGATGGTGCACACACTATTGTTTCTAGCAATTTTATCTTCTCTTTCCCACTTAGCAGGAAGTTGGGCTAATAGTCTAATATTTTCATCAATAGTAACTTGTATGTCATAAGTAGCAGCAAAGGTACTTTTCATAGTTTCAGGTTTAGCAGCCATTTTATTAATCAAAGTGGACTGTGCTTCAGACAAAGAGGAAATATTTTTCTCTACATTCAAAAGCTTTTCCTCCACAGTCTTGTTTAAAGTCGTTTTTTACTAATAAAGTCTTTGAGCATGACTTCAAGTTCAGAGGGGGCACTTCTAGTATTGTTGTAGGAGTTTCCATAGGTATTGCCATTATTAGGAGGATAAGGCCTATAATTGTTGTTACTACAAAATTATTCGTATAGGCATTGTTGTTGAAATTGTTGTTTCTAATGAAGTTCTCATCAAATTGCTCTTCTTGAGCAACCAAAGAGGCTAAGGGAACATTATTTGGATCTAAAGGAGCTTTCCCATGAACAAGCATAGCCATGATAACATCAATATTATCTAAAGGAGCTCTCTCAGTGTGCCATTCAGAATAATTAACCATCATATTATCAAGGAGTTTTGTTGCAGCACCCAAGGTGATGGTCATAAAGGTACCTCCAGCAGCTGAATCCAACAGGTTTCTTGAAGAGAAGTTCAAACCTGCATAAAAAGTCTGGATAATCATCCAAGCAGTAAGTCCATGAGTGGGACAATTCTTAACCAAAGATTTCATTCTTTCCCAATCTTGAGCAACATGTTCATTATCAAGTTGTTAAAATTTCATAATATCACTTATCATAGATATAATCTTAGCAGGAGGGTAGTACTTTCCAATAAAAGCATCTTTGCACTTAATCCAAGAATCAATACTATTTCGAGGCAAGGATAGCAACCATTCTTTAGCTTTTCCTCTCAAGGAGAAAGGAAACAACTTGAGCTTAATAATATATCCATCTACATCCTTATACTTTTGCATCTCACAAAGTTCAACAAAGTTATTGAGATGAGCAGCAGCATCAACAGAACTAGCACCAGAAAATTGCTCTCTCATCACAAGAATCAACAAAGCAGGCTTAATTTCATAAAAGGTAGCATCAGGGGCAGGTGGAGCAATAGGAGTGCTTAGGAAATCATTGTTGTTTGTGCTAGTGAAGTCACACAACTTGGTGTTCTCAGCAGAGTTCATTTTGGCAAAAGTGGAGCAAGCCAAAACAGCAACAACAACTAGAGCAGGAACTAATTTTTTTTGTGTGTTTTTGATAAGAGAAAGCAAACCAAACCAAACTAAACTATTTTTTTTGAGTTTTTGATAAAAAGAGGCAAACAAAACCAAACAAAATAAACTAAGAAAAACAAAAACAAAGTAAAGAGAAAGGTTGTGGAGGACTCCCCTTGTGAAGACGTCCTTAGCCTCCCGGCAACAATGCCACAAAAGCTTGTTGGCGCTCTGTCAACGTGGGATCACTTCGTTGGGAAACCCTAAGAGCAAGGTGTGAAGGGCACAACAGCAAGTCTTCCCTCAGTAAGAAACCGAGGTTATCAAACTAGTAGGAGGAAGGAAACGTCTCAAAGGTGTTGCAAGCAACTTGGAAACCTGCACAACACAAACTCAAGACTTTGCCCCAACGAACAGTGAGGTTGTCAATCTCACCGGTTGCTGTAACAAAGGATTAACTGTATGGTGTGGAAGGTAATAGTGGTTTGTAGCAAGTAAACAGTAACAGTGGAAGATGTATCAATGGTAAAGATTGGACCAGGGTCTGTAGTTCACTAGAGGTGTTCTCCTTAGATAAACAAACATGGCATGCTGGGTAAACAAATTACAGCAGGGCAATTGACAGGACTGAGCAAGGCAAAATAATGCAATACTAGACATCATGATCCTATGAGATTCGATTGGGAAATACAACAAAGATACATAGACCGCCATCCAACTGCGTCTATGACTAGAAGTCCACCTTTGGGTTATCATCCGAACCCCCTCCAGTATTAAGTTGCAATGAACAGACAACTTCTTTAAGCAAAGTGTCTAAGGTAAACAATCCACTTCTTCCATGAACAAGAGACCGTTGTTTTCTCCCTAGTGGCAACAAAACATCTACAACCTTAGAAATTTCTGCCACTTCCCTTAGATTTAATAGAGGCATGAACCCACTATCGAGCATAAATACCCCCTCTTGGAGTCACTAGCAACTACTTGGCGAAGATAGCTACTAACAATGGAGAGCATGCAATATCACAAACAACAGAGACATGATAGAATCAATAAGACAAACCATTAATCAATCTGACATAGTAATCTCAATATCCATCGGATCCCTGCAAACACGACATGCATGATTACAAATAGATGAGATCTTAATCATGAACGGATCTCACAAGATCTAGACATGAAAGCACAAAGGAGGAGATACAGCCATCTAGCTACTACATGGACCCGTAGTCCAAGGTGGAACTACTCACGCTTCATACCGGAAGCTGGCATGATGAAGAAGAAGGCCTCTAGGATGATCTCCCCTCCAGTAGGGTGCCGGGAAGAGCTTCAGACCCCCCTATATAGGGACGATGGTGGCGGCGGCTATAGACGGTTTCGTGGAATATTGATCGGGTACTTAGGGTTTAGGCATCAGGGGCTTCTTATAGGCGAAGAGGCGAGGCAGGAGGGTGCCCAGGGGGCCCACACCCTACCCAAGCGCGGCCTAGGGTGGGCCCGTGCCTGCGGGGGTGCGGCCGCCCTGTGGCTCCCCTCCGTCTCTCCTCTGGACTCTGTGTTCTCGGTGAAATATTGACTTTGGATTTTGTCCCGTCCAATTCCGAGAATATTTCCTTACTAGCTTTTCTGGAACCAAAAACAGAAGAAAACAGGCAACTGGCACTGTGGCATCTTGTTAATAAGTTAGTACCAGAAAACATATAAAAACACCTCAAAGTGTAGACAAAGCAAAGCAAAGTAGATAATAAACAAGCATGGAACATCAAAAAGTATAGATACGTTTCCGACGTATCAACGTGTATTGTGATGCATCCAAGATTAGTCTCGGATGTGTGTTAATGCAAGAAGGCAAAGTGATATCATATCTGTCCCGACAACTGAAGCAGCATGAGCAGAATTATCCCACCCATGACCTAGAGTTAGCCGCTGTTATTTTAGCCCTGAAGACATGGCGTCATTATCTTATGGGTAATTGCTGTGAGATTTACTCAGATCACAAGAGCTTGAAGTATATTTTTACTCAAAAGGAGTTGAATATGATGCAAAGTAGATGGATAGAGTTAATCAAGTATTATGACCTTGACATTCACTACCACCCCGACAAGGCCAATGTGGTAGCGGATGCTCTTAGTATACTGCCATGTAGATTAAACACCATGATTATGAAAGAACAACCAAGTTTGCATAAGGAGTTGGAAGATTTCAGAATGGAGCTAGTTGATGTCTACGCACTTCTATTCTTGTAGACAGTTGTTGGGCCTCCAAGTGCAGAGGTTTGTAGAACAGCAGCAAGTTTCCCTTAAGTGGATTACCCAAGGTTTATCGAACTCAGGAAGGAAGTGGTCAAAGGTATTCCCTCTCAAGCAACCCTGCAATCAAGATACGAGAAGTCTCTTGTGTCCCCAACACACCCAATACACTTGTCAGGTGTATAGGTGCACTAGTTCGGCGAAGAGATAGTGAAATACAAGTGGTAACGGTGCTAGAAAATAGCTTTGATGGAGCTTGACGGTGAGGTAAAGACTGGAAGCAAGCAAACATGCAATAGATCTAGATGCAAACGGTGTTTCAATGTTTAGAAACAAGGCCTAGGTATCATACTTTCACTAGTGAACACTCTCTCATATAAATATCCTCTCTTCATGATACTACTCTTAACTACTCTCCGATTGGACACTCTAATCATCGGTAGGGCTATAACAACACTCCTCAAAGTCCTCCTTCCCCAATCTAGATAACCCCACATTGTCACCTTGAGCGCTAGATGGTTCCAACAAACACCACAATTTCAAAGAGACATCTGATGACCCACAAGTGTAGGGGATCGCAACAGTCTTCGCGGGTAGTATTACCCAATTTATTTATTCGACACAAGGGGAGCCAAAGAATACTTGCAAGCCTTAACAACTGAGTTGTCAGTTCAGCTGCACCTAGAAATATTTCTTGCTCACAGAAGTTTATCAGTAGTAACAATTTGGTAGTAGTAACGACAAAGAACAAGCAACAGTGAAACAGGAGAAATAGTAACAGTAAAGGTAACAGTAACAGTAGGATTCGAATGTGGTAGGCATAGGGATGGATGGACGGGCGTTGCATGGACGAGTCTAAACATGTAACTTCAAGATCTAGGGCATTGCAGATAAATAATGACAAGCATCCAAGTACTAAACAATCCTAGACATGTGCTCCAAATATAGTCATACGTGCTCGCAATAAGAACTTGCACAACATCTTCTGTCCAGCCACCCCATGATAGCGGGGCCTCTAGGGAACTACTAGCAATTAAGGTGCTCCTTTTAATAGAGCACCAGAGCAAAGCATTAACACTCCGTGAACACATGTGATCCTCACACCACAGCCATCCCCTCCGGTTGTCCCAATTATTGTCACTTTGGGGCCTTTGGATCCGGACAATGATATGTGTACACAACTTGTAGATAAGATCACAAACAATACTATCATAATGATTCAATAATAAGTTCAGATTTGAGATCATGGCACTCGGGCCCTAGTGACAAGCATTAAGCACAACAAGTTGCAACAAATTCATATAGCACTAATAGAGATACTAGGCACTATGCCCTAACAGATCTTATTCGATTACATTATAGAACTCATCCAATCCCTACCATACCCAAGCCTATAGCGGGGGATTACTCACTCATGGATGAGGGAAACATCTGTGGTTGATGGAGATGCGTTGGTGATGACGATGGCGATGATCCTCTCCAAATTCCCTGTCCCGGCAGGGTGCCAGAACGGAGTTTCTGGATCCGAATCTTGGTTTCTTGTGGCAGCAGCGGGGCGGAACTCTTTCTGGAAAACTATAGAGCCCCCCTTGGTTTTTAGGTCAAAAGGCAACTTATATGCACAGAGGGAGGCCGAGGAGCTGCCTGGGGTGGCAGCACCCCTCTAGGTGCGGGGTCAGGTGGGCCCGTTCCTGGGGTGGGTCTGGGCCCCCCAGGCCTCCCCTTTGTCTCCCCTTCTGGCTCCGTGGATCTTCTGGTGAAAAATAGTTTTTGGCATATTTTCTGGGATTTTGCCTGATAGTTGATTTTCTGCAAAAAAAACAAGACACCAAGGTAATTCTGCTGAAAACAGCGTCAGTCCGTGTTAGTTGTATCCAAATCATACAAGTTTAGAGAAGAAACAATAGCAAAGTGTTCGAGAAAGTAGATACGTTTTGGACGTATCAACTCCTCCCCAAGCTTAGCTTATTGCTTGTCCTCAAGCAATTCAGTTGAAAACTGAGTGCGATAAAAGAACTTTCACGAACACTTTGCTTCATATGATGTATATATTCTCAGCACAGGAGTAGATGCTTAGACAATTCATAATAAGAAGTATGCAACTAAGTCTACTCAATAGTCATTGCAAGCTATGAAGAGAAACCAACTAAGTTATAATAAGTAGCATAAAACATAAACATAAGCAACATTGCAATGCTCATAATAAGGTATGATAGAGTGGTATCTCGCTTGACTTTGTTTGTAGAGAACAATATGAATGCCAAGGCACCTCTGAAGTTCAAGTGAAGACTAGAGGTAAAGATATCAGAGATACAAGCATAAAAGTCATGACATAATTAACCAAGTTTTGGAATAAACACAAGAATGACAACTATGCTCTCAAGAAGGTGCTCATAGAATAAGTGGTGACTCAACAAAGTTGTGAAAACGGTTTTGTGAAGGTTTGAAAGGCTTCCCAATGTTGAAAGGAAGGTACTCATTAGCTTTGAGCTCTCATTGCCCCTATCATAGGCATCTTCATGTGGTTAAGGTGAAAGTGAGGTCAACTCTGAATCATATGCTTGACAGACCATAGGTCGAAAATCCCAAGTCCCTTGAGTACGAGGGTCGCTCCGCATGCTACTCAAATTTGGTCACCTGAAAGTTCTTGTCATTGTAAATACATGCATATCATCGAGAACCGCCAACGAGGTACCCCTTGCACATGGTAGAGGAGCTTTCCCATAACCAAAATGACAAGGCAAGCAGACAATGAGCATCTCAGCAATCTTTTTATTTACCATATGCATAGCTTTTTATTGAGGATGCTTCATAGATGCTCATTATGGTGATGCTGCAAGTTTCCACCATGATTAGGCATGGCTTAGGCTAGCGGCCTAGGTGTTTCTCTAACACAATGTATAAACTCCATGAACTCACAAGCTTCCCTTTTATTTCACATCGTAGACATCTGTAAACAAAAGAGCAAAGTATCAACTGGATACGATATCCAAAAGGTGTTGAAAACGTTCCCCGTGACAGCACGGTTCTGCTGACTCCCAACATATAATAAGCAAGCATATAACTTTCATGGAATAGTCACAATGGTTCAAGATTCTTAAGCGCAAGGAATAAAGTGTGCCATCAAGTTCGTGGGAGCTTTACTAACTAACTTTCTCAAAACAGACAAACATTTTATTTTGGAAGAAAACACGGCATATATAAAATATGCACTGAAGTAGCAAATGATGCTAATAGGTAGGTATGATGGACACGGATGGCAATATTGGTTTTGGGGAGTTGGAAGCATAGGTAGAGAACATACTCAGTGCAAGGAAGGCTAGCACTAGAGAGAGAGCGACAAACGAGAGAGCAATAACTGTCATAATTATGCTTGCAACAAAACATGAATAATTATGGCATGAAAGTGATACAAGAACTCTGAGGCAAAATAAATCATCGAGGCTTACTGACTATTGATTAGTAATATGCATGCGTGAGCATGTGCCAAGTCGATTCACATGAATAGTCAGAGGAGGATACCACAATGTCATACCAAAATATGAATAAAACGATGCAAGCAAACATTCATATGACATGCTACAAACTATTAGCAAGCTGGAGCTAATCATAGACAAGCAAGAACTACTAAGCATCCATAATGACATACACCTTACACAAAAAGGCTAAGCATGCTCACAATGATGAGTATATGTACAAAAATGAAACAAATAGAGTTTGTTACCATCCTATTACCACACCTAAAGTTTTCTTAATCTTCATTATTGCCCTTCACTTGTGTGACTTGAATATTAACATGAAAACCAATATCCACTGCTGAACCCTGCAAAGAACTCACAAAACCAAAGAAGGACAACAAATATTTTTTGGTGTTTTAGATTTTTTTAGAAGGCAACCAACGCAAAACCAAACGAAGCAAAAGAAAACCAAAAACAAAAACTAAGACGCTCCAAGAACAACACAACTGTGCATGAAACAATAAAAACAAAGTGTCTAGAAAGATCTGAGATTTTTATTGATGAAGAAGGGGATGCCTTGGGCACCCCAAGCTTTGGCGCTTGTACCTCTTGAGTAATTCTTGGGGTGATACGGAGTGGCTCCCCCCAAGCTTGATATTTTATCCATTCTTTATCTCATTACATCATCCTTTCTCTACACCTGAAATTTTTCTTTCATACAAAACTTCACACAATCTTCATTAGCAACATTAGTTTATTCAAAAGATATTAGACCTTTGGCAAAGCTCTGGAACAGCAAGACTTTTCATTAAAAACACAAGCTACTTTAGCAACTCCTTCAAAAAGCTCAATTTCCCAAAAAGAACCCGAAAAGGAATCAATAAGAAGCAAATACAAATAATGGCAGAAATCTGTCAAAACATACCAGCATGTAGAGACCGATTTTTCCGAAGACCTTCTATTGCTCAAATCAAAAAGTGTTTAACTAATGAAAGTTAGCTAACATACTGGGGGATTTATTCATAAATTTTCAGCTCAATCCGACTTACAGAGACTCCTCACGATTTTTTATAGTGGAGGATAGAAATCTATTTCGGGACAGCAACTCCACAAATCTTACTTCCCTCTCATTAGAGGTCATTCTTGGCACAAAAAGCAAACAAAAAGGATAAGGAGAGGTCATTACTAAATTAATAACTTCCAAGACTCAAGGAAACTCTTGGGTTATCTCCCAACAAGTACTTTTCTTTAACGCCTTTAAGTTAGGCACGGCGAAGAGCAAAGATTGGAAAGAAGAAAAATAAAAGTGAGCAAGTATAACCACTGTGAAAACATTATTTTGTTCATTAAATCCTTTTGTTAACAAGGTTGATCAAGTCTTGTTACCAAAACAATCTTATATGAATCAAAACTTTGCATATCGCAATATGATCATGTTACCTCATACTTGATAGCAATGGTCCCAATCATAATAGTTTCAAAAAAATTGTGTGGAATGGGACAATATATTTCTCCAACTTTGATGCTCTCAATGTTTTCAATGGAATTCAGGCAATAGCTCTTGGGGAAATAGACAGTGTGCTCTTTGTAATTAATATTGAATATTACTTTTCCTTGATTGCAATTAATGACAGCACCTGCAGTATTAAGAAAAGGTCTCCCAAGAATAATAGACATATTATCATCTTCAGGCATTTCAAGCACAACAAAATCAGTTAAAACCATATAATTATGAACAACTTAAACAAGAACATCCTCACATATACCAACAGGAATAGTAGTTGACTTATCAGCCATTTGCAAAGATATATCAGTTGGTATCAACTTTTCTAGCTATAGTCTCTTGTAGTGAGAAAAAGACATAACACTAACTCCAGCTCCCAAATCACATAAAGCAGTTTTAACATAATCTATTATATATTAAAAGTATATGATGGGTTAACCAGGAATTAGAGAAATCGCTAGAAAATCCCACAAAAATCAGAAACATCTGGCCATTTATTTTATGGATAGATCAATATACAACGATTAGATTAAACTTAAGACATAAATTACCCACTGTTGCCATTACAATAGAAATAACGTGACCCCTCACCCTTACTTTTTCATTAGGGAAAAAGCCTGTCATCTATCACATCGATCGGCCGCCGCCTCTCCGCTGCCGAGCTGCGCTTCCCTTACGCGCCACCCCGTTCTGCCGTATGTACGGGAACAACAAGAGGAAGCATGGCGGCAGATGCAGCATGCATTGGTTGTTGCTGACGGGCCGAGAGACCGCGTGTACCCCCTGCCTAGCTGAGCATCTATGGTTCCTTCCCCTGCACGATCTAGATCGGTTGTGTCCACGTACGTGAAAATATCAGGGTATGGATAATCTAACATGGCAAGGTTTGTCCATGCCCTCGATGGAGATGCAGCTACGGATAAATCAGGGTATGGATTGAAATCTTCTTTAAAAGTGATATAGCGTGCTATAGCCTCGGACAAAATTAGGGTATGGATTAAAATTTTCTCTAACAGTGCTATAGCGTGCTATAGCCTCGGACAAAATTAATTATACGTACATGTGTTTACGTGTGCAGGGTATGTGAATTATACGCGGCAAGCGGCTGTAGTTCGTGCCCAGTGGGATTAGTGTGCTACAGTATCAGGAATGGATCGAGTGATTTATTTTATGGATATAAAAGAGACAATGTGCTACAGTACCATGGATCCATAACTATATATATGAAAGTGGATCATTTCAGCGCTCCAAAAGTACCTCCACGTCAGCCCATGCTACTTTAGAAGTGCAAAATTAGGACTTCTACAGTGTTTCCTGTTGGTTCGTTGTTGCCCATTGTTTTTTCCCTTGGTTTTTTTTTTCATTTCTTTTTAAACGCACCAGTGACCGCTTGCCTTGCGAATTGGATAAGCTTGGACTCTGCTCGGCGATTACGCCGCATCCCCGTCGCCTCGCACCACCTGGCTCGCCTGCCTTGGAGGAGATCGCCTCCGATCCAGCCACAACTCTGCTCCGCCGCCGAACGTCTCCCGACGCCGTCCCTGCTAGCGGCTGCCTTTCTGCAGCCCCTACCCCGTTGCGTTCTTTGCTCCATGCGCGCCGCCATAAGCCTCCCCATGCTCCGGCGCAGCCATGCCACGTGACCTCTCCACCGCTTTACCCTCCATGGAGGTCTAGGTGTGGACGGGTTGGACGAAGTCTACGGCAGCGCACCAGCGGTCCAACCTCCCTCCTCCCGCGAGGAGGTCGTCCGGTTGGGTGTTGGGTGCTGACGACGCAGGGAGGTCGTTCATGGGCGCTGACGATTGCTATACCATTTTTTTTTGGTGGAGCTGACTGATGTACCGGCTCCTCACCCTTTGTCGCGTTCTCAGCGTGTCCCTGGGTGGCTTCACGGCAGGCCATAGCCACACGAGCTTCATGGCGACTCCACGGCAACGGGCAGGGAGTTCTGATGGCCAGGTGATCCGTTCATATCTCCACCTTTCCTCCTCCTCTCAATTTCTCATCTCCTTCCCTTCGTTTGTTTTTTATTTTCAGACACCAGCCTTGCTGCAGAGGAGGTTGCCAAGAAGTACGAGCAACTGCCGCTGGTACCAACGCCACCGCCACCACCACCAGCATGCTACATTTGTGAACAAGGTCGTCAATCGAGCATGAAGATGTCGCCTCTCCTTTGTCTTGGTCATCAGTGCATGTCGGTCGATCAAGCTGTTGTGCAACAGGCTGGTGAAGGACAACCTACTGTCCAATTCGTCTCCTGGATGAGTAATTTAGGTAACTGACATTGTTCAATTTATTGATAACTTCTTCTAAATTGATGACAGTTGGCTGTAAGTTGTTCCAGTGTGAGAACTGAACTAAACTTGCAGTATATCTCTTCTACACTATCAGCACCATAAAACAGGAAAACAACTATTATAACTATAGATAAGAAAAAATAGAAGATGATCCAATCTGGCTGAGTAGAAGCTACAAGGCTTTGCAATTTATCTAATAGAAATATACAGTTAGGCTAAATAATGTATCACCTGGTAAGACTAATGAATCACAAGCCTTTTACATGTCTACAAAGGGAATAGATCCATCTGTTCAGAGTGTTATTTTTCTCAATCAATTATACCTGCTTTTCAGGTTCCCTTCATGTTCGATATCAAGAGACAATGGTGCGCTTATATCTTACAATATCAATAAAAATTAGCAATTCAGTTGTGCTAACTCTCATAAAACATCCTTCCACTCTGCCATGTTGATTTGGTATTAGTAATATTTCACGAAATAAATTATCAAGAGTCATCTCTTATATATGCCTTCTATGCAGTTAGAAATTTCAGGTACTATTTCTGAATAACAAGAGTACACTAGGCAGTGGACACTTCTTTCTATATTGGAACCTTGACCATAAGCAGCGGTGCAAACTCTCATGTGCCTACATCTCAGCTCACCTTACAAAAGCTACAGGTTTGCACGTATAGTCTCTCTTAAAGGCACATTCTTCAACAGAGACGCCAAGATTTTACTTGACCATAAGAAGCTGGGTGTTGGTTTTCCATACAGAGCATCGGCATGCCAAATCTTACTGCAGGTAAGAACAATATGATTGTATGTACCTATTTCGTGTTTTCTCCATGTGTTGTACTGGGTTATATTTTCTCTTCTGTTTATTTGTTGTCTGAATTTTTCTATTGCCGATGTGATTGAACTGCTGGTTCAAATGTTACCAAGGTGGTTCTGTTGTATAGGAATTGCCTTATTATTGTGCTTTGTTTTTCAACCAAGAAAACCCCCCATCGTCTACTTATTTCCTATATTTTACACATGATGTATTAAGGTTATATTTACTCTCTGTTTTTCATGAAGAAGTCTGTTCCGTGCATTTTGGCCATGTTGTAACTAAGTTATATTTTCCCCCGACAGTTTATCTAATTTTTGAACTTTCCTGCTGCCAATGACTCTTAAAATGCAGCATGTTGACTCAGCTGACAGAGCATATTAGCGCGCCTAACATGCACCCTCAAGGAGGCCTGCAAAGCGTGAGGATTAATTGGTTGGCGATGACAACGAGTGGTTCTTACTATCGGATGAAGCTATCCACTGGGTTTCTGTGCATTGTTTCTTCTTTCTTATCCTTCGTGATCACCGGTCTTCTGGTTTCTCTGTGATGGCAAGGTGAATACTACATGATTGATTGAGTGTGAATTATGAGATCTGTTTGTTTTTCCCTGCAGTTTGGAATACTTCTGCTAATAATTTTTTATTATGCATTGTTGATTTAGATATGGCTGAGATATGGTCCTAATCATCTTATTCCTCTTTTAGATCATAAAATTCATGCCACGGGCACGGCGTGTCGCCGTGCCATTTTTCCTAGTTGATTCCTATGGCGGTGAGAAATAAGAGACAACGAGCCACACCAGTTGATACACAGTTATGTAAGTTTTCAACCTTTTTACTGCTCAAAAATTATTTGTTACGACTAATTGATACTCCTATTATACATTGAGAAATTAATTTACAAGATGAAGTTTGTTCACTAACAAATTCATATCATTGTTAATTTCTTTAAAAAACTGTTAGCATTGTTGCCCTGTTCGTGTGGTTAGATTTATCCTCCACTATTTTTCTGGCCCAATAAAAATTGTTCAGCTTGGATATATAAGACTGTTGTATACTTTTATAAAACTTGCTCTGACCAAAATAATTTTTATAGTCATTCTGTACATGGGACAATTTGTGCACAATGCTGGTATGATCCGACGTGGCACATTGCCTCTTAGGGCGGCGCACATTTGACTCCAGCCTGTCAATATCTGCCTCTCAATGGTGCGTGTTTGACTCCAGCCCGCTGCACCTGAAATCCAAGCCCCAAAACAAGTTTTTGTGCAGTAATTAGTTCTATTTGTCACCACTGCTGTCGCAAGCCGACAGCTAAATTTTGATCGTTTATATAGAAAGATCGAGGACATTGATTTACCAGTTGTTTCATTTGCAGAAAGAATGGACCGATGTGCCAACATAATACATTGAGCTGGAGGGCCTAGGAAACAGGAGACCAGGAACAGAGGAAGCGCAAGTACATCCGTTTGTCCTATGAAAATCATGAATTGACTGTAGTACCGTGAAGCAATTTCATGATTTTTGTATTATAAGTTCATCAAATTTGTTTAGAAAAGATTCTTGGAAATTAGATGAAAGCTATATGTTGATGGAAACAAGATAAATTCTACATGTTAATGAAAATGACATATTATTTCTCACCATAATTTGAGTTCCAAGATAGATAAAAAAATGAATGTTTATAGGATCGTATAGAGAAAACTGAGTTCAGTTCACACAAAAGAAAACGAAATTACTTGTAGGTATGAAGTCTCTTAGGGTAGATTTTGATTCATGCTGCCATTTTCATGTAAAATGTGCTTAGGTCTAATAAAAGTAACTCTATTATGAATTTTATATTTACATAGTTAGGAGACAACCTAGAAGCCATACTGCTCTTAGGTCCAGCTAGCCAAACTTTGTTGAAACTACACTCATAGGCTAAAACTTTTTCGATGTTGCTATGCTACATTTCTGTTCGCAGACACTCCTTTGGGCGTCGAATTCCTCGGTGCAGCTATATAGTCCATGGAGAAACCATGGCATATGAGAATTAAGATTACCAATTAAATGCATCTATGGATAGTGTTTTATGTATCTTCTTCTTTGCTTCATTTTGTCGCTGAGTTTCATTTTTAAAAATATTAGTGTGAAATGTAGTTCTGTTTCCTTTTCTCCACGTTTTGGAATTCGACATCAAGCCAAAAAAGAAAGTCCAAATGTGGATAACTACGAGTACCAAATAAGAGATATAATCGAAATCAGAGGCGGATATACATTGGTTTATCTTACTTGGTTGTTTCCAAAACAAAGGTGTATCATCAGGCATTGGTTAACAATCGTGGAATCCATCCTGCAAGCAGCCGTATGTTTACTGGATAATCATTCAATTAGTTACCTTGATAGCTTATTGTGTGTTTCTCCACACATTTTCTTGTGATACTAAAGATACCAGATGTATCATGAGTATCTTGAGATATATATAGTCTTGATTTCATAAAGAGCTATATGTGGTTGGTAATAGCATTTTTTTTGTTCTCTTAAATATACTTAGGTAGCAAGTAGTACATCTTCTCCAAGAATATGTTTACATTGTTGTTTGTTGTAAAATTTCCATGTGACGTATTTGTAAGACTTGCCCATCCTCATGTGCATTTTACAGAAACTCATATATGCCTCACGATATTTAGTTTAGGTATATTATTAGGTAGTAAATACTTATTGTAAGACAATACATTATTTGATTTCAATACATATATTTTAGTCAACTTTCTTTTGTCACCATTGTACTTTTCAATCGAGTCAATCCTTATATGTAATGTATTATTGACTCAACTAAACCATGCGGGGCCTAAAAAATCCTTAAGATAGTTGTGCCCCAACTATAAAACAAGGCCTTTTCTACTTTAGCACATACCATCAAATAAAAGTGTTACTATTAGTTGGGAACTAACCAAGTATTTCAAAATATAATACATGTCTTTTACTATATCCAGACTATTTCTAAATAATAGTTTTGTAGGTTTTATGTAAATTGTATAATACAACCACCGCAATCTTATTTTGAAAATCAACATAAGCTAATTTTCACATAAAGAAAAAATACTACCTTGTAGTGTAGTTGTACATTTTTTTACCCATGTAACTCTTTTGCACAATCCAACCAAAATATGGACCTAAAAAGGGACCATACATCCATTTCACCTTGATAAAAGGAAAATATTAGAGCAAGTAGTGTTACACATAGGATTTTCCTAAGCCACATGGAGTTTGGCAGATGTTATTATCAACGTTAAGTAATATCGTGATGGAAGGAGTTTACTGATGTGATTCCATGTTCTGCATCAATGATGGTATATTTGATGTCCATTTTATGGTATGGCAATGCCGTCGAGCGGGCTTTGGTGAAGGGGAAGAAAATTGAAAATATTTGGTCTAGAGACAAAGAGTGGGTGCTTGATTCAAAGCTATGGTGGGAGCAAAATAAAATGTGTAAGTCATATTTTCCCATTTTCACTCGACTTCCATGGGGCTCATTGACAAATTGTAAACCAATTTATGCTCATGTTTCTAAAATAAAATAGCCACTAATATTTTAAATGGATAATTTATTATAAATTCCTACATATCATTAACAATATATATGATATAAAATTTAAAAACAACATATATAATAAATATTTTAAACACTCTGAGTATCTTGCCCATGCAAGAGCGCGGGCCACTACACTAGTTGTTCTTAATAGAGCAAGGAATAGTTGGTATACCTGGATCACCAAGTTTCTTTGGAACCTTACCATTGAAGGAGTAATTAGCAAGGAAAGTAGAAATCTCCTCATTAGGAATCTTCCTTTTATTAGAGACAATATCCTTCATATACTTTGAATAAGGAGGCAACTTAATAGCATCAGTCAAAGGAATTTGCAAAAATAAAGGCTTCATCCACTCACAAAACTCGTTGGAGTGTTCTTCCTCCTTTGACTTGTGTTTCTTACCTGGAAAAGGCATAGGTTCCTGTACCCAAGGTTCTCTCTCTTTACCATGTTTATTAGCAATAAAATCTTCCTTTGTGTACCTAGTGTTCTTAGTGTGGTTCTCAGGTTCTTCCCCACCTTCCTCTTTATCAGGAGACTCATTATTATTACCACTCTCAGTTTCAGCATCAGAGACATATATACTATTAGGATCTACAGCAGGTGCAAGTGGTTCTTCAACTACTTTATGTTTCTTTTTCTTTCTCTTACGAGGACTACCACTATCTTCACCTTGTTGGGGATCCTGCTGTATTCTTTTAGGGTGTCCTTCAAGATATAAAGGATCTTGAGTAGCTATACCACTCCTAGTTCTTATTCCATAAGCATGTTTATCTCCTGAAGCATTAACTAGCATATCCTTTTGTACCTTAGCAAGTTGATCAAGTTGAGTTTGAACCATTTGAAAATGTTTACAAAGCATTTTAATATCATTAGAAGTTCTTTCCACAATATATTTCAACTCATGGATAGCTCTAGAGTTTTCCAACAAATGATTCTGAACTTGTTTATTAAAATTACATTGTTTAACAATAAATGTGTCAAGTTCTCTAAGCATTGATCAGGAGGCTTACCATAGGGAATATCACCTTCATTAAATTGGAGAGAGTGTACCTCAATAGTTGATGAGTGGGGAATTGGCTTACATAATTCTTCTATAGGAGGTAGATTCTTCACATCTTCAGCTCTAATACCTTTCTCCTTTAGACACTTCTTAGATTCCTTCATCACTTCATCATTTAATGCAATAACTCCCCTCTTCTTTGTTGTTGGTGCTGGAACTGGTTCATGCATAACTGGTTCAGGAGTAATAGGCTCAGGTGTATTTAGCTCAGTTGAAGTCCAATCATCATAATTCTTGCTTATCTTGGTCATTAATTCTTCAGCATTTGTAGGAGTCCTTTTCCTGAAAACACAATCAGCAAAGCTATCTAGGTAGGTCCTAGAATGTAGAGGTCCCAACCTTTAATAAGGTAGAGATCCCTGTGTTTACAATGCTAGTCCCTGGATCAATAGCTAGCATCCACAGTTAAGATGTAATATCGAGAAACAAAGGTCATAGTACAACTTGATAACCAGGAATAAAATAATTCATTACATCTTACATAGCTCATTTGGATATCTCATTACAATGCAGCAGAAATAACTATATAGCATGGAGTCCTTCATCTTCAAAGTGCCACAGGCAATCATGTTCGTTGTAGACTTGTAATCCTAATCAATACACACTTCACTAACATCAAATAAACCTGCAACATAATAAGTTACAGCCACAAGGGTCAATACATTTGAATTGTATTGGCAAGTGATACTATGGTAGAATAGTGGTATCTATCATCTATATGCATTTGGCTAAGTGGATCTTAGGCTTGCTTTGCTCAAAATATATTTTCCTTATCATTTGAAACCACTAAGTTTTTTGTTTGTCAAAATCTCCCAAGGCATCTACCAATCAAAGATTGAAGATCCTTTAACCCTTGTTCAACCACAAGTTTTTAACTTAGAAATTGGGATGGGGAGATTCTTGATAGCTTCCATGTCTTGATGCTCAAATTGTCCATTGCCGGGGACACGACTAAGTACTTAGATTTCACTCTCTCGAGAGGTGGTGCACTTTCCCCACAAGACTCAACATGCATCGAGACAAGATCTTTCAGAAGCCTTCCCTTAGACCAGAATGGACGCGTTCCAAACCTATCAACCCCTACCACCAACTGTCCATTTGGCTAAGTTATTGCAACCTATATGATCTAGGAAGAGCCCATAATGCCAAGTGGCTGCACTTGAAGCTTCTCAACATTTGACATCTCAAATCTCTTTGTTCCTGGGTGGCATTCCACAAGTGTGATACACAAGGTTCACCAGTCCTCTGGCCTTGTGTAACCACTCAATAAAAATCCATCCAAGCAATACCATTCCACCCAGGTGATTCATTCACAAAGTTGTTTTATTAAACAAAACACAAGTCCTTGACTTAGAAATATTCCATAGCATGAATATAATCCACCCTTGTTTTCTACTAGCTAAGCTAAGCATAATAATAGTAGGAATCTTAACTTAGGAAAAATCTACTAAGATTTCATCTACTAGGATTTCCCATGGCATAGTTAACACTTAGAAAATTCCATGCAAGTACTACTTAGAAATATCACTAATGCATAGTGAAAATAATGGGACAAAAGTATGAAGCACCACTTGCCTTATTGGTAGAGAATATAAGTTCACTCCTTGATCTTGCAATAGTCGCACTCTTCAAATTTCACTACAATTCAATCAAGGCACAAATTCAATCTACCATTCAAGCAATTCATCACATAGAATAATAAAAACAAAGCAATGCATGCAAGCATGCCAAAGATTGTTTTATTTGGAAAAGTGGTTTCTAATAGGTTATAAACATTATAAAACACCTATTGGTCATTTATAAAAGTGGCAATACCATTTGATATTAAGTTAGTGAAAATGGCCATTTAAATCATTTTTGTTTTGCTAGAAATGATTTAAATCAAAGGAATATTTTCTAGTGTTTTCCAAATATATTTTTAAACACAAATGTTAGTGTTTTAAGGTCAAGTTTTTAATATTAAAACCATTTGCAAAAGTTTAATTTATAAACCATTTTTAAATCAAAGTAATATTTTATTTTGTTGGAATGCCTTTAAACAAGGTATTAGTTTTATAGGGTTCACCAAATATATTTTTAAATCCAAAAACTTGGTGTTTATGGTCAGAGAGTTTAAATCAAATCATTTTCCAAAGGTTTTACTCAAAAAGCATTTTTAAAACATATTCAACATTTTTATTTAGCTAGAAATGCTTTTATTCAAAGTATTCCATAGCCTCACAAAATATGTTTTTAAATCCAAAAGTTGGTTTCTATGGTCAGTAGGTTCAAAAAAATCCATTTACAAAATATTTTACCCCAAAAACATTTTTAGAATGAATTTTATAATCAAAATAGGCCTACACATGTTTCTGTAAAAACAACCAATTTTTCAGAAGTAATTCATTACACAAAAGCCATGGTTGCAAAGTACTCTTTTTGATGATTCCATTGATATAAAATTTGCAAATTTTGACATGTAGATTTAAAGTTATAGAATTTACAAATTCAAACATCTAATAGACAAATCTGTTTTAAAACAACAGGCAGGGCCACGTGGCGTGATCCTACTGGGCGATACCGGTTCGGTTCGATCGACTAACATAGACCACAGGATCTCATTTAGATCGCATGGTGCAGATGCTTCCATACCGTTTCGTTAAGTGAATCTATCGCGTCCACAAGATCATCATCCAACGGCTCACAACACCTAGACCATGGACTGGTGGCGCTGTGCAACGACGAGCGGCAGAGCGGCTCTGTCAGCGACGGTCCGGCATATCTAGGAAGCGAGGGAGAGGGAGGAGGGCATTACCAGGTTTGCCGTGATGTGCTGAAGCATGAGGTGGTCGCAGTGGACGAAGGGGCGCACGAGGATGACCTGAATCGCTCGCCGAAGTTCCTGTCTGCGTCGGGCACACACTGCCGTGGTCGAACGCAAGAGCTTGGGATGCAAGCGAGAGAGGGAAAGCATCAGGAGGATGCGCACGGTCTCGGGGGTTATAGGGGTACTCATCAGAACACGTGGGAAGCACGGGGTTGGCGTCGGTAGCTCGCCGGAGTGGATGCGGTCGTCGGTGGCGAGACGGTGTTGTCCTTGCCGATGATTCGGAGCGTGAGCGGGCTAGCTAGGGATGCTGGTAGATGCGTACGAGGATGGGGAGCAGGCTGGTGGAGTCTAGGGGCAGCGGTGAGGTCTGGTGTCACCGGAGTTTGGGCGGAGGCTCGTCGGACCAGAGGATGGTCTCCGGCAAAATCGGAGCGGCCTGGTGGCGATCTGGTGCGAGCGAGAGAGGGGAAATGGAGAGGGGAGACAGACGCTTAAGAGGGCAGTGATTGCTGGGGATTTAACTGCTGCATTCAATCGAATTTTAATCCGCGGATTCACTACAGAAATGGCGAGGGGAGAGCATGGTTAGCGGCGGGTGAGGAAGATGGTCTGGCAACTGGGGTATCGTCGTCAACGTGAGAAAGAGAGAAACGGTAGGGTCCAGTGGTCATTGACTGCGCGGGTGCGGGTCTGGGTGGAAAAAGAAAAAGATTCGAGGGGGAGAGGGGTGGGATGCTGGGCCTGGTGGGCTTTGCTGGGCTGGGCTGGCTTATTTCCATTTTTTTCTTTTTGCTTTATTTTTCCTTTTCTATTTTTGTGTTTTGATTTTATTTGAATGAATCAAACACTTGTTTGAATTCAAACATTTCTTAACTTTCAGTAAGCTTATACTGGTTTATTATTGTATTTTAAATACCATTTTTGGAATAATTCCTTAATTTAATTATGGTTTATTCTTTATTTAAATTAGGCACTTAATTTTATTCAAATAAGATTTTAATCATTTTTCTCAATCTCTTATTTGAATTCTAATTTTTCACCAAACCTTTTTCAGTAAGTTTTAATTATTCAGTAGGGTGTTGAATAATTCATTTTGAATTATTTGAAATAATTTTAATATGATTTATTAATCATTTAAATTGAGCATTTGTCTTTATTCAAATAATATCAAATATGGTTTTACTTCCATATAAATTTTATTTAAATGATTCTTTTATTTCATTTAAGTTAATTAAATAACTTTTATTCCACTTGGCCAAATTCCAATTATTATTTTCCTATGATTTAATTAATCATTTCTATTAGGGATTTTGTCTTTATTCAAATGGAATAGAAATTGGGTCGATGCCATATAATTTTATTTGAATATTCTTTATCCAGTTATTTTAATAGGAATATCTTTATTTCATTTTCTTATGGATTTGGCCAAGTTTTGATTTGACTTTTAAATATTCCCTATTTATTATTTCTTTCTTTATCTTATAAAATCCATATCTTTTTATTTATAGATCCAAAATTGGTGATTCCAATTTGTATATTTTTATTTAATATTTGTTTATCCTTTTAAATCCTTTTAGGATTATTTGCTCACAATTTGGTATGGATTTTAGATACGAGCTTTATTAGCTTTGAAAATTAATTCCTTTTTAACTTATTAAATTCATAAGTTTTTATCTATGGTTCCAAATTAAGTGAAACCAATTTCTATGGTTTTATAATATTTTTATTTGTCATTTTGATCATTTATAAATGTTTGTTGAATTTTTTTTATATGGATCAAATCCATAGTCTTTGGGAGAACTTGGAAATGATTTTCTTCCATTAGGGTTTTAGAGTTTTGGTTTATTTTTCCAAGTGTTTAAATTTTAAGATTACATTTATTGATGAATGCATTTCACTTGATTGAAATTTGTTGGAATCTATTTTCTTCAAAGTTTGTTCAAGTAGGGTTTTGGTGTTACCAAGTTTAAACAAAAAGTTTCTTTTCACCCTAAATTTCAAAAATTATTTATTTTGTTTATTTATTTTTCACATTTCAAAATTTGGAAAATTTTGGGATGTGACATAGAATCATCAGTTAGTCCATTATAATAAATATCAAGGAGCTCATTCTTAGGCAATGGACATCTAGGATGTGCATGAATCAAGGCACAGAACCTTGTCCATGACTTAGGCAATTTCTCTTCTTTTCCCTGTTTAAAATCAAAAAGTCTCCGCAAAGCAGCATGTCTAGCACTGGGAGGAAAATAATTATGGAAGAAAGAAGCAATCAGGGCTATCAATGGAACCAGGAGGTAATCTATTAAACCAAGCCCTAGCTTCTTATTTTAGTGAAAAAGGGAAAATCTTAGTAACAAAGTACTTACGCATCTTAAAATCATCAGAGAACAAAGCACTCATAGTAGAAAGCTCATTCATATGAGCCACAACACTCTCATTTTCAGTCCCACAAAAAGGTTCTTTCTCAACAATATCTAAATAAGACAAATCAAGAGAGAAATCATAGTAGATCCACCTAGACTTCCATCACGAGACTTCCCCATGATGAAAGGAGTAGCAGTGAACAATAGTAGATCCAAGTGAACTTACAAATAAAGCTATGCTCCCCGACAACGGCGCCAGAAAATAGTCTTGATGACCCACAAGTGTAGGGGATCACAACAGTCTTCGCGGGTAGTATTACCCAATTTATTGATTCGACACAAGGGGAGCCAAAGAATACTTGCAAGACTTAATAACTGAGTTGTCAGTTCAGCTGCACCTGGAAATAGTTCTTGCTCATAGAAGTTTATCAGTAGTAACAGTTTGGTAGTAGTAACAGGAAAGCAATAGCAACAGTGAAACATGAGCAATAGTAATAGTAACAGTAACGGTGGGATTCGAATGCGGTAGGCATAGGGATAGATGGACGGGCGTTGCATGGATGTAACATCCCAGTATTCAGGACCAAACAAAGGGTAGATATAGGAATATGTATTGTTGCATGCATTCATTTGTGAAAATGTGGGTAAAATTTTTGCCAAATAAAAATCTTGAGTGATCAATGTTTCTTTCTTACTTTGAGAATAGGTTTAGTCTTAAAGGAGGATTGCTATAAACTTTGATATGATCTTAAAGGAATACTGTGTGTTTTGAAATGAGTTTGAATTTTTAAAAAACTTAAGTGTTTTATAATTTGAATAATTTTGATATAAGATTTGAATTTTAAATTAATTAAGAGAAAATTATTATAACTTAAATCTTATTTAAAAGCAATATGGTATATGAAGTTCATTTCTTATTCATAAACAAATTACAAAGAATAACTTACTGAAGTTATTCCAAACTTCAAAATTCACACAAGAGTAAAGAATACAATCTTCTTTATTAATAAATATATAATCTTTATTACAAATGAACCAAATAAAGATTACAAGAATTATAAAAGAAAAATTACAAAAGATTAAGAAAAGTACATTTGTATCTCTAATAATTATCCTATATCTAAAACTACACTAAATCTTCATCTTTATCTTTGTACCTGTAAAAGAAAGATTAAATAGAAAATAAAACAAGATTAGTGTTAGTATATATTTCTCTCAGATATGTCAGTGAGGTGCACTTGACAATCTCATCATTGAGAAATGTAGTAAAAGGGGCAAGTTTCACTAATCTAAAAGATTTCATCTTTCATCAATTCAAAGCCAGAATACAAATGACAGCCAAAAGGGACTAATTCACCAGCCAAGGTAAAAGTAGTTTGGTTATGGTAAGTTCAAAAATTCTGAACCTATCCATATGTGCATAGCAGGCACACAAGGTGCACACACACAAGCATGCAGATGGTGTGTTGTTGACCACACAAGCACAACCAGCATCACAAAACCACAGCACAGCCGTGGGGGAGTACATCAGTGCATCACTCCACTACACAATACACCAGCACAGCCAGGGTGAACAGCAACCAAACCAAGAACAACAACCAAACTAACCACCCAGATCAACCCAAACATCACCAGGATGGTGACATAAGGAGGGGGATGCATCTGGTGGACAACAAGGTCAAGACCAGGAGCTAGGAGGAGCATGCAAGCTTAAGAGCAAGCTCAGGAACCCAGCAAAAGCAGAGCAAGATCAAGATCATCATCAATCCACTACACCAACATCAAATCTTGTGGTGAGTCTCATAAAACTATCACATGCTTTCATTAGAATATCTAAACAAAAGCATGTGTTGTTTTATGTAATGATCTCTCAATAAGCACCCAAGAGGGGTGAATCTATCCTAGAGATTTCAAGTATAAGGATAAGAAATCAAGCTCAACCGCAAACACTAAACCCTCAGACCAACATCACTGGGATCAGTGTTATTTTTGCAACTTAGATCATTTTCATTTGATCTTATCAGATCAGGGCACATCTCTCAAAGAGAGAGTAACACCTCTAAACCTATAAGTTTCAAACAAAATATTGCCCAACTAACTAGGAATCACATCCTAGAGCCTCAGACCAACATCATAGGCAGGAAAGATAATAAAAGCTTCCATATCATCTTATCAGTTTTAATCACAAGCATAAGCAAGCTAAGCCTAGAAATAAAAACCCAATCACCTGTGTGCTTGAATACAATGCTATCACAAGGACAAGTTCTTAATGAGTTAAAACAAAGCTTCACTTAGCTTCCACAGATAAAAAGGGAGAACCACTACATATCATTTTCCTGAAGCCAAGTGCCAGGAATCAACCTTAAATTCATTTAAACATCCATAGAAATCATTGCAAGCAATGATTTGATTCAATGAGTATAAACTCAGACAAGCCAACAGTATAATTTCAGTAAGCAACTACTGTCAGTATAAGCAATCTGACAGTAGAGTAAACTCTTAGATCAACAACATAATCCAATCAAGGATTTCATTGATACACTAGCATGGATCATGGTGGATTACCACTAAAATTAATCTGATAGTCAATTAGCAGCAACAAAGCTACTATTAATCATCAATCACAGCAAACAATCTTTTCTCATGATCAAATATGATCAACACTAGATCTAAAGCATCATAGATATGATCAACAGGGGGTTATGAATCCTAATCAGAGCAAGAAACCTAATCCAGAGATGAACTCAACCAGCACATAGTCACTCGGCATGAAAGCCGCTAGATACACACAGAAAGAATCATGGCATTAGCAGGGACACGCACCACCACGACAGCTTACCTGAGGTCCTCGCTGACGAATCGAAGAGGAAGCAGAGGGGCCGATGAACCGCGACGGCACAGGGAGCACCCAGATGGGAGTTACAACCTGCACTGCCACGGCGATGGCCGTAGCAGCGCACGAGACCAGCACACCACCGCAGGCGGGATCGCGGCGGCGGTGACAACATCTTTTCCGAACCCTAGTGTTCGGGAATGGGGTGGAACTGACCACGGAGAAGCCCAGCGTCAAATACAAGTGGATAGACCGAACGAGCATCGTCGACAACCCCAACTCGCACCACGGCGGCGGCCAGAACGGTCGACGACGACGAGAATCGATGGTGGCGGCATCGCCTGCCACGGGGGCGAGTCAGAGGAGGAGGAGATAAGGTCGAGGGAGAGAGAGGAGGCGAAGTGGGCTGGGTGGGCCAAAACCCTTCGGGGTATAATTTGACCCTGCCCTATTGGGCCACCTTGGCCCAATAAGCCAAGGGGCCAGCCCAGGTTATTTAATAAATCTTTTGATCAATTGGAAAAGACCAAAATACCCCTAACATCAATAAAATTATAGGAAATAAAATAATAGTCCAAAAATTATAAATAAAATATTTTTGGATTCACAATAATCCACTCTGTCCAAATAAAATAAGATATCAAATTTTGGACATTCAATTTTTTTTAAGAATTTTGTAATTCAAATATTCCTTATAGAATTTTACAAATTTATTGAAAGGTGATAAAAATAAATAAAAATCACTTTCATTATTTATTAATATTATAGTATTTTTGAAAAATACTAAATAAATATTTAGTAATAAAATTAATGTATAATTAATAATTCCTAAAAGAATTATTAAACCAATAAAAGTCAAATAAAGGGAAATAAAATAAAATAACTCAATATATGTTATAATATTAAAAAGAAATATATATAAATCCCTTATTACTCAAAAACTAACTTTTTGGGGTAAATGCATATAAATTTAAATAATGCATTACATTACTTGCATAATCATTTTGCTTCTTTAAATATTGTCCTTACCGGGCAATAATGATGTTTTTGTAGAACTAGAAGCTCAAGGTCAAGTGCAAGCATCAGACTTCACTACCTTGCCATCACAAGGCAAGTTCATCACTTGTTCATGTCCTTTGAAGAGTCTTTATCAAAGTATTTGCAAATTGTGTGTTATCATATATGTTATTAAAAGAAAGAAAATATTATTTTCATAAATAAAGAAATTATAGATATCATCCTAAGTGGTGATAAAATGAAGCAATAGAACTCAGAGTTCTAATTGCAACAACGATGATCAAATAGGGACTTAATAAACCCTAAACATCAGTGATTCTAGCGCCGTATATTACGCGTTAACCATGAGATTTGGAATGGGACAGAGAAGTCAGCTGTATTTTCTTCCTCTCGCATGAAGCCGGATGTGCAGGTCGTGGCTGTTATCCTCGTAGCGTGCATATTGATTGGTAATTCGTAGAGGATATGCAGCATATGGGTGGGAACCCTCATCGTCCCACGATAGTTCTGGCATCTAACGGTTTGTATAAACCATTGTCGTAATTCATTATGTGGGCATGGTGTACACCAAGGAGGCATGCGGGGTCGCGAAGGGGGCAGTGATTGGCTTGGACCAACTATTGGGCCCCACATCATGGAAATGTGGATGGGAAAGTACGCCCGGTTGTCCAACAAGGAGTTGATCTCTCATGGGTAAAGTAACGCACCTCTGCAGAGTGTAACAATTGTAACTTGTTACTCCCTGTTCCGGGAAGGAGCTATGAACGCGGCAGGAAAGGAACTCCATGAAAGTTCTGGTCAACCTGTGAAGGCTGATTGTCATAGTTTTTCGGAATAAAATCAATCTTTGAAGAAAGATTTACAAAAACTGCATAGTGCCAAGGATTTATAATCTGAGGTGGTAGTTAGAGCATCAAACTTCCCACCTTGCATATAATGAACTTGTTGGGTAATGTTGTTACTCATTCTTTCATTTGATCCCTTGCTTAGACTCTGAGGATCCCGAAGACGTGCCAATGTATGCAGCCGAATGCCAAGAAGACGTATTCTATGAGGAACCTGATCTATCCGGAGGATTTGAAGGCGTGCACTACGAGATATGCTACGATGTAGATGAGAATGAGTCCACTTAAGTGTCTAGTTAATAGTAACTGACAGAGCCGAGCATCATGAACTCTATAGAATAAGCTGTTGAGCCCCACTCCTAGTCGGAGTTGCTACTTTTAAATTTCCGCTGAACACTTTATATTTTGGTTTGTAAGTTGGATCTTTTGGAAGTCTGGAACTTCCATTATTGTAATAATAATAAAGTGTGTACTTTTGTAATATGGACCCACAATGTTTATGTTGTACCACTCTAAGGGATGTGATATTTACGGAACGGTGTTCTGTGGATGTCATGTCAACGACTATAGTGTACTACACATGCAGTGGTATGCTGGGTCACCGCAGTCGGTATCAGAGCAAATTGCTTTAACCTTAGGTTGGAAACCTAGTAAAGGGGTATTACCTGTAGGAGATTTAGCAACGATAAAGAATTCTCTAAAATTAATATAATGGGTATTCAAATGAGAATATTCTGTTATATATTTTAGTTAGATGATTCTTTGTTAAGATGCAATATGCCATTGGATACTAATCAAAATTATTTTTCTAATATACAGAGATATGGCACCAAAGTTTCCAAAACAGAGTTTGGTAAGGAAAGAGGAGACTCTTGATGATTATCAAGGATCATTTATAGACCAACTTCGTCAACTTTTAAAGCTCTTTAATTGTCCAACTAGAATTCCAGTGAACACTATCACTTACCTAGATGGCCGGATGTTATCCAAGTATCGTGTGAGTATCCAACTTCCATAGAAGCTTGGATTATATCACTATCTACCCATAGGAGAAGGTAGGAGTCATTTAGCAGCCTACCATGTTGCTGTTGTAGAGGCAATATCAAATATCCGGGAGCAGAAAACCAAGGATCTAGAAGGTAGCACATTCTCTGTGATACCTCATGATTCTATAGACTCGGAGCCTATACCGGATCATCTTACTTTGGTTAAGAAGCATCCTAAGTTAGCTTCCAATTTTATGAATAGATACCGAACACTCGTTGCGTCTTTTTATAAGACTCATCAAGTGATTGTCGAAGACAAAAATGATATGTTAGAGGATCTAACTGATCCAGAAAGGAGGAAGCAGTTAGCATTCCAGCTGGACAATGAAGCAGGTAGTAGTACAACACCTATCTTTAAGGATAACTGATAGATCCGGAATCTTTTATACCATATCCTTACTCACTAAGACATGAACCTACACATGATCCTACTATAGATATGCGGTATGCAGTACCACAGGGCTCAGAGGATGGTTCTGACTCAGAACTTACTATTGAGAATTCAGATGGTTGGAGGATGGGATCATATGATGGATCTCATGAACACCAGATATCCATAGATGGTTCTGACAGAAATGTTGGACAATCTAGTTGAATGGGTGCAAGAATAAATCTTAATAACAGAAGTAGAAATACCATGTCAATAGATGATCAGGATGAAGAAGAGGATCTTGAGGAGAGAGTGTTTGAATCATCATCTTCTCAAAACCCAGGGAATATACATTATCCAGTATTCGATTATCTTGTCCACGAGAACACCTGGGAAGCAGCAGGATCTGCGTATTCTGTTGACAACTCAAGGAATGAAGCTCAGGGGATGCAAGCTGGAGATAATGTTGGATACGTTTCTTAAGACTTTTCAGCTGAGCTGGAGGGAATCGATGCACTCAGGTTGAGTAATGACTCAAGTCCCAACACTTTAGATATAGAGTATGTTCCTTCTGGAAGGCCATATGTTCCACAAACTGTGCGACGAACAACAAGTCATCACGGTTGGACATCAGGCATGTACGATGAGCGTAGTTACTATTATAAAGAGACAAGTAGTCAACAGTATCAAGTACTGTGTATTGTACTCCAAGGAATAAGGTAGTGAGATGAATACCGTAGTTTTGTGAATATACCTATATGGTATATGTTGTAAGAACTTTGTATCATTATGATATTATGTATAATATGTGAAATGCATATCTGGATTTTCCTTGGATTTTCATTGTGTGACTAGTTCTGTGCGTAAAGTCGATCTCAGAACACATGTGCATGATGTAATTATGAGTATTCGCTTTATGTTGCAGGACTAGGGGGTCATGGATACGGGTGTAGAAATGGAAACTAAGCAGCAGCGGATGGAGCGTGAGGCCAAGGAAAAGGGCGATGCTGATACAGCAAATCAAGGAGCATTACCACCACCACCAATGAGGCCGTTAATGGAGCAGAACTTTATGCAATGCATGCAAATGATGCAAGAGACCCAGAACAAGTTTATGGAAGAGTTGCTGGGGCGAGCAAATCAGAGGGCACCTGAAGGAGGAGGAGTGAGTTTATCTGATTTCCAGAATGCAAGACCGTTACCTTTTGCATCAGCTCCTGAACCAATGGATGCGAGACCTGGTTAGAAGATCTGAGAAAGCTAAAACTGTGGGTTGCAATGATGAGGAAAAATTGAGGTATGCAACTCATCTGCTAACTGGACCTGTAGCATCATGGTGGGAAAATCAGTTAGCCATGCAACCACCAGGTAGGGAGTTTACCTGAGAGGAGTTCAAGCAGAGATTCCGTGAATATCATGTTCCGGAGAGTGTGATGGAATTGAAGCGGAGAGAATTTGAGGAGCTTCAGCAAGGATATACTAGTGTCATGAAGTACATCCGGAAGTTTAGCCAACTGTCTCGTTATGCTGAGGAGGATGTTAACACTGAAGAGAAGCGGAAGAAGCGTTTCCTGCATGGATTAAATCCGTTTGTAAGGATGCAGCTAAGGTTAGCCAATAAGAAAACTTATCAGCAGTTGTTGGATGCATCCATTACTTTTGAAGATGATTACAAGAATGTCCAAGAGGATCGGAGGAAGAGAGCCAAGAAAGAAACCAAGAGAATTCAGGCAAGCAAACCAAAACCTAACCTGGAGTTCAAACCTCGGAATAGGAATTATGGCAACAATAACAATAACAATAACAATAACAAGAGCAGTGGTGGAAATCAATCTAATCCGAGAAGGAATGTTATCTGTAACAACTGTGGAATTCCAGGGCATTTCCAGAGGGAGTGCAAAAATCCTGTAGTAATCTTTTATGGTTGTGGCCATAAGGGGCATATCAAGCCAGATTGTCCGAGAAAACCACCGGGAGGATGGCCTACCAAGGGAGGAGGACAAGCTAGTGGAGGTAATGGACAACGCAATAAAGGGGGAAACAATGGCAAGAACAACAATGGCAAGAGAAACTGACCAACCGGAAAACTGAACTGTGCAACTCTCGAGGAGGTGGATAATTCGGAGCATGCAGTGATAGGTACGCTCAATATCCTTACCAATCCTGACAAAGTTCTATTTGATACTGGTGCAACTACTTCATTCATTTCTGAATAATTTTGTGATAAGTTCGGGATTAGAAGGGAAACGTTAGAAAGTCCTATGACCGTAGCTACGGCAGGAGGGAATGTGATTGTACGCCACATAAAACAAGATCAGGTTATCTCGATTTGTGGTTGTACATATTTCGTAGACCTTTATGTGATTCCTTTGAAGGGAATTGTAGTAGTGCTAGGGATGGATTGGATGATGGAACACGGAGCTCAGATAAATTGTGAGGAGAAAACTGTCTCAATCAAAACTCCAAGTGGAGCAAGGATAGTTTACCAAGCAGATAAACACAGCCATATCATGGTGGATCTGCAGTTGAACTCAATGAAAGAAGTTAAATTAGAAGAGATTCCTGTAGTTAATGAATTCCAAGATGTTTTTCCAACGGAATTACCAGGAATGCCACCAGATCGGGAGATAGAGTTCACAATTGACCTAATACCTGGTACAGCACCAATAGCTCAAGCACCCTATAAAATGGGACCCAAAGAGTTGAAAGAACTCAAGGAGAAAATTGATGAGTTAGCAAGAAAAGGATTTATATAGGAAAGTGTATCTCCATGGGGAACACCAGTAATCTTTGTGGATAAGAGAGATGGTGGAAGACGGATGTGTGGTGATTATAGAAATCTGAACAACGTGACGATCAAGAATAAGTATCCTTTACCAAGAATTCAAGATTTTTTTGATCAAGTGAAAGGAGATGGAGTATTTTCAAAGATCGATTTAAGATCTGGATACCATCAAATAAAAATCAAGCCGGAAGATGTTCCAAAAACAGCATTTGTCTCAAGATATGGACACCATGAGTATCTGGTAGTACCATTTGGTTTGACTAATGCACCGACAATATTCATGAATCTGATGAACAAGATCTTCATGCCATATTTGGATAAGTTTGTCATCGTCTTTATTGATGATATTCTGATATATTCCAAGGATAAGGAAGAGCATGCTGACCATTTGAGAATAGCATTGCAGACTTTAAGATAACATAAGCTTTATGCTAAGTTCAGTAAGTGTGAGTTCTGGTTAAATGAGGTAGAATTCCTCGGTCATGTGATCAGTAAGGATGGGATTGCTGTGAATCCATCTAAAGTTCAATCAGTACTAGAGTGGACTGCACCGACCAATGTGAAGTAAATTCGAGGTTTCTTAGTAATGGATGGTTATTATAGGAGATTCATTGAAGGGTTCTCTAAAATAGCCAGACCAATGACCAAATTATTAAGGAAGAATACACCATTCAAGTGGGATGAGAAGTGTGAAGCAAGTTTCCAAGAGTTGAAGACTAGATTAAGCACAACTCCAATCTTAACAGTTCCTGAAACAGGGAAGGACTTCACTGTATATTGTGATGCATCTAAAGAAGGTTTGGGTTGTGTATTAATGCAAGATCATAAAGTGATTGCTTATGGTTCAAGACAATTGAAACCACATGAAGTCAACTTTCCAACTCATGATTTAGAGTTAGCAGCAGTAGTCTTTGCGCTAAAAGGATGGACGCATTTTCTTTATGGATCTAGATGTGAGTTATACACTGACCATAAAAGTCTCAAGTATTTCTTCACTCAAAAGGAATTAAACATGAGACAGAAGTGTTGGTTAGAATTAATCAAGGATTATGATTTAACAATCAATTACACCCCAGGGAAAGAAAATGTTGTAGCAGATGCTTTAAGCAGAAAGAGTCAGATATTCAGCCAAGCAATAGAGAGTTACCAAAAGAGTTACAAATGGATTTGGAAAGGTTAGAACTTCAATTCATCAGAACAGAGGTTCTTGGAGGATTAGCGACTATGCAGGTAGTTGTAGAGCAGGACAGTGATCTTAAGAAAGAAATTTTTAGACATCAAGAAAAAGATCCTTTTATTGCTGAGGAAATTCAGAGAATATCTCAAGGGAAAAAAAATCAGTTTTTCGCCTTGGAGATTATGGATCTTTATGGTTCCAAGATCGTCTATGTGTTCCAGATGTGACTGAGATCAGAAATGTCATACTCAAAGAAGCACATGATACACCCTATTCTATACATCTAGGGAGTACCAAGATGTATATGGATTTGAAAGAACTATTCTGGTGGAATAACATGAAAAGGGATATTGCTAAATATGTATCTGAATGCCATACTTGTCAAAGGGTGAAAGCTGAACATCAAAATCCAGAAGGACCATTACAGCCCTTAGAAATTCCTGAATGGAAATGGGAGGAAATAGGCATGGACTTCATCACAGGATTACCTATGACACCAAAAAGGAAGGATATGATATGGTTAATTGTGGAAAGACTTACTAAGAGTGCACATTTTATTCCAGTGAATCAAAAGGATAATGCCGAGAAGTTAGTTGAAGTATACGTTAAAGAGATAGTAAGTAAGCATGGAGTACCCAAGAAGATCGTAACTGCTAGGGCATCTGTATTTACTTCAGCATTTTGGAAGCAATTGCATGAAGCACTTGGTTCAAAATTAGATTTCAGCACGACATATCATCCTGAAACAGGAGGTCAAACTGAAAGAACAAATCAAATACTAGAAGACATGTTGAGAGCTTGTGCACTAGATTTTGGAGGAACATGGGAGATCACCTACCATTGGCAGAATTTTCTTATAATAATAGCTATCAGAGTAGTCTGAAGGCAGCTCCATATGAGGTTCTGTATGGAAGAAAGTGTAGATCACCTATATGTTGGTATGAACCTGGTAGCAGCAAAGAATTTGCGCCAGATTATATCAAGGAGAGACAAGACATCATTGATAAGATCAGGGATAGATTGAAAATAGCCTAGAGCAGGCAGAAAAGTTATGCAGATCAAAGCCGAAGATCATGGCATCTAGAAGTGGGAGATATGGTCTATTTGAAAGTAAGTCCAATGAAAGGAGTAAAAAGATTCGAAGTTAAAGGGAAATTGAGTCCAAGATATATTGGACCATTCAAGATACTGAGTCAAAACAGAACTATAGCTTATGCTTTAGAATTACCATCAAGATTGGCTCAAGTGCATAATGTTTTCCATGTGTCACAACTTCGCAAATGTTTGAAAGTTCCTGATGATGCAATAACACATCAAGAGATAGAACTACAAGCAGACCTGACTTATATTGAAAAGCCCTGCAAGATTCTGGAAGAAAACTGGAAAAGATTGAGGAACAGGGGCAATCAAATATTGCAAGGTACAATGGGAACATCACCCTGAGAGAGAAGCCACATGGGAGAAGGAAGAGGATTTAAGAAAATCTTATCCAGAACTATTCAGGTACATCTCCACAAACTTCGGGATGAAGTTTAAATTAAGGGGCGAAGTCTGTAACATCCCAGTATTCAGGACCGAACAAAGGGTAGATATAGGAATATGTATTGTTGCATGCATTCATTTGTGAAAATGTGGGTAAAATTTTTTCCAAATAAAAATCTTGAGTGATCAATGTTTGTTTCTTACTTTGAGAATAGGTTTAGTCTTAAAGGAGGATTGCTATAAACTTTGATATGATCTTAAAGGAATATTGTGTGTTTTGAAATGAGTTTGAATTTTTAAAAAACTTAAGTGTTTTATAATTTAAATAATTTTGATATAAGATTTGAATATTAAATTAATTAATATAAAAGTATTATAACTTAAATCTTATTTAAAAGAAATATGGTATATGAAGTTCATTTCTTATTCATAAACAAATTACAAAGAATAACTTACTGAAGTTATTCCAAACTTCACAATTCACACAAGAGTAAAGAATAAAATCTTCTTTATTAATAAATATATAATCTTTATTACAAATGAACCAAATAAAGATTACAAGAATTATAAAAGAAAAATTATAAAAGATTAAGAAAAGTACATTTGTATCTCTACTAATTATCCTATATCTAAAACTACACTAAATCTTCATCTTTATCTTTGTACCTGTAAAACAAAGATTAAATAGAAAATAAAACAAGATTAGTGTTAGTATATATTTCTCTCAGATATGTCAGTGAGGTGCACTTGACAATCTCATCATTGAGAAATGTAGTAAAAGGGGCAAGTTTCACCAATCTGAAAGATTTCATCTTTCATCAATTCAAAGCCAAAATGCAAATGACAGCCAAAAGGGACTAATTCACAACCAAGGTAAAAGTAGTTTGGTTATGGTAAGTTCAAAAATTCTGAACCTATCCATATGTGCATAGAAGGCACACAAGGTGCACACACAAGCATGCAGATGGTGTGCTGTCGACCACACAAGCACAACCAGCATCACAAAACCACAGCACAGCCGTGGGGGAGCACATCAGTGCATCACTCCACTACATCAGTGTATCACAAGGACAAGTTCTTAATGAGTTAAAACCAAGCTTCACTTAGCTTCCACAGATAAAAAGGGAGAACCACTACATATCATTTTCCTGAAGCCAAGTGCCAGGAATCAACCATAAATTCATTTATACATCCACAGAAATCATTCCAAGCAATGATTTGATTTAGTGAATATAAACTCAGACAAGCCAACAAAGATAATTGCGAAGCAACTCATCAAGATAAGCAATCTGACAGTAGAGTAAACTCTTAGATCAACAACATAATCCAATCAAGGATTTCAATGATACACTAGCATGGATCATGGTGGATTACCACTAAAATTAATCTGGCAGGCAATTATCAGCAACAAAGCTACTATTAATCATTAATCACAGCAAACAATCTTTTCCCATGATCAAATATGATCAACACTAGATCTAAAGCATCATAGATATGATCAACAGGGGGTTATGAATCCTAATCAGAGCAAGAACCCTAATCCAGAGATGAACTCAACCAGCACATAGTCACTCAGCATGAAAGCCACTAGATACACACAGAAAGAATCATAGCAGTAGCAGGGACAAGCACCACCACGACAACTTACCCGAGGTCCTCGCTGACGAATCGAAGAGGAAGGAGGGTTGACGAACCGTGGCGACACGGGGAGCACCCGTAAGGCGCTACAACTGCACCGCCACGACGGCAACAGCAGTCAAGACGAGACCAAAGACACCACCAAGAAGGGATGCATGGCGGCGACAAAATCTTTTTCGAACCCTAGGGTTCGGGAATGGGGTGGAACTGACCACGGAGAAGCCCAGAGTCAAATCCAAGTGGATAGAACGAACGAGCATCGTCGATAACCCCAACTCGCACCACGACGGCGACCAGAATGACCGACGACGGCGAGAATCGACGGTGGTAAAATAAGATATCAAATTTTGGACATTCAAATTTTCATAAGAATTTTGTAATTCAAATATTCCTTATAGAATTTTACAAAATTATTGAAAGGTGATAAAAATAAATAAAAATCACTTTCATTATTTATTAATATTATAGTATTTTTGAAAAATACTAAATAAATATTTATTAATAAAATTAATGTATAATTAATAATTCCTAAAAGAATTATTAAATCAATAAAAGTCAAATAAAGGGAAATAAAATAAAATAACTCAATATATGTTATAATATTAAAAAGAAATATTTATAAATCCCTTATTACTCAAATAGGAACTTTTTGGGGTAAATGCATATAAATTTAAATAATGCATTACATTACTTGCATAATCATTTTGCTTCTTTAAATATTGTCCTTACCGGGCAATAATGATGTTTTTGTAGAACTAGAAGCTCAAGGTCCAGTGCAAGCATCAGACTTCACTACCTTGCCATCACAAGGCAAGTTCATCACTTGCTCATGTCCTTTGAAGAGTCTTTATCAAAGTATTTGCAAATTGTGTGTTATCATATATGTTATTAAAAGAAAGAAAATATTATTTTCATAAATAAAGAAATTATAGATATCATACTAAGTGGTGATAAAATGAAGCAATAGAACTTATAGTTCTAATTGCAACAATGGTGATCAATTAGGGATTTAATAACCCCTGACATCAGTGATTCTAGCGTCGTATATTACGCGTTAACCATGAGATTTGGAATGGGACAGAGAAGTCAGCTGTATCTTCTTCCTCTCGCATGAAGACGGATGTGCAGGTCGTGGCTGTTATCCTCGTAGCATGCATATTGATTGGTAATTCGTAGAGGATATGCAACATATGGATGGGAACCCTCATCGTCCCACGATAGTTCTGGCATCTAACGGTTTGTACAAACCATTGCCGTAATTCATTATGTGGGCATGGTGTACACCAAGGAGGCATGCGGGGTCGCGAAGGGGGAAGTGATTGGCTTGGACCAACTATTGGGCCCCACATCATGGAAATGTGGACGGGAAAGTACGCCCGGTTGTGCAACAAGGAGTTGATCTCTCATGGGTAAAGTAACACACCTCTGCAGAGTGTAAGAAATTTAACTTGTTACTCCCTATTCCGGGAAGGAGCGACGAACGCGGCAGGAAAGGAACTCCATGAAAGTTCTAGTCAAACTGTGAAGGCTGATTGTCATAGTTTTTCGGAATAAAATCAATCTTTGAAGAAAGATTTACAAAAACTGCATAGTGCCAAGGATTTATAATCCGAGGTGGTAGTTAGAGCATCAAACTTCCCACCTTGCATATAATGAACTTGTTGGGTAACGCTGTTACTCATTCTTTACTTTGATTCCTTGCTTAGAATCTGAGGATCCCGAAGACGTGCCAATGTATGCAACCAAATGCTAAGAAGATGTATTCTACGAGGAACCTGATCTATCCGGAGGAGTTGAAGGCGTGGACTACGAGATCCGCTATGGTGTCGATGAGAACGAGTCCACTTAAGTGTCTAGTTAATAGTAACTGACGGAGCCGAGCAACATGAACTCTATAGAATAAGTTGTTGAGCCCAACTCCTAGTCGGAGTTGCTACTTTTAAATTTCCACAGAAAACTTTATATTTTGGTTTATAAGTTGGATAGTTGGAAGTCTGGAACTTCCAGTATTGTAATAATAATAAAGTGTGTACTTTTGTAATATGGACCCGCAATGTTTCTGTTGTACCACTCTAAGGGATGTGATATTTACGGAACGGTGTTCTGTGGATGTCATGTCAACGACTATAGTGTACTACACATGCAGTGGTATGCTGGGTCACCGCAATGGACGAGTCTAAACATGTAACTTCAAGATCTAGGGCATTGCAGATAAATAATAACAAGCATCCAAGTACTAAACAATCCTAGGCATGTGCTCCAAATATAGTCATACGTGCTCGCAATGAGAACTTGCACAACATCTTCTGTCCTGCTAGCCCGTGGTAGCGGGGCCTCTAGGGAACTACTGGCAATTAAGGTGATCCTTTTAATAGAGCACCGGAGCAAAGCATTAACACTCCGTGAACACATGTGATCCTCACACCACAGCCATCCCCTCCTGTTGTCCCAATTATTGTCACTTTGGGGCCTTTGGATCCATACAATGATATGTGTACACAACTTACAGATAAGATCACAAACAATACTATCATAATGATTCAATAATAAGTTCAGATCTAAGATCATGGCACTCGGGCCCTAGTGACAAGCATTAAGCACAACAAGTTGTAACAAAGTCAAATAGCACTAATAGAGATACTAGGCACTATGCCCTAATAGATCTTATTCGATTACATGATAGAACTCATCCAATCCCTACCATCCCCAAGCCTACAGTGGGGGATTACTCACTCATGGATGAGGGAAACATCGGTGGTTGATGGAGATGCGTTGGTGATGACGATGGCGATGATCCTCTCCAAATTCCCTGTCCCGGCAGGGTGCCAGAACGGAGTTTCTGGATCCGAATCTTGGTTTCTGGTGGCAGCGGTGGAGTGGAACTCTTTCTAGAAAACTATCGAACCCCCCTCGGTTTCTAGGTCGAAAGGCAACTTATATGCACAGAGGGAGGCCGAGGAGTTGCCTAGGGTGGCAGCACCCCCTCCAAGTGTGGGGTCAGGTGGGCCCGCGCCCGGGGTGGGTCTGGGCCCCCCAAGCCTCCCCTCTGTCTCCCCTTCTGGCTCCGTGGATCTTCTGGTGAAAATTAGTTTTTGGCATATTTTCTGGGATTTTTCCTGATAGTTTATTTTCTGCACAAAAACAAGACACCAAGGTAATTCTGCTGAAAACAGCGTCAGTTCGTGTTAGTTGTATCCAAATCATACAAGTTTAGAGAAGTAACAATAGCAAAGTGTTCGATAAAGTAGATACGTTTTGGACCTATCAACATCCAACTCCAAATATAACTCATGAAAAATATTCAATCTAGTCAAAGTGCCACACACGGTATACACGCTATCACTTTCACACACGTGGGTAAAAGCATAGATCTATTAAAGCACAAAGAGTATTTATGTAGACTCAAACCTAAGTGCCACCATGGCGTGCACGCTTTCACTTTCACACACATGGGGAGAGCAGAGATCTATTGAAGCACTTGAGTAGCAAGGTAGATCTACTTAATTAAAAATCTCATGACCACAACAAGATCATGCATAGAGAGAGAGATGAACACATAGGTACCGTTAAAGCCCTTAGCCTCGAGGAAGAACTACTCCCTCCTCATCATGGGAATCAGCAACGGTGATGGAGATGGCGGTGGAGATCGATGGAGATGGCTCCGGGGGCACTTCCCCGTCCCGGAAGGGTGCCGGAATAGAGACTTTCTGTCCCCCGAATCTCCCCTTCGGTGGCGGCGGTGCAGCGGAACTTTTTCTAGAAGTATGATTGACGACTTACGGTTTTCTCATCGGGGGCTTCTTATAGGCGAAGAGGCGAGGCTAGGAGGCGGCCGGAGGGACCACACCCTACCCAGGCGCGAGGCAGGGTCCACCCACGCCTAGGGGGTGTGGTGGCCCTGGTTCGCCTCTCCGTCTCCCCTCTGGACTTCGTGTCGATCACGGTAAAATATTGACTTTGGCTTTTGTGCCATCCAATTTAGAGAATATTGATTTTTTGCCTTTCTGGAACCAAAAATAGAAGAAAATAAGCAACTAGCACTGTGGCATCTTGTTAATAGGTTAGACCAGAAAGTGTATAAAAATACCTCAAAGTGTAGACAAAACATAGCAAAATGGATACTAAACAAGCATGGAGCATAAAAAATTATAGATACGTTTCCGATGTATCACTAGTTAGTGAAGGATTCCTAGCTAGTATCGAACTTCAACCCACCTTGATAGATCAGATAAAGGAAGCTCAGAAAGTAAATGCCAGTATTGACGGAATTAAGCGTCGTTGATACGTCGGAAACGTATCTATAATTTTTGATGCTCCATGCTTGTTTAGTATCTACTTTGCTTTGCTTTGTCTACACTTTGAGGTGTTTTTATATATTTTCAGGAACTAACCTATTAACAAGTTGCCATAGTGCTTACTTTTTTCTTTTTTTTGGTTCCGGAAATCAATATTCTCGAATTAATGGGACAAACAAAAGCCAAAGTCAATATTTTACCGTGAGGGATCTTAATCACGAGACGATACGGAGACGAACAGGGTGGTGGACCAACAGGCTATGGCCCCCCTGGTCACCTCCGGGACTCGCCTCTTCGCCTATAAGAAGCCCCCGATGCAGAAACCCTAAGTACACGATAAAAACTCCACAAAACCTTCTGTAGCCGCTGCCACCGTTGTCCCTAGATCGGGGGATCTAAAGTTCTTCCCGGCACCCTGCCGGAGGGGAAATCATCCCGTAGGCCTTCTCTCCGGTACGAAGCATGAGTAGTTCCACCTTGGACTATGGGTCCATGTAGTAGCTAGATGGTTGTATCTCCTTCTTGTGCTTTCATGTATAGATCTTGTGATCTCCGTTCATGATCAAGATCTAATCTATTTGTAATCATGCATGTTATGTTTGCGGGGATCCGATGGATATTGAGATTACTATGTCAGATTGATTAATGGTTTTGTCTTTATGATTCTATCATGTCTGTGTTGTTTGTGATCTTGCATGCTCTTCGTTGTTAGTATCTATCTTGGCCAAGTAGTTGCTAGTGACTCCAAGAGGGGGTATTTATGCTCGATAGTGGGTTCATACCTCTAGTTTCCAAGGGAAGTGATAGAAATCTCTTCGGTTGTAGATGTGTTATTGCTACTAGGGAGAAAACAACGGTCTTTTGTTCATGGAACAAGTGGATTGTTTACCTTACACACTGCTTAAAGCAGTTGTCTGTTGCTTGCAACTTAATACTAGAGGGGGTTCGGATGATCACCTGAAGGTGGACTTCTAGTCATAGATGAAGTTGGATGGCGGTCTATGTTTATTGTTGTATTGCTCAATCGAATCTCATAGGATCTTTTTGTCTAGTATTGCATTGTTATGCCTTGCTCAGTTCCTATCAATTGCCCTGCTGTAATTTGTTTACCCTTCATGCCATGTTGTTTATCTAAGGAGAGCACCTCTAGTGAACTATGGACCTGGTCGAATCTTTATCATTGATACATCTTCCACTGTTACTTGTTTACTTGATGCAAACCATTACTTTCCACACCATACGTTTAATCCTTTGTTACAGCAACTAGTGAGATTGACAACCTCACTGTTAGTTGGGGCAAAGTCTTGAGTTTGTGTTGTGCAGGTCTCCGCGTTTCTTGCAACACCTCTGTGACGTTTCCTTCCTCCTACGGGTTCGATAACCTCGGTTTCTTACTGAGGGAAGACTTGTTGCTGTGTTGCGTCACACCTTGCTCTTGGGTTCCCAATAGGCTCCACGTCAAGCGCCAAGTTCTATGGCGCCATCAAGGAGTCATCAACAAGTTTTCTAGCGCCATTGCCGGGGAGGCTAAGGAGATCTTCACAAGGGGAGTCCTCCACTTCCTTTCTCTTTAATTTGTTTTTAGTTTACTTAGTTTCTTTTTCTTGGTTTTCTTTGCCTCTTTTCAAAAACTCCAAAAAAATTAGTCTATTTTGGTTTGCTTCCTTTATTCAAAAACACAAAAAAATAGTTCCTGCTCTAGCTGTTGCTGCTGTTTTTGGCTTGCCCACCTTTGCCAAAATGAAATCCATTGAGAACACCAAGTTGTGTGACTTCACTAGCACCAACAATAATGATTTCCCAAGCACTCCTATTGCTCCACCTGCTCCTGATGCTACCTTTTATGAAATTAAGCCTGCTTTGTTGAATCTTGTGATGAGAGAGCAATTTTCTGGTGTTAGTTCTGATGATGTTGCTGCCCATCTCAATAACTTTGTTGAACTTTGTGAGATGCAAAAGTATAAGGATGTAGATGGAGATACTATTAATCTCCAGCTGTTTCCTTTCTCCTTGAGAGGGAAAGCTAAAGAATGGTTGATATCCTTGCCTAGAAATAGTACTAATTCTTGGACTAGGTGCAAAGATGCTTTTATTGGAAAGTACTATCCTCCTTCTAAGATTATATCTATGAGAAGTGACATTATGAAATTTAAACAACTTGATAATGAACATGTTGCTCAAGCTTGGGAAAGAATGAAGTCTTTGGTTAAGAATTGTCCCACTCATGGACTCACTGCTTGGATGATTATCCAGACTTTTTATGCAGGTTTGAGCTTCTCCTCAAGAAACCTGTTGGATTTGGCTGCTGGAGGTACCTTCATGGGCCTCACTTTGGGTGCTGCAACAAAGCTCCTTGACAATATGATGGTTAATTACTCTGAATGGCACACTGAGAGAGCTCCACATGGTAAGAAGGTAAATTATGTTGAAGAAACCTCCTCTTTGAGTGATAATATTGATGTTATTATGGCAATGCTTGTTAATAGGAAAGCTCCTATAGATCCTAATAGTGTTCCCTTAGCCCCTTTGGTTGCTCAAGAAGAGCAAGTTAATGTGAACTTCATTAGAAACAACAATCTCAACAACCATGCCTATAGGAATAATTTTGGTGGTAACAACAATTATATGCCTTATCCTCCTAATAATATAAATACCTATGAAAACTCCTACAACAATGCTAGAAGTGCCCCTTCTGAACTTGAAGTCACGCTCAAAGACTTTATTAGTAAACAAAATGCATTCAACAAAACTGTGGAGGAGAAACTTTTAACTGTTGAGAAGAATATTTCCTCTTTGTCTGAAGCACAGTCCTCCTTGATAAATAAAATGGCCGCTAAACCTGAAACCATGGAAAATACCTTTGCTACTTCTCATGCCATACAAGTTACTATTGATGAAAATGTTAGACTGTTAGATCAACTTCATGCTAAGTGGGAAAGGGAAGCTGAAATTGATAGAAACAATAGTGTGTGCACCATCACTAGAATGGATATCACTAAACCACAAGAAGTCCATGTTCCTCCTCCTACTATGCCTAAGCCTATTGAGCCTACTACTAGTGATACTAAGTTTGATTTTGATATAGATGGTTGCAATATTTCTGAAGTAATTATATTCTTGCAAAAGCTTACTAGAAGTCCTGATGCTAGTGATATGCATGTTGCTTTCACTAAACATATTACAGATGCTCTTGTGAAAATTAAGGAAGAGAATATAAAACACAAAGCTTATATTCCTAGGAAAGTAGAATATAGTTGGGAACCCATTATTAATATGCAAGTGAATGACTTTGATCTCAAAGCTTCATGTGATCTTGGTTCTAGTGTGTCTATTATGCCTAGGAAGATTTATGAAATGCTTGATTTGCCACCTTTGGAAGATTGTTATTTGGATGTCCCACTTAATGATAATGCTAAAAAGAAACTAATAGGGAGTATTAATGATGTTCTCACCATGGTTAACAATTCTTATGTCCCTGTTGATTTATATGTTTTGGATGTTGAATACAATGCTTCTTGTCCTATTACTTTGGGAAGACCTTTTCTTAGAATTGTTGGTGCCATCATTGATATGAAAGAAGGCACCATTAAATATCATTTTCCATTCAAGAAAGCTATTGAACATTTCCCTATGAGGAGATAGAAGTTTCTTTTTGCTCCTTTGAAAGCAAAGTTTGATGTTAATGCTTATTCATTTGAAAATACTTGATTCTTCTTACTTCTTGTGACTAACTTAAAGGCGTTAAAGAAAAGTACTTGTTGGGAGATAACCCAAGAGTTTCCTTGAGTCTTGGAAGTTATTACTTCAGTATTGACCTCTCCTTATCCTTTTTGTTTGCTTTATGTGCCAAGAATGACCTCTAATTAGAGGGAATTAAGATTTGGGGTGTTGCTGTCCCAAAACAGATTTCTGTCTTCCACCAAAAAATCTGTGACGAGTCTCTGTAACTCGGATTGAGCTGAAATTTATGAATAAATCCCCCCGTATGTTAGCTAACTTTCGTTAGTACAAAACTTTTTGATTTGAGCAACATAAGATCTACGAAAAAATCGGTTTCTACCTGCTGGTCTGTTTTGACAGATTTCTGCCATTATTTGCATTTGCTTCTTATTGATTCCTTTTTGAGTTCTCTTTAGGTGAATTGAGCTTTTTGAAGGGGTTGCTACAGTAGCTTGTGTTTTTAGTGAAAAGTCTTCCTGTTCTGAAGCTTTGCCTAAGGTCTAATATCTTTTTAATACACTAATGTTGCTAATGAAGATTTGTATGAAGGAAAATTTTCAGGTGTAGAGAGAGAATGATGTAATGAGATGAAGAATGGACAAAAGATCAATCTTCAGGATGCCACCCCGGTGTCACCCCAAGAAATATCCAAGAGGTACAAGCGTCAAAGCTTGGGGATGCCCAAGGCATCCCCTTCTTCATCAATAAAAAGCTCAGGTTTGTCTAGACACTTCGTTTTTATTGTTTCATGCACAGTTGTGTTGTTCTTGGAGCGTCTTAGTTTTCGTTTACTTTGCTTAGGTTGTTTAGTTTGCTTGAATAAAGTAGTTTGGACCCCTGTTCTCGTTGTGTTGTTGCAAATAAGTTTCTTGGTGTTGGAAAGGAGTAGTAAGTTCTTGCTTGTAAGTGCAAGAGGATCTTGCATTGACTGTGACTTGGACTTTAGCATGACATGCTAGGTGTTGTTTTGACCTTATTCTTAGTGATTATTGTTGTAGCATGTCTTGTTCCAAACAATTGGGATTGCTTAGTGTGCCTTGAAGAAATTATGCGTTGTTTTAGCATGCAAAAGCATAGTATTATGGTATTCTCCTTTGATGCTTTGTTTGGGTTGACTTGGCACATGCTCACACCATGTTATGACTATGAACAAATCACCATAGCCTCTATGATCATTCCGTCCTTGACTTGTAGTACCACTCTATGCTTTGATTAGTAATGTTTTGTTGCTCTGCATGATTATGGACATTATTGCTCTCTTAGTTGGTTGCTCCCAGTCTTTTGCTAGCCTACACTTGTATTAAAGCCCTCACAAACTTGATGGCACACTTTATATTCTTTGCCCCTAATAAACTTGAACCATTGTGTCATCTATGTTGTATATGCTTGGACTTATATGTTGGAATTAGCAGAACCGTTCTATCACGGGGAACATTTTCAACATTGCACTTGTACTTTGTACTCAGTTGATATCATGCTCTTTTGTCTATGGATGTCACCGGTGTGAAATAAAGTGGGAACTTGTAAGTCCATGGAGTATGTATTTTGTGTTAGAGAAACGCCTGGGCCGCTAGCCTAAGCCATGCCTAATCATGGTGGAAACTTGCAGCATCACCATAATGACCTATATATGAAGCATCCTCAATAAAAATCTATGCATGTAGTAAATAAAAAGATCGCTAAGATGCTCATTGTCTTCTTGTCTTGTCATTTTGGTTATGGGATAGCTCCTGTACCATGTGTAAGGGGTACCCCGTTGGTGTTTCTCTATGATACGCATGTACTTACAATGACAAGAACTTGCAGGTGACTGAAGTTGAGTAGCATGAGGTGTGGCCCTCGTATTCAAGGGACTTGAGATTGCCAACTTATACTTTGTCAAGCATATACTCCATATTTTTCACTTTAACCTTAATCACTTCAAGATGCTTATGATAGCGGCAATGAGGGCTGAAAGATAACAAGTACCATAATGTTTGGAAGCTCTTTTTGAAACTTGAAATCCCTGCTTCCTTTATAAAAGGCCTTTCTTCCACCATTATTTGAGTCTCCACCTTCTACCTTTAGGCACCATTGAGAGAGCATAGTTGTCATTCTGTGTGCAGTGTTCCAAAACTTATTGATTGATGCATATTGTAATATTACTTGTTACTGTGCTACTTGTTTCTAGTCACCCTTGTGAACTTTGAAGGTGTCCTATGCATCTATTTGCTACTCTATGAGGGACAAGCTGAATGTCATGATGCCATGTTTTCTGTATGTGAAACAAACAAATGTTTTTCAATGCATGTTATTCATGATCTTTGTTTGTAGCCTTTCATATTCCATGCATAGTTACTATGTCTTATTGTTAGAACTCCATATTTCATGCACATGTTTAGAGTTCTTTGATCCCAGCTTTCAATGCTTGCGAATGGTTAGATCTTCATTGTGAAGGTGCATGTCACCTCAAAAAATATTCTTTTTATCACTTACCTACTCGAGGACGAACAGGAATTAAGCTTGGGGATGCTTGATACGTCAGAAACATATCTATAATTTTTGATGATCCATGCTTGTTTAGTATCTACTTTGCTTTGATTTGTCTACACTTTGAGGTGTTTTTATATCTTTTCTGGAACTAACCTATTAACAAGTTGCCACAGTGCCAGTTGCCTGTTTTCTTCTGTTTTTGGTTCCAGAAAGGCAGAAAATCAATATTCTCGGAATTGGACGAGACAAAAGCCAAAGTCAATATTTTACCGTGAGGTACACGAATCCAAAAGACGAGACAGAGACGCGAACCAGGGCCACCACACCCCCCAGGAGCAGGCTAGGGTGGACCCGCGCCTGGGCAGGGTGTGCCCCCCCTGGTCGCCTCCCGGCCTCGCCTCTTCGCCTATAAGAAGCCCCCGATACAGAAACCCTAAGTACCCGATCAAAACTCCATGAAACCTTCTTTAGCCGCCACCACCGTCGCCCCTAGATCGGGGGGGATCTGAAGTTCTTCCCGGCACCCTGACGGAGGGGAAATCATCCCGGAGGCCTTCTCTCCGGTATGAAGCGTGAGTAGTTCCACCTTGGACTATGGGTCCATGTAGTAGCTAGATGGTTGTATCTCCTCCTTGTGCTTTCATGTATAGATGTTGTGATCTAATATATTTGTAATCATGCATGTTGTGTTTGCGGGGATCCGATGGATATTGATATTACTATGTCAGATTGATTAATGGTTTTGTCTTTATGATTCTATCATGTCTGTGTTGTTTGTGATCTTGCATGCTCTCCATAGTTAGTAACTATCTTGGACAAGTAGTTGCTAGTGACTCCTAGTGGGGGTATTTATGCTCGATAGTGGGTTCATGCCTCTTGTTTCCAAGGGAAGTGATAGAAATCTCTTCGGTTGTAGATGTGTGGTTGCTACTAGGGAGAAAACAACGGTCTCTTGTTCATGGAACAAGTGGATTGTTTACCTTACACACTTTGCTTAAAGAAGTTGTATGTTGCTTGCAACTTAATACTGGAGGGGGTTCGAATGATAACTTGAAGGTGGACTTATAGTCATAGATACAGTTGGATGGTGGTCTATGTTTATTGTTGTATTGCCCAATCGAATCTCTTAGGATCTTTTTGTCTAGTATTGCATTGTTATGCCTTGCTCAGTTCCTATCAATTGTCATGCTGCAATTTTTTTTACCCTTCATGCCATGTTGTTTATATAAGGAGAGCACCTCTAGTGAACTATGGACCCCGGTCCAATCTTTACCATTGATACATCTTCCACTTTTACTTGTTTACTTGCTGCAAACCATTACCTTCTGCACCATAGATTTAATCCTTTGTTACAGCAACCGGTGAGGTTGACAACCTCACTGTTAGTTGGGGCAAAGTCTTCATTTTGTGTTGTGCAGGTCTCCGCGTTGCTTGCAACACCTGTGTGACGTTTCCTTCCTCCTACTAGTTCGATAACCTCGGTTTATTACTGAGGAAAGACTTGCTATTGTGTTGCTTCACACATTACTCTTGGGGTTCCCAAGAGGCTCCACGTCAAGCGCCAAGTTGTCTAGCGCCATCAAGGAGTCATCAGTCGTATCAGTACAGGGAAGGTACTCGGATTCACAGAAGATAAAGAAGGAGTTTTGTGGTATAAAGGACGAATCTGTGTGCCAGCAGATTCTGAGTTGAAACAAGCTATTTTGCAAGAACCCCATGATACTCTTTACTCCATCCACCCGGGAGGAACCAAGATGTATGAGGGTTTGAAGGAGCAATTTTGGTGGCATAAGAAGAAGCGATAAGTCGGAAGCTACATAGCCAAATGTGATATCTGTCAGAGAGTCAAAGCGGAACACCAACGACCCGCGGGACTTTTGCAACCTTTGCAGATCCCAGAATGGAAATGGGAATCAGTTGGAATGGATTTCATCACCGGTTTGCCTATATCTAGTAGGGGAAATGATTCTATTTGGGTCATAGTGGATAGACTTTCCAAAGTAGCTCATTTCTTACCGGTCAAAACCACTTATCAGAGCTCGAAGCTAGCAGAGTTGTACACTACTAGGATAGTCAGTTTGCATGGAATTACCAGGAACATTGTGTCGGATCGAGGAACCCAGTTTACCTCATGATTTTGGAAGAAAGTCCAAGAAGGATTAGGAACCAAGCTGAATTTCAGCACAGCCTATCACCCGCAGACCGATGGACAAACGGAGAGAGTAAACCAAATAATTGAAGATATGTTGAGAGCTTTTGTGTTGGAATATGGATCTAAGTGGGAGGAATGTCTGCCTTTCACTTAATTCTCATACAACAACAGTTATCAAGTCAGTTTGCAAATGGCCCCATTTGAGTTTATGTATGGAAGGAAGTGTCATACCCCACTAAATTGGTCGCAAGTAGGAGAGAGTCAGATTTTCGGACCCGACATCCTACGAGAAGCCGAAGAGAAAGTTCACAAGATCCGTGAGCACCTCAAGACCGCTTAGTCTAGACAGAAGAGTTATGCCGACAAGAGACGTCGAGATCTAGCCTTCAATGTCGGAGATTTTGTGTATGTCAAAGTATCACCCTTGAAAGGAATGCAACGTTTCCAACTCAAAGGAAAGCTTGCCCCCAGATACATTGGACCAATCAAGATTCTAAGTCACTGAGGAGACGTATCTTATCAGATAGAACTACCAGAAGAGATGTCAGCCATGCATGATGTGTTTCATGTCTCGTTACTTCGGAAGTGTTTAGAAGTTCCAGAAACGATGGAAGTTTTCAAGAACATCAATCACAGAGATGTGGAGATCAACCCAGACTTGACCTATCATGAAGTACCCATTCGTATTTTGGAAGAAGCTTTCCGGACCACCCGGACCAGAAGTATCAAGTTTCTCAAGATCCAATGGAGCAACCATACTGAAGAGGAAGCCACTTGGGAGCGCGAGGATTACATAAGGACGGATTTTCCCAATCTCTTTAGTTCCTAGTTTTTCTTGAATCTCGGGACGATATTCTGTTTAAGGGGGGAAGGTTTGTAACACCCCAAAAATATTAATGAGGATCATTCCCTAATTAATCAAGATTAGGGTTAACAAAAGCTTTTATGAATTAAATTGAAATCTTAATGCTTGTGTGTATGAATGCTTGCAATGCCATGTATGATTGTTGTAAATGATGAGAAATGGTTTAAAGATCAAAACCATATCATCTAGGTCACTATCAAACCATATCAAATCAAAAGAAAATTAAAATAATAAGCCTAAGACCTAATGGTCATTTCTGCCGAAGTTAACCACTAGCTCACTTTGACCATCTCTACAAACTAATCTCAAACAGAAACTTTCCCATTTCTTTTCTCCCCTTGCTAGACCTAGTATCAATGGAGATTTCCAACTTGGCAAAAACATTTTCAAACTCTTTTGAGAGGCAATTCAAATTTGAATCTATCTTATGTATCAAGATAGCCATTTTTGGAAAACCACTCAAACCTTCACCACTTAGAAAACCATTCAACCCAAATACTACCAAGATTAGTATCAGAACACCCATCAAAAATCACTAGAAAAGGTGATCATTTAGTTCATGCGGCCATTTGATCGAACACTTGGTGATCAAAGTATAACTCTACCAACTATCTACTATTTTGATCAATCCTTTGCTCACCATTGTGACCTCACCGAGCTCACATGTCGTGCACTTAACTCACCCAGTACAAGCCTGCGCAATTTAGCTCATCTCACTCGCCGTTTGACCTGTGCAAAGTGGTACCTGATATCACCTTACCACCCCGACATGGACATGATGCCACAGACCGTGTTGCCCTCTCCCACGATGTCTAGGAGGTATCCCTGACCTCACCGCCTCTACCTGTGCATGCCCCGACCAAAGATAGCTTGAGACGATGCCAGCAAAGCCATTCCCGTTTAACACCGAACCTTGTCGGTCGTCGCGCCAGAGCGCCAAGCAATCCCGCGCGCACACGCCATTCCTTGCCCTCACCTTGCGCCACTACGTCCTCCATGACTCCAGCAAGCTCCCAGACATGACCGTTTGACCGCATGATCGCCGTGACCACCATACGCCGTGACGAATGTCGCCGGTACAGTCGCAGAGCACAGAGGTTCCCCAATGATTTAGACCGCGCTTCACTGTGCCACTATGCGTATGACGTTCTCCCTGAAGCACCGCGTTGACCTATGCCCGTGGCCATGCCTGTAGCTCACTATAATTGCGTCGCCGGCGAGCCCGAGCCATGCCACCGTGCCCCCTTCGCCGTAGTATAAATAGAGACCACCCCGACCCCAAAACGCACACCATTCCACTCCTCTCTCACCCAGGAACCTCTCTGACCCAACCCTGGATCAAGGCGAGCACCACCGCACCGGAATTTCACCGGAGTTCGCCGCTGTAGAGGAAGGAAGGATCCGAAGCTAGGAGCCACCCCAGGAGCTACCGCGACCACCGTTCGAACCACCGTCGTCGACTCGTTCGTTCGCCCCCATCGCCGCACCTGGCTGGAGCCCTGGTGAGCCCCCGATGACCCCCGCCATAGCGTTAGGGTTCTAACTCGCGCGTGCCCTGCGATGCAGACGACGACGCTCAGCCGTTGATCACGCTCTAATCGTAAGGCCTAGATTCACCGATATCACTTCACGTTAGATGAGCCACTGACATGTAGGACCAGCCCCGGAGCAGCCTGCTGCGCGCGCGTTGCGTAGTTGGGCCAGCCCATTAGCGTTCCCGCGCATAGCCCGTCAATTCACACTTAGTTTAATCTTTTATTTGAAAATCCCATTATAGAGTGAACTTTAAAATTCAATTTTGAGAGATTCACTACACCAAATTGAATGAATCCAATTTTGTTTGCAAGTAGATGAAAATATCTAATCACTCCTGTTGGATTCAAACAGTTTGAAACTATGGTTCACCCTTGGTAAAAGTAACTAGCCCATAGCTTTTGCAACTTCAAACATTTTTCTAAAATCAACCATAAGTGATTTTGAATCGATTCCAACTCTCAAAAATAACATTCGACAAGACCTTTCTGAATATGTAAAAATTTGCATACTTACATACAGTAGTCCTAGACTGAAATTTTAGAATGACTTTCTAGTCATTTTTAGCCACATAAATATTATTAAATAATAGTGTTAAGCCTTATAATTTAGGCCAACCATTTTAAGTCACATTCTCAAGTATTAGAATATGTGGTGATGAGTTGTGTCAATATGATCCCATATTTTTAATTTGTAGAATATTAAATCTTAAGTAACCTTTCAATGAGTAGAAATTACTTTTCTAAAAATAAGATAAATTAAATCTTATCACTCTTTATTGTAATGATAGAGATGATGCTAGATCATCTAGTGTAACCCTTGTGTGATAAATATAAGTAGTTAAGTATTGTTTGGTGATTGTGTACCTCATATTTATTTATAGACCCTAGTATCAATCTCGGCTACGACGAGGAGGAATTCTATGAAGACGAGGACAAGAACTTCGACCACCTTACCAATCAAGGAAAACTATTCTATTACAAGCTAAGCTACACTAAGCAAGCTACATTATGCATGATATTCTATGAAATCCCCACTTGCAAGCCTTTGTGATACCCCTTTTTACTATACCAAATCCCAGTTTTACTTGCAAGCTTTACCTTTCGCAAAGTTATTCCCTAGTTAATTAATTGGTGATTAGTGGAAGTTGAGGAAAGTGTCATCAAGAGCTTAGAGATGGATGTAGGTAGAACTACTAGTGGATAACACCCCCCAAATAGTGACACCCCCTCTTATAGATGCTAGTGCTAAAATAAACTTGATCACTAGATGGGAACAAATGATTATGAAAACCTTGGAATGATGAGTCATTCTATTGAAATGTTTTGACATGTGTTATGGACACAATGACTTGAAGATGACGGTGAAGGAAGTATGTGACTTGACTTTGATAAAAACTGATGGTTGGGTTCGGATGCGATACCATTCCAATGTTTACCGTACAACCACAATACCCGAATTTGGATAGGGCTTGACTAGAAGTTTATATGTCTTAGTATGGGTTCCCTCGTGGAACAAGGTGAGCTAAGGCTACCTTGTGAATGTGATTGTCCACCTATGCAGTGCCCAAGATGACAGATGGTCATGGTTGGGAGGCCAAACTCATAGGAGAGGTGCCTATACTAGGGTGTGTAATTGAAAGGTTAGGATTGATTATTCGCATACCAAGTATCATGATTCAGGATTGTTCCTGACGGATGTATCGAATGTTGTGGTGAAAGTGTACCACATCTACAGAGTGTCAAACTATTCGAATAGCCATGTCCACGGTTATGGATAGTTGGATGGCCATACTGTTCTGTTATCAGATGTTTTCCAAAATGACCCGTGTAACTACCTCGGTGAACTACGCTCCTAGATACAAGCCTGGATGAGTGGTAGTGGTTGAAATAGTACGGTGGGGCCCCAAAAGCCACTCACTGGTAGTCCTTTCAGACGTCCCAACCACTACCCTCTCAACGGGACGGATCAACTACGACACAAGTGGGTATGTAAGCCACCATACAAGAGTACATCGAGCCATACCATCTAGAAAGAAAGGAAATATAGCCGGCAAGATTCAAATGACCTAGATAAATCTATATTTAGGATAACTCCTCATACAACACACATCGAGTATCATGGAATCCGAGTGCGGATAAGAAGCAAATCGGCATAAGATGCCATAGAAATAAGCACATCAACTGGTCTCACGGATCCCGGAATCTCTACACCGAGCGATCGTTGCCCACATCTTGGCTTCTTCCACCGAATCAAGAATTTATCGTGTGAGACCCTAAGGAAGTCTTAATGCCTCTAAAGGACACAACCTGGGGTGACGCAATTGCAGCGAAAGATAAACCCTAGTTCTCGCTAACCATCCGCCTAACCAATGATAAGCGGATGTCCGTGAATTAAGTACAACAGTTATAATTGGTAATTTCATCGGATCCATCCTCCTTTTACCAACAAGGAAGACGAACAACCCCATCCGTTGGCAATTTTATTAACCATTCCATGAGTGTTGCTCTATTTACTAGTCAAGTTACTTAGTCGATTAAAGCGGTACTTTAGTTATGCTTGTCTATGATCAAGCTGCTCCAAGTCCCATATCCGCGACACGGCTGAAAGTTTTACGGGTGCACCAATAGCAACACACGCCGATCAACCTCGAAAACCAAATCAAAACCCAACGAGGCTTTCACATTGAACAATCACAGATTCGAAATATTTAGGGGCCACCCTTGAAGTACACCAGCAAGTAAGCAAGCTTGAGACGGACTCAAGGTTTGCGACAATGGCATTAGCAGATCCCCAATCGGGGATCCCTTGAAAACATTGTGCTCTCGCACAATTGAAATAGAAAGTAGCATGGCATAAGTGCAGATAGTAAATAAAACCTCAAACTAGTTTGTGGCCCCAAGAAATAAGACGGAATCAAGCTCGGGGTCCCATATACCTCCGGATGTGGATAGCGCGATAAATCAAGGAACAGGAATCAAGTACTCGGGGTCTTACGGGACACAAGTGAGCAGGAAAACCAAATAGCAGATGTTGCCCACGGTGCCACTTTCTTTAGTTATCCCAACTACTCGGGTTAAGTTGTTTAGGTACCTCATTGTTCAACAGACTCTCACCCTACACATCTTTGTTCTATGACTGCATGGCTCAAACAACTCCTATAGTAGTGGCTCAAGGGATGGAGGAACAAGCTTGGGGTTTAAAAGTAAAGGCTATGCATACTTGGGATTCATTTTAATGCAATGCGACTCGATGATGCAAGAATAAGATAGAGGCAATAGATGTATGCAAGCATGTGGAAGTGCTTGTTCTCTTGATATAACCAGAAAACCAAACAAACAAGGCCAACATGAATATAGAGCACAAGCATTTGAATTAAATGCAAACAATCATGCCATGATGAATGATGCACAATTTACATGGCAATAAGGTAGCATGGCATGGGTGAGGTGTGGAATACAAGAGATAACATTTTTATTGGGTTTTATTCACATTTTATTGTCAAATTAGTTGCTGTACATTATATATTTACATGATGCATGCTTCAATTCAATTCATGGCTATCATAAACAGAAAGGTCTCGTCGAGCTGATCATTTTAGACATATCATTTGCTTAATTTGGAATTATAAAACAAAAGTTATTAAATTATCAAGTTCTAGTGGCAATTGGTGTAATTTAAATAAACTTGGAATTTTAATTGTGCAAAAGACAATATGGATGGCATATTTGGAATCCTCTCATTTTTCTGATATCCAAACATATATTACTTGTCCAAATTGGATTTACAAATAAAAAGTTATTTGAATCTGATTTGAAATTTGAATTTGAATTAGTTTTAATAGTTTTATAATTAACGTTTTACAGGCTAACTTAACCCTGCCACGACCCACGCCGAGAGGAAGGGGACCGGGTTGAGAACGAAAACTCAGAGCCTTTTACAAAACCACCGGCCACGAGGACCGCGGGTTGGCGTGCAAAAGGGAGGGCAAAGCAAACGACCCTGTGGATCTTCTTGAAAACACGCCAGAGAAATCGATCTGGCTTAGGTGTGATGACAGGAAGGAGGCGGCTAGAAGACGTTCGGCGAGGCAGGGGCATGTCTAGGAGGGTCGGTGGCTTTGATGGCGTGCTTGGCTCGGGAAGGCGCGTTGATCGGGCTAGGGTTCTCCTCCTTGCGTCTGGGTCAGGCGTCGCCTCAAGGCTTCTCGACACCTCTACTCCGCGCCCGCCTCCTGGAAGAGTGTGTGCTGGCGAGGTGGAGAGGAAGATGGGGCGGTGGAGAAGGGGGGGAGGAGCGGATCTGGGAGGACAGAGAGAAGGGAGGATAAGAACGAGGCGAGGAGGGCTAGCGTGGGGAGGGTAGATGGGGCCACCTTTCCCTTCACGTCACAGAGGGGGGCAGGTGGGGTGGCCAGGGAGGCTGTGGGCTGGGGGCATGGGCGTGAGGCAGAGAGGGAGAAAAAGAGGGAGGGAGAGGGCTGGGCTAGGGTTTAGATAGCTAGGGAGGGGTCCTTGGACGTGGGGTGGTAGGTGGTAGAGGGTGCTGGGGTGGGGCTGCATGGCAGGTAGAGAGGGGCCGAGAGAGGGAAGGGGCATGGCTTGAGCCTAGGGTTTAGGTGAGGGGTGATCATGCTAGGTAGGAAAAGGGAGGTGGCACTTTGTGTTTTGCTTAGAAGGGAGGGGATTAGGGCTTTAGTTTAGCTAGGATGGATGGATGGCAAGGTAGGTCTGAGGGTTTAGCTAAGAGAGGGGGAAGGATAGAAGGGTGGCTCTTTGCACTAGATCATGCATGCTCCAAACAAACTAACTAGCACAAGGCAAGAAAAAGAGAGATAGGGAGAGAGATGAACATGATGATGAGGTGGTCTCTTTGGTCCATGCATGATCCAACAATGACCAAGCAAGATCCAAGAAAGGGGTTTTGTGTTGGTGCATGCCTCATGAGCACATGTGTGTGCATGGGGCATGGGGTAGGGGTTTAGCTAGAGGAGAAGAGAGGAGAAGATTTGATGAAGAAAACTACAAGCCCAAAACAAGATTAAACCAAAGGAAGATGATCCACTTAGAAAACAAGTAAAAGCCAAATACTAGAAAAGGTGGCACTTGCATGGCCCATGCAAGATAATTAATGCCAATTTTATCCTTGTGAAAACAATAATATTACTATGGCATTACTCATGGGCAAGGCAAAAGAATAGGGGTGGAATCCAACCAACCCATGAGCTAGAGATAAATCAACAAAATGCCAAGCTCAGATTAGTTGGATGGTGGAATTAAAAGGTGGTGAAAGATAAGGTGGTGTAAGAGAGATGCTCCTCACCCAACTTGGGCATTTAACAATATATCAAGAGTAATAAGAGATGCCTCAACCCAACTTGGGCATTTAACAATATATCAAGAGCCAAATACAATATCAAGAGGCAAATACAATTAATCATGCACATGAGATAAGAACCAAACAAGAAAGGGTTTTATATGATGCTCAAATGGATGACATGAGCATGATATGATGATGATGCAACAATTATATGTGGAAGTGGCCCATTTTATTATTATAACATGTAGCATTACAGGAGTTAGACAAGCTGGATGCTACAACTCTCCGAATCTCTTCGAGATTCTAGGAAGAAGAAGAAGATACAAAGAGAGAAGGATGGTTGGCACGGAGTTCATCTTCACGCTCCCATGTGGCTTCATCAGCGAATGGTGTGACCGCACCTTGCAAAACATGATGGACTTGTTGCGAGTCCTTAGTTGTCTCAAGGATTTTGGTGGGGTGTTCTTGATAAGATCTTCTTTGAGGTCGATTAGCTCATGGTCCACGGTCTTCCGGGTCTTTGAAGCACTTCTTGAGCTGAGAGATGTGGAAAACATCATGGACTTTGAGTTTTAAGCTGCATAAGCAACTTCTCCTCTTCTACGATCTTGAAAGGACCGATGTATCTAGGAGCCAACTTTCCTTTGATAAAGCGGTGTGTTCCCTCATGGGAGTGACACGAAGGTGAGATCCGAGGGCATATACCATATCCGTGTGTTTCTGTCATAGTTGCTCTTGGCGACTTTGAGCAATCTTGTTCTCGAATGATATGCACCTTCTCCTGAGTTACAATGTCGGGCCAAACCAGATTCTTTCTGACCAACCAATAGGAGTTACGCACTTGCGACCATAGAGAGCCTCGAATGGTGCCATCTGACTCTTGTTGTAGGAGAATTCAGCATATGGAAGGCATTCCTCCCACTTCATGCCAAACGAGATGACGCAAGCTCTAAGCATATCCTCATTGATCCTCTCCACTTGTCCTTGAGGAGGGTGGTTGTCTTTGAAGTTCAACTTTGTTCCCAAAGCTTTTGGAAACTCTCCCGAACTTTGAGGTGAAGATGCTCCCAGAACTGATTTCAGTGGAACCCCATACAGAGAGACAATTACGTTGATATAGAGCTCATAACTGAATTCGAAATTGTTTCTTTGGGAAGAAATGAGCCACTTTAGAAAGCTTGTCGATGACAACAAAAATTGCATTGTTGGACCTTGGAAAGCTGATGAAGTCCATCTCTACTTTCTCCCATTTCCATTCGGAGGTTTCAATGGGAAGACCAAATGGTTTACGATGGACAGCCTTGACTCTGCGAACATCACATTCGAGACATACTTGGCGCAATACCGTTTCAACCAGGCCACCAGTGTGTTTTCAAGTCCATGTACATCTTTGTGCTGCGGGATGGATAGAAAGAACCGAATCATGTGCCTCCTTGAGAACTTGGTCTCTTAGTTTGGAACAAACATCCGGTGTTGGAAGAAGAGCCTTGATCATCAACATGGAAGGACAAGGTCAAGCTTAGCGATGAGCTTTGGTGTGCGGATCACCAAAGGCGAGCGAATCTGTTCTTCCAAGAGGAGTAGAAGGTTCGAGATGCCCTTGTTCCACAATTTAATTCCTCGCATAAGAGAGGTTCTTGCTCTTCCACCATGAGGTTGTTTACATAAGCTTTACGGCTAAGCGCATACGCCATGACATTTGCTTTGCGGAGTGTAGTTGATGGTCACATCAAAGTCATTGATTGCTTGATCCATCTTCTCAAGGTTGAGATCCGGTTGAGTGAAGATATACTTCAAACTCTTGTGGTCGAGAAGATCTCTAGCGGTTACCAAGCAAGTAGTGCCTCCACGACTTCAAAGCAAAGACAATGCTGCTAGCTCGAGGTCATGTGTGGGATAGTTGATCTCATGCGTCTTCACGAGAGGCATAAGCAACCACTGTTTCTCTTGCATAAGGACCGCCAATCCTTGCAAAGAGGCGTAATATCTGGAAAGGCTTAGATGTATCCGGAGGAACCAAGACTGGTGTGGAAGTGAGCTTTTCTTTGAGTGTCTCAAAACTTTCTTGGAGTCCACAGTACTTCTTGCCTTTCTTGAGGAGGTCGGTAAGAGGCTTTGCTATCTTGAAGTTACGCACAAAGAGGCAATAGCTAGCCAGAAAACTCCGCACTTCCTTGACATAGCCATTCAACTATTGTCTTCACGGTTGCAATGCCCTTGGCAGAGATAACATGACCCAAGTATGTTACTAGCAGCCAAAACTCACACTTTGAGAACTTTGCATACAGCGGTTCTTTGTTCTTCATGCTCCTCCTTGGACTTGGAATAAACGAATATCATCCGGATATACCACCACAAACTTGTCCGGTACTCCATGAAAGCGGAGTTCATCAGCCTCGAGAAGGTAGCAGTGCGTTGGTGAGACCGAAAGACATGACCGTGTACTCATACAGGCCATAGCGGGTGGTGAAAGCTGTTTTGGGCACATCTTCTTTGCGAATTTTGATTTGGTGATAACCACTTCTCAAATCAGCTTAGAGAACACCGGTCAAAAGATCATTTATCCGTGGGAGAGGATATTTGTTCTTGATGGTTTTAGCGTTGAGCCGGTAGTCAACACACCTATCGGTTCACGCTTCACAAAGATTGTTGGGCTACCCCAAGAAGAAGTCTTGTGTTGAATGAAACCCAATTTCTCTTGTTCATCAAGTTGTCGTTTGAGTTGACCAACTCGGAAGGACCCATTTTGTATGGCCTCTTGGAGATAGGGTTCAAGCTCAATCACGAATTCAACCTCGCGATCCGAGGCATACAGCAACTCTTCGGAAAGACATCGGGAACTCACGGACCGGTACCCTGAATAGCTTCCATAGCATCATCATTGAGCAGCCAAGGAATAGAGGAGTCGGACTTGGAGAAAAGACTATATGGCCTTGAGGAATCTTGAGACACAATCAATCACACTGCATTTCAACCAATCCATGCCCAAGATGAAATCAATGTCGAGTTGCGAACAATCAAAGAAGCCAAGAATGAAGAACCACCAATCTCAACTTGATTGCCATGGTGATCTTAGATGCTACCATATTTGCTCAGGAGAAAGAACCATTAACCGCTTGGGAAGAGGGTGACGCTAACCCATGCTCACTTGCAAACTTCGAAACAAAAGAATGCGATGCACGAATCAAAGAGAACTGAGTTAACGGATAGCATACCCATTACAACTCCAGTGCGAGCTCGGCTTGAGGCGTTGGGCTTGACGACGCAGACCGGGCTTAGTGTTGATGTTGAGAGCCCGGCGGTGGTGCGAACCGAAGGAGAGCTTGTTGCATCTTGGCGGGGTGGAGGAGAGCTTTGTTCTTCATTGGACAGTTCGATTTGATGTCCGGATCTCCACGCACTAGTTGGGCGTGGAGCGAGTAGGACTCGCCAGCGCTCGAGGTAGTGGTTTTGTAGCCCGGAGCCGATGGTGAAGTTTGGTGGCCTTGGCGTGAAACTCGCAGGTCTTGGTGGGCCGGGCGACGGTGGGGTGTTAGGAACCCGGACACGCCGCTTAGAAGGAGCTGCCATAGCAGAGCTTGATGCATCCTGTTGTGTTTCTTGGACTCCTCGAACACTTGCACCTTGCCTCCTCTTGCGGTCTTGTGTCTGTAGTTCAGGAAGGTTGCGGTCTTGCATGCGTGATTGCATACTTGATCGGCGCATTGAGCCCTTGCACGAATCTTTCGCTTCTTCTTGTCATCGGATACCTCATCACCACCATAGCGATAAGTTCATGAAGTTCTGATGTAGGTGTTGGCGTTATCATTTCGTTGAGGAAAGCCTCCTTCATCCTTTCCATCACAATCTCGAGAGAAACTCCTTGAAAGCTGCGGTGAACCTCTCCCAAGTTGGCTGGAACCTGAAGCTTGCCTTCAAGTAGTTTTCCCACCAAAGCGCATATCCCTTTAGAAGGTGGGTAGCACACTTGACCCACTGAACATCCTCGAGCAACCTTGAGATCTCTGGCGCCAATCATCCGTCAAGAGGTCGGTCGGACACATCGCGAGGTTGAACTTGAGGAAGCTCTTGATGTCACCGCTTGGGAGGTGGAGGAAGTGGAGCAAACTCATTTCTTCCGACGCTCTCCTCAAAGCGCTGTTGGTTCTCTTGCATGGAAGCATTTGCAATGTTTGGCGTGCTGAGCCCGATTCGGAGGTATGTCCTCCTCGTGGTGGAGCCATCTGTCATTGATATAAAACTCAAGTACTATGATGGAGAATGATAATAATCCAAAATAGTACCAAGATGGAATTAACCAAGATTAAAGGATACAATTTCTTGAGATGATATTAAAATATCAACAAAGTTCATAGCACCTAAAAGATATTAAGCATAGCGTAAGGAGTGTGGTACAAATATATCAAAGAAAAATTTTCCACAAATTTGGCATTAAAATACCAATAGATCATAAAATTACTTAACGAATCAAGATTAGTGACTCTACCGATTCAATATACAAAAGCGAATGATAAAAGTAGTGGTATGGTCGCGACTCCATCCCGCACTCAAATCATTACTCCGCACATGAACAAGTGGAACACATATCCCAACCCCTTCTTCTCACGTGAAACCTAAGATTGGTAACTACGCGAACACCCCAAACAAGATAGCGTCGGATACAAGAGGAAGATAGATTGCGTCGGTTTGCAAATCGGTATGGAATGTACTTGATAACCAAAGGCAGATAAGATAACAACTTGGATGCAACAGATAGACAAGGATTACACACACACACACACACACACAACCTATGGTACTACGGAAACCCAGAACACGTGAATCCTAGTTTGAACTTTGAGAAGAGGATTGAAAACGTTGCACTTCCTTACCAGAAAAAGGTGGGTGGGAGGTAAGAAGAAAAGTGGAAGCAGTCCTACTCTCGCGTTTTGTTTTCCTAATATACATAACTACCAAAATATTTGCTAGGCGACAACGACCGTTTGGTGAAACCACGAAGGTCGGGATGGCTCGATACCAATTGTAACTACCTCGGTGAACTACGCTCCTAGATACAAGCCTGGATGAGTGGTAGTGGTTGAAATAGTACGGTGGGGCCCCAAAAGCCACTCGGTAGTCCTTTCAGACGTCCCAACCACTACCCTCTCAACGGGACGCGTCGGGCTGATGAAGGATCAACTACGACACAAGTGGGTATGTCACGCAAGCCACCATACAAGAGTACATCGAGCCATACCATCTAGAAAGAAAGGAATATAGCAAGCCATACGGCAAGATTCAAATGACCTAGATAAATCTATATTTTAGGATAACTCCTCATACAACACACATCAGTATCATGCGGGCGGCAAATGTAATCCGGATAAGAAGCAAATCGGCATAAGATGCCATAGAAATAAGCACATCAACTACAGGTCTCACGGATCCCGTTCCGGAATCTCTACCGAGCGATCGTTGCCCACATCTTGGCTTCTTCCACGAGAAGGTACATTCATCCGAATCAAGAATTTATCGTGTGAGACCCTAAGGGTACTCAAGTCTTAATGCCTCTAAAGGGAACGGGTGACGCAATTGCAGCGAAAGATAAACCCTAGCAGTTCTACGGATAAACGCTAACCATCCGCCTAACCAATGATAAGCGGATGTCCGTGAATTAAGTATTATAATTGGTAATTTCATCGATCCATCCTCCTCTACCAACAAGGAAGCGGACGACAACCCCATCCGTTGGCAATTTTATTAACCATTCCATGAGTGTTGCTCTATTTACTAGTCAAGTTACTTAGTCGATTAAAGCGGTACTTTAGTTATGCTTGTCTATGATCAAGAAACTGCTCCAAGTCGTCCATATCCGCGGACACGGCTTGAAAGTTTTACCGGCGGGGTGCACCAATAGCAACACACGCCGATCAACCTCGGAAAAACCAAATCAAAACCCAGAGGCTTTCACGTTGAACAATCACAGGATTCGAAATATTTCAGGGGCCACCTAGAAGTACACCATAGCAAGTAAGCAAGCTTGAGACGGACTCAAGGTTTGCGACAATGGTACATAAGCAAAGCAGATCCTCAATCGGGATCGATGCCGAAAACATTACTGTGCTCCTCGCACAATTGAAATCTGAAAGTAGCATGGCATAAGTACAGGATAGTAAATAAAACCTCAAACTAGTTTGTGGCCCCAAGAAATAAGACGGAATCAAGCTGGGGGTCCCATATACCTCCGGATGTGGATAGCGCGATAAATCAAGGAACAGGAATCAAGTACTCGGGGTCTTACGGGACACAAGTGAGCGGGAAAAACCAAATAGCAGATGTTGCCCACGGTGCCACTTTCTTTAGTTATCCCAACTACTCGGGTTAAGTTGTTTAGGTACCTCATTGTTCAACAGACTCTCACATACCCTACACATGTGTTCTCGACTCGCATGGCTCAAACAACTCCTATAGTAGTGGCTCAAGGGATGGAGGAACAAGCTTGGTGGGGTTTAAAAGTAAAGGCTATGCATACTTGGGATTCATTTTAATGCAATCGCGACTCGATGATGCAAGAATAAGATAGAGGCAATGTATGTATGCAAGCATGTGGAAGTGCTTGCTGTTAACCCTTGAAGCGAGGACGGATCTGGTAGTGCTCGGTTCTCTTGATATAACCGCTCAGTGTCTATCCGAGAAAAACCAAACAAACAAGGCCAACATGAATATAGAGCACAAGCATTTGAATTAAATGCGTCAAGCAAACAATCATGCCATGATGAATGATGCACAATTTACATGGCAATAAGGTAGCATGGCATGGGTGAGGTGTGGAATACAAGAGATAACATTTTTATTGGGTTTTATTCACATTTTATTGTCAAATTAGTTGTTGTACATTATATATTTACATGATGCATGCTTCAATTCAAGTCATGGCTATCATAAACAGAAAGGTCTCGCTGATCATTTTAGACATATCATTTGCTTAATTTGGAATTATAAAACAAAAGTTATTAAATTATCAAGTTCTAGTGGCAATTGGTGTAATTTAAATAAACTTGGAATTTTAATTGTGCAAAAGACAATATGGATGGCATATTTGGAATCCTCTCATTTTTCTGATATCCAAACATATATTACTTGTCCAAATTGGATTTACAAATAAAAAGTTATTTGAATCTGATTTGAAATTTGAATTTGAATTAGTTTTAATAGTTTTATAATTAAACAGACTCAAGACAATGTTTTACAGGCTAACTTAACGAGAGGAAGGGGTTGAGAGCCTTTTAAAACCACCGAGGCCGAGGACGGGTTGGCGTGCAAAAAGGAGGGCAAAAGCAAACTGTGGATCTTCTCTTGGCAGAGAAAAAAGGCGCGGCTCGATGGGCTTAGGTGAAGGAGGCGGCTAGAAGACGTTGCTGGCTGGCAGGCGCTGCCGCCGGGCAGACGCGGAAAGTGCTCGGCGAAACATCGTCGCCGGCAGAAGCGGGGGCAGGCATGTCTAGGAGGTCGGTGGCTTACTGATGGCGTGGCTCGGCAGGCGCTTGATCGGCGGGCCTGCTTGCTAGGGTTCGTGGCGTTCGCAGGCCGTCTCCTCCTCGTCTGGGTCCAGGCGTCGAGCCTCAGGCTTCCTCGATACCCTCTACTCCGCGCCCGCCTCCTAGAAGTGTGTGTGCTGGCGAGGTGAGCGACGTGGCCGGCGAGAGGAAGATGGGGCGGTGGAGAAGGAGAGGAGAGAGGCGAGGCTCTGGGCGGATCTGGGAGAGGAGAGAGGAAGGGAGGATAAGACGAGGCGAGGGCTAGCGTGGGGAGGGTAGATGGCCAGGTGGCGTCACCTTTCCCCTTCACGTGCTCGGCTCGGCAGGCAAGGCAGAGAGGCAGGTGGGGTGGCGAGGCCGGGAGGCGGTGGGACTGAGGCGTGGGCAGGTGAGGCGAGAGGGTGAGAAAAAGGAGGGAGAGGGGCCGACTGGGCTAGGGTTTAGATAGCTAGGGAGGGTCCTTGGACGTGTGGTGGTAGGTAGCTGGTAGAGGTCTTTGGGGTGGGGCCTGCATGGCAGGTAGAGAGAGGGGCCGAGAGAGAGGGAAGGGGCATGGCTTGAGCCTAGGGTTTAGGTGAGGGGGGGTGATCATGCTAGGTAGGAAAAGGGGAGGTGGCACTTTGTGTTTTGCTTAGAGAAAGGTGGGGATTAGGGCTTTAGTTTAGCTAGGATGGATGGATGGCAAGGTAGGTCTTAGGGTTTAGCTAAGAGAGGGGGGGAAGGATAGAAGGGTGGCTCTTTGCACTAGATCATGCATGCTCCAAACAAACTAACTAGCACAAGGCAAGAAAAAGAGAGATAGGGAGAGAGATGAACATGATGATGGGGTGGTATCTTTGGTCCATGCATGATCCAACAATGACCAAGCAAGATCCAAGAAAGGGGGTGGTTTGTGTTGGTGCATGCCTCATGAGCACATGTGTGTGCATGGGGCATGGGGGTAGGGGTTTAGCTAGAGAGGAGAAGAGAGGGAGAAGATTTGATGAAGAAAACTACAAGCCCAAAACAAGATTAAACCAAAGGGAAGATGATCCACTTAGAAAACAAGTAAAAGCCAAATACTAGAAAAGGTGGCACTTGCATGGCCCATGCAAGATAATTAATGCCAATTTTATCCTTGTGAAAACAATAATATTACTATGGCATTACTCATATGCATTCCCAAAAGGTGGGCAAGGCCAAGCAAAAGAATAGGGGTGGAATCCAACCAACCCACATGAGCTAGAGATAAATCAACAAAATGCCAAGCTCAGATTAGTTGGATGGTGGAATTAAAAGGTGGTGAAAGATAAGGTGGTGGAGTCAATAAGAGAGATGCCCTCAACCCAACTTGGGCATTTAACAATATATCAAGAGCCAAATACAATATCAAGAGGCAAATACAATTAATCATGCACATGAGATAAGAACCAAACAAGAAAGGGTTTTATATGATGCTCAAATGCAAGGTGACATGATGACATGAGCATGATATGATGATAATGCAACAATTATATGTTGGAAGTGGCCCATTTTATTATTATAACATGTAGCATTACAGGAGTTAGACAACTGGGATGCTACAACCCGTGACTTGAATGATGACTTTGACTTGACCCCACAAGTTATGGAGATGAAGATAGGTTCCCACCTAAGCAACTTAGACAACTAGAGTTAGACTTTTATTACTAGATACTGGTTGAAATAAAATTGGCTTGAGCCAAACAAACCTAGATCTTAAGATCCCTATTAGAATGGCCTTACTGCTTTAGTGAAAGTTTGCGAGTACCTCAAAGTACTCATGGCTTTGCCCCTATCTATTCCCATGGCCAGACTATGAAGGAGACTACGAGGAGGATGGACATCACGACGCTTACGATAACTAGGATCATCTCCCATCGGCAGCATTGCATGTGACCCTAAAGATGGAGCCCCGACCACGCTACTATTATTATTCCGCTGCTTTGATTGTAATGATACTTGATCAGGAGATCAACTATTTGTAAGACTTTTCTGGTTTGTAATGGATGATGAACTATGGTACCAATCTGTTATGTCACGCAAAAATGGTAATCCTGGGATTGCGATGTACGGCATAACAGGCATCCGGGATTAACAATCCAGGTCTTGACATAGGTACCCAAGATCCCATAGATTTATAAAGGCTTGAGGTGAGATTCTTGGCTAGCGGAGATCTCATAGGAACCTCAGTGACAGAAAGGGTAGTACGGTTTTCGTTTAGCGATCCATTCGGGATGACAACAACATCACCACTTAATACTTTAATATTTGTTCTACACTTCATAATCGTGTGTAGCTTGTTGCTTCGGTATGCACTCGGTTGGATTAAATGACTATTGTTATGCCCGCTGCATCATGGGGGATCTAGTATATTAGGATGTGTTGCCCACAAGAGATTATATCCATTCAGACATTACACATAACTATGCTTATTATTATCTTTTATACCATATGATGTGAAGGTGCAGGTGCATCTTCAACCCTGGCTATCTCCATCAAAATGATTCAACCCACTATAAAAGTAAACTAGATTGGTCTGGTAAACTAAGGTAAAACAAAGAAACAAATTCCTATAGACGTGTCCTTTTTATTTAAATTTAGCATTGCTTTCCGAGGTTTGATTAAACCTAGGTCTTCTAGAGAAAAAGCTATTATATTACATCCGTGAATCCGGATCGAAGGTATCAACCCTTTTTCGGGCGCCATTGACGGGGAAGCAATTTCGCTATCCTAGTGAGGTCACTAGATACCTTGTTTTTAGTTTATTATTAGTTTGTAGTTTATTTCTTGTTATTTGTTTACTCTCTTGTTATCTATTTGAAAACCAAAAAAAATAGTTACTTGTTATTTATTTTCATAACTTAAAACTTACCAAAAATATAAGAGCCATGGCTCAAAAGAGATATGGGGAGTATGCTACTCCCACTAATGATTTTATTCATGCACCTATCACATATCCCACTGTTGATGCGAAAACTTATGAAATTAAGCCTAACCTTTTAAGCTTGGTTCAATAGAACCAATTTGGGGCTCATCTTCTGATAAATCAGGTTTGCACTTAAACACTTTCACTGAAATTTGTGACACGATGCGTATTAAAGATGTAGATCCAAATGCTGTCAAATTAAGATTGTTTCCTTTTTATCTTGGAGGAAAGACTAAGGACTGGTTGCTAGCTCTACCAAAGGGCACTATTAAATCTTGAGAGGAATTTACTAATTTGTTTATGCCTATTTTCCCCCGCTAAGACTATGCGTCTAGGATCCAACATTACAAGCTTTACACAAGAAGACTGTGAGACACTAGCACTTGCATGGGAAAGGATGAAAGAAGCCATAATGAATTGTCCTAGTCATGGGATGGAATAATGGCTTATATTACATTTGTTTTATAATGGTCTTAACCCAATGTCTAAGTCTATGCTAGATACTACAGCAGGAGGAAAAATCATGGGAAAACAAGTGAGTGTTGCAAAGAAACTACTTGATGATATGCAAAATAATCATGCCCAATGGCATGTGGAAAGAACCTCAACTAGAGTAAGTTCAATCACCGAGGTAAATAATGAAGAGCTTACATCTAAGGTAGACAAGCTGCTAAGCATAGTAAAAGGTAAAGAAGATACCCAAGTTAATGCTATCGCTACCGATGTTAATGATGTTAATTTTATAGCTCACACTCCTTTTAATCCTGCATGGAAAAATCATTATTCTTACAATGCTCAAAAACATTATCCTAATCCTATAGGAGCTCCTTACAATAATTATGATAATAATAATAATGGAGCAAATCATGGCAATCTCTCGTTTGAACAAACTGTTAGAACCTTTATACAAGCTCAAACCGAGCAAAATAATACGCTTATTAAAATCACGGAAAACCCAAGACAAATCCGGTAGAAGACCTCAAGATGATGAGGGTGGTAACCAATGAAGAGAACCCTGAAGAGCTTGATTATAGGAATGCGCCAACACCAGAATATACCATGGAAGATCTATTTGAAGATTATCACCGTAAAGAATCCCGATACAAAACAAGATAACAATGCTATGTACCAACAATTTATACAACAAGTAGAATCTAAATTTCATGAGTTAGAGATGGAGTATAAAAGACTAGCTGATAAGCTTCCTGCTAAGCTAGATGATATATTTGAGCCCACTACTAAAGTTAAGTTGGGAGTCAATGAAATATTCGCACTTTGTGTTCTTGGTGCGAGCGTATCAACAATTTCCAAAAGCTTATTTGATAAATTAAACTTGGGGTCATTCATTACTACTGAATTAAGACTCCACCTAGCGGATTCAGCCTATAAACAAGTTGTTGGGATAAAATAAAATATAGTTGTTGAAATTAAAGGTAGTCATGTTATTATTGATCTTGTTATTATGGACATGCCTAAAGATCCCATAGAACCTATAATTGTAGGTAGGCCTTTCCTAAGAACTATTAAAGCTTTGATTAATTTACATGAGGGGAATATGAGAATAGGGCTACCATCTAGATATCCTTTAGTAGTCCACTTCCCTAGGGAAAAAAGGCCAAGCCTAATGGTATAATTACTTTGAAACCCAACTATTTTAGAGCGGGTATTCCAGTCCTTAAACCTAAATGATTACCATCAGGGTCAAGCTAATTGACTGTAACTAGAAGCGCTTCATGGAAGGTAACCCATGTGAAATAAAATTTTGTTTTGTGTTAGTCTTGTTAGTTTTGTTTTTAATAAAGAGTGTTCAAGAAGACCATTCGAGAGAGGAGAATAAATACGGTAATCCTCAATCTTTATTTTACTAACACATGGCCAAAAGAGTATTGCTGAATTTTTATGAAGTATGTTTGCTGTTTTTGACTTATTATGAGATGTGCAAAGGCGCACGGAGCTACTAATCAAATTCTTGAAGTTTTATAGATCACAATGCACTTAATGACCTATTGTAAGACCTCACCATTTAAGGTAAATGCCCCTGTGATTGCAATGCTAGTCCCTGGATGGAAATTCTAGCATCCACAGTTTAAGATAAAGTACATATATACAAAGATCATTATTTCAACGTAATATCCAGAGATACATAGTCCTTACAACTCATTAGTCCAAGGCTAATACATAGAGTTCACAATACTTAACAAATAAATAAATTCTTCATCTTCATATGCCACAGGCAAACATGTTGAGTGTAGACTCATAACCCTAATCACCATCAGAGTAACCTGCAACATAATAAGTTACAGCCATAGAGGGTTAATATATTTGGAATTGTATTGGCAAGTGATACCATAGTAGAATAGTAGTATCTAATAACTGTATGAATTTGGCTAAGTGTAGTTCAGGCTAGCTTTGCTCAAAATAAGGTTTTTCTTATAAGTTGAAAAACACTAAGTTTTTGTTTGACAAAAACACCTAAGGAACCACCAATGGACATTGGTGAACCTTTACCCTTGTTTCAACCACAAGTTTTAACTTAAAGAAAATGGGATGAGGAGATCCTTGATCATTTTAATGTCTTTGATGCTCAAATTATCTGTTGTCGGGGGCACGGCTAAGTACGTAGGTTTTACCCTCTCGAGAGGTGGTGCACTTTCCCCACAAGACTCGACATGCATCGAGACGAGACTTTTTAGAAGTATTTCGTTAGACCACCATGGAGGCGTTCAATCCTATCAACCCTACCACCATCTGGCTACATTCTTGCAACCTAGTTGGTCAAGGCAGAGCCCATATGCTATATGGTTGCACTAGAAGCTTCTCAACACTAAATATCTCAAAACTCTTTGTTCCTGGGCGGCCAACCACAAGTGTGATATACAAGGTAAACCATAGACATGGGCCTTGTGTAACCACTCAACACAAACCAATCTTCCCATTCCATCCAGGTGATTCATTCAAATGTTGTTTTTATTAATCAAAAACATAGTCATAGATTTTGCATAATATCAAAGCATGAATAATCCACCCTTGTTTTCTACTAGCTAGGATAAGCATACTAGTATAACAAGTTTCTTAACTTAGGGAAAAACTACTAAGACAATATCTATAGGATTTCCCAAGGCATAGCATATACTTAGAAAAATCCCAATGCAAATCCTACTCAAAATATCACTAGTGCGTAGACAAACTAATTGTCGTGGGAATGGTCACGGCAGATGCTGCAATCGGCAGCGAGTAGTAGAACGAGGGGCAAGGGCGGCCAGCCATCTGCGGTGCGAGATGAGGGCAAAGACACAGGGTTTTACCCAGGTTCGGCCCCCCGGAGGGTAAAGACCTACTCCTGCTAGATTGTATTGTGGAGGTGTTACAAAGGGCGAGCTCGGCGGCTAGGCGGCGAGTCGCTTGGGTGTATGAGAGAACGTGTCTCTACTCACCCCTTAGGGAGGTTTATATAGGCTCACCTCCCCTAGGGTTTACATATCTCAACCGATTGATTCTGACTTGATGTCGTTTAACCTAGTCCGACTGGGCCTATCTACTACTGGGCCTTGACTTCGATCGCTTGGTACCTTGCTGGGCTTTGATCCACTCGCCGTTCTGCAGGCCCACTCGCCAGCCCTCGGGCCAGTCGGAAACGTCCTGCTGAGTATACCCCAGTAGGCGTATCCCCATCAGTAGTCCCCGAGGCCGTCGTCGATTGGGCGTAAGTGGCTGCTGGCAGTCGGAGTATACGGCTTCAAAGTAGGCATCCAGTCGAATCGTCGGCGGGCTCCTGTATGAAGAAGAAAATCCGGTGAACCGAGTCGCGTCTTGGGCGAGTCGAGCCGGCGGAACGCGGTCGTGGCGATTGACCTAGCGAGCCGAGTGGCTGGAGTTGGACCGTCAGGTGTGGTCAAACTAGCCGTTGGGGTAATCCAACGGTAACTTTCGGCGTAATCATCGCGATAACGGCCCCCGATTTGGCGGGTAACTCCGCTATATAAGAGGAATGGCAGCAATCGTAGAGCCAATCGCCCACCACTTCTTCGAAAAGTGCGCATTTTCTTTCCTTCGCTTTGCGATCCAATCGACCCGAAATCCTCCGAACTCCAACCAACCTCTCGGCTATGGCCCTTCTCACCGAACCATGGGGCAGGTCCAAGTGCCCGAGGGCGCAGCTGGCCTCCTTCGAGGAGGCTGGAATCCTGCGAGCCGGTTGTTGGCGTATTCCATGGGAAACGACCCCAAACCCGAGAGAGGAATTCTGCATTTCACCAGTCATCTCGAGCGGGGGCTAGGGTTTCCCACGTCTTTGTTCTTCCGGCGTTTTTGCGCCTACTACGGGATCCAGCCTTCAGATCTGGGTCCCCACAACATTGAGCAGCTCGCCATCTTCGTGGCGTTCTGCGAGTGCTACTTGGGCTGCCGGCCCTACTTTCCCTGTGGCAAGATCATTCCATGGACGGATCAGCGAGGAAGCGGCCCAATGCTATCCATGGGCGGCGTTCCAGCTCAAGTCCAAATCTTCTTTCTTCGATTGATGCTACCGCCAAAGCAGCGGCGGCGGAAGAAGTCATGGTTCTACGTGACCGAGGCGACCCGGAGGAGGAGGCGATCCTTGGTACTCGGCCAATCGTTCCGAGCCGCGCCATCTCCAGGTCGGCAAGCTCCCCGACGACCAGCGGATGGTCGTCGACGAGATGCTCCAGGCCATCCGTGGCCTGAAGAAGAAGGGCCTTCAGACGATAAACTTGTACAATTGCTGGCTTGGGCGACGGCTCGTTCCGCTCGCCCAACGCGACCACTACATGTATCAGTACACGGGCCGGGGAGACTCGACGAAAGCCTGCCTCGACGAGTGGAAGCTGGAGGACTATCTCCCAGCGTTGAAGAAGATCACCCAGGCGGTGTACGTGGATGCACAGGCCGGGGTCGCCCCCTACACCGCGAAGCGTCCGGCTCCGACGGTAATTTCTTTACCTTGTTCGCAGTCGCAGCGTATGCAGTCGCGGTAATTCTGACTCTGTTTTGTATTTATCGCAGCTGTTCCAAGTGGTGGAAGGGTGGCTCCCACCTTCCGATGACGAAAGCCCGGGGCCATCCGCCCAGGATACAGGCGAATCGCCACCCGCGAAGGGCAACGAGGACGACGAGGACGAGTCCGAAGAGGAAATCGCCCCGCTGGTCCGAAAAACCCGCGGGCAACGTCAGCGCGAAATCGAAGCGCCAGGAGCCTCGGCGTCACGATGGCGATGAGCTCCCGAAACCACCTCACGCTGTGCCACTCCTTCAAGAAGAAGAAGAAAGAAAAGAAACGAGGGCCCCGAAGAGGAAAACGGCCGAGGATGGCCTCGCCGCACTCGACGAGCAGCTCCGATGCTCACTGGCTCGGTGGCGCTGACCCCGGCGACAACCGCGCTAGACGCGCCGACTGTGGAAGTGCCGCTGGCCTCGATGCCCCCGCCATTCGCGCCAGTCTCTGGGCCGGGGAAGGCTCCAGGTGCGGCGACTTCGCCTCGCAAGGAGGTTCCGATTGGGGCGGCTTCGCCCCGCAAGGAGGCTCCGGCTGTAGCGGCTCCAATTCGCGAGGAAGCCCCTGCCGAGGGTATCCCAGAGGCGCCAGCCGCGGCCTCAACGACGAAGAAGCCGTCCGTGTCTTGGGCACGCGACGTCCTGGAACTAGGGCTCAGTCGCCAACTGGGCCCCGAACTGGAAAAACCGGCCGGCCTTCGCACAGGGCTACGCTTCATCCCAGTCGCCAAGTGAGTGCGTTCGGCCTTCCCTATTTTCCATAACTATTTCGATTGTCTTTATTGATTCGACTGATGTGCAGGACCGGAGTGAAAAGGATGGGCCATCCGACCGTGGCCCAGGTACCCTCCACCGCTAGCGAGGAGGATCCTTCCCGTAAGAGGAAAGCGGACGAGGTCGTCGCCTCAGCGGATGGCAGTAAGAAGGCCAAGGGCGACGACATCGTCACCGTCTCTGATGACACGGCGGTCGCGCCGCCTATGATGGAGGCAGCGTCTCTGAAGGAGGAGTTTCCTTGCCTGGAACGGCGGAGGCGACTTCCTTTGGAGCGGGTGCCTCTATCGCTACCTTCCCCCGCTTCGTGACCAAGGCGGCCGCGGCGAGCGGGGCTGCGCCCCCGAGCCTCGCTCCGGGGACCGCCGATGCTGAAGTCGACCAGCGTCGTGGGCACACGCCAGCGTTACTCGCGTCCGTGGACGCGATGCAACTTCATGGCATGCTTGGCGCAGCCATCCAGGTATATCCAGTCCCCGAGGATCAAGTCGGTGCTTTGCAGCGGCTTGATTCTTATAATTTTCTCGTCTTTTATTTTCGTATCCAGTCCCCGAGTGCGCACGCGCTAAATTTTAGCGGGGTGGGCACTTGGGAATTTCTTGATCGCCAGTCCCCGAGTGCGCACTCGCTAAATTTCAGCGGGTGGGCACTTAGGAAGTTCTTGATCGCCAGTCCCGATGCGCACTCGCTAAATTTCAGCGGGTGGGCACTTAGGAAGTTCGTTTACCGACTTTTTGGTGATATGCAGTGCGGCTTGAGTCGGCGGACCGATTGGCGCAACAACAGCGTCTTGAGAAGGAGCTGCCACCATCCAGGAGGCGAACAAAGAGCTCCGGCTGTTCTTGCGCGAGGAAGCTCGCCAGGAGCTTGTCCCTGCTGGTGAGTTGGAGGCGTCGCGATCTGCTCTGGGCGCTGCTGAGCAGCGGGTCACCGACCTCGAGCGCGAACTGCGGGAGGCGAGAGAAGAAGCGAGCTCGGCGGACGGGCGAGCTAAGGCCGCCATTGCGGCCGCGGAGGAGGATCGCAAGGTGTCGGAAGTCCTTATTGCTTTGCCGGGGCGACCACACGTCGCTTCAGTGCTTCATCACGGGACTCGCCCGCCCGTTGCTTGGTGAGTGCATCTTCCCTTTCTGTTAGTTGTGGTTTTTGTGGTGTCCGTCGCACTCATCATTGTCTCCTTTTCGCAGGTCGCGTTATTGGTAGCCAATAAGAAGCGAGCTCGCTCGACGCGAAGCAGTGCGTAAGCATGCTCGTCGACTCGGCGACGCTGTCGGCGACGTGCATCCGCGCCTATCTTCAAGAAATGTCGCCCACGGAGGTTATTCCCAGCGACCTCGTTAAGGTGTGGGAATATTTGGAGAAGGCGCCCGCGGTCGTTGAGTTCATGACGCGGTCGGCGTTTCGGCGTGGTGCGTCGACGGCACTGAGTCTTGGACTCGCCCACTTCCCCGAGGATTTCGACCTTGAAGATGTGACGAGTGGGTATCCATCGTCGACTGGCGCGGTGGATCTGTCCGAGGTTCTCAAGTTGCAGGAGCGTGCCGCCAAGTACTCGGAGCGTGTCTGGGCGATGGGCAACCTCCTGCCCTACCAGGAAACGGTCATCGCGTCGAACGACCCCGAGCCACCGCATCGTGACTTCAAGGTCGAGCAGCCTTTTCGCGCGGCGATGGCGGGTGAACTGACGACGTATCCATCAAACCCGTACACCGCGTTCATCCGTAATCGCCGGGATGCTGGCGAGTCGTCATCGAAGCCTGCAGAGTAGGGTAGTTTTGCCTTGAAGTGTTAGCAGCAGTTCTGCCACACGGGCATATTTTGTAACATAAGACAATGCAATATGCGATTGAATGGGACGTCGTTTCTATGTTACTATTTGTTTGTGTGATTTGGATTGATTTTTGGACGAGTCCCCGAGCGCGTCCGCCCTTTTGTGGGGTTTACCTCGTATATGATGTGTGTTGTTATCATGTGTTTTGTTGATTTGGTCGACTCGCCCGAGCTCGGAGAGCCAGTCGCAAGGCGACTCCCTTGAGTGCTCTGTACTTTACCGTTTTCTGTCTGTGACGGGGTCGGGTGGCCGAGTCCCCGAGCGTGGTACTTGGTAGTTCTAGGCGCGACTCGAGGGTGGTTGAGGACTTAGCGCGTTAGTGTGAGCGCGTCACTCCTGCCTGGCCCGTGGGGTCAGTCGCGTGGCGAGTCCCGGGCATGCTCTCTTACTTGGCGTTTTCCCTGACCGATCGCGAACCGGTATTCAGTCCCCGGCGTGGTACTTAGCCGTTCGAGTCGCTATGCCGAGGATGCGGAGGACCAAGGCTGTGAAGCGAGGGCAGTTGTCTTGGTTCAGAAACCAGTCGAGCTAGGCGACTCAATGGGGCTCGGGTTGGCGTTTGTGGACGATGCAAGACTGAAGTGATTCAGTGCTCTTACACCGCACTACTTAGCCGTGCGATCGCTGTACCAAAGGTTGACTTCGCATTTTAGCGCATCATGTTATTACGAAAGTCAGTGGCACAAGTCATGGAGAGTAGGCGCAATTTGCGGTAACCATTTCTTTTATTTCATAGCGATTGGAGGGTACATGGGTGGGGTTCTAGGAGTAGAACTTCCGGAGGAGGTTTACATTCCATGGTCGCTTGACGTCGAGTTCGCCGTCCCCGCGGACGTCGATGAGGTAGTAGGCGTCATTGCCGAGTACGCGCCCGATAGCAAACGGGCCCTCCCACGGAGGGGAGAGCTTGTGCATGCCCTTCTTGTCCTGGATGAGGCGTAACACTAGGTCGCCTTCCTGGAAGGTGCGGGTTTTCACCGTCGGCGTGTAGCGGAGTCCTTGCTGGTAAATGGCGGTGCGTGACCGAGCGAGGTCGCGTGCTTCGTCGAGCTGGTCGAGCCCATCTTGGCGGGCCAGCTCGTTTGCGGCCTCCGTATAATGGACGACCCGCGGCGAGTCGTGTTCGAGGTCGGTGGGCATGACTGCTTCGGCGCCGTAGACCATGAAGAAGGGGGTGAATCCCGTCGATCTGTTAACCGAGGTGCGGATTCCCCAGATGACGGAGGGCAACTCTTCGACCCAGCATCCAGCGGTGCGCTCGAGTGGTACTTGGAGTCGCGGCTTCAGGCCGTGGAGGATGCTTTGGTTGGCTCGTTCCGCCTGGCCGTTGGATTCCGGGTGGGCGACTGACGCGAGATCGAGCCGGATGTGGTGCTCTTCGCAAAATTCGGCCATTGCTCCCTTGGCGAAGTTTGTGCCGTTGTCCGTGATAATACTGTTTGGGAACCCGTAGCGATATATGAGCTCGCGTAGGAATTTAGTGGCGGTCTTCCCGTCGCATTTCCGGACTGGCTTGGCCTCCCACTTGGTGAATTTGTCGTGCGACTAGCAGGTGGGTGTAGCGGAGGGGCTTTCTTGAAGGGCCTACCATGTCCATGCCCCATACGGCGAATGGCCAAGTGATGGGGATCGTTTTGACGCCGAGCTCGCACGCAGCATCGATTGGCGTGCCGGCACCGGCGCATCGCTGGCGATGTCGACAACGTCGGCGTGTCGGTGGGCGATAGAAGCCGTGTCGCATAGCCTTGGCTACCGGAAGCGGCGGCGTGGTGGCCGCGATCACCGAGTGAATGTCGTGGAGGATTTTGCGTCCTTCACGGTTGGGCCAACGTTGGAACACGCCGGTGGCTGCGCTTGTGTAGCTCGCCGTCGATGATGGTGTAAGACTTGCATCAGAAGCAATCATTCGGCGTTTGTCTCGTCTGCTGGCGGCTTCGGTGTAGGCGATGTAGGGCTTGGTCGGTCGTCGGCTCGATGAAGTGCGACCAAGGCTGCCTCTGGTTGGAGTGGGACTCGATGTCGATCTCCCTCGGGAGGCGATGGTTTGGAGATTGTGTCGAGGAACACGGCGGGTGGTGCGAGTCGAGCCGATGCGAGAGAGGGCGTCGGCCTCCTCGTTTTCGCTGTTGATCCACTCGACAGTAGCCGTGAAGTGGCCACCAACTTGTCACCTCTTGGCGGTATGCCGCCATGGTAGGAGATGGCGTCGCAGGTGTGCGGCGACCTGCCTCATGACAGGTCGGAATCTCCGTAGCATCGAAGGCGATTGACGTTCATCTCCTTGGCGGCTCGCATGCCGTGTAGTAGGGCCTCGTATTCAGCCATGTTGTTGGTGCAGGGCGTGAATTCGAGGAGGAGGATGTAACGGAGCTTGTCGCCCTTTGGTGAAGTCAACACTATCCTGCTCCCGTCCGCGTTCTTGGAGCCGTCGAGTGCGAGCTCCAAGATGGAGGTACGGCAGCTTCTCTAGCTGCTGGGCCTCCTCCTAGTCGGCAATGAAGTCTGCCAGTGCCTGCGACTTAATCGCTCTTCGTGGCTCGTATTTAATGTTGTGGGTGCCAATCTCGACGGCCCACTTGGCGACCCGTCCGGTCGCCTCGCGATTGCGGATGATGTCTTGCAGTGGCGCTGAGGAGACGACCGTGACCGGTGCTCACGGAAGTAGTGCTTGGCGCTTGAGCCACGAGACCGCGTATACTAACTTTTGGTATTGTGGGTACCGGGCGCGATTCGGTGAGGACCTCGCTGATATAGTACACCGGCATTGAACAGGCGCTCCATTCCTTCCTCGTCGTTCGACCATCACAATGACGACGACGCTCGGACGCCGCGACGTAAACCAGCATAGGTTCTTTGTCGGCGGGCGGCGTAGTGGTGCGGCGGTAGCACCTTTTTGAGGTCGAGCGTCGTCGCCTCCTTGTCCCACCGGAAGGTGGGGTTCTTACAGCGGTATAGGGGCATCGCCTTTTAAGCGGGGATGAAGCGGCCGAGCCGCTACTCGCCCGCCCACGGGCGTCACGCAGCACTCGGGTTTGCCGAGCCGCGATCGTGTCGATCTTTGTTGGGTTCACCTCGATCCATCATTTGGAGCAGTACCCGAAGAATTGTCCGGCAGGTATGCCTAAGGTGCACTTGCCTGGGTTGAGCTTTATCTTGTACCTTCGCAGATTGGCGAAGGTTTCCGCCAGGTCGGCGAGTAGGTCGCCTTGGCGAGCGGATTTCACGACCACGTCGTCGATGTAGACGTGGATGTTGCGGCCAATTTGGCTCGCGAGGCATTCTTGCATGCACCGCTGGTAGGTTGCCCCGGCGTTCTTGAGGCCGAAGGTCATGGCGGTGTAGCAGAAGGCTCCGAATGGCGTGATGAACGCTGTCTTCTCCTCGTCTTCGACAACCATTTTGATCTGGTTGTATCCGGAGTAGGCGTCGAGGAAACATAGCGACTCCGAACCCGCAGTTGAATCGATTATCTGATCGATCCGCGGGAGAACGAACTGCTCCTTTGGGCAGGCGCTGTTCAGGTTTGTGTAGTCGATACACATTCTCCAGGTCCCGTTTTTCTTCTCTACCGGGACTGGGTTTGCCATCCACTTGGAGTATTTGATTGGCCGGATGAAGCCGGCAGCGAGTAAGCGCTGCACTTCCTCGGCGATTGCGCGACGGCGTTCTTCATTGAAGGGCCGTAGCGACTGCTTGACAGGTCGCGCTTTGGGGTCGGCGTTTAATTTGTGCTCAGCGAGTTCCCTAGGGACACCGGGCATGTAAGAGGGTTTCCATGCGAAGATGTCCCTATTCTCACGAAGGAACTCGATGAGCGCGCCTTCCTATGCTGGGCTCATGCCTGTCCCGATCGTCACCGTCTGGCTGGAGTCGCCTGGGACCAGCTCGACGGTGCGAGTGTGCGTCGTGGCCTCAAAGGTTGAGGTGTTTGTGCCCTCTGAGTTGGGCTTCTTGGGTATTGTGGGATCGTCATTGTTGATCCCGCTCGCGTATTTGGCGAGCTCATCGGTGTGATTAGTCTCTGTCGCGATGACGGCGTCGGCGAGTTCGGCTCCTTTGGCCTCGCATTCGGCGGCCATGTCGGGGTCGCCGTTGATGGTGATGACGCCGCACGGCCCGGGGAGCTTCATCGCGTTATGCAGCGTGGTGGCGCTGCCATGAATTTAGCGAACGCTGGCGCCCAGGGCGATGGTAAGGCTGTCGAAGGGCACCAGCTCGAAGACAATCCGCTCGGTGCGGAAATTTGCCGGACTACCGAAAGTGACTGGCAGCGTGACTTTGCCGATCGGATACGCCTTCCGGGGGCGATGCCGTGGAACGTGGTGTGGGTTGTCTCGATCATCATTGCGGGAGCCGCAATGCTTCAAGGTGTCGAGGTAGAGGATGTTGATGGAGCTGCCGCCGTCCATCGTGTCTTGGGGAGCGATGGTCGCCAACCTTGGCTTGACCACGGGCGACTCGCCCCGGTACTCGATGCGTGGCGAGTGGTCTTGCCGGCTCCGGTGATGGTTGTTCCGACCAGTTCAGAACGGGGACGCGTCTATTGGCCACCATTGACGGCGACGGCGCTGGCGATGACCTTCTTCTCGCGCCGTGTTGAAGCCTGTGAAGGTGTGGGCGAGCGGCTACTTTGCGAATTTTCCGCCATTTGGCGGGTCGTTGTCGGTGTCCTCCAGCGTGCCGTGCCTTCTCGATTTCCACGAGGGTGTCGCGATCGGCGGTGGTGGTGTGCGTTCGGGCTTCCTTCCTGCTATGGAACGCACATGGTTGGTTAAGGAGCGCAGGTCGAACCTTGGCTTGTTCTTGTAATTGCCGCCATCGCGTTGCCCTCCGTCGCGGCGGTAGCTCTTGGGCTCGCTATGCGTGCCAGCGTTAGCGAAGTCGACTCGCCCGTCATGGGCGCTTGCCCGAGGCGGGTGCCGTAGCGAGGTCGGTTCGGCGTCCTGTCGTTACCGCCGTGCGGCGTTGCCCTCCTGACTCGTCGTCGGTTTCCTGGTTTGGATCCTCCTCGGCGTACCGTTTGGCGATCTCGAGGAGGTCGGGGATGTTGTCGAGTGTGCGGGAGTGTCGCTTGAGCTTGGCGACTAGAGGCTCGTAGCGGCACGAGGTCTTGAAGCAATGGATCGCGGTGTCCGGGTGGATGCCGACCGCGTTATGCGAGCTCTTGCCACCGTTGGACCCAGTTGCGGGTCGACTCACGGGGTCCCTGGACGCGTCGTTCCAGGTCCTCAATGGTGGTGGCGCGGGTGTAGGAGCACTCGAAGTGCCTGACGAAGGCGTCTCGCATTTCTTCCTGTGAGTCGACATCACGGGGAGTGTTGATCCATCGCCGCACGTCCCCTCCATCATCGGGAGGTAACGGGCGTAGTAGGTCGATGTGACCCGCGATCCCCATTGCCATGAGGTATGTGTCGAGCTGCATCTGGGTCGTCACGAGTCGTATTTTCTATCTCCTTTGGCGCCTTGAAGTTTGGCGGTACTTCGCCTCGGATCATTGGTCCGGCACTTAGGCCAAGTCGGTGGCGACCCCATAGGCTCGCCATCGCGGCGATTAGTTAGGGTGTGCCGCAGTCGGGCTGGCGTCGGCGCCAGCTTTGGTTGTTGATGATGTGAGTGAGGCGTCGATGGGTTGTCCGTTAGCGGCGAAGTTGGTCGCCGCTGGGATCGTTGGTGGAGAGTGCTGCGTTGCGTCGGTGTTGGAGCTGCAGTGGCTCGGTGGTGGGCAATTGAGGTGTTTGCACTTGGGCGCCGGCGGAGGCCGCTACGCTTCCCGAGGAACGCAGTATACTCGACCTTGTAGTCGGCGCCCGCTTTTGCTGCTCCACGGCCTTCGCAAGCAGGGCCTTGACGTCTTGGATCTGTAAGGCGTCGCCCGTGGCCGTGATGCTATCGCTGCTGCTCGCCCGCCACGAGGTTGTCCATCGGGGTGGAGAACAGTGGGAGGCCGTTTGCGTCTCGCTCCCGTGAGGAGACAACTATCCGCGGCTGGTCCCTGGGAGGGGTGCGGTTGGGTGGTGGTGGGGCACCCATCGCCGTCGATCCTGGCGGGGGCCGGGCGCTTCCTCCTGGTGGCGCGTTCTCGCAGATCGCGCGCTCGGCTATGCGGGCCGGGTCGTTTTCGTCGTCGAAGTTCAGGGCACGCCCTTGAACGGTGGGGTTCAAACGTGACCTGATCCGCTGCTGGTGGTAGCGTGACAGCTCCTGCGCCGTCACCTGCTCGAGGCGAAATTTTTCGCGCTCGGCCTGCTCCTTGCGTACCGCCTCCGCCAGTTTCAAGCGGAGTTCCTCGACCTCCGTTGCCGTGGCGTTAGGAGGGATTGGGGTGGAGAAAGGATCCTCCGGTGGATCGGTGCCGGTGGCCATGTAAGCCGCGGCGTGACGATTGGCACCATCGCGGAGGTCGGCGGAGTTCTCCGACCCGGAGTCGAATTCGAAGATCCCGAGGATGGAGGGGTCCTCGAAGTCTCCCGCGTTGGAGACCTGGGCGATGGAGCCCGCGGATGAGGCCGCGGTGATGGATCCGGCGAGTGACGCCGGGGTCGCCGAGTCGGCGTCGTCGGTGAGGGCCGCATCTTCTGCGGCCGCTGAATTCCCGGCCACGTTGCTGTGGGCCGAGTTGTACTCGGAGGCAAGGCGGTGGATCGTGCGAACCTGGCTCTCGGAGAGCCGATCGCGTGGCGGCGACTCGCGGATGCGAGCCGAGTCCTCCGAGACGATGACGTCGGTGAGGCCGACGAAGAGGCTGATCGTGCCGATTGGCAGGATCACGCTGTGCGTGACGGGTCGCGCCGCCGGGACGTAGCTACTCGGCAAGATCTGGAGCATCTCGCCGATCGCTATCATGCGGCCGGTGGTGACCGTCTTGTTGATGGGCAGATTGGATCTCGCAGAACACCGCCGGACCGGCCAGGCCACGGTGGGCGCCCATCGTGGGAATGGTCACGGCAGATGCTGCAAGCGTCGGCGAGTAGTAGAATGAGGGGCAAGGGCGGCCAGCCATCTGCGGTGCGAGATGAGGGCAAAGACACAGGGTTTTACCCAGGTTTGGCCCCCCGGAGGGTAAAAACCTACTCCTGCTAGATTGTATTGTGGAGGTGTTACAAAGGGCGAGCTCGGCGGCTAGGCGGCGAGTCGCTTGGGTGTATGAGAAAACGTGTCTCTACTCACCCCTTAGGGAGGTTTATATAGGCTCACCTCCCCTAGGGTTTACATATCTCAACCGATTGATTCTGACTTGATGTCGTTTAACCTAGTCCGACTGGGCCTATCTACTCGCCTGGGCCTTCAGCTTCCAGTCGCTTGGTACCTTGCTGGGCTTTGATCCACTCGCCGTTCTGCAGGCCCACTCGCCAGCCCTCGGGCCAGTCGGAAACGTCCTGCTGAGTATACCCCAGTAGGCGTATCCCCATCACTAATAGTACAAAAATATGAAGCATCACCTGCCTTGGTATTTTGGGGCATAGGAACAATCCTCACAATCACCAAAATCTGCACATAAAATCATAACACCAAATTTACATTCAATATACAAACAAAGGTATATATATGAATGCATGAAAAATGCAAATAAAAGATTAGTTACACTCTTCAAATCAAACCAAAAAGTATTGAATACAAAGCTTACTTTCTAAAGTCTAAATAAACCAATATTTACTCTAAAACAATTTTCTAAACAATTTATATAGCCAAAATAAGCCTACAAATGCTTCTGCATAAAATCCTAATTTTACAGAGGCAAATGACCAAACCAAGACAATAGATGTGTAGGGCTCATTTTTTTGAATCCAATGATATATGATTTGTAATTTTTGGACAAACTGATCAAAAGTTATTGAATTTATAAGTTTAAATAACTAATAGATCTAAATTCATATTTTAAATCGAAATCAGTGACATGCGGTAGCGTCTGATTGGCGCGTACCGGTTCGCGCGGATCACTCGCGCGTGCCATTAGATCTAAGTTGCATCCTGCGGTCCAGATCTAGCCATACCGATTCGCTGCTAGCTTCTAATCTAGGCCACTGATTTAGATCCAGTGGATCCTATCGCTCTAACCAAAGTCCAGCGGCGCGAATGGCCATTGCGGTGGGAACGCTTCTGACGGCGACGTGCCAGCGAGGCTAGTGGCTAAGGGAGGGGGCACTGGGGCTTACCAGAGTCGAGGTGACAAGGTGATACTCAAGGTGGTCGTGGATAGGGCGGCGCGCACGGACACGGTCGTAATCGCTCGCCGGAGTAGAGCCGAGCGGCAGGTGCTTGCAGTCGGGAGCGATGCTCTGGGGCACCAAAGGACAAGAGGAATGCATCAGAAGGAGCGCAAGAAAAAGGTGAACATGCTCGTTTGAACCAGAGGTCAAGGCACGCACATGGCTCACCGTAATAGCTCGCCGGAGTTCGTCGGGGTAGCGGCAATACGAGGGGAAATTGGGGTAGCCTAGCGGCGCTCCGGTGGTGCTGAGTGGGGGGGATGATGCGGAGGAAGAGGGGGTTAAGTAGCTGGTCGAGGGGGAGGGATTAATGCATGTAATCAATCGGAATCAACGTGCGTTGGTTTGCAGAAATGACTGCGGCAGAGCTGGTCGTCGCGCGAGATTTGGGGAAGAAAGGGTGAGGTGGCAGTGGGGTCCACTGGTCAGCGAGGGGGTGCACATGCGGAGTGAGAAAGAGAGAGGAGAGGGGGAAACCCGGGTGGGCTTAGTGGGCCGCGGGGGTTGCTGGGACGAATAGGATGCGCCTGTTTTATTTTTGCTTTATGCCTTTTTCATTTGTGTTTTGATTTTCTAAAATGGATTTGAATGCTCATTTCAAATCTATTTGATTTCAAATTTTCACTAGACTTTTGTACTGTGATCCTAGTGTCAAAAAGTGTGTCAAACACATACAAACACTCAAAAACCATTTTGAGGTCATAAAATAAAATAAAAACCATGCCCCATATATATACATACTAAAAGGGGTTTAAATATGGTTCTATTAGGGTTTTTGTTTTAAAAAACATTTGTGCAAGATCAATATGCCATGATGATATGAATGCAATAGTATGGTTTTGAATTTGATGAAATATGGGATGTTACACCTGTGGTACGGACGGAGAGGCCCATACCGTGCGCATGTACCACCTCTAGTCACAGAAAAATAGAAACTTCGATTTTGCCGCAAGAAACATTGTCGCCGATGACCACTGTTATGGTCGGACGCGCCCGTACGGCGCACCCGTACTATACCCTCGAGCAAAACATCTTATTTCCAGCGAGCATTGCCTTCGGGATACATGAAGGGGTGGGGGGTCTGAAAGAACATGTGGGCCTCCAATGTGTGGTTTTGGTAATTAATGACAATCTTTATGGACTAATGTGTGTATTAAGTTGCACTTGTAGGATTTGTCTACTGGCATCGGTTGGAGCATGTGTTGGCTTCAAGGTTGATGAAATGAGAAGAAGATATGTTGTACAAGCTCAAAATGCGCCATCTATAGAAGATCTCGTGTTTGATGCTTGCCATCCTCGGTGATCATGGATCGATGATGAGGAATCAAGAAAGGTGTCCATCTTGAGAATGACAAGATCGTCTACATCAAGGTCAAGTGGATTGCTCAAGGAAAAGGTATAATCTTGATAGGTTTTCCCTTTTGCCGATCTCATGCTGTTGTTGGGAGACTGGGTTTAGGATAGATAGACGTACTATCAAGAGGGGTGATACGTCATAAACGTATCTATAATTTTTGATGATCCATGCTTGTTTTGTATCATTTGTCTTATGTTTTGTCTACACTTTGAGGTATTTTATACATTTTCTGGAACTAACCTATTGACAAGATGCCACAGTTACAGTTGCATGTTTTCTGCTGTTTTGGTTTCAGAAAAGCTAAAAAATGAATATTCTCGGAATTGGACGGGACAAAAGACAATCTTCATGTTTTTCCCGGAACTATACGAAAAATCGAAGCAGAGACGGAGTAGGGCACCAGGGTGGCCACACCCTAGGGTGGCGCGGGTCCACCCTAAGCGCGCCAACAGGGGGTGTGGGCCCCCTGGGCCTCCATCGACCTTGCCTCCTTCGCCTATAAGAAGCTCCCGACTCAGAAATCCTAAATCATCTGGGAGAAAGCCAGGAAAAAGTTCCGCAGCACCGCCGCCACTGAAGGGGAGATTTGGGGGACAAAAGTCTCTATTCCGGCACCATGCTAGGACGGGGAAGTGCCCCTGGAGCCATCTCCTTCGATCTCCACCACCATCTCCATCGCCATCTTCATCACCGTTGCTGATTCCCACGATTTACAACTAGATCTATTACATGTTTGCTTGCTTCCATATTTTTGCCTTTAGTCTTTTCCTCCCTGTTGATGGCGCGTGGTGGCGCTTCGTTGGGAGACCCCAAGAGCAAGGTGTGATGAGCACAGCAGCAAGTCTTCCCTCAGTAAGAAATCGAGGTTATCGAACCAGTAGGAGGAAGGAAACGACCCAAAGGTGTTGCAAGCAACTTGGAGACCTGCACAACACAAACTCAAGACTTTGCCCCAATGATCAGTGAGGTTGTCAATCTCACCGGTTGCTGTAACAAAGGATTAACTGTATGGTGTGGAAGGTAATAGTGGTTTGTAGAAAGTAAACAATAGTAGTGGAAGATGTATCAATGGTAAAGATTGGACCAGGGTCCATGCTTCACTAGAGGTGTTCTCCTTAAGATAAACAAACATGGCATGGTGGGTAAACAAATTACAGCAGGACAATTGACAGGACTGAGCAAGGCATAACAATGCAATACTAGACATTCATGATCCTATGAGATTCGATTGGGCAATACAACAAGATACATAGACCGCCATCCAACTACATCTATGACTAGAAATACACCTTTGGGTTATCATCCGAACCCCCTCCAGTATTAAGTTGCAAGCAACAGATAACTGCTTTAAGCAAAGTGTGTAAGGTAAACAATTCACTTGTTCCATGAACAAGAGACTGTTGTTTTCTCCCTAGTGGCAACATCACATCTACAACCTTAGAGATTTCTGTCACTTCCCTTAGATTAAAATAGAGCATGAACCCACTATCTAGTATAAATACCCCCTCTTGGAGTCACTAGCATCTACTCGACCAAGATATCTACTATAAACGAAGAGCATGCAAGATCACAAACAACACATACATGATAGAATCAATAAGACAAAACCATTAATCAATCTGACATAGTAATCTCAATATCCATCGGATCCCCGCAAACACAACATGCATGATTACAAATAGATGATCTTGATCATGAACGGATCTCACAAGATCTAAACATGGTAGCACAAAGAAGGAGATACAACCATGTAGCTACTACATGGACCCGTAGTCCAAGGTGGAACTGCTCACGCTTCGTACCGGAGGCTGGCATGATGAAGAAGAAGGCCTCCAGGATGATCTCCCCTCTAGCAGGGTGCTGGGAAGAGCTTCAGATCCCCCCGATCTAGGGACGATGGTGGCGGCGGCTACAGACGATTTCGTGGAATATTGATCGGGTACTTAGGGTTTTGGCATCGGGGGGTCTTTATAGGCGAAGAGGCGAGGCAGGGGGACGTCCAGGGTGGTAATACACCCCCCCAGGCATGGCTAGGGCTAGCCCATGCCGCGAGAGGTGTGTCCCCTGGCTCCGCTCCGTCGCATACTCTGGCTCCATGATCCCCACGGTAAAATGTTGACTTTGGCTTTTGTCCTGTCCAATTCCGAGAATATTGATTTTCTGCCTTTCTAGAACCAAAAACAGAAGAAAACAGGCAACTAGCACTGTGGCATCTTGTTAATAGGTTAGTGCCAGAAAACATATAAAAACACCTCAAAGTGTAGACAAAGCAAAGCAAAGTAGATGCTAAACAAGCATGGAACATAAAAAATTATAGATACGTTTCTGACGTATCGCCCGTCAGAACCTCTTTTCTGGCACCGTTACCACTTATAATCATACATACCACATGTATTTCACTATCTCTTTGCCGAACTAGTGCACCTATACACCTGACAAGTGTATTGGGTGTGTTGGGGACACAAGAGACTTCTTGTATCTTGATTGCAGAGTTTCTTGAGATGGATACCTTTGACCACTTCCTCCCTGAGTTCGATAAACCTTGGGTAATAAACTTAAGTGAAACTTGTTGCTGTTCTACAAACCTCTGCACTTGGAGGCCCAACATTGTCTACAAGAATATAAGCGTGCGTAGACATCAAGCTCTTTTCTGGCGCCCTTGCCGGGGAGGTAAGGTAAAAGGTACTCACATCCGCCGGTGTGAGTGCTCAAAGTTATTTCCTTTAGATTTTGCAATATTGTATTTTTGTTTCTTGTTTTCACTAGTTAGGCTTAATGAAAACACCAACAACAAAATTAGAGATCTTTATAGTATTTATCTTCAGTTAGGACATGAAGTGTTAAAAGAGAAAAATAAAAAACCTACGGAGCTTTATTTGCATGCTAATAGAAATGTTATTAGTATGAATTCTTTGAACACCATTATTGCTAATGCTATGGAAACGTCTAAACTTGGGGAAGCTAGTTTTTATGAAAATGTTCTTTTTAGTTCCCCAGCTTTGGAAGATAGCTATTCTATTGATTATGATGATACCAAACCTCCAATATATGATGATTACAATGATGAATATGATATTTTCAGTCCACCTACTATTGAGGAGAAAATTTATTGTGATTACAATATGCCTCCTATTTTTGATGATTATGGTGATGAGAATAATAGTGATAGCTATTTTGTTGACTTTGCTCCCACTACAATTAATAAGAATGACTATGCTTATGTGGAGAGTAATAATTATTTTATGCATGTGGCTCATGATAAGAATGTTTTATGTGATAGTTATATTGTTAATTTTATTCATGATGCTACTGAAAGTTATTATGAGAGAGGGAAACATGGTCTAATGTATCTCAATAATATTAAGTTTCCCCTCTTTATGTTGAAAATCTTAAAGTTGCACTTGTTTTGCTTTCCTATGCTTGTTGCTTCATGCTTTCATGACTTGTTTCTTTACAATATTCATATGAAAAGGAAGTGGGTTAGACTTAAATGTGTTTTGAATTTGCTTCTTAATGCTCTCTTTTACTTCAATTCATATTTCTTGTGTGAGCATCTTCTCAAACTATCATGCCTAACTTAAAGGCGTTAAAGGAAAGTACTTCTTGGGAGATAACCCAATAGTTTTTCTTGAGTCTTGGAAGTTATTACTTCTGTAATAACCTCTCCTTACCCGTTTTATTTGATTTTTGTGCCAAGAATAACCTCTAATGAGAGGGAAATAAGATTTGGGGAAGTGATGTCCCAAAATAGATTTTTGTGCTCCACTGTAAACATTCATGAAAATTCTATGTAAGTCAGACTGAGCTGTAATTTTATGAATAAATCACCCAGGTTGTTATCTAGCTTTAGTTAGTTCAGCACTTTTTAATTGGAACAACAGAAGGTCTTCAAAAAAATCGGCTTTTACCTGCTGGTCTGTTTTGACAGATTTTTGCCATTATTTGCATTTGCCTCTTTATTGATTTATTTTTGAGTTCTCTTTGGTAAATTGAGCTTTTTGAAGGAATTGCTTCAGTAGCTTGTGTTCTTAATAAAAGTTTTGCTGTTTTAAAACTAAACACCAAAGGTTTATTATCTTTTGAGTGCACTAATGTTGCTAATGAAGATTGTGTGAAGTTTTGTATGAAGGAAAATTTCCAAGTGTAGAGGAAGAATGATATAATGAGATGAAGAATGGTAAAAATCTCAATCTTGGGGATTCCACCCCGTGTCACCCCAAGAAATATTCAAGAGGTACAAGCGTCAAAGCTTAGGGATGCCCAAGGCATCCCCTTCTTCATCAATAAAAATCTCAGGTCTCTTTCTAGACACTTCGTTTTTATTGTTTCATGCACTGTTGTGTTGTTCTTGGAGTGTCTTAGTTTTCGTTTTTGGTTTTTGTTTGCTGAAATAAGTTGGTTGGGTCCCAACACACTTATCTTGGAGAGATCACACTCTACTTCCATTGCCTAGAACACTCTAGTTTTCATTCTTATTGTCTTGTGATTGTTCTCTTTTGCTAGCACTACGTTTAGCTTTAGTTTTCTTGTTCTGTTGGCTTAGAACTTTTTAGTTCTTCTTTGTGGATTTGTGAGATAAGCTAACTAATATTTTTTGATTATTATATTTGTGAGTTGTTTCAAATAAGTTGATCAGTGTTGGAAAAGGGTAGGAAGTCCATGCTTATAGTGGTACAAAAGGGAGCTTGATTTGACTGTGGATTAGACTTTATCATGTCGTGCTAGATGTTGTTTTGACCTTATGCTTAGTGATTATTGTGGTAGCATGACTTGTTCCAGACAATTAGGATTGCTTAATGTGCCTTGATATAATCATGCGTTTTTAGCATACAAAAGCATAGTATTGTGGTATTCTCCTTTGATGTTTTATTTGGGTTGACTTGGCACATGCTCACACCATGTTATGACTATGAACCGGTCACCTTAGCCTCTATGATCATTGAGTTTTTGGCTTGTGGTACCACTTTATGCTTTGATTGATAATGTTTTGTCGCTCTGCATGATTATGGACATTATTGCTCTCTTAGTTGGTCGCTCCCAGTCTTTTGCTAGACTCCACTTGTATTGAGTAAGCTCTACTCATGCATCCAACTCCCAAGAAACCAAGTTATTCCAAAGTGTCCACTATAAATTCCTATGCATGGTGTGTTACACCATTCCAAGTATATTCTTGTTTTATCTATCTTCCAAATTAAACTTATTATGTGAAAATTAGTGATTAAAGCTCTCACAAACTTGATGGCACACTTTATTTTTCTTGCCCCTAATAAACTTGAACCATTGTGTCATCTATGTTGTATATGCTTGCACTTATACGTTGGGAATTAGCCGAATCGTGCTGTCACGGGGAATGCTTTCAACATTGCACATGTACATTGTACCCACTTGATATCATGATATTTTGTTTGCGGATGTTGTCGGTGTGAAATAAAAGGGGAGCTTGTAAGTCCATGGAGTTATGTATGTGTGTTAGAGAAACGCCTGGGCCGCTAGCCTAAGCCATTCCTAATCATGGTGGAAACTTGCAGTATCACCATAGTTAGTGATACGTCGGAAACGTATCTATAATTTTTGATGCTCCATGCTTGCTTAGTATCTACTTTGCTTTGCTTTGTCTACACTTTGAGGTAATTTTTACATGTTTTCTGGTATTAACCTATTAATAAGTTGCCATAGTGCCAGTTGCCTATTTTCTACTGTTTTTGGTTTCAGAAAAGTTAGTAAAGAAATGTTCTCGAAATTGGACGGGACAAACGTCAAAGTCAATTACTTTCCATGGGGAACAAGAAGTCCAGAGGGGGACGGAGAAGCGGGACAGGGCACCCAGACCTCCCCTAGGCGCGGGTGGGCCCTACCTCGTGTAACATCCCAAAAATATAACACAAGGATCATCAAACTATAATCACTAAAATTAGGGTTAACAAAAACTTTGATTAAATTAAAATCATATGAATGCATGTGTGAATGAAATGATTTGACCAATGCATGAATGGACTTGTGTGATTAACCTAAATAGCAATAAATATTTTAAATATGAAAATAACATCATATAAAACATTTCCATGCAGAAACAAATCAAAAACAAAGCAAATAAAGCAAATGGTCATTTTTGCCAATCTTGCTCACTAGGTCACTTCGAGTGTTTCTAGTCCAAGATTTCAAACAGAAACTTTCCCAATTCTTTTCACCCCTTGATAGAACTAGTAAAAGTGAATCAAGGCCCACCTTTCAAACTTGCAGAAACATTTGGCAACCCCATTCAAATCACAATTCAAAATTGAATGTTATTCATATGTGAAGATCATCCATTTTCAAAACCTAACTAAACCAATGCCCCTTGACTAATCCAACTAACCAGATACTCCCTAGCATGTGCCTAGCAAACCCACAAATTTTGAATACAAAATTCAAATTTAAACTTCTTGCGGCCATTTCATCAAACACCTTGCAGATTCAAATCAAACAAACATCTAACACTATTTGCAGCAGTAAAATTGGCCTAACTTGTTCCCTCTCTGGTTGCAGCAAACCTTTAGTAGATCATATAACCTAGTTAGTAACCACTAGCACCACTGTGAGCTTGCCATTGCCATCAATGGTGAGCAGGCCGAGCCTCACCATGCCACCCCATGGTCGACAGCAAGCTACGACCAACACTAAGCCTAGCCAGCATGTCTAGCAAGCACCCCACCGTCCACCGCCACTCTCTGTCCCAGCCCCGAGCAATGCCAGCCCCTGGACCACACGACACGCCCATGCCAAACCTCTCTGCGCGAGCCGAGAGCGCGCCAGTGCGCCATGCTCGACCAGCACCCACAGACCGCGCGCCGCCCTCGCCGCTTGCAGGGATGATCACCAGCACCCCAGCAACCCCGCAGACATGCCCGTTCGCCGCCGCGCGGACCACGCGCGCTGTGCGACATTAAAATTGCCGTCGGACCCGCTCAAAGCACCGCGACATTATGAACGATCAGCACCGCCCCATGCCGCAAGACCACGCCGTTGAGCTTCGCCAGGGAGCACAGCATCATCCCCTACCGTCGCCCATGCCAGTAGCTGCCTGTGCCGTCGACCACGACGAGCTCATCCCGTGCCTGTCGGTCCCCTTCCGCCACTATAAATAGAGGCCTCCACCGCTTGTTTTCCCCACATAAGTTCACTCCCCTCTCACCCAGAATCACCCCACCTCACTCCCGGAGCAAGGCAAGCAGCGCATCGCCGGAATTTGGCCAGAGCCCGCCGCTGCTGGAGAGGAAGGGAGCCATCGATTGGAGCCGCCCCAGGAGGAGCTAACGGTACCAGGAGAACCGCCATCGTCGACTTCGTCGTTCGCACCCGTCGCCGACCCTCGCCTGAGCCCCGGTGAGCCTCCCACGACCACCACCTATCGCGTTAGGGTTCTGTCTAGCCGGCGCTACCCGACGTGGACGATGAATCGTTGCCATTCGATTAGAGTTAGATCGTGCGGTTCACACTGCCCCGTAACGCTTCACCCCTCCCCGTCTCACTGACGCGTGGGGACGACCACTTAACCATCCCGCGTACGCGCTGTGTGTAGTGGGTCGGCCCAGTTAAATATCCCGCACGACCCAACAATTCAAATTAAGCTTTATTCATTTAATTTTAAATAGAGTTATGTACCCAGATTCAAAAATCAACCCAGCTCGATTCACTAAACCAAAATGCATGAAACCAATTTTTCTAGAAAGGTACCGAAATTATTAATCCAAGACCATTTGGAGTTATAGATCAACCATGGTAAAAATAACAAGGCAGAAGATTTTCTGCATTCAAACATTTTTCAAAATTCAACCATAAGAGCTTTTGAGTTGTTTTCAACTCTCAAAAATCACATTTGATCATAACTTTCAGAATATATAAAAACATATGGGTTTACTTGCAGAAATAATGTTCAAGTGATAAAAGAATGCCCCATAGGCATTTCTAGTCACTTTATTTAATTAAAATAAAAATGTTAAACCTTATTAAATTGTGACACCACTTTAAATCACATTCCCATGTACTGAAATATGTGGTGATGACATGTTTCAACATGATCCCAGGTTTGAGTTGGAGAATATTAAATCTTAAGTAGTTTTTCAATTAGTAGAAATTACTTTTCTAAAATTAAAAAAAAATAAGGTAGGTGCTTTAATCTTGTAATATTAGTGATGATGCTAGATCATCTAATGTGAACCATTGTGTGATGATTGGAAATAGTTAAGTATTGTTTGGTGATTGTGTACCTCATATTTATTTATAAACGCTAGTACCGACCAAGGATACGAGGAGGAAGGAGGATACTACGAGGAAGAAGCTGAGGAGAACTTCAACCACTACTCTACTCAAGGCAAGCTTATACTGATATTTATGCAAGCCAATACTTGAAACCTTGCAAGATAACCCTTGCAATTTATGCAAGCTAATACTTGCTTGTTACCATGATAACTATAAGCCTTAAGCATATGTGATCATATCCACTTGATAACCCAATCCTAGTTTTGCTTGCAAGCTTTATACTTTATTTCTTTATCAAAGCTTTCTCTTAGAGTTTACATAGTGAATTGTAGATACTAGAAGAATATTGGAAGGAAGCATAAAGAGCATAAAATTTGGCCTAAGTTAGATAATCTTGATGTCATCCTAAGGCATGAGATTTAACCTAGAAAATCACCCCTTGTTTACCACCCCTCATTAGTATTTACCACCACTTATAGATGCTAGTGCTAAGCATAAAACTTGATCAACTTTAGATGGGAATACTTGGTGAAAATGGTTATGAAAACCTTGGAATGATGGATCATTCTATTGAGATGTTTTGACATGTGTTTCCGAACACTAGATGATTTTGATGATGAAAATGTTGAGGCATGATCCTTATCCCTTTATAAAACTGATGGTTGTCTGGATGCGATACCATTCCAATTTTACCGTACAACCACAATACCCGAAAATTGGGTAGGGCTTGACTGGAAATTTATATACCTTAGTATGGGTTCCCTCGCGGCCAAGGTCTGAGCTGAGGCTACCTTGTGAAGATTGTCCACTTGTGTAGTACCCAAGATGATAGTTGGTTATGGTTGGGAGGCCAAACTCACAGGAGAGGTGCCTATACTAGGGCGTGTAATTGAAAGGTTAGGATTGATTATCCGCATACTGAGTATGGTGAATTCAGGATTGTTCCTGATGGATGTATCGAATGTTGTGGTGAAAGTGTACAATCTCTGCAGAGTGTCAAACTATTCGAATAGCCATGTCCGTGGTTATGGACAGTTGGAGTGGCCATATTGTTCCCCTGTCAGATGTTTTCAAAATGACTTGTGAAATGATTTATGACTTTGACTTGACCACAACAGAGTTGTGATATGAAATTTAAATTCCCACCTAGGTGTCATAAAACTTTCAACTAGTTTTCTTTGATTCTGAACTGAGTAGAGGTAAATCTGGCTTTTTGCAAAACAACCTTACAGCTTAGTATCCTACTACAAAAACTCCCTTAACTTGTTAGTACTCATGGCTTTGTCCCTGGCTATTCCCGTGGCCAGACTATGAAGAGGAGTATCAGGATGACGGACCGCAGGAAGGATACGACAACTAGGATCATCTCCCATCGACAGCATTGCCTGTGACCCTGAAGATTGAGCTTCGCCCACGCTATCGTTATCTTTACTTTATTCTGCTGCTTGAGTTGTATTAAGAACTAGATCATGAGATCCTCATTTGTGTAAGACCTTATGTATGGTTTGTAATGGATGATGCACTATGATATCCAAATCTGTTATGTCTCGCAAAAATGGTAATCCTGGGATTGCGATGTATGGCATAACATGCATCTGGGATTAAAAATCTGGGTGTTGACACCCCGTGCCTGGGAGGGGTGTGGCCCCTCTGGCCGCCTCCTCAGCCTCCCCCTTCGCCTATAAAATCCCCTAATGCAGAAACCCTAAGTACCCGATCAATATTCCACGAAACCGGTTGTAGCCGCCGCCACCATCGTCCCTAGATTGGGGGGATCTGAAGTTCTTCCCGGCACCCTGCCAGAGGGAAGATCATCTCGGAGGCCTTCTCTCCGGTATGATGCGTGAGTAGTTCCACCTTGGACTATGGGTCCATGTAGTAGCTAGATGGTTATATCTCATCCTTTGTGCTTTCATGTATAGATCTTGTGAGCTCCGTTCATGATCAAGATCTAATCTATTTTTAATCATGCATGTTGTGTTTGTGGAGATCCGATGGATATTGAGATTATTATGTTGGTTTGATTAATGGTTTTGTCTTTATAATTCTATCATGTCTGTGTTGTTTGTGATCTTGCATGCTCTCCGTTGTTAGTAGCTATCTTGGCCAAGTAGTTGCTAGTGACTCCAAGAGGGGGTATTTATGCTCGATAGTGGGTTCATGCCTCTAGTTTCCAAGGGAAGTGAAAATAATCTATTCGGTTGTAGATGTGTTGTTGCTACTAGGGAGAAAACAACGGTCTCTTGTTCATGGAACATGTGGACTGTTTACCTTACACACTTTGCTTAAATCAGTTGTTTGTTGCTTGCAACTTAATACTGGAGGGGGTTCGGATGATAACCTGAAGGTGGACTTCTAGTCATAGATGTAGTTGGATGGCGGTCTATGTATCTTGTTGTATTGCCCAAGCGAATCTCATAGGATCTTTCTGACTAGTAATTGCATTGTTATGCCTTGCTTAGTTCCTGTCAATTGCCCTGATGTAATTTGTTTACCCTTCATGCCATGTTGTTTATCTAAGGAGAGAACCTCTAGTGAACTATGGACCCCGGTCCAATCTTTATCATTGATACATCTTTCGCTGTTACTTGTTTACTTGCTGCAAACCATTACCTTCCACACCATACATTTAATCCTTTGTTACAGCAAACCGGTGAGCTTGACAACCTCACTGATTCGTTGGGGCAAAGTCTTGAGTTTGTGTTGTGTAGATCTCCGCGTTGCTTGCAAAACCTGTGTGACGTTTCCTTCCTCCTACTGGTTTGATAACCTCGGTTTCTTACTGAGGGAAAATTACTGTTGTGCTGCTTCATACCTTGCTCTTGGGGTTTCCACGAAGGGTTCCACGACAAGTGCTAGGCGCCATCAAGCTATTTTCTGGCGCCGTTGCCGGGGAGGCTAAGGACGTCTTCACTAGGGGAGTCCTTCACTTCCTTTCTCTTTACTTTGTTTTTAGTTTGCTTTGTTTCTTTTGTTTGGTTTTGTTTGCCTCTTTCCAAAAAAAACCCAAAAAAATTAGTCTAGTTTGGTTTTCTTTCTTTATTCAAAAACACAAAAATATTAGTTCCTGCTCTAGCTGCTGCTACTATTTTTGGCTTGCCCACCTTTGCCAAAATGAACTCTGCTGAGAACACCAAGTTGTGTGACTTTACTAGCACCAACAACAATGATTTCCTTAGCACACATATTGCTCCACCTGCTCCTGATGCTACCTTTTATGAAATTAAGCCTGCTTTGTTGAATCTTGTGATGAGAGAGCAATTTTCTGGTGTAGGTTCTGATAATCCTGCTTCCCATCTTAATAGCTTTGTTGAACTTTGTGAGATGCAAAAGTATAAGGATGTAGATGGAGATATTATTAAGCTCAAGCTTTTCCCTTTCTCCTTGAGAGGGAAAGCTAAAGAATGGTTGTTATCCTAAAAATAGTATTGATTCTTGGACTAAGTGCAAAGATGCTTTTATTGGAAAGTACTATCCTCCTACTAACATTATATCTATGAGAAGTGACATTATGAAATTTAAACAACTTGATAGTGAACATGTTGCTCCAGCTTGGGAAAGAATGAAATCCTTGGTTAAGAATTTCTCCACTCATGGACTCACTGCTTGGATGATTATCCAGACTTTTTATGCAGGTTTAAACTTCTCCTCCAGAAATCTGTTGGATTCTGCTGCTGGAGGTACCTTTATGGGCCTCACTTTAGGTGCTGCAACAAGGCTCCTTGATAATATGATGGTTAACTATTCTGAATGTCATGTCGAGAGAGCTCCACATGGTAAGAAGGTAAATTCTGTTGAGTAAACTTCCTCTTTGAGTGAAAAGATTGATGTTATTATGGCTATGCTTGTTAAGGGCAAAGCTCCTCTAGATCCTAATAGTGTTCCATTAGCCTCTTTGGTTGCTCAAGAAGAGCAAGTTGATGTGAACTTAATTAGAAGCAACAATTTCAACAGCAATGCCTATAGGAATAATTTTGGTAGTAACAACAATTATAGGCCTTATCCTCCTAATAATGGCAATTCCTATGGTAACTCCTACAACAATGCTAGAAGTGCCCCCTCTGAACTTGAAGTCATGCTCAAAGACTTTATTAGTAAACACGCCACTTTCAATAAGGCTATAGAAGAAAAGTTTTTAAATGTTGAGAAAAATATATCCTCTTTGTATGAAGCTCAAACTTCCTTGGTTAATAAAATGGCTGTTAAACCTGAAACTATGGAAAATACCTTTGCTACTGCTCATGCCATACAAGTTACTATTGATGAAAATGTTAGGCTGTTAGCTCAACTTCATGCCAAGTGGGAAAGGGAAGCTGAAATTGATAGAAACAATAGTGTGTGCACCATCACCACTAAACCACAAGTAGTCCCTATTCCTACTCCTACTATGACTACTACTAGTGATGCTAAGTTTGACTTTGATATTGATGGTTGATGTTGGGGATATGCTATATGGGTATCCCTACAGCATGTCTCTTATCCGGCTAACCCGGGTGGCCCACAGTTGGTAGCATGGCCTATGGCCTGCTGGGCGGCCCAGTTAGATGGATCCAGAAGGGAGGCCCATGCCGGATAAAGCAAGGCTACGGTTGGAGTCACCGACGTACCCGGAGCCTTGGAGTGCAAGATACACAAGACTAGTAATAGATGGTTTAGGACTCTGTGACCTGTCCGGCTAGGACTTTTCCCTGTAACCCTAGGACCTGGCGACTATATAAGTTGGTCCTATGGGAGCCTTTAGGGCACAACCTAGTATCGATTCATACAATGTCGCATAGCGAACCAATCCCTATAACTCGGCGTATTGCCCTTATAGTGATTTATAGCAGGAGTATGATTCCGCCACCGTCGTGGGATCTGAACCTGGGTAAGCTGTGTTACCTCGTACCCGTCAACCGTCCGCCTTCACCCATGTCTCTAAACACGCACTGTGAGGACCCCTCCATGGCGTACTCGTCGGCAATACCACGACAGTTGGCGCCCACCGTGGGGCAAGAGGCGCTTCAGGCTCTTCAGCGGGCAAGGACCAAGCTCTTCGCGGGAATCGGCGAAACCGTAGCCATCAGTCGCGTTCTCTTCTCCGGCAACGTTCCGATCATCCCCCCTGACGAGTTCTAGATCCCGGCGAAGACGAACCCTACGCGGTGCTCGATCGTTCCTATCGGAGACATCCACCTCTTCATCGGTGAAACTGACTCGGGCACTAGTTCCCTGGGAGTCGGAGGAGCATCAAGGCCCGCACGGACCGCCTACGGGCAGGATACATTCGTGGAAGGATCGATGTAGGATCTCTCTTCGGAGTTTGCCGGCAAAGATCGGAAAAACCAAAGGCCCGCACGAACCGCCTACGGGCAGGATACGTTCGCGGAAGGGTCGATGACGGATCCCCCTTTGGAGTTCGCCGGCAAAGATCAGAAAAATTCAAGGCCCACCCAAACTGCCCCCGTGCAGGATATAACGGTGGAAGATCGCTGCAAATCTGCCGGCTTCGCTCGTGCGTCTGGACAGCAGAGATCCAAGTTCGTCGGTGTGGTCACCTTCTTTGACCTAGCGTGCTGCGTTCAGAGAGAGGGTGAAAACCCCCGCGATTACCTGGCCAGGTGGCTCCGTGTACGAGCCGATCTGGCCCACTAACCCAATGAGGATGCAATGTATCACTTCATGGAAGGACTGGATTGGGGCACACTTCTCCGACATTCTCTAAGACGACAACAAGAGGCAGGTCTCCTCACCTTCGAAGGCATGGTGAACACCGTCAACAGCTACGCGGAGGCTGACACGACAGCTCAGTTAGCGCTCTCACTCGCTGACAGACCCCCACCGCCACCACCGCCTCCAGCCACCATCGTTGCAGCAGCGCCGCCACCTCCAGTCATCGTCGCTGCCATTGCACTTCCACCGCCCATCATTGAGGAAGTCCTAGCACCCTCCGACTCTGTTATTGACGCGATCTATGCTTACTTCTGTGCAGATTCAGAGGAGATAGATTTCAGCCCAGAAGAGCTAGACTCCGCCATGCAGGAGATGGAGGAGGAGTACGCACCCGACGAGCAAGCCAACAACATCGTCGTATCTCGAGAGGTGTTCGTCACCATAGGGACGGCGATGGATGAAGATCAAACCGGACGAAACCCGCCTACAGCGCTGGACAAGGGGAAGGGGCCACTAATTGCTGCTGACGATGATCGCGCAAAGGTCAAGCCCCCTCCGCCTAACCCAGTGCAGCAGCCGCATGAACTCGGCACCGGCCCGAGCAACAACAACACCGCAAACTTGCCGCCTCCGGCATCTGCGTCTGCGGCGGCCCAAGTTACTCCAACTGATAGAGTGATGTACGGCAATCTCCTCATCGAGCAACTGACCATTGCTCATGTCCGGAACGTGACCCATCTTGACGAGAAGAGCCAACAGCTGCTAGAGGAGGCACAGGCTATCGTGGAGAAAGGTGCTAAGCTAGATCGAGATCTGGTCAACGCGCAGAAGTCCATAGAAAAAGCTAGAGCAATGGAGGCCGAGTACAAGACTTTGCTGCAGCAGCAGAAGTCAGGAAAGCTCCGGCTCGCGTCATCAACAATCCTGGTGTACGGCGAAACTTAGGATGGGCTCCCTCGAAGCCGGCACAGGCCAAGCCATAATTGACAGTGAAGCCATACATTGACAGTGATGCCCACCCCACTCCTTAACCTCGCCGTCGCCAAGACCCTTCTGGAGCAGGATAGATCGCCTGAGGCAGTGGAACAGGTCTATGACCTAGTGGCCAAGGCGGTGAAGCAATAGGAAAAGGCCACCTCTCAGAGGCTTGAGTCTGACCCAGCGCTCTGCCAGTCTAGCCAGTACAAGCCGCCAAGGTATAGATCTCCTTTTGATGTCGGGTCCCAGACGGGTTCATTTGAACGAAGACGGAGAGATGCGCGCAACAAGAAGGATGCTATCCCCATATCCTCCAACCACAGAGAAAAGGCCCGACCTCGTCGTCCATCGCCACCGTCCCAGTCCCCCCGACATCGCGAAGATCGCAAGTCTCACCATGGTACGGATATGCCCCCACCAAAGCAGTGCGGCATTGCCATCCGCGACAACACGGAGCAGACCCGTCATGACAGAGAGCGCAACCAAGGACACAGGAGAAGCTCACACCATGACCCTCCGCATCGACAAACAACCGTGACAGGCGTGAGGCGTCGCAGGATGATAACAGCAAGAAGGCTAACCCACCACCACCTCCGCCTCCGTCACCACCAAGCAGTCACCATGGCGGAGGAGGCCCGCGTCGTTCACGCAGCCCATCCCCTGTCGACAAGAATAAGAAGAAGAACCCGAAGTCGTACGATGCATGTTCGTGGATCGATAAGATCCACGAGGCCCGGGAAGGACCATACCTAGGACCACGTTGCTTTGGACCTGCAATACGGTCTGCAACTTACCCCAAAGGTTTCCGGATTGACAAGACCATCAAACCCTATGACCGCACCACAAAGCCAGCCACATGGTTGCAGGACTACGGCAATGCGGTGGAGATTGCCGGAGGCAACCCCAACGTCGCCATCAAATACCTCCCGTTAATTTTGGTGGGCACGGCCCGTCAATGGATCGACGAATTGCCGGAGAAATCTATCTACAACTGGTTGGACATGCAAGAAGCATTCACCAAGAACTTTGAGGGTACATACAAGCGTCCCTGCACTGTGGGCGATCTATAGCGGTGCGTGCAAGAGAAAGACGAGACATGTCGCGCCTACCTCTCCCGCTGGCTGGACATGAAAAATTCCTGCGCACGAGTGCACGCTTAGACCGCCATGGCCGCCTTCATCCATGGGTTGGAAAGGGGCACGCTGCTCCGACATAAGCTGAAGCGCTTGCAGGACAATCACTAGCTTGACTTGAATAAGATTATTCAGCTAGCCAGTGAGTTCGCAGCTACCGACGACGATGCTTGTGGATCCTTGCCGGCAATGGCCGTTCCAACTCAAGCTCGGAGGAACAGCAGCACAAAGCGGAAAACCGCACCAGAATAAAAGGAATCTACCGACATGGTCGCTATGACTTTTGCAGGACAAGGTGATGGCGGACAACGTGGCCGAGGAAGGGGAGCTGGTAGAGGACATCAGCGAGGAAGTGAAACCACCTCGGCAGCACACCGTGTTCCCCAAACATACGAAGAGTACCGTGATATGTCGTGCCTCGTACACCTCGACGCCAATGGTAAAGCCACTCACACCAATCGACACTGCAAGTTCGTCAATGACCTCAAGGAAGACCCAGAGTCCGGCTACAAGCGAAGTCGGAAGAACAGACCGTGAGGCAAGGGCAAGGGGAAGAAGAAGGAGGAGTCCAAGGATTCAAGTGACTTGGACGAGGATGTTGACCCCAAACACGCCGCCAAGAGCGACGACAAGGTCAAGAACCCCTTCGCGAAGAAGGCGCCAGTCTACCACACTTTCCTTGGCACCCCCACCATCCGACAACAGAAGACCTCTCTGAGGATCCTGATGGCTACTCTACCTCCAGTTCCGCAGTACCTGCGCTAGTCGGAGGTTCCAATAACTTGGGACAGGATGGACCACCTAGACCTTATCCCTACGGAGAACCAGTACGCCATGGTCATCAACCCCTTGATTGACGGCGTGGAGTTCACCAAGTGTATGGTGGATAGTGGAAGCAACATCAATATCATGTACCTGGATACACTGCAGAAGATGAACTTGACGGAGGCAAACCTAAGGCGGACTAACACCATCTTCCACGGCGTAGTTCCTAGATGGGAGGCTCGGTCCCTTGGGTGCATTACACTTCAGGTTTCCTTTGGCGATGTTAACAACTACTGCCAAGAGCGCATGACCTTCGAGGTGGTCCCCTTCAAGAGCGTGTACCACATCATATACAACAAACTCAAGATACCCGGACCAAACGGTGTCATCATCGTATCCGGAAGCTTTACCAAGGCAAGGGACTGCGAGATCAATGAAGCAGCCGTTGCGGAAGCTGTCCTCTACAGCAAAGAATTCAAAGAGATCCAGAGCAAGGTCGATGACTTAGAGATGCCCGCGTCGAAGAAGCAGATCTCCGACTCCGCTCCTGCGTTCAAGGCCGCCATCGAGACCAAGCCGGTGGAACTTGTGGTAGGCGATGCCTCCAAGACAACCGCCATTGGGACGAACCTGGATCCCAAATAGGAAAGCGCGCTCGTCGAGTTCCTCCGTGAGAATAGGGACATCTTTGCCTGGCAACCTGCCGACATGAAAGGTGTACCTAGGGAACTTGTCGAGCACTGCTTAAACATTGACCCAAAATCAAAACCAGTGAAACAACCTCTACGACACTTTGGAGATGAGAAGAGATGCGCCATTGGCAAAGAGATAGCTAGGTTACTTAAGGCTAGATTTATCCGAGAAGTCCTTCACACCCAATGGGTGGCCAATCATGTACTCGTCCCTAAAAAGGGAACCAATGAATTAAGAATGTGCGTTGATTACACCGGCTTGAACAAAGCATGCCCCAAAGATCCGTTTGCTTTGCCTCGCATTGACCAAGCCATTGACTCGACGGCTGGCTCGGAACTTTTGTGTTTTCTCGATGCATACTTAGGATACCACCATATCAAGATGAGGAAGTCGGACCAATTGGCCACTTCGTTCACTGTAACTACCTCGGTGAATTACGCTCCTAGATACAAGCCTGGATGAACAGTAGTGGTTGAAATAGTACGGTGGGGCCTCAAAAGCCACTCACGGGTAGACCTTTCGGCCGTCCCAACCACTTCCAATTCATCGGGACTGTCAGACGGCGTGTCAGCGAAGGGATCAACTACATACACAAATGGGTATGTATGCAAGTCACCATACAAAAGTACATCAGAGCCATTCCATCTAAAAAGAAAGGAAATATAGAAACGCCATACGGCAAGATTCAAATGACCTAGATAGATATAATATTTTAGGATAATTCCTCATACATCACACATCAGAGTATCAAGCGGAAGCGGCAAAACAAAGTCCGAGTATGGATAAGAAGCAAATCGGCATAAGATGCCATAGAAATAAGCACATCCCGCCCACAGATCTCACGGATCCCCGTTCCCGGAATCTCTACACCGAACGATCGTTGCCCACATCATCAGCCTCTTCCACCCAGTATCCGTCCTGCGAGGGTACCTGTTCATCTGAACCAATAATTTATCGTGTGAGACCCTAAGGGTACTCAGCAAGTCTTTATGCCTCTAAAGGGGACACAACCTGGGGTGACGCAATTGCAGCAAAAGATAACCCTAGCAATTCTATAGATAAACGCTAACCATCCGCCTAACCAAAGATAGACGGATGTTCGTGAATTAATGACAACAGTTACAACAGTAATATCCACAGATCCATCCTCCTCCTCGCTTACCAACGAGGAAGCGGACGAACAACCCCCCATCCGTTGGCAAATTTTATTAACCATTCCATGAGTGTTGCACTAATTACTAGTCAGTTACTTAGTCAATTTAAAGAGGTACTTAAGTTATGCTTGTCTATGGTCGAGAAACTGTGCTCCAAGTCGTCCATAACCGCGGACACGGCTTTCAGAAAGTTTTACCCTGCAGGGGTGCACAAATAGCAACACACACTCGCTAAACCTCGGAAAAACCAAATCAAAACCCAACGAGGCCTTCACGACAAAGCAATCACAAGATTCAGAAATATTTGAGGCCACCCCATTGAGTAGACCATAGCGAAGCTAGCTGACTCGAGACGGACTCAAGGTTTGCGACAATGGTACGTAACGGGGGAACCCGAAAGTGTGACTGGGCTTGTCGATACCGCGAAAACACTCCGCTTACCTAAACAGTACAGTGTGCTCCTCGCACAATCGTAAATAAACAGTAGCATGGCATAAGTACAGGATAGTAAATAAAACCTCAAACTAGTTTGTGGCCCCAAGAAATAAGACGGAATCAAGCTCTGGCTCAGGGGGGTCCCATAAGCCTCCCGGATGTGGATAGCGCGATAAATCAAGGAACATGAATCAAGTACTCGGGGTCCTACGGGACACAAGTGAGCAGGAAAAACCAAATAGCAGATATTGCTCACCAGTGCCACTTTCATTAGTTATCCCATTACTACTCAGGTTAAGTTGTTTAGGTACCTCGTTATCCATCAGACACTCACAAACCCTACACATGTTGTTCTACGACTCGCATGGCTCAAACAACTCATGTAGTAATGGCTCATGGGATGGAGGAACAGGCTTGGTGGGGTTTAAAAGTAAAGGCTATGCAATACTTGGGATTCAGTTTAATGCAATCGCGACTCAATGATGCAAGAATAATATAGAGGCAATAGGTACTGTATGTATGCAAGCATGTGGTAGTGCTTGTCTGGCAACTCAGTTGAAGCGAGAGACGGATCTGGGTAGTGCTCCTGGTTCTCTTGATATATCCCCTGCTCAGCGTCTATTCGAAAGAAGAACCAACCAAACAAGGGCCAACATAAATAAAGAGCGCAAGCATATGAATAAAATGCGACAAGCAAACAATCATGCCATGGTGAATGATGCACAAGTTGCATGGCAATAATGTAGCATGGCATGGGTGAGGTGTAGAACACAAGAAGTAACATTTTTTTGGGGTTTTGGGTCCCATTTTATTGTCATAATAGTTGCTGTATACTTTATATTTATATGATGCATGCTGCAATTGAAGTCATGGATAGCACAAACAGAAAGGTCTCGTCAAGCTGATCATTTTAGACATATCATTTGTTAAATTTGGAATTATAAATCAAAAGTTATTAAATATTTAAGAAAGGATGGCATTTATTGTAATTTCATCAACTTGGAAAATAAGGTGTGCAAAATATAATTTGAATAGCATATTTGAAATCCTCGCATTTTTCTGATTGAAAAACATATATTATATGTATTATTTGAGTTTGTATTTTAAAAGTTATATTAAAACAGAATTTGAGTTTGAATTTAAATAATTTGATTTAGATTTGAATTTAAACAGACAGCCAGCTAAAACTTTTTGCACCCAGGTTCAGTTAGCCCCAGTCGCCGACAGATGGGACCGGCGCTGACTGGACTCACACGCGCGCAGACGACGTTTAACACCACGGGCTGCTCTAGGCTCAGAGACAGACAGGTGGGACCCGCTGGCGCGCAGGCCCACTTGACAGCGAGATGCTGCGGGCTGACCACGTGGCTCAGGGGGGACTGCGGGTTGAGTAATAGGATCTTCGGGAGCCTTTTCAGAAGAATGCCACAGAGGCTGACAGGCGGGACCAGGAAGGGTCGCGGGTTGACGCAACAAAAAGCGAGGGGGTTATCGGTAAAAAGACCCGCGCCACGGTGGATCTTCCTCTCGCGCGTCTGACAGAGCGTCAGAGAACGGCGCGACGAGGCAGGATTCGAACGCGTGACCGCTGGCTCGCGCAGAGGGCGGCTGCCGCTGCGGCCGGGCTGGGTAGTTGCTAGGAGGGAGGGTAGGCGGCTAGCTAGGGTTTGGCGCGCACGGGAGCGAGACGACGACGACGTCCACGCCGTGCACTGAGGGCGCTCGTCGCCGTGACCCGCTCATCCAGGAAACAAACAAGTAGGGGAGGATGTCTGGGAGGTAGTGTGGCTCACCGCGGGTTCGTCGGGGTGGTCGGTACGGGCAGGGGCGCAGACGATCGCCGGTGCGGCTCGCAGACGGCGGTGTTAGGGTTTCGGCAGGACGACGTCGGTTGCAGCTGGTTCGGGGGCTTCTCCTACTCGGCTCCGGGTACTGGGCGAAGTAGGCCGGCCTTCTGGTCCTCCTCGATAGCCTCGAGCACCTCGCCGCCGGCTGGTTTGATGGTCTCGTGAGGATGCCGACGGGTGGTGGTCGGGGTCGGTGTGGCCGTGGGCGAGGGAGAAGGGAGGAGAGAGGCAGGGCCTCTGGGTGGGATCTGGGGGAGGCTAGAGGGGCAAGGACGGGTAGATAAGGACGGGGGCAGGTGAGGCTTGCGTGGGGGAGGGGAAGATGGGAAAAGGTGGCCTCGGGTGCCACCTTTCCTTCCTCACGTGATCGGCCAGGGGCAGGGGTAGCTAGGCATGGGGATGGGGCTGCCAGGTAGGGCCAGGGAGGGGGAGCTCGGGGTGGGCAGGCTGGCAGCGAGAGAGAGAGCAAGAGAGAGGAGAGGGGGTAGGCTCGGGTGTGGTTTGTACTTGGCAAGGGTGAGAGGTAGCTAGGGGGTACGGTGAGACCAGCTAGGAGGGAGAGGAAGGCCGAGAGAGAGGGGTAGCTCGGGGTGCTGCTGGCAGAGGTGGGGAGGTAGGTCGAGAGAGAAAGAGAGGTAGCTAGGGGGTGTGATTAACTAGAGGGGAGAGAAAGAGGGGATACTTAGGGTTTGGTTTAGATTAGGGTTTAGCTAGGATGGGGTATGGGGGGGATATGGTGATGATGGAGTAGGTGATAGAGGGAACTTAGATAGAGGATTAGAGAGAGAGGGGTGAGAGCTAGGGTTTTAGAAGCATGCATGCTCCAAACATAGATCAAGCAAGCTCAAGAGGAAAAGAGGGAGAGAGAGGGATGTGGTATGATGTAAACAAGATCAACTAGATCAAGTCCAAAAGGAAGGGATATAGATAGAGATGATCCACTCAAAACAAATAAAATCCAAATGACAAGCAAAAAGGTGGTACTTGCATGGCCCATGCAAACAATAAATGCCATGTAATCATATTGTGAAAACAACATAAAATCATGTGGCATTATTCCATGCATTTCCAAAAGGTGGAAAAAGGCCAAGCATAAGATTATGAGTGGAATCCACCCAACCCACATGAGCTAGAGGTAAACTCAAATTAAATGCCAAGCTCATATTAATTGGATGGTGGAATTATAAGGTGGTGAAGAAAAGGTGGTGGAGTCAATAAGAGATATGCCCCCAACTCAACTTGGGCATTAAACAATATATCAAGAACCAAATACAATATCAAGAGGCAAATACAATTAATAATGCACATGAGATAAGAACCAAACAAGAAGGGGTTTTATATGATGCTCAAATGCAAGGTGGCATGATGACATGAACATGACATGATGATGATGCAACCATTATTTGTAGGAAGTGGCCCTTTTATTACTAGAACAAGTAGCATTACGGGTGTTAGACAACTGGGATGCTACATTCACTACCCCATACGGCACGTTTTGCTATGTCACGATGCCCTTTGGGCTAAAAATCGCAGGTTCTACGTACCAGTGGACAATGCAATGTTGCCTTCATGAACAAATTGGTCGGAACGTTCATGCATATGTGGAAGACATCGCGGTGATGTCTAAAAAGTCAAACGACTTAATCTCCGACTTGAAAGAAACATTTGATAATCTCCAGAAATACAGCATGATGCTTAACCCTAAGAAGTGCGTCTTCGGGGTGCCAGCAGGAAAATTGTTGGGATTCATCGTTTCCCAGCGTGGAATCGAGGTCAACCCGGATAAAATCAAGGCCATCTTAAACATAAACCGTCTGACATGCCTGAAGGACATCCAACGGACTAACAGGTTGTGTTGCAACAGTTAGTCAGTTTGTCAGCCGACTTGGAGAGAAAGCTCTGCCACTGTACAAGTTGCTGAAGAAGGCGGATAAATTCACATGGACAGACGAAGCAGATGCAGCATTGAAGCAGCTCAAGGAAACCCTTTCCTCAGCGCCTATCCTTGCAGCACCCGAGCCTGGAGATACCCTGTTAATATACATGGCGGCAACCAACCAGGTAATCAGCGTCGTCGTCGTGGTAGAGCGGAAGGAACCTGGCTATGAACACAGAGTTCAACGACTAGTTTACTACGTAAGCGAGGTCTTGATGGAGTCCAAGCAGCGTTACCCGCACTACCAGAAGATAGCTTATGGAGTATTCCTTGATTCTCGCAAGTTGAGACATTACTTTTAGGAGCACCAAATCATAGTGGTGAGTAGACTCCACTGTCCGACATAATCAACAACAGCGACGCTACAGGAAGGGTCGCGAAGTGGGGCATTGAACTTGCCGCCTTCGAGATCACCTACAAGAGACGTGACGCTATCATGTCACAAGCCTTGGCGGATTTTTTTGCAGATTGGACAGAGATGCCAGATTCTACTCTATTGCCGGAACCAGAGTACTGGGTGATGCACTTTGACGGATCAAAGCTGCTCAACGGCTCGGGGGCTGGTGTATTACTATAGTCACCAACAGGAGACAAGCTACACTATGTTCTGCAGATCCACTTCGAGGCTACAAATAACATGGCGGAGTATGAAGCACTCATTCATGGACTATGTGTAGCCAAGGATATCGGCATCAAGCGCATAGTTTGTTGTGGAGATTCCGACTTGGTTGCCCATCAGGTGGCTGGCACCTGGAATGCGCGGAACCCTATGATGGCGGCATATCGAGACGAAGTGGACGAGATAGCCAAGAGCTTCTTGGGCTACGAAGTCAAGTATGTGCCTATGGAGCAAAATGAGGCAGCTGATCTACTGTCTAAGCTTGGATCAGGACGCAAGCAAATTCCTCCAGGAGTTTTCCTAGAGCATCTGCGCACACCATCCATGAAGGGAGCCGACATCGACATCCCGGATAGAGCTGACTCTTTCCTCAACATGGTGACAAAGGTCCCTCCGGCTTGGACAGAACCGTTCATGGAATATCTCGAACACGGAACTTTGCCCGACGACGAGGTCGAAAGACGACAAATAGTACGACGAGCAAAGGGTTATACCATAATCAATGGACAACTCTACAAAATAAGCACTACTGGTGTATACCTTAAGTGTGTTTCCCAGCTAGAAGGTATGGAAATCCTGCGCGAAATCCATCTCGGAGATTGCGGGCATCACGCCGCTCCTCGATCGTTGGTTGCGAAAGCCTTCCGGTAAGGATTCTACTGGCTGACCGCGAAGGCAGATGCTGACAAACTGGTTGAGACATGCATGGGATGCCAGTATTATGCCCGACAACCACATGTACCTGCTGAAGAATTGCGAACAACACCAATAACTTGGCCGTTTGCAGTCTGGGGGCTAGACATGGTGGGACCGTTGCCAATGGCACCATGTGGATTTACACATCTGCTTGTAGCAGTTGATAAATTCACTAAATGGATAGAAGCTAAACCCATTAGAAAGCTTGATGGGGAAACTGCCCTCAGGTTTGTCTGGGATCTAGTGGTGAGATTTGGTCTTCCACATAGCATTATCACCGACAACGACATCAACTTGTCTCTCGGAGAAGTGGAGGCTTATTGTTGGGAGAAGGGCATCCGACTTGACCTTGCATCTGTGGCACACCCATAATCCAATGGTCAGGTTGAGCGAGCCAATGGATTAATTATGCAGGGAATCAAGCCACGACTTGAGGCACCGATGCAAAGAGCAACTGGATCCTGGGCAGAGGAATTACCATCTGTGTTGTGGAGTTTACGAACTACACCCAACAGATCCACCGGCTACACCCCTTAATTCATGGTTTATGGAGAAGAAGCCATCCTGCCTTCCAACATACTTCACGATGCACCAAGAGTTGCCGCCTACGACGAGGATGACGCTGAAGAACCCAGACGCCTAGATGTGGACCTTCTCGAAGAGGAGCGCGTTTTGGCATGCCAAAGATCCACCATCTACCAGCAGAAGCTACGCAGCTACCATAGTCGCTGTGTCCGGCATCGCTCGTTTAAAGAGGGGTATTTGGTGCTCCGACTTAAGCAGAAGAAGTCACACAAGTTATCCCCGCCATGGGAAGGACCGTTCATCATAAGCAAGGCGCTGCTCAATGGGTCTTACTACCTCATTGACAATCGTGAACTGAAGGATAGACCGAACGAGGATCATAAGCGTAAGCGACGTGACCCGGATGATGACTACCCGGAGCTTGATCGGCCATGGAACATAGCACAACTACGTCCTTTTTACACTTAGCATTTTTTATCTAATTGTGTACCCCTTATATGATCGATGAAATAAAGCTCTTTGGTTCACTCATATTTCTGAGTCTTTTACCTCCTTTAGTGTTCATTTTTGGATCATATAAAACCTTTATGCACAAGTTTTGCGATTGCACTTGTGAAAATTCCGCCTACGGGCGTTAGCTTAAGTTTTCTGGTCTACACATTCTTTGTCGTTTTTATGTGGATTCTGGAGTAGTGACTTTTGGCACTTATTGTCGGCGATTTTGTGCTTAGGTTATTGATGGTGCCATTGGGCATCATCACCTGAGCGCATGGTTCCGACAACGAGTCTTCCGACTCACGAAAGGTCAAGCATAAGAACCAAAGTAATGGATAAGCCAGCACTTGCTTAAAAAATATATACATGCTAGAAATTAGTTCTTGAGTAGTAGTAAATAACAACCATTGTTCTCCGCCTTAAGATTACATAAACAAGTTTTTTCCGCATATGCACCAAAGGAGAAAGAAATATTACAAAGTTGTTCTTCATTCCTTTGGTGCAGGTGACTTGGACACAGCGTCATCAGCAGCAGGAGAGCCACCCTCGAAGTCGTCTGTGTGAAGAGACTCAGAGGAGCTTTGGTCGCCGTCATCGATGGTATTCATAGGCACGAAGACATTGACGTCAACCAACTTGGCGACTCTGGTGTCATAGCCCGCGAGTGACGACAATATGGACTCATGATTGATAGCCTTGCCATCGTCATCCATGTCGGGAATCCCAGAGGTCACCGTGTCAATGTCGGCATCATCGTAGTGTGCCTTCACCATTGATAGCGCCATCCTTGCACCAGCCCGTGCACATGAAGATTTCTAGCTTGTGATACGCTCGGGGGCTTGGCGCAGGATCTCCGAGTTCTTCGCCATAGAGTCTGATGCTTTAATGTTGATCTGGAGGGGCTTGGCGATCTCCTTGGCTTGCGTGATGGTGGTGTTGATGAAGTTGCCGGCAAGAACCATGCATTCCTTGGCCGGAGGAGGCGATCGGGTTAAACCAATAGTAGTTGCAAAATCCGACAAGGAGCACATGAGTTCAACAATTCAGAGTATCCAGACTACAGAAATCCAAGGCGGAGAAAGCTTACTGAAGATGTTGGCCTCATCCTGACAGAGGGTGTCCGCCAAGGATTCTTTGTCTTGTTGGAGGAGCTTATACGCCTCACTATGGCGTTGATTCTGCTCATCGGCAGCTTGCTTCGGAACTTTTAAGATTGCAATCTCCTCCTTCAAGCGATTAATTTCCTCGGTGGTGGAGTCTTGCAGAGCCTTCATTGACTCCTCATGCATTTTCAGCATGTCTTTCCTCTCCTCCTTAAGGATCTTGTTCTCGCTATCCAGTTGCTGAATGTGCTTGGATTGCTCGACAAATGTCCTTGGCCTTGGCAACATGTTCTGCAAAGTCGGAGAAACCAAAGTAAACAGTGAGTACTCGGAGAGTATGAGCACAAAACCAAGACGGAATGCGCAAAAAGAAAACAGACTCTTGTTTTTGATGATTTCTTCCTTCAAGATGGCAGTTTTACCCTTTTCGGCTTCAAGATCTGCGCGCATCTTCTGATACTTGTCATTGCCCATGCCCCTTCGAGCATTCTCTTTCTGTGGAAACAAGGGAAAAAGTTAAACGTTGTTTGGTCTACTTGGAGCCTCTAGCCGGAAATTTTCCACCTAGACGCTCGGTGGCTACAGCGAGAATTTTTGACTTAGCAATATGCTTAGCTTTTCTTTAAGCATCTAGTCGGAACTGATTCAGTTACAACTAGAGGCTTGGGGGCTACAGTATTGAAATTTATAAACACTATGTATGCTACTCTTAAAGCATCTAGTCGGAATAATTCATTCCATCTAAATGCTTGGGGGCTACAGTGAGAAGTTTTCTAGCTTATTCACTCTTAGAGCATCTAGACGCAAAGACATATGGTTTTCTGTCTACATCCTTGGGGGCTACAGTGGGATATTCATATGAAATGCAAAATGCAAATAAAACTTACAAGTGCAATGATCTTGAGATTGGTAGCGCTCTCGTCCAGCAGCTTGACAAAGGATATGTTGTTTCCTCGCAAGATATCTGCTTGTCGGAGGAGCTCCTCAAGACCGCATGTCGGAGATGTCGGTTCTGCGCCAGGAACCAGAATTGTGCTAGTCGGCGTAAGTGCCGGGTAGACTATCTTCGGGAACTCAATAGGTTTCTGGGGAGCAAGGGTGCCGCCTTCGGCAGAAGTACCAGCTTCCACCACCGCCTTGTCGCCACTGATGGCATCCTTAGCCGGAGCTTCAGCCATTTGTTGGGCGGTACTCTCCTGCGTCGCCTGCTCGCCGACAATAGCGACCTCAGTAGAGGCACCTGAGTCCACTTCCATGGCGGAAGGGCCAGATTCCTCCTTAGATTATGAGCTTGTCGGGGCGGACGAAGGCTTGACGGAGGGAGTGGTAGGGCGATGGCGGGAGATGCGTCGCGATGCAGCATGTCCTTAATATTTCTAGAAGCCCCCGATGTTTTGGAGGTCTTCTTGAGGCTGGTCATGGCTTTCTTCCTGAAATGTGCAAAATGCATAAGTACAGGAGCAAGACAGATAAATATACAATGTCGGAGAAAGAGAAGTTTACACAAGTGTGGGTGATTTGGCAAAGGGGATCCCGGTAACTTTTCTCTTTTTCGCCTCCAGGGCGGCGGTAGTCTTTTTGGAGGCTCCAGCCTCCGTCTTCTTATTCTTGCCTCCGTCAGCACGTCAGAGGTGGAGCGCTTCCGCTTTCGTGCCAACGGAACATCGTCGTCGGACACGACCGTGACTTCCTTCATCTTCGGATCGTAGATTTGGGTAGTCATGCTTTCCTCCTCTAGATCGCTAAGATGTTAAGTAAGAAGTCACCGTGTTAGATGAGATGGCAATTGCTAGATGGAAGAACTGGAGTATATGTCATACACGGGAAATAAAAACCTACCTTTGGGCACTTGCCGTCTATGAACATGTCGTAGGTGATGGTGAAGCCATGCTTCTTGTCCTTCACCTTGACGATGTCCTTAAGGCGGAGCTTGACGGAGTCACTCGAGAAGTTGTCCACGGAGATGCGGAGGCTATCCCTTCTATCGCTGGTATACTCGTGCATGAGCTTCACGCGGTGCTGCAGAGGTTGGATTCGCCTGATGAACCAGCACATGGCTAGGTCCAAGCCGGTCAAACCCGTCTCTATGAACCATTCGATCCGCCTTATGGCACGAGAAGCGTCGAGGTCGGAGGGAAGGGAGGCCTGGGATCTCCATGACGAGGCTTCAGTGGCGGCTCCGTCTACGAAGTCCGGGTACGTTACTTGTCGGCCAGCCAGAGGGATATCTGGGCCGTAGAAGTACATCTGTTGTCAATTTTTGCAGGACTCGTGGCCGACGATGTCGGGGAACCGCCGGCCAGGTCGGATCTTGAAGCTTATGGTGCCGCAGTTCCTAAGTTCTTCCTTTTTTTGAGCAATTACAGAAGGAGAGTCTCCTACTACTCTTAAATTAAAGAAAAACAGGATATGTTATAACATATTTACAAAGGGCGAGAGAATATGCCCCTAAAATAGTTAAACTCTCACCTCCCTTACAAAGGATAAAAGCTGGTCTCTAAGAGCTGGTTTCAGCCTAGCCCCTAGAAGATGAATATCAGAGGAGAATTGTGCTAACCAACACTGGATATCTGGATCTATATTATCAAAATATTTTCTGTTTCTTTGCTTCTAGATATTCCAAGCACAAAGAATTGCACACTCAAGAAACATAGGCTGCTTCCACCATCTTTCAGCAGTAGACAATCTGTCAGCAAGATTAAAACTCATGTTCCAAGAAATTCCCAGCGCAGACCAACACAATAAACTGAAATTGCAAGATAAGAAGAGATGCTCATTGGTCTCTCTTTCCTGCTAACAGGTTACACATTTAACATCTGGTATTGGACATTGCCTCCTCACCAGCATATCCTGAGTATTCAAGCGATCCATCATGAATATCCATGCAAACACTTTGTGTTTCATCATACACTTAGCCTTCCAAATTTTTGTAAGTGCAGCCATGGGGGATATATCCTTAAAATAAAATTTATAGAACTTCTGAGCACTAAAATCTGCACCACCCCAGGAATATATCTATTCATCTAGAAGTGTCATATCATGAGACAGATCATTCAGGTAAGCCGAGAGAGTTAAAAACTCATCCTGAGCCTCCAATGATAGTGGATAAACAAAATTATGATTCTAATGATCCTCACGAAGGAATTCTGCAATTGAGACATCTTCCATCATTGCAAAAGAAAACAGCCGTGGCAAGGAACCCTGCAGTATAGTAGAGCCAGCCCATAGATCCTTCCAAACTATAACAGTATCACCCACATTAACTTTGCACGATGTAACTCCCCTAAAGATATCAGAGAGACTACAGACATCCCTCCACCAAAAAGACCCTCGTGGTGATAGTGCATGTGGAACTGAGTCTGAATAATATTTATTCCAAACAATCATTACCCATGGGATATCTTGCTTATGATAAAACTTGTGCAAGAACTTAAGCAATAATCCCTGATTTTTAACCTTGAGATTTAAAATCCCCAACCCTCCTTTTTCCTTTGGTCTACACACCAAATGCCAAGCAGCCAGAGAGTAACACTTTTCATTAGTGTCCTCAGTTTTACGCCATAAGCAGTGCCTCCTTGCCCGATCAACAAACTCAATAATCTGAAGTGGCACTTTAAGAACATAGAGGGAATAAGTGAGAAGAGGCGTCATGGCCGAGTTAATGAAGGTAACCCTGCCACCATAAGTCAGCCAAATCACAGTGCTAGTTAACCTCCTCTCCACTCTATCAACTAAAGGCATAAGATCAGCTACCGTAGGTCTCGTGGTGCCAACAGGAAGTCCCAAGTATGTAAACGGCAACCCACCAACTTGACAACCAAAAGCATTGGCCAGATCCAAAGCCTTGCCCTGATCAATATTAATAGGGATGAGCTGGGATTTATGATAGTTGATTTTGAGACCTGTAGAAGTGGCATAAGCATCCAGAATATCTTTCAAACACAGTAACTGATCCAAAACAGCTGGGATTATAACCAGAGTGTCATCTGCGTACTGAATGACAGGAAAATCCTCTGAGGCTGGCTGCCCAATTGGGAGAGATAATAAACCCTCTGAAAAAGCAGCATTGATAGCAACTTGTAAAAGTTCAGCACCGGCTACAAACAACAAAGGAGAGAGTGGGTCACCTTGTCGAACCCCTCTCTTACACTGAAACTCTGTCCCAGGAACACCATTCAATAGAATAGAAGAAGAACCAGACCCAAAGATCAAACTTATCCATTTTAACCATCTATCATCACATCCCATATGCCTCAGAATGCTCAAAATAGAAGAATGCTCAATAGTATCGAATGCCTTTGCATAATCCAACTTAATCACAACTATTTCTCTGCCAGAAGCTTTACATTGATGCAGATATTCAAATGACCATGCAATACAATCCTGAATATTCCTCCCCTTGATAAAGCCATACTGATTTCTATGGACAAGTTTCAAAATCTACTTCTGCAACCTCTCTGCCTAGATCTTTGTCAATACCTTTAGTACACAATTTAATAAGGATATAGGTCTGTAGTCATTGACAGTCTCAGGAGAAAGAACCTTTGGGACAAGAGTAATAAAAGAGCTATTAAGGCTCTGCAGACTGATAACCCCTTGCCAAAAATCAGAGCACAAATTGTAGAAATCTCCTTTTATAACCTCCCAACAAGTTTTCAGAAAAAGACCACTGAAACCATCTGGGCCAGGTGCCTTGTCAACGGGAAGAGAGCTAATCACTTTATCAATCTCCTCTGGTGAAAAGGGTACAGAGAGAGCCTCTAAACCAGGCACCCTTGTAAACAAGACTTCCAAGTCAAAAGACATCACAGGTGAGTGAGATACACCCATTCTATTTTTAAAGGCAGACAAAAAAGCAGCTTTCTTCTTAGCATGACTATCAATCTGTGTCCCATCATCAAGTATAAATGAAGATATTGAATTATGCTTGTACCTTTCAGTATCTCTATAATGGAAATACTTGGTGTTTTCATCACCAAGTCTGGCCCATCTGTAAGTACAACATTTTTGCCAATATTTATTCTGATAATCAAGTAACCTGTTAAGATGTCTCTTTAAAATGACTCTAAAATTTCTCTCTTGCACAAACAGGGCTCTCTTATCTTCCAAGTTATCAATTTCCAATAAGACCATATTACAGTTTTAAATCATTAATTTCAATCTAGATATAGACTTACTCCATTCCATTAAACTTCTTCTCAGATTCTTCATTTTTGCTGAAATAACAGTTGCACTATTAGAAGCTCTAACAGGTTTTTCCCAACTGGCCTTCACAACTTCCTTAAATCCAGGATGCAACGGCCAAAAACTCTCAAAACTAAATATTCTGCTTTTTGGAATTGAGGTCTCAATGGAAAGCATACAAGGTGCATGATCAGATATTGGCTTTGAAAGTGGTTTAACCATTGTATTTGGAAAAACAGAAGTCCATTCAACTATTGAAAAGAACCAATCCAGTTGTTCCAAAAGTGGCTCCTCCTGCATATTGCTCCAAGTAAACCTACGTCCTTTAATTGGTATTTCCACCAGTGACTGACCACTGATAAGAGCATTAAAACGCTACATATCAACAATATTTCCTCCCGGAATATTTCTATTGTCAGCTGATCTAATAAAGTTGAAATCACCAAGAAAAAACCAGAGACTATCACTGGGGATTTCCAACATCGAAAACCAGTCTACAAAACTCTATCTCTCCGGATCTTTACATGGCCCATATACGTTTGTTAGTGTCCAAGAACGGTTTCAGTGAACAGAAGAGAACTGAATTGAAAGTGCAAATCTTTCCTTATGAACCAGATGACCAGAAAAAACCGAGCTATTCCAGATTACTAAAAGGCCCCCCGATGCCCCAATAGAAGGCACAAATTCAAATTTATCGAAATGCCTTGGACAGAATTTCTGAATGAACGAATGATCAAAACTTTCTTTCTTTGTCTCCTGCAAACAGATTACTACACAACCAGATTCCTCTATTTTGTTTTTGAGAGCTATCCATTTAGCCTCTCCATTTAAACCCCTAATATTCCAAGATAGCACAACCCACAGCTTAGCAGACATTGCAGAAAGAAAGTGTAGCAGCAGTAAAAGCGCCCGATGGGCTTACAAACCATAAAAAGTCTGACAGGAAATGGGTTTAACCAAAATAAACAAGCACAAGAAACCATCCTGATACAACAGGTGATACAACAAAATTTTATTTAGGCTGCCTGCAGCCATAACTATGCTTCAGACTGCTCTGCACCATCCTTCTGAACTGGAGCCAAAAGAGTGGAAGCCGACAACTCTTGGGGGAGGGGAATACCACAGAGACGCTCCCCAATATCCTGCAAAACTGCCACTGGAGTCTCTGGAGGTGCTTGTGCCTGTAGCATAACCTGACTCTCACCAACTGCCTCAGTTTGCACAGGTCGAACATTGCTCAAAACTGCTCCAGGGGTTTTCCTACTCTTCACATGAGATTTCCTTTTCAGAATATCCGACAAGTTGTTCCTAAACCCTTGAAACCTCGTGTTGCGAGGGTTGCGATGCACCGGTTGAGGTGAAGAAGAGGAACCAACAGAAGTAGCTAAGGTGTTACGATGACGCTTACGCGAAACCACAATCTTATCAGGCACAGCATCCACAGACCCAACCAACTGCTTCTGAACACCATCAAGCACAGTGACCCACTGAACCTCCGGAGCAGTCACAGGAACAAATGCAAAGCTGACATCCACAAAAACACTCACAACCCTGAACTGCTGATACAAAAGGTTCTGCAGACCTTCCACCAAAGGCGCCGAAAGAAAGATAGTAGCCCCCGATCCCAGCAGCGATATATCCATATCAGCATCCGATTGAGAGGAGTTCATGCTGACATCCGAGAGATCATCCATGATATTAAACAGAGGTGTAGAACCATCTGCGGCATTCACACCCTGCTCCACAGGGATGTGAAAGAGAGGTTGCAGCACCCCCACCGGAACCAAGATCTGATCTTCTTCAGGCAGCTGCAAGTTATTGTGCAAATTCATGAACTGTTGTTGTAACTACTGCTGAGCTTGATGAGGCTGCAATATATGCAAGTTCCAATCATGGATCACTGGAGCCACCTGCCCCTGGAAAGGATGAGGATCAACGTTGGCAGGCGGCGGCGGATCCTCCATGTTTACCTCTAACGGTATAGCCTCACCCGCAACAGCTTGTGCGCCAAACCCTCTAAGAAGATAAGTGGGCACAGTCCAGGAAACATTTGCACCCCCCCCATTTGATGCACAATCAGACTACGGGGCACGAGAGCATCATCCATTATCCAAACTCTAGCCAAAACCCTTGACAAATTACCATTAGGATCATGCCATAAAATAATCCTTCCAAAACCAGCACAAGCCCTAGTGATAAAACTCTCAGTACGATAATCCATTGGAAAACCCAAGAACAGGATCCATCTCTCTTGACCCATCACTGGAATCCTAAGGTTCGGAGCAGCATCATGACGAACAAAGGAAATATGGGTATCCTCATCAAGATCAAAACTAGGCCCCTCAACCACAGCATCCCTAACTATGATATTTTCAAATCTGATCAGACCAATGCCGAAGGGAGAGCTACGAGCACTTCTAATGACAACATGATGATCATATCGTAACAAACTCACCAAATCTTCAAGCATATCAGTCCTCATCAGGTCAGGCACCCCCCAATTTGCCACGGCAATAGCAAAATCCCCATGGAACAGGGGAGCTTCAGCAGGTACAGCCATGTGAGCATGAAGAAGCCTCTCCTCCGTCCCATCATCCAGCGTCAAGCCATCAGGGACAAAGAGAAATGGGTTCACCGGGAAATTGGCCATGGATTCCCCCAACTTGGGAGGAGGATCAGGATCACGCTATAGGTCAGAGCCCAGAGCAGCCAAACTGAGAGTAACAAGAGACAGGAGAGATTGCGAGGGAGATAACCTCACAGGTTGTTTTTTAGGCCGCCAAACAAGAGAAGATTTACACTTAACAGCAGCATGCCCCTCACGCTTGCATGTGCGACATCTGATTTTATTGGTACACTTGGCCAAAACATGACCCACAGTCAGACACCTAGGACAAAAATTCATTGACAGAATTCGGGTGTTTTCCTGAACAGCCAAAACTGAACTGCCAGCAGAAAAATCTCGACTGTCCCCCAAAATACTCCGATCAGATTTCAACAAATCCTCCAACTGAGAAATAGGAAGCAAACAGCCCTAATCGGAACAGAATTTTCTGAAATGGCCCAACTTTAAACAGCGTCTGCAGCGTAGACCAATAATACATTTCGGCCCATTGTGGTGACAGTACTGACCCGGCCCCAGACACAAAGAACATTCCGTTTGAGCAGAGGAAATATCCGGCATGAAATAAAGGCCCATGGTCTCCATAATTTCCAAATCAGTATATCAAGCTCGGCGAAGATCACGCAAGCTTTCTAACGTAGGTTCCGAAACATCCGAGAATTCCGAGTTCAAAGGGAAAGACCGTTTAGCAATTTGAAATTATGAAAAGATGCCTGCCGATTTGATAGGACATGCAAAACTACCAAGATGCAAGATCGCCGGACATGCAGCTGGCTCGGCGGCCGGAGACTGCCGGAGAAAACTCAGATCGGGATTAAACCTAACAGATGATAATGGATCAACTCTCTGCCTAGGAACAAAGACTGATTTGCTTGCTCGAACTCGAACCTTAGGAGAGGAACAATTCTCAACACCACAATCAACCGAACGAGCAGAAAACCCAACATGGAAGGGTTCACGATATAAATGAAAAGAGCAGTGAAAATCAGGCCAGATCCTTGATTCCAAACGATGAATGAAGTGCCCAACCAGATTAGAGGCCACAGAGAATTTGAACGTATCATCTCCCAACCTGAGCTCTCTGAAACCAGATGGATCACCGCCCAAGCAGCATTGCAGTGCAAACCCAACGGAATCCACATCCAGATGGAAGGAAGACGAGCGAAAAACGACCACCAAAAAGAAATCCTTGGAAGAAGACGAGGGAGAGAAGTGTACCGAGTACTTGAAGCGACGACGCACCTGTGCGGCCAAAGCCCTGCCCGGGGATAGATCCCACAGCAGCAGACAATCCATGCCGGAATCAGATACGATCAGGGGCACCGACGATGAGGGAGGGTGGGAGGAGGGGGTGGGAGGGTGGACGTGAGAGGAGAGCCATCGTGACTTCCTTATGATGTCTCCCCTTCTTCCTAAGTTCTTCCTTACTAGCTCCGGCTTCACGTTTGACGATGAAGAAGTACACAAAGAGGTCTAGCCTAGGCTTTATCCCTAAGTAACCCTCTCAGAGCGCCGCGTAGTTGCTAAGCGCTAATATACTGTTGGGAGAAAGATTCTGGGGCTGTACTCTGTAGTGATTTAAGACGGAGAGGAAGAAGTTGGAGATGGGCAAGGATACGCCGCGTACCAGTTGGGCTTTGAGGTACGCTTTTTCTCCGGCTTGTGGAGAAGGTGTCACCTCGCCGGCCGGTGCCGCCCGCCAGGAGAGCCCCTCCGTCGCAGGGAGGTAGCCTTCAGCGATCAGCTCTTGGATATCATGGTCAGTGATGTCTGAGCCGCGCCAGTCACCCTTGTGCGAGTCCAGTTCCTCCTCCAATGGCTCCAGCGCCGCTGGATTATGGTCGCTGCCGGTGGATTCGACCACCTCTGAGACGGGGATGACCAAGCCCTCTGGGGGCACGACGACGGAGCTCACCGGCTTCGCCGCGGCTTCGCTCGCCGCCGCCATGGAAGGAGAGGTGCTGCTGCTGGCCATGGAGGGAGGTTGTATGTGACTGGTGCGGATTGAGGCTAGGGTTTTTCGCGAGTTCGGCGTGGAAAGCTTGAGGAGGCACGCGCTGGAGGAATAAGACGATGCGAGGAGAATGAGGTGGAAGGTGAAAATTCCACTGCGGTTACTATTTATCATCTCCAGCGTCAAGATTCGCGCAGCTTGATCGGACGGTTGCCGCGTAGACAACGTGTTTGTGAACGTGCGCGGAAATTTCGCCACGTCTCCAACCGTCACCGTCAACGGTTCGTATCGCTCGTGCGGGAAAATCGGGCATGATTGCGTTATCTGCATGTGTGAGTTACGAGGCGTCGTTGACCTAAGCCTACGTCGCCCTAGCTGACATAGGCAGATGAGCCGTCACATCGAAGATTGCGACATGGACGGATCCAGTCCGGCTACGGAAGAGTAAGATGGAAGATTCAGCATTTCTCCGACTTACAAGTTGAAGGGGGAGAAAACCTTGCAGGGTTCTTTGGGAGGACTACAAGATATTGCTTAACAATTTGCCGACATCCATCTAGACGGAGCATTCCACATGAAGAGGCAAGACGGCGCAAGATCTCGGAGTTCTCCGGGGGCTACTGTTGGGGATATGCTATATGGGTATCCCTATAGCATGTCTCTTATCCGGCTAACCCGGATGGCCCACAGTTGGTAGCATGGCCTATGGCCTGCTGGGCGGCCCAGTTAGATGGATCCAGAAGGGAGGCCCATGCAGGATAAAGGAAGGCTACGGTTGGAGTCACCAACGTACCCGGAGCCTTGGAGTGCAAGATACACAAGACTAGTAATAGATGGTGTAGGACTCTATGACCTGTCCGGCTAGGACTTTTCCCTGTAACCCTAGGACCTGGCGACTATATAAGTCGGGCCTATGGGAGCCTTTAGGGCACAACCTAGTATCGAATCATACAATCTCGCACAGCGAACCAATCCCTGTAACTCGGCGTATTGCCCTTATAGTGATATATAGAAGGAGTAGGATTCCGCCACCGTCGTGGGATCTGAACCTGGGTAAGCTGTGTTACCTCGTACCCGTCAACCGTCCGCCTTCCCCCACGTCTCTAAACACACACTGTGAGTACCCCTCCATGGTGTACTCATCGGCAATACCACGATAATTGCAATATTTTTAAAGTGATTATGTTCCTACAAAAGCTTGCTAGAAGTCCTCATGCTAGTGGTATGCATGTTGCTTTCACTAAACACATTACAGATGCTCTTGTTAAGATTAAGGAAGAGAAGCTAAAACACAAAGCTTCTATTCCTAGGAAGGTAGAAGATAGTTGGGGACACATTATTAATATGAAAGTGAATGACTTTGATCTCAAAGCTTCATGTGATCTTGGTTCTAGTGTCTCTATTATGCCTAGGAAGATCTATGAAATGCTTGATTTGCCACCATTGGAAGATTGTTATTTAGATGTCCCACTCAATGACAATGATAAAAAGAAACTCATGGGGAGTATTAATGATGTTCTAATTATGGTTAACAATGCTTATGTCCCTATTGATTTCTATGTTTTGGATGTTGAATACAATGCTTCTTGTCCTATTACTTTGGGAAGACCTTTTCTTAGAACAGTTGGTGCCATCATTGATATGAAAGAGGGCACAATTAAATATAATTTTCCATTCAAGAAAGATATTGAACACTTCCCTATGAGGAGAGAGAAGTTGCTTTTTGCTCCTCCTTTGAAAGCAAGATTTGATGTTAATGCTTCCTCATTTGAAAATACTTGATTCTTCTTGCTTCTTGTGCCTAACTTAAAGGCGTTAAAGAAAAGTACTTGTTGGGAGATACCCAAGAGTTTCCTTGAGTATTGGAAGTTATTACTTCAGTAATGAGCTCTCCTTATCCTTTTTGTTTGCTTTTTGTGCCAAGAATGACCTCTGATGAGAGGGAAGTAAGATTTGGGGAGTTGCTGTCCTGAAACAGATTATTGTCATCCACCAAAAAAATACGTGAGAAGTCTCTGTAACTCGGATTGAGCTGAACATTTACGAATAAATCCCCCAGTATGTTGGCTAACTTTCGTTAGTTCACCACTTTCCAATTTGAGCAACAAAATAAGATCGAAAAAATCAGTTTCTACCTGCTGGTCTGTTTTGACAAATTCCTGCCATTATTTGCATTTGCTTCTTATTGATTCCTTTTTGAGTTATCTTTAGGTAAATTGAGCTTTTTTAAGGAGTTACTATGGTAGATTGTGTTTTTAGTGAAAAGCCTTGATGTTTCAAAGCTTTGTCAGAGGTCTAATATCTTTTGAATAAGCTAATGTTGCTAATGAAGATTGTGTGAAGTTTTGTGGGAAGGAAAAAAAATTCAGGTGTAGAGAGAGAATGATGCAATGAGATGAAGAATGGACAAAAGCTCAAGCTTTAGGATGCCTATGGTGTCACCCCAAGAAATATCCAAGAGGTACAAGCATCAAAGCTTGGGGATGCCCAAGGCATCCCCTTCTTCATCAATAAAAAGCTCAAGTCTGTCTAGACACTTCATTTTTATTGTTTCATGCATAGTTGTGTTGTTCTTGGAGCATCTTAGTTTTTGTTTGCTTTGCTTAGGTTGTTTAGTTTGCTTAAGTAGTTTGGACCCCCGTTCTTACTGTGTTGTTTGCAAATAAGTTGCTTGGTGTTGGAAAGGAGTAGTAAGTTCTTTCTTGTAAGTGCAAGAGGAGCTTGCATTGACTGTGACTTAGACTTTAGCATTACATGCTAAGTGTTGTTTTGACCTAATGCTTAGTGATTATTGATGTAGCATGTCTTGTTCCAAACAATTGGTATTTCTTAGTGTGTCTTGGAAAAATTATGCATTGTTTTAGCATGCAAAAGCATAGTATTGTGGTATTCTCCTTTGATGTTTTGCTTGGGTTGACTTGGCACATGCTCACACCATGTTATGACTATGACAATTCACCATATCCTCTATGATCATTTAGTCCTTGACTTGTAGTACCACTCTTTGATTTGATTAGTAATGCTTTGTTGCACTGCATGATTATGGCCATTATTGCTCACTTAGTTGGTTGCTCCCAGTCTTTTGCTATACTCCACTTGTGTTAGTAAGCTCTACTCATGCTTCCAACTCCCAAGAAACCAAGTTTTTCCAAAGTGTCCACTATAAATTCCTATGCATGGTCTGTTACACCATTCCAGATATATTCTTGTTTTCAGCTATCTTCCTATGCATGGTTTGTTACACCATTCCAGATATGCATGTTGGAATTAGCAGAACCGTGTTGTCGCGGGGAATGTTTTCAACATTGCACTTGTACTTTGTACTCAGTTGATATCATGCTCTTTTGTGAAATAAAGTGGGAACTTGTAAGTCCATGGTGTTTGTATCCTGTGTTAGAAAAACGCCTTGGCCGCTAGCCTAAGCCATGCCTAATCATGGTGGAAACTTGCAGCATCACCATAGTGACATCTATGAAGCACTCTTCTTATAAAAAAAGGAGAGACATTGAGAAAAGAGGAAAGAGAGAAAAAAGCACCATATTACCATGGTAAATAAGAAGATTGTTGAGATGCTCATTGTTTGATTGCCTTGTCATTTTGGTTATGGGAAAGCTCCTGTACCATGTGCAAGGGGTACCCTGTTGGCGGTTCTCAATGATATGCAAATACTTACAGTGACAAGAACTTACCTAGACCCAAAGTTGAGTAGCATGAGGTGTGTCCCTCGTATTCAAGGGACTTGAGATTGCCAACTTATACTTCGTCAAGCATATACTCCATCTTTGTCACTTTAACCTTAATCACTTGAAGATGCTTATGATAGGGGCAATGAGGGCTAAAAGCTAACAAGTACCATAATTTTTGGAAGCTCTTTTTGAAACTTCAAATCCCTGCTTCCCTTTGTGAAGGGCCTTTCTTCCACCATTATTTGAGTCTCCACCTTCTACCTTTAGGCACCATTAAGAGAGCATAGTTCCAAAGATTATTAATTTATGCATATTATGATATTACTTGTTCTTGTGCTACTTGTTTCTAGTCACCCTTGTGAACTCTGCAGGTGTCCTATGCATCTATTTGCTACTCTATGAGGGACAAGCTGATTGCCACTATGCCATGTTTTTGTATGTGAAACAAACAAACGTTTTTCAATGCATGTTATTCATGATCTTTGTTTGTAGCTTGTCATGTTGCATGCATAGTTACTATGTCCTATTGTTAGAACTCCATCTTTCATGCACATGTTTAGAGTTCTTTGATCCTAGCTTTCAATACTTGCAAATGGTTGGATCTTTATTGTGAGGGTGCATGTCACCTCAAAAATTATTCTTTTATCACTTACCTACTCGAGGACGAGCTGGATTTAAGCTTGGGGATGTTGATACGTTGGAAACGTATCTATAATTTTTTATGCTCCATGCTTGTTTTGCATCTACTTTGCTTTTCTTGTCTACACTTTGAGGTGCTTTTTACATGTTTTCTGGTACTAACCTATTAACAAGTTGCAACAGTGCCAGATGCTTGTTTTCTTCTTTTTTTGGTTTCAGAAAAAGTTATTAAAGAAATATTCTCGTAATTGTACGGGACAAGCGCCAAAGTCAATTACTTTTTGTGGGAAACAAGAAGTCTAGAGGAGAGCCGGAGGGGCAGGCCAGGGAGGCCAGACCCACCCCAGGAGCGGGTGGGCCCCACCCCGTTCCTGGCTAGGGTTTAGCGCCCCTGAACGGCACCTCGATCTCCCCCTTCGCCTATAAGAAGCCCCCGATGCAGAAACCCTAATCACCTGATCAAATATCCACGAAACCATCTGTAGCCGCCGCCGCCATCGTCCCTAGATTGGGGGGATCTGAAGTTCTTCCCAGCACCCTGCCAGAGGGGAGATCATCTCGGAGGCCTTCTCTCCGGTATGATGCTTGAGTAGTTCCACCTTGGACTATGGGTCCATGTAGTAGCTAGATGGTTGTATCTCATCCTTTGTGCTTTCATGTATAGATCTTGTGAGCTCCGTTCATGATCAAGATCTAATCTATTTTTAATCATGCATGTTGTGTTTGCGGAGATCCGATGGATATTGAGATTATTATGTTGGTTTGATTAATGGTTTTGTCTTTATAATTCTATCATGTCTGTGTTGTTTGTGATCTTGCATGCTCTCCGTTGTTAGTAGCTATCTTGGCCAAGTAGTTGCTAGTGACTCCAAGAGGGGGTATTTATGCTCGATAGTGGGTTCATGCCTCTAGTTTCCAAGGGAAGTGACAATAATCTATTCGGTTGTAGATGTGTTGTTGCTACTAGGGAGAAAACAACGGTCTCTTGTTCATGGAACATGTGGACTGTTTACCTTACACACTTTGCTTAAATCAGTTGTTTGTTGCTTGCAACTTAATACTGGAGGGGGTTCGGATGATAACCTGAAGGTGGACTTCTAGTCATAGATGCAGTTGGATGGCGGTCTATGTATCTTGTTGTATTGCCCAGTCGAATCTCATAGGATCTTTCTGGCTAGTAATTGCATTGTTATGCCTTGCTCAGTTCCTGTCAATTGCCCTACTGTAATTTGTTTACCCTTCATGCCATGTTGTTTATCTAAGGAGAGAACCTCTAGTGAACTATGGACCCCGGTCCAATCTTTATCATTGATACATCTTTCGTTGTTACTTGTTTACTTGCTGCAAACCATTACCTTCCACACCATACATTTAATCCTTTGTTACAGCAAACCGGTGAGCTTGACAACCTCACTGATTCTTTGGGGCAAAGTCTTGAGTTTGTGTTGTGTAGATCTCCGCGTTGCTTGCAACACCTGTGTGACGTTTCCTTCCTCCTACTGGTTCGATAACCTCGGTTTCTTACTGAGGGAAACTTGCTGCTGTGCTGCTTCATACCTTGCTCTTGGGGTTTCCAACGAAGCATTCCATGAAAAGTGCTAGGCGCCATCAGTGAGCAATCTATGAAGCATTCTTCTTAAAAAAAAAGAGAGAAACAAAAAGAGATTGAGAAAAGGAAAAAAAAGAGATGGGAAAAGAGGAAAGAGAGAAAAAAGCACCATTTTCCCATGGTAAATAAGAAGATTGTTGAGATGCTCATTGTCTGTTTGCCTTGTCATTTTGATATGGGATAGCTTCTTGATACGTCGGAAACGTATCTATAATTTTTTATGCTCCATGCTTGTTTTGTATAATTTGTCTTATGTTTTGTCTACACTGTGAGGTATTTTTATACACTTTTTGGAACTAACCTATTGACAAGATGCCACAGTGCCAGTTGCATGTTTTCTTTTGTTTTTGGTTCCAGAAAGGCAGAAAATCAATATTCTCAGAATTGGGCGGGACAAAAGACAAAGTCATTATTTTTTCCGGAGCAACACGGAACCACGAAGCAGAGCCGGAGGGGGGCCACACCCCCTAGGCGCGGGCAAGCCCTAGACACGCCCACAGGGGGTGTGGGCCCCCTGGACCCCCACCGACCTTGATTCCTGCGCCTATAAGAAGACTTTGACCCAAAAACCCTAGGGCATCCAGAAGAAATCCACGAAAACCTCCACAGCGCCGTCGCCACCGAAAGGGAGATTCGGGGGACAGAAATTGTCTGTTCCGGCACCCTGCCGGGACGGGGAAGTGTCCCCGGAGCCATCTACATCGATCTCCATCGCCATCTTCATCACCATTGCTGATTCCCATGATGAGGAGGGAGTAGTTCTTCCTCGAGGCTAATGGCTCTACCGGTAGCTATGTTTTCATCTCTCTCTATGCATGGTCATATTGTGATCATGAGCATTGTAATCAAGTAGATATACCTTGCTACTCAAGTGCTTTAATAGATCTCTGCTCTCCCCATGTGTGTGAAAGTGAAAGTGTGCACGCCATGGTGGCACTTAGGTTTGAGTCTACATAAATACTATTTGTGCTTTAATAGATCTATGATTTTCCCCGCGTGTATGAAAGTGACAGCGTGCATACCGTGTGTGGCACTTTGGCTAGATTGAAATTTTGTTATGAGTTATATTTGGAGTTGGATGTCTCTATGAAATTGTGGTGTTTGTTGGAACCATCTAGCGCTCAAGGTGACAGTGTGGGGTTATCTAGATCGGGGAAGGCGGACTTTGAGGAGTTCTTTTATAGCCCTACCGATGATTAGAGTGTCCAACCGGAGAGTAGTTAAGAGTAGTATCATGAAGAGAGGATATTTATATGAGAGAGTGTTCACTAGTGAAAGTATGATCCCTAGGCCTTGTTTCTAAACATTGAAACACCGTTTGCATCTAGATCTGTTGCATGTTAGCTTGCTTTAGTCTTTACCTCACTCACACACGTTACCCCATGTCAACAACAAGTCAGAAGCTATTTTCTGGCACTGTTACCACTTGTATTTCACTATCTCTTCGCTGAACTAGTGCACCTATACACCTGACAAGTGTATTGGGTGTGTTGGGGATACAAGAGACTTCTTGTATCTTGATTGCAGTATTGCTTGAGAGGGAATACCTTTGACCACTTCCTCCTTGAATTCGATAAACCTTGGGTGATCCACTTAAGGGTAACTTGCTGCTGTTCTACAAACCTCTACACTTGGAGGCCCAACAACTATCTACAAGAATAGAAGTGCGTAGACATCACTCCTGTGTCATGGGGAAAGGGGTACCCCGTTGGCAGTTCTCTATGACACACATGTACTTACTAAGATAAGAACTTACTGGTAACTAAAGTTGAGTAGCATGAGGAGCAGCCCTCGTACTCAAGGGACATGAGATTGCCAACTTATACTTTGTCAAGCATATACTCCATATTTGTTCACTTTAACCTTAATCACTTCAAGATGCTTATGATAGGGGCAATGAGAGCTGAAAGCTAACAAGTACCATAATTTTTGGAAGCTCTTTATAAAACTTGAAATCCCTACTTCCCTTTGAAGGGTCTTTCTTCCACTTTTCTATTGAGTCTCCACCTTCTATCCTTAAGCACCAATTAAGAGAGGATAGTTTATATTATTAGTTCTATGTGCATTGTCCCAAAACTTATTGATTGATTCATAATGTTTATATTGCTTGTTCTTGAACTATTTGTCTCTAGTCACCCTTATGAACTTTGAAGGTGTCCTATGCATTTATGTTCTGCTACTCCATGAGGGACAAGCTGAATGCCACTATGCTATGTTTTCTATATGTGAAACAAACAAAAATCTTTCAATGCATTGTTATTCATGAATATTTGTTTGTATCCTCTCATGTTGCAGCATAGTTGATTTGTCTTATTGTTAGAACTTCATCTTTCATGCTCATGTTTAGAGTACTTTAATCCCAGCTATCAATGCTTGCAAATGGTTTAATCATGATTGTGATGGTGCATGTCACCTCAAAATTTATTCTTTTATCACTTACCTACTCGAGGACAAGCAGGAGTTAAGCTTGGGGATGCTCGATACGTCATAAACATATCTATAATTTTTTATGCTCCATGCTTGTTTTATATCATTTGTCTTATGTTTTATCTACACTTTGAGGTATTTTATACACTTTTTGGAACTAACCTATTGACAAGATGCCAAAGTGCCAGTTACCTGTTTTCTGCTGTTTTGGTTTCAAAAAAGCTAAAAAAATTGAATATTCTCGGAATTGGACGGGACAAAAGCCAATATTCATGTTTTTCCCGGAACAATACAAAAATCAAAGTAGAGACAGAGTAGGGCACCAGGGTGGCCACACCCTAGGGTGGCGCAGGCCCACCCTGGGCGCGCCACCAGGGGGTGTGGGCCCCCTGGGCCTCCACCGACCTTGCATCCTTCGCCTATAAGAAGCTCTCGACTCAAAAACCCTAAATCATTTGGGAGAAAGCCATGAAAAAGTTCTGCAGTTCCCCCGCCACCGAAGGGGAGATTAGAGGGACAGAAGTCTCTATTTTGGCACCCTGCCGGGATGGGGAAGTGCCCCTGGATCCATCTCCTTCGATCTCCACCACCATCTCCATCGGTCTCCATCGCCATGTTCATCACCGTTGTTGATTCCCATGATGAGGAGGGAGTAGTTCTTCCTCGAGGATAAGGGCTCTACCGGTAGCTATGTGTTGATCTCTCTCTATGTGTGATCATGTTGTGATCATGAGCTTTGTAATCAAGTAGATCTACTTTTCTACTCAAGTGCTTTAATAGATCTCTGGCTCTCCCCACGTATGTGAAAGTGACAGCGTGCAGGCCGTGGTGACACTTAGGCTATAGTTTACATAAATACTCAAGTGCTTCAATAGATCTCTGCTCTTCCCACATGTGTCTAGAGTTCATAAATATTTATCATGAGTATATTTGGAGTTGGATGTCTTTATGAAATTGTGGTGTTTGTTGGAACCGTCTAGCGCTCAAGGTGACAGTGTGGGGTTATCTAGATGGGGAAGGCGGACTTTGAGGTGTGCTGTTATAGCCCTACCATGGATTAGAGTGTCCAACCGCAGAGTAGTTCAGGGTAGCATCATGAAGAGAATATATTTATTGAGAGTGTTCACTAGTGAAAGTATGATCCCTAGGCCATTGTTTATAAGCATTGAAACACCGTTTACAACTAGATCTATTACATGTTTGCTTGCTTCCATATTTTTGCCTTTAGTATTGTCCTCCTCGTCAGAAGCTCTTTTTTGGCACCGTTACCACTTATAATCATCCATACCACTTGTATTTCACTATCTCTTCGCCAAACTAGTGCACCTATACACCTGACAAGTGTATTGGGTGTGTTGGGAACACAAGAGACTTCTTGTATCTTGATTGCAGGGTTGCTTGAGAGGGATACCTTTGACCACTTCCTCCCTGAGTTCGATAAACCTTGGGTAATCCACTTAAGGGAAACTTGCTGCTATTCTACAAACCTCTGCACTTGGAGGCCCAACACTGTCTACAAGAATAGAAGCGTGCGTAGACATCAAGGGGTTCTTGAATGAGTAACTCGATCATATCGTTCGGAGAGAGCTCAAACCTTTGCATACTTGCATCATCATATTTGGTTGTTATTTGATCTTATCCATGTGAGGATTTAGAGCTTGTGGTAATCTCCATAACAAGCTCTTGTTCATCAAAATTGGGTCTCTCTTTTATATCTTGTTGCAAATTTGATCTTGGCAATTTTCCGGTTTCCACCAAGTGAGGTATCTCACATTATAGTACTTGATACATTCTCACTTGGTTATAACCAATATTTTCAACGCAAGTGGTGTCGTGGTATTTCCGACGAGTACGCCATGGAGGGGTCCTCACAGTGCGTGTTTAGAGACGTGGGGGAAGGTGGACTGTTGACGGGTACGAGGTAACACAGCTTACCCAGGTTCACATCCCACGACGGTGGCGGAATCCTACTCCTGCTATAAATCACTATAAGGGCAATACGCCGAGTTACAGGGATTGATTCGCTATGCGAGGTTGTGTGAAGTTGTCTATGATCGTGCCCTAAAGGCTCCCATAGGCCCGACTTATATAGTCGCTAGGTCCTAGGGTTACAGGGAAAAGTCCTAGCCGGACAGGTTACAGAGTCCTACACTGTCTATTACTAGTCTTGTGTATCTTGCACTCCAAGGCTCCGGCTACGCCGGTGACTCCACCGTAGCCTTCCTTTATCCGGCATGGACCTCCCTTATGGATCCATCTAACTGGGCCGCCCAGCAGGCTATATGCCATGCTACCAACTGTGGGCCACCCGGGTTAGCTGGATAAGAGACATGCTATAGGTATACCCATATAGCATATCCCCAACAGTAGCCCCCGGAGAACTCCGAGATCTTGCACCGTCTTGCCTTTTCACGTGGAATGCTCCGTCTAGGTGGATGTCGGCAAATCGTCAAGCAATATCTTGTAGTCCTCCCAAAGAACTCTGCAAAGCTTTCTCCGTATTCAATTTGTTAGCCGGAGAAATGCTGAATCTTCCATCGTACTCTTCCGTAGTCGGATTGGATCCGTCTATGTCGGAATCTTCGATGTGACGGCTCATCTACCCATGTCAGCTAGGACGACGTAGGCTTAGCTCAGCGACGCCTCGTAACTCACACATGCAGAGAACGCAATCATGTCCGATTTTCCCGCGCGAGCAATACGAACCGTTGGCGGCGACGGTTGAAGACGTGGCGAAATTTCCGCGCACGCTCGCGAACACGTCGTCTACGCGGCAACCGTCCAATCAAGATGCACGAATGTTGACACGGGAGATGATCAATAGTAACCGTGGGGAAATTTCCACTTTTTACCTCATTCTCCTCGCATCATCTTCTTCCTCCAGTCGCGTGCCTCCTCAAGCTGTCCGCGAGAACTCTCGAAAAAACCCTAGCGCCAATCTGCACTAGCTAACTCCATTCTCACTCCATGGTTAGCAGCAGCACCTCTCCCTCCATGGCGGCGTCGAGCGAAGCCGCGGCGAAGCCGGCGAGCTCCGCCATTGTGCCTCCGGAGGGTCTGGTCATCCCCGTTTCTACGATGGTTGAGTCCACCGGCGGCGACCATAATCCAGCGGCGCTGGAGCCGTTGGAGGAGGAATCGTACTCACACAAGGGCGATTGGCGCGGCTCAGACATCACTGACAGCGACATCCAAGAGCTGATCGTCGAGGGATACCTCCCTGCGACGGAGGGGCTCGCCTGGTGGGCGGCACCGGTCGGCGAGGTGACACCTTCTCCCCAAGCCGGAGAAAATGTGTACCTCAAGGCCCAACTGGTACGCGGCGTTTCCCTGCCCATCTCCAACTTCTTCCTCTCCGTCTTGAACCATTATTGGGTCCAGCCTCGGAACCTTTCCCCCAACAGTATCTTAGTGCTTAGCAAGTACGCGGTGCTCTGCGAGGGATACTTAGGGATTAGGCCTAGGCTAGATCTCTTTGTATACTTTTTACCGTCAAGCGCGAAGCCGGAGCCGTCAAAGATGAGCTTAGAAACTTCGGCACTATAAGCTTCAAGATTCGTCCTGGCCGGCGATTCCCCGACATCATCGGCCATGAGTCCTGCAAGAATTGGCAGCGTACTTACTTCTACGGCCCAAATATCCCTCTGGCCAGCCGAGAAGTAACGTACCTAGACTTCGTGGACGGAGCCGCCGCTGAAGTTTCCACATGGAGATCCCAAGCCTCCCTTCCTTTCGACCTCGACGCTTCTCGTTCCATAAGGCGGATCAAGTGGCTCGTAGATACGGGTTTGACCAGCTTGGACCTGGCCATGTGTTGGTTCATCAGACGAATCCAACCTCTGCAGCACCGCGCGAAGCTCATGCACGAGTATACCGGCGAAAGGAAGGATAGCCTCCGCATCTCCGTGGATAATTTCTCGAGTGACTCCGTCAATCTCCGTCTTAAGGACATCGTCAAGGTGAAGGACAAGCAACGTGGCTTTGCCATCACCTATGACATGTTCATAGACGGCAAGTGCCCAAAGGTAACTGTTTATTTTCCGTGTATGACTTTTACTCCAGTCTTTTCCGTCTAATAACTACCATCTCATCTAACACGGTGGTCCTTCACTTAACAGCTTTGTGACATAGATGAGGACATCATGGCTCCCAAAATCTATGGACCAAAGATGAAGGAGGTCACCGTCGTGTCCGACGACGATGCTCCGGTGGCGCGAAAGCGGAAGAGATCCACCTCTGACGCTGCCGACGGAGGCAAGAAGAAGAAGATGGAGGGTGGAGCCTCCAAAAAGACTACCGCCGCCCTGGAGGTGGAGAAAAGAAAAGTCATCGGGATCCCTTTTTCTAAAGCACCCCCACTTGTGTAAGCTTCTTTTCTTCCGACATTGTCTATTTATTTGTCTTGATCCTGTACTTATGCATTTTGCACGTTTCAGAAAGAAGGACACGACCAGCCTCAAGAAGACCTCCAAAACATCGGGGGCTTATCGAAATATCAAGGACATGCTGCATCGCGACGCCTCTCCCGCCATCGCCCTGCCACTCCTGCCGTCAAGCCCTCGTCTGCCCCGACAAGCTCTCAGGCTAAGGAGGCATCAGGCCCTTCCGCCATGGAAGTGGATTCTAGCGCCTCTCGAGCTTCTTGTTGTCGTGAAAGCAGGCGAGAGTACCGCCCATCAAATGGCTGAAGCTCCGGCTAAGTATGCCATCGGTGGCGGCAAGGCGGTGGTGGAAGCTGGTACTTCTGCCGAAGGCGGCGCCCTTGCTCCCCAGAAACCCTTTGAGTTCCCAAAGATAGTCTACCCGGCGCTTACACCGAGTAGCACATCTGTGGTTCCTAGAGCAGCACCGACATCCCCGACGTGCGATCTTGAGGAGCTCCTTCGACAAGTAGACATCTTGCAAGGAAACAGTATCTCCTTTGGCAAGGTGCTAGCCGAGAGCGCTACCAATCTCAAGATCATTGCACTTGTAAGTTTTATTTGCTTTTTGCATTTCATATGAGTATCCCACTGTAGAACCCGAGGATGTAGACGTAAAACCATAGGTTTTTGCGTCTAGATGCTCTAAGAGTGACTAAGCTAGAAAACTTCTCACTGTAGCCCCCCAAGCATGTAGATGGAATGAATTATTCCATCTAGATGCTTTAAGAGTAACATCTGTGATGTTTATAAATTTCAATCTTGAGCCCCAAGCTTCTAGTTGTAACTGAATTAGTTCCGACTAGATGCTTAAAGAAAGCTAAGCATATAGCTGAGTTAAAAACTTTATACTGTAGTCCCCAAGCCTCTAATCGAAAACTGAATTAGTTCCGACTAGATGCTCAAACAAAAGCTAAGCATGTTGCTAGGTTAAAAACTCTTGCTGTATCCCCCGAGCGTCTAGGTGGAGGATTTCCGTCTAGATGCTCCAAGCAGACTAAGAAAAGTTTTAACTTTGTCCTTTTTTCCACAGAACGAGAATGCTCGGAGGGGCATGGTCAATGACAAGTACCAGAAGATGCGTGCAGATCTTGAAGCCGGAAAGGGTAAAACTGCCATCTTGAAGGAACAGATCATCAAAAACAAGAGTTTGTTTTCTTTTTGCGCATTCCGTCTTGGTTTTGTGCCTACATTCTCCGAGTACTCACTATGTACTTTGCTTTCTCTGACTTTGCAGAACATGTTGCCAAGGCCAAGGACATTGTCGAGCAGTCCAAGCACATCCAGCAGCTGGACAGCGAGAACAAGATCCTTAAGGAGGAGAGGAAAGACATGCTGAAAATGCATCAGGACAATGAAGTCCCTGCAGGACTCCGCCACCACGGAAATCAATCGCTTAAAGGAGGAGCTTGCGATCTTAAAAGATCAGAAGCAAGTTGTCAATGAGCAAAATCAACGCCATAGTGAGGCGTATAAGCTCCTCCAACAAGAGAAAGAATACTTGGCGTACATCCTCTGGCAAGCTGAAGCCAGTATCTTCAGCAAGTTTTCTCTGTCTTGGATTTCTGTAGTCCGGATACTTTGAATTGTTGAACTCATGCGCTCCTTGTCGGAATTTTCAGCTCCTATGGGTTTGACCCGTTCACCTCCTCCGTCCAAGGAATGCATGGTTCTTGCCGGCAACTTTATCAACACCGCCATCACGCAAGCCAAGGAGATCGCCAAGCCCCTCCAGATAAACATCAAGTCATCGGACTCTACGGTGAAGTACTCGGAGATTCTGCGCCGAGCCCCCGAGCGTATCACGAGCTGGAAAGCTTCTTTTGCACGGGCTGGCGCAAGGATGGCGCTATCGATGGTGAAGGCACATTATGAAGATGCCGACATTGACACGGTGACCTCTGGCATTCCCGACGTAGACGATGATGGCAAAGAGATTAATCATGAAGCCATCTTGTCATCGCTCGCGGGTTATGACACCAGAGTTGCCGAACTGGTGGATGTCGATGTCTTCGTGGCTATGAACATCATTGACAGCGGCGACCAAGGTTCCTCTGAGTCCCACCACAGCGCCGACTTCGAGGGTGGCTCTCCGACTGGTGATGATGCAGCCTCCAAGTCACCTGCACCAAAGGAGTGAAAGAACAACTTTGTAATATTCGTTTCTCCTATGGTGTGTATGCGGAAAATAACTTTGTTTATGTAACTTAAGGCGGAAAACAATGGTTGTTATTTCCTGCTACTCAAGAACTAGTTTCCAGCATGTATATATTTTTAAGCAAGTGCTGACTTATCCATTACTTTGGTTCTTATGTTTGACCTTTCGTGAGTCGGAAGACTCGTTGTCGGAACCATGCACTTAGGTGATGATGCCCAATGGCACCGTCAATAACCTGAGCAAAAAATCACCGACAATAAGTGCCAAAAGTCACTACTCCAGAATCCACATAAAAACGACAAAGAACGTGTAGACCAGAAAACTTAAGCTAACGCCCGTAGGCGGAATTTTCACAAGTGCAATCGCAAAACTTGTGCATAGAGGTTTTACATGATCCAAAAATGAACACTAAAGGAGGTAAAAGACTCAGAAATATGAGTGAACCAGGGAGCTTTATTTCATTGATCATATAAGAGGTACACAATTAGATAAAAAATGCTAAGTGTAAAAAGGACGTAGCAGTGCTATGTTCCATGGCCGATCAAGCTCCGGGTAGTCATCATCCGGGTCATGTCGCTTACGCTTATGATCCTCGTTGGGTCTATCCTTTAGTTCACGATTGTCAACGAGGTAGTAAGACCCATTGAGTAGCGCCTTGCTTATGATGAACGGTCCTTCCCATGGCGGGGATAGTTTGTGTGACTTCTTCTGCTTAAGTCGGAGCACCAAATCCCCCTCTTTAAACGAGCGATGCCGGACGCGGCGACTATGGTAGCTGCGTAGATTATGCTGGTAGATGGCGGATCTTTGGCATGCCAAAATGCACTCCTCCTCGAGAAGGTCCACATCTGGGCGTCTGGATGCTTCAGCATCATCTTCGTCGTAGGTGGCAACTCTTGGTGCATCGTGAAGGATGTCGGAGTGCAGGATGCATTCTGCTCCATATACCATGAAGTAAGGGGTGTAGCCGGTGGATCTGTTGTGTGTAGTTCGCAAACTCCACAGTACATACGGCAATTCTTCCGCCCAGGCCTCAGCTGCTCTATGTAGCGGTGCCTCAAGACGTGGCTTGATTCCCTGCAGAATTAATCCATTGGCTTTCTCAACCTGACCATTGGATTGTGGGTGTGCCACAGAAGCAAGATCAAGTCGGATGCCTTTCTCCCAACAATAGGCCTCCACTTCTCCGAGTGACAAATTGTTGTCGTTGTCGGTGATAATGCTATGTGGGAGACCAAATCTCACCACTAGATCCCGGACAAACCCGAGGGCAGTTGCCCCATCAAGCTTTCTAATGGGTTTAGCTTCTATCCATTTAGTGAATTTATCAACTGCTACAAGTAGATGTGTAAACCCACAAGGTGCCGTCTGTAACGGTCCCACCATGTCTAGCCCCCAGACTGCAAACGGCCAAGTTATTGGTATTGTTCGCAGTTCTTTAGCAGGAACATGTGGTTGTCGGGCATAGTACTGGCATCCCATGCATGTTTCAACCAGCTTGTCGGCATCCACCTTTGCGGTCAGCCAGTAGAATCCTTGCCGGAAGGCTTTCGCGACCAACGATCGAGGAGCGGCATGATGCCCGCAATCTCCGAGATGGATTTCGCGTAGTATTTCCATACCTTCTAGCTGGGAAACACACTTTAGGTATACACCAGTAGTGCTCCTTTTGTAGAGTTGCCCATTGATTATGGTATAACCCTTTGCTCGTCGTACTATTTGCCGTCTTTCGACTTCGTCGTCGGGCAATGTTCTGTGTTCGAGATATTCCATGAACGGTTTTGTCCAAGCCGGAGGGACCTTAGTCACCATGTTGAAGAAAGAGTCAGCTCTATCCGGGTTGTCGATGTCGGCTCCCTTCACAGATGGTGTGCGTAGATGCTCTAGGAAAACTCCTAGCGGAATTCGCTTGCGTCCTGATCCAAGTTTAGACAACAGATCAGCCGCCTCGTTTTGCTCCCTAGGTACATACTTGACTTCGTACCCCAAGAAGCTCTTGGCTATCTCGTCCACTTCATCGCGATATGCCGCCATCACAGGGTTCCGCGCATTCCAGGTGCCAGCCACCTGCTGGGCAACCAAGTCGGAATCTCCACAGCAAACTATGCGCTTGATGCCAATATCCTTGGCTACACGTAGTCCGTGAATGAGTGCTTCATACTCCGCCATGTTGTTTGTAGCCTCGAAGTGGATCTGCAGAACGTACTGTAGCTTGTCTCCTGTTGGTGACTATAGAAATACGCCCTCCCCCGAGCCGTTGGGCAGCTTTGATCCGTCAAAGTGCATCACCCAGTACTCTGGTTCCGACAATGGAGTAGCATCTGGCATTTCCGTCCAATCTGCAACAAAATCCGCCAAGGATTGTGATTTGATAGTGTCACGTCTCTTGTAGGTGATCTCGAAGGCGGCAAGTTCAATGCCCCACTTCGCAACCCTTCCCGTAGCGTCGCTGTTGTTGATAATGTCGGACAGTGGAGTCTTGCTTACCACTGTGATTGGGTGCTCCTGAAAGTAATGCCTCAGCTTCCGAGAAGGAAGGAATACTCCATAAGCTATCTTCTGGTAGTGCGGGTAACGCTGCTTGGACTCCGTCAAGACCTCTCTTACATAATAAACTGGTCGTTGAACTCCGTGCTCATAGCCTGGTTCCTTCCGCTCTACCACGATGACGATGCTGATTACCCGATTTGTTGCCGCCATGTAGATTAACAGGGGCTCTCCAGGCTCGGGTGCTGCAAGAATGGGCGCTAAGGAAAGAATCTCCTTGAGCTGCTTCAATGCTGCATCTGCTTCGTCTGTCCATGTGAATTTGTCCGCCTTCTTCAGCAACTTGTACAGCGGCAGAGCCTTCTCTCCAAGTCGGCTGACGAACCGACTAACTACTTCAACACAACCTATTAGTCGTTGAATGTCCTTTAGACATGTCGGATAGTTTATGTTTAAAATGGCCTTGATTTTCTCCGGGTTGACCTCGATTCCGCGTTGGGAAACGATGAAACCCAACAGTTTGTCGGCTGGAACCTCGAAGACGCACTTCTTAGGGTTAAGCATCATGGTGTATTTCCGGAGATTATCGAAGGTTTCTTTTAAGTCGTTTGATTTTTTCGACATCACCGCGATATCGTCCACATAGGCGTGAACGTTCCGACCAATTTGGTCGTGGAGGCAGCGTTGCATTGTCCGCTGGTACGTAGCACCTGCGTTTTTCAGCCCAAAGGGCATCATAACATAGCAAAACGTGTCGTATGGTGTAGTGAACGAAGTGGCCAATTGGTCCGACTTCCTCATCTTGATCTAGTGGTATCCTGAGTACGCATCGAGAAAACACAAAAGCTCCGATCCATCCGTTGAGTCAATGACTTGGTCAATGCGAGGCAAAGCAAACGGATCTTTGGGACATGCTTTGTTCAAGACGGTGTAATCAATGCACATTCTTAATTCATTGGTTCCCTTTTTGGGGAAAAGTACAGGATTGGCCACCCATCGGGTGTGAAGGACTTCTCGGATAAATCCAGCTTTAAGTAACCTAGCTATCTCTTTGACAATGGCGCGTCTCTTATCATCTCCGAAGCATCGTAGAGGTTTGTTCACTGGTTTGCATTTTGGATCGATGTTTAAGCTGTCCTCGGCAAGTTCCCTAGGTACACCTTTCATGTCGGCAGGTTGCCAGGAAAAGATGTACCTATTCTTACGGAGGAACTCGACGAGCGCGCTTTCCTATTTGGGATCCAAGTTCGTCCCAATGGCGATGGTCTTGGAGGCATCGCCTACCACAAGTTCCACCGGCTTGGTCTCGATGACGGCCTTGAACGCAGGAGCGGAGTCGGAGATCTGCTTCTTCGACGCGGGCATCTCTGAGTCATCGACCTTGCTCTGGATCTCCTTGAATTCTTCGCTGTAGAGGACAGCTTCTGCAACGGCTGCTTCAATAATCTTGCAGTCCCTTGCCTTGGTAAAGCTTCCGGATACGGTGATGACACCGTTTGGTCCGGGTATCTTGAGTTTGTTGTAGACAAAGCATGGCTTGGCCATGAACGTGTGGAATATGTCGCGGCCGAATATGACGTGGTACACGCTCTTGAAGGGGACCACCTTGAAGGTCATGCGCTCTTGGCGGTAATTGTTAACATCGCCAAAGGAAACCTGAAGTGTAATGCACCCAAGGGACCGAGCCTCCCGACCAGGTACTACGCCGTTGAAGATGGTGTTGGTCTACCTTAGGTTTGCCTCCGTCAAGTTCAACTTCTACAGTGTATCCAGGTACATGATGTTGATGTTGCTTCCACTATCCACCATACACTTGGTGAACTCCACGCCGTCAATCAATGGGTTGATGACCATGGCGTACTGGTTCTCCATAGGTATAAGGTCTGGGTGGTCCATCCTGTCCCAAGTTATTGGAACCTCCGACCAGCGCAGGTACTGGGGAACTGGGGGGAGAGTGTCCATCAGGATCCTCAGAGAGGTCTTCTGTTGTTGTACGGTGGGGGTGCCAAGGAAAGTGTGGTAGACAGGCGCCTTTTTCGCAAAGGGGTTCTTGCCCTTGTCATCGCTCTTGGCGGCGTGCTTGGGGTCGACGTCTTCGTCCATGTCACTTGAATCCTTGGACTCCTCCTCCTTCTTCTTCTCCTTGCCCTTGCATCGCGGTCTGTTCTTCCGACTTCGCTTGTAGCCGGACTCCGGGTCTTCCTTGAGGTCGTTGACGAACTTGAAGTGTCGATTGGTATGGGTGGCTTTACCGTTTGCATCGAGGTGTACGAGGCACGGCATATCGCGGTACTCCTCGTAGGTTTGGGGAACGCGGAGCGGCGCCGAGGTGGTTTCATTTCCTCGTTGCTGCCCACGACCAGCTCCTCTTCCTCGGCCATGTTGTCCGCCTTCGCCTCGTCCTGCAAAAGTCATAGCGACCATGTCGGTAGATTGCTTTTCTTCTGGAGCGGTTTTCGGCTTTGTACTGTTGTTCCTCTGAGCTTGAGTTGGAATGGCTGTTACCGGCAAGGAGCCGCGAGCATCGTCGGCGGCAACTGCGAACTCACTAGCCAACTAAATCATCTGGTTCAGGTCAAGCTGGTGATTGTCCTGCAAGCGCTTCAGCTTATGCCGGAGCAACGTGCCTCTTTCCAATCCGTCGATGAAGGCGGCCATGGCGGTCTGAGTGTGCACTCCTACGCAGGAATTCTTCATGTCCAGCCAGCGAGAGAGGTAGGCCCGAGATGTCTCGTCTTTCTCTTGCACACACCGCTATAGATCACCAACAGTGCAGGGACGCTTGTATGTACCCTCAAAGTTCTTGGTGAATGCTTCTTGCATGTCCAACCAGTTGTAGATAGATTTCTCTGGCAAGTCGTCGATCCATTGACGGTCCGTGCCTGCCAACATTAACAGGAGGTACTTGACGGCGACATTGGGGTCGCCACCAGCAATCTTCACCGCGTTGTCGTAGTCCTGCAACCATGTGGCTGGCTTGGCGGTGCCGTCGTAGGGCTTGATGGTCTTGTCAATCCGTAAACCTTTGGGGTAAGTTGCGGACCGTATTGCAGGTCCAAAGCAACGTGGTCCCAGTTATGGTCCTTCCCGGGCCTCGTGGATCTTATCGATCCTTGAACGTGCATCGTATGGCTCCGGGCTCTTCTTTTTCTTGTCAATAGGGGATGGGCTGCATGAACGACGCGGGCCTCTTCCGCCATGGTGACTGCTTGGTGGTGACGGAAGCTGAGGTGGCGGTGGGTTAGCCTTCTTGCTGTTACTCTCTTGCGACTTCTCACCCCTGTCACGGTTGCTTGTCGGACACAGAGGGTCATGGTGCGACCTGCTCCTGTGCCCTTGGTTGCGCTCTCCGTCATTATGGGTCTGCTTCGCGTTGTCGCGGATGACGATGCTGCACTTCTTTGGTGGGGGCATATCCGTACGATGGTGAGCCTTGTAATCATCGCGATGTCGGGGAGATCAGGGCGGTGGCGACGAGCGACGAGGTTGGGCCTTTTCTCCGTGGTCGGAGGATATGGGGATGGCATCCTTCCTGTTGCGCGTGTCCCTCCGTCTTTGTTCTGATGAACCCGTCTAGGACCCGACATCAAGAGGAGATTTGTCCCTTGGAGGTTTATACTGACTAGACCGGCAAAGCGTTGGGTCGGACTCGAGCCTCTGAGAGGTGGCCTTTTCCTGCTGCTTCACCGCCTTGGCCACTAGGTCATAGACCTGTTCCACTGCCTCGGGCGATCTATCCTGCTCCAGAAGGGTCTTGGCGACGGCGAGGTTAAGGAGTGGGGTGGGCATCACCTGCTTGCCTTCACTGTCAATGTATGGCTTGGCTTGTGCCGGCTTCGAGGGAGCCCATCCTAGGTTGCGCCGTACACCAGGATCCTTGATGACGCGAGCCGGAGCTTTCTTAGCCTTCTGCTGCTGCTGCAAAGTCTTGTACTCGGCCTCCATTGCTCTAGCCTTCTCTACAGATTTCTACGCGTTGACCAGATCTCGATCTAGCTTGGCGCCTTGCTCCGCGATGGCATGCGCTTCCTCCAGCAGCTGTTGGCGCTTCTCGTCAAGCTGGGTCACGTTCCGGATATGAGCAACGGTCAGTGGCTCGACGAGGAGATTGTCGTACATCACTCTATCAGCAGGCGTAACTTGGGCTGCTACAGACATGGATGCTGGAGGCGGCAAGTTTGCGGTGTTGTTTTTGCTCGGGCCGGTACCGAGTTCCTACAACTACTGCACTGGGTTAGACGGAGGAGGCATGACCTTTGCGCGATCATCGTCAGCAGCAATAAGTGGGCCCTTCACCTTTTCCAGTGCTGTAGGCGGATCTTGTCCGGGTTGATCTTCTTCCATCGCCATCCCAATGGTGACGAACACCCCTCGAGATGCGACGGCGTTGTTGGCTTGCTCGTCGCGCGAGTACTCCTCCTCCATCTCCTGCATAGCAGAGTCTAGCTCTTCTGGACTGAAATCTATCTCCTCTAAATCTGCACTGAAATCAGCATAAAGCGCGTCAATGACAGAGTCAGAGGGTGCTAGGACTTCCTCGATGACGGGCGGTGGAGGTGCAACGGCCGCGACGATGACTGGAGGTGGTGGTGCTGCTGCGGCGATGATGGCCGGAGGCGGTGGTGGCGGTGGCTGAATCGGAGGTTCTCCGTCGATGAGTGCGAGTGCTTTCTGGGCTTCCGCGTCAGCCTCCACGTAGTTGTTGACGGTGCTCACCATATGTTCAAGGGTAAGGCGTCCTGTTGCCTGCTGCCGTCTTAGAGAATGTCGGAGGAGCGTGCCACGGTCCAGTCCTTCCACGAAGTGATACAGAGCGTTATCATCGGGGTAGTGGGCCAGATCGGCTCGTATACTGAGCCACCTGGCCAGGTAATCGCGGGGGTTTTCGCCTTCTCTCTGAACACAGCGTGCCCGATCGAAGATGGGGACCACGCCGACGAACTTGGATCTCTGCTTTCCAGACGCACGGGCGAAGCCGGCGGATTTGCAGTGATCTTCCACCTTTACATCTTGCACAGGGGCGGTTTGGGTGGGCCTTGAATTTTTCCGATCTTTGCCGGCAAACTCCAAAGAGAGATTCGACATCGATCCTTCCGCGAACGTATCCTGCCCGTAGGCGGTCCGTGCGGGCCTTGAATTTTTCCAATCTTTGCCGGCAAACTCCGAGGAGAGATCCGACATCGATCCTACCGCAAACGTATCCTGCACATAGGCGGTCCGTGGGGGCCTTGATGCTCCTCCGACTCCCAGGGAACTAGTGCCTGGGTCGGTTTCGCCGATGAAGAGGTGGATGTCTCTGATAGGAACGATCGAACACCGCGTAGGGTTCGTCTTCGCCGGGATCCAGAACTCGTCAGGAGGGACAATCGGAACATTGCCGGAGAAGAGAACGCGACCGATGGCTACGGTTTCGCTGATTCCCGCGAAGATCTTCGTCCTCGCCCGCTGAAGAGCCTGAAGCGCCTCTTGCCCCACGGTTGGCGCCAACTGTCGTGGTATTGCCGACGAGTACGCCATGGAGGGATCCTCACAGTACGTGTTTAGAGACGTGGGGGAAGGCGGACGATTGACGGGTACGAGGTAACACAGCTTATCCAGGTTCAGATCCCATGACGGTGGCGGAATCCTACTCCTGCTATAAATCACTATAAGGGCAATACGCTTAGTTACAGGGATTGATTCGCTGTGCGAGGTTGTGTGAAGTTGTCTATGATCGTGCCCTAAAGGCTCCCATAAGCCCGACTTATATAGTCGCCAGGTACTAGGGTTACAGGGAAAAGTCCTAGCCGGACAGGTTACAGAGTCCTACACTGTCTATTACTAGTCTTGTGTATCTTGCACTCCAAGGCTCCGGCTACGCTGGTGACTCCATCATAGCCTTCCTTTATCTGGCATGGGCCTCCCTTCTAGATCCATATAACTGGGCCGCCCAGCAGGCTATATGCCATGCTACCAACTGTGGGCCACCCGGGTTAGCCGGATAAGAGACATGCTCTAGGGATACCCATATAGCATATCCCCAACAATTGGAATGGGGTCAATTGGAGTTATCAATCAAAAGTTATCGCGGTTGGAATTTGCCATGCATTTGATTTGGAAAAGAAAAAGGCAAAATAGTTTTTGGTGGGCCGGAGGTACTACCGCTCGCGGTACCACTCGGCCGAGTGCGCACGCGCTCCCTCTCTACCTTGCCCGGTAGTTGGGTCCGGTTCTACCGGACTGGCCCGGTAGTACCGCCCGAGTGGGCCGGTACTATCGGTCGGCCCAGCTGCCCAGCTGCCGCCGCTCCCTCCTGGGCCACCTCGCTGCCACTTGCCCTTGGCCCAACGCGCGCGTCGCTCGCTGTCGCTGATCCCGCACGCCCTCGCGCGCACCACTCGCCTCGCTCCCGCTCATGCGCATGCATAGCTGGCCCACTCCTCGCGTGCGCGCGCAGCCGCTCGCTTGCCTTGATCCCGCGCCGCCCGATCGCTCGTTGGCCCCACGTGTCAGCCTCGCTCGCATGCGCGCGCAGATGCCCGATCCCCTTTGAAGTTTTTTGCTCGCTCACGTTGACCAGCCGCCAGCGCTGCTGCCCTTTCATGTACGCTGCTGGGCTGGCGAGTGTGGTAGTACCGGGACTATCCGGTACTATCGGCCCGTTCAGGAAAAACGCCCCAACGGGCAGATTTCGTTGGCCCTTATAAATAGCCCTTTTCTCCTCTTTTATCAGTGCTTCTTCTTCCTCTATTTTGCCCAAGCTTTGCCCCATTGTTATTATTCTCTCAAGCTTAATTCAAGTCTTCCCCTCCAATGATTCTTGCCTATATTTGAGAGGAAGATAGAGGAGATTTAGATCCATGTTTTGACCAAACCAAAACATCTCTCTGTGAGTGTATCTTTGGGATCTAGATCTACGGGGATTTTGTGTTCCTCTTTGATTCCTCCTCTCTTGTTTCCCCAATAGCTTTAGTAGCTTTGTTGGAACTAGAGAGTGAGGGATTGGAGCATCTTTGTGGTGTTCTTGCCTCTTGCATTCTGTGCATTGGTTTGAGTTCTCCTCGGAGGATTTGGTGAGTGAAAGTTGAGAAGCTTTTTACTCTTGGGTTCTTGGAACCCTAGACGGTTTGGTTGTGTTGCAGGTTGTGGACTATTGCTTTTATTACTTCATTAACTGAAAGTTCAATGGTGTTATAAGCTAATGACATACATTGTTAAGTTTGACTTTTTTATTTCGATCCTGAAGTTACATACAAGGTTTTGATTATATAATGTATTTTGGGGTCTTTGCATCTCAAATGTTGTAGCCATGATGGTCCATCCAATTCCGTGTGTTCAAATGCAGCAGTTTGTTGTACCCTTGTTTAAAATAATTATCCTACATGTTTTCTTGAATTAAATTTGCATTTCACTAGCATAGCATAATTCTTTGTCAAATGTACTTAACTAAACCATTTAGATATGCTTCTGATATTGCATATTATGAAGATTATATATCAGTGTGCCTATGATTTATTTGCAGCCATACGTTTCCATATCAAAGTTTTATTTTTTTCTTTTGTATTTATCTCCATACTCTGATATTTGCTAATACTGTCTAGATTTCGTGTTCTTGCAGGAGTTCGGAGATCAAGCAGATGATTGCCTTATCCAGTCTCCAAGGAGATCACAGTTCCCGACCACCCTACTGCCATCATGTTAGGTATACAAACAAGCATGTGCATAAGGATTGTTATTTTTCTTTTTTGCTATAATTATAAGGGGAAGGTATAACAACCCAATGGACAAGTACAATCACCTAGTGGCTAAGTGTGCCAAGGAGTGTGCACCAAGGTTTTATGGCTTAAAGTGTACACGGCAGAGTGTGTAGGGCAGCGTCATTTGTACAATGATCTCATTGAGCTAGGGGGAATCAGGGTATTCTGCTGGTTCCAAATTAGATCTCCCTGTGGGTGCTTATCAATGATTTAGTATGTTCTGTCCAAGGATACCAACACTGGTGGAAAAAGGGCCTCCAGTCCCGGGCCGCAACTGGATCTAGTCCCGGTTTTGGGCACGGGACTGCGAAAACGGGACTAGAGCCCCCCCCCCTCTAGTCTCGGCTCGCTACGGCCTGCGACTGATAACAGCCACGTGGCTGTTTCAGCCCGTGAAGTGAAACCCTCTAGTCCCGGCCGTAACACCACCGGGACTATAAGGTTTCTGTCATGGCGAGAATTGTGTTTCTGCATGACGGAGATTGTGTATTTCCTTTTTTTTGCCATTTCGTTCCTTTTTCGTTTTGTGTTTCACTATAATCAGTATACATATTATACGCTACTACATACACACTATATGTCGATGCATTTATATAATTAATCGATCCCTTGCAAGCATACATATAATCAATCATATCAAAAGGAAGAAATGTTTTGAAATTACATAGTCATTGATGAATATATATATCATATGAGCTACATGGAGATGACTAAGGCAAATCGAGTTCCACGTCATCCGCATAATGCTCTCCATGTACATCAAGGACTTCCTTCATCATAAATCCCGCCAGCTCCTCTTGAATTGCTCTTATGCTTTGGTCTGGCTCTAGTTTCTCCCGCAAGTCATAAATATAATGTGAGTCAACTTTCCGCTCACTGGTCAACTCGCGGATGTACTCGCAGACGTAGTATCCATATAAATGAGTTCCCGGTGGCTGCTGTAAACTCTTCGCCATTTTATAAGTTAGCTCCTCTTTGAATGGACCTGGTATTTTCTGTCTAAACCGTGTCCAACACCTGCTCGGCAAAGAAAATGAACAAAGGAGTTATTAGTTAGTTGATATCAGGAAATGAATGAAAGAGGACGATATAATGTGATAATGATTGAAATTACTTATGGAGCATTGTTTTCATGTCGCTCCACTGCTCTTGGTCCCAACTTAATGAGTCATGGACTTCAACTAGGGACTTGTCAACTTGAATGTTTAGCAAGATCCAGTAGAATCTGCGGACATTTACATAAGCATACATGCATAGCTCATCCAATAAGCAAAAATAAAATGTGTACAAGATATAAACACTCACTTGAAGTTGTAAGGAAATAGTATTTCCTTAACAAAATTATTCTCGGTTAAGAACCTGCACAGGTCTTCCTCCACGTCCTTGGGGTGATTCTTTAACGTATATTCATTAATGATATATGGGTCAATGAACCCAACGTCGTATCTTCTTGATCTTTTGCATTCAAGCATCTTCATTCTGCATAATATAATATCATCATACAAAAGGATATATAGTTAGGATAATATATTAAATGCAACGAACGAGCTAAAGCTACAAACTTAATTATAGAAATAAATAACTTACAGACAGTAGCAACCAATGATAGATTTGTCGAGGGTGCGCTGGTTGTATAACTGAAACAGTTCGGTCATTTGAACCTGTATCGAGTATGGTTTGAAGTGATGCTCCATTCTAACGTCCACCGGAAACCAATCTTTCTGATGCTTTTTTTGTGCTTGCGACATGTACCATTCGTGCAGATTTCGCATATGTTTGGATAGACGCGCGAGCTCCTCATTACTGACTAGAGGCTCCCCTTGGACATACTGTCGTACTATCTGACCCACTGGTGTATCTTCATAGCCTAAATATTGACCAAGATACATATTTGCTTCGTTAGCAAGCGCTTTGGCCTGCGATACAGTGATTCCCATAAGTGCAGCATTATTACGGGCTCTAGGGTCCATTATTTGCATGTCCATATCCATTTCAGCTCTGAAGGCCTTGTCGAGGTCTGAAATGACTTTGAGAAAGGCGACCGATTGATTCTTATGTGCTTCGATCTGGGCAACTTGCTTCCCGCTTTTTGCACTTGTGATTTTTTTCTTCTGTTCTTGCTTAATAATCTCCCGGTCATAGTCTGATTCCAGATTCATCGATATCTGGGATGGTTGCTCAAGAAAGGACTTAGCCCACTTTTTGGTTTTTTCATTATATACCGGCTTTGGCACTGGCTTTTTGGGTGCAAAATGCGCCTTAACTTGGGCAGCCACATTCGCGTTAGTTTCCTCATCGGTCTTATCATAAGGTCTCTTTGGAAGAGCCGGCGGGATATCGACTATCTTCGGTGTTTGACCTTTCTTCGATGTGGGGCGCGGGGAACCGTCGAACTTCCGTTTCTTCGACGAGGTAGTAGTATTGCACGGAGGCGGAGGCGGAGATCGAGTTGATGTACTCATGCTACGGCGATCGTCAGCGGGGCGGGGTGGACTTGGAGGTTGGCGATAATCGGGTTGGGGTGGACTTGGAGGTTGGCGATAATCGGGTTGGGGTGGACTTGGAGGTTGAGGATATTCGGTGCAGGGTGGACTTGGATTCCTTGGAGTCGGTGGCCTTGGCGTCGAGCCTGGAAACTTGATGTACTTCTTATTCCATAGAATGATGTTGCGCTTGACATCTCCTAGTTTTGTAAGGCCTTCAGGCGTAGCGATTTCAATCTCTAGGTCCGCAAAATCCTCCACTATGTCATCCACCGTGACACAAGCATAGCCTGGTGGAAACGGAAGTGAATGGTGGAGTGCTCCAGGTAGACAAGGTAAAGCAATGTCGATCGCCACCTTGAAGGACAGGTTGTTCATTGGCTGATGTAGCTCACATTGTGCCATATCACTGACATCATCCACGGGGTAGTGAGGAGCCGCTGCATCATCCAGCAGTGCTTGATCATCAGCACGGACCTCCGTGGAAACCATGCTGCTTCTCCATTGGCTAAGATCCAATGCAGGATCATCAGACCGCGGGTGAGTTGACGACGGCGGCCTTTGGCTAATTTCATGCATGAGGTTCTTCAGATCAGCTAGGTCATGCTCTACCCTGGAGATTCGGTCTGCCTCCCGGTCCTTCTTTCTCTGACGGCTTCTGTAACTAGCATCGTACTGAGGAAACCCTTTCTTCCACGAGACACCATCGCCTTTGCCTCGTGTTCGTACTCCCTTTTCAGGATTCCCTAGGGCACGTGTCAGCTCGTAGTTCTCTCTCTCGGGACGGAACAATCCCAATTAAGCATCGTTCATTGCTTTAATAAGGTCTTGGGAAGGTTTTAGAATTTTCTCATGAAATAATGTCTTCCCTGTTTCTGGGTCCAAGGATCCCACGTGCCCGTACCACCAGTGCTTTGACCTCTCGGGCCATCCATCTGTACCAGGAGTGATGCCTCTAGCCCTCATTTCCTTCTCCATAGTTTCCCACTTAGGGACGACACTCTTGTAGCCACCTGTCCCCATTTTATGATGGTATTTCTTGTTGGCAGCATTTAACGCGTTCTTTGCCGACTTTGCCTTTGCTTTATCAGATTGCTTGTACTATACAAAATCGGGACACTGTTCTCTCAACTTCTCGTTTACTCCTTTGAAGTCTGGAGTTTTCTTTTTCGCGACATATTTCGCGTATAAACTTTTCTTATGGTTCCGGTACAGTTCAGCCATCTTGCTCCGTGCCCACTCCTTGACTTTCGCTCTATTTTCAAGCCCACCTGGCCTTGGGGTAATACCATCTACCTCAAATTCCTCATACTCTGGAGGTAGTATGAAATGCGCTATGAGCTTCTGCCAAAGGTCATCTTTGGCATCATCGGTGACATAGTTGTTGGATTCTTCACCGGGTTTCTTTGACTTATTCCATTCTTGGATGGTGATCGGCAGGTTGTCCCTAACAAGCACCCCGCATTGATTTATAAACATCCTCCGGTGCTTCTCTGGAGCAATCGGTTCACCATCATCATCTATTTCTTCGATGGTGAACCTCTGATTACCATCCAACTTTTTGTTCGGCCCTCATTTCGTTTGAGCTGTCGATTCCTTCGATCCGGTGGGCTAAAAGAAGAAGAGAGAGTGATTAATATATATGTAGATCAGTTAATGAATAGAGGTAACACGAGACTTTATATATATATATATATGTACCTCGCTGGATCCTGTCGAGGGGCCACCATTATTGTTGTTATTTGTTTGCCCTTCGTCCATCTGGTCTTCCCCTTGGTACATTAGGTTTTCCTCTAATGTACATCACCGAATGGATTCCGATATGAGGATATCTCTTCCTCGAGCAAAATATCTTCGGCGCCGGTAGTAATATTAAGAGGAATTTCACCTCTTATCATGCCCTGAAGAAAAAGCTTCACCGATGCGACCAGGATCTTCGGATGGATCCATGACTTAATTATCTATAACAAAAAGAGAGTTAAACAAGTTAGAAAAAACAATAATCCTAATAACTAAAAAAATATAATCCTAATATTATTTGAGCTAAAACAATAATCATAATAACTAAACAAAAAAATAACCCTAATCCTAATTCTAATCTTAATAAATAAAACAAAAAATCACTAAAACAATAATCCTAATTCTAATATTTTAATTAAAACAATAATCCTAATACTAAAGCAAAAAACCCTAATATAAAAAAAACTATAAAAAACTATAGAAAAAACTATAACATTTCCTAATATTAATTGTGGTAAAACCTAATATTATTTGTGGTAAAACAATAATCCTAATATTAATTGTGGTAAAACAATATAATCCTAGCTAATAAGTAAAACAAAAAAATAACCCTAGCTAATTATAATTAAAACAATAATTAAAAAATAACCCTAGCTAATTATAATTAAAAATTAACCCTAGCTAAATATAATTAAAAAATAACCCTAGCTAATTATAATTAAAATAACCCTAGATAACAATATAATCCTAATCCTAGCTAATTATAATTAAAACAATAATTAAAAAAAATACAAAGAGAAAAGGAAAAACAGAAAAAGAAAAAAAAATGGAAAAGAAAAACAGTAGCCAGACCCCAACCAGGCCGACCCATCTATCCCCTCTTCCTTTCCTGTCGCTCGCATGCGCAGCCAGCAGCCCAAGAGGGCCCAGCCTCGGCCCAATACCTCTTCGCACCTTCCCCCTATCGTATTCCTCCTCTGGCCAAGCTGCTCGGTGGCGACGCCCTCGCCGGCCGTCCGTCGCCGATGCGCCATGATCCGCGTTGTCGCTGCCCTGGAGAGGATAAGGACCACCCGAGCATGCCTCTCCCTCTCCCCTATCCTCTCATTCCCCCTAGGCTCGCTCCCTCTCTCGTTTCCTTTCCCTGGCCGAACCCTAACCGTCGCAGGCGCCGTCGTTATCGACGTTCCCGGCCACCCCGAGCGACACTGAGATGCCCTGGAGAACCATCTCACCTGCGGAGCGGCGGCGGCACGACGGAGCACGTACGCACGGCGGAGCGGCGGCGGAATCGGACAGCACCTCCCCTGCTTCGTCTTCGTCTGTGTGTGCTTCGTCTTCGTCGAGAAATGCGAAGTGTTGGGGCAGCACCCCCTGGCGCCAGAATATAAAGGGGCAAACCATTAGTCCCGGGCTAAGCCACGGGACGGGACTAAAGAGTCTCTAGTCCCGGGCCATGGCTTAACCCGCGACTAAAGACCCCTCCCTTTAGTCGCGGGTTAAGCCACGGCCCGGGACTAGTGTGTATTTTTCGGCCGCTTCATTTTCGCGCGCGCAGGCACCCTTTAGTCCCGGGTCCAGCCATGACCCGTGACTAATTATTTTTTTGTAAATTTCCTTTTTTTATTTCAAAACTAATATAAAAACTTTGGAAAATCATATCTTCTATTGTAATAATCCAAATAAAACAAATAATATGTCTATTATTATCAGAAAAATATAAATAATCTTAATATAATATCCATTTATCTGTTTGCATCATTTATAAATTATTTAATTTGTAAATTTTATTTTTTGAATTCAAATCAAATATAAAACTTTCGAAAATCATATCTTTTATTGTAATAATCCAAATAAAACAAATAATATGTCTATTATTATTAGAAAAATATAAAGAATCTTAATATAATATCCATTTATCTGTCTGCATCATTTATAAATTATTTCATTTGTAAATTTTATTTTTTTAATTCAAATCAAATATTAAAACTTTGGAAAATCATATCTTTTATTGTAATAATCCAAATAAAACAAATAATATGTCTATTATTATCAGAAATATATAAAGAATCTTAATATAATATCCATTTATCTGTTTGCATCATTCATAAATTATTTCATTTGTAAATTTTCTTTTTTCAATTCAAATCAAATATAAAAACTTTGGAAAATCATATCTTTTATTGTAATAATCCAAATAAAACAAATAATATGTCTATTATTATTAGAAAAATATAAAGAATCTTAATATAATATCCATTTAGTACTGATTGTAGTCACAAACTGGGACTAAAGATATTTCCCACCGCTTCCCGCCAAGTTTTCCCGCCCTTTCCTTTCTACGAGAGCTTTTAGTCCCGGATGTAGTCACTAACCGGGACTAAAGATATTTCCCTCCAATTCCCAAAGCTTCACGCCAAGTTTTCCCGCCCTTTCCCTCTACCTTTAGGGTGATCGCGCCATGGCTATCCACACATCCACACCTTCCGCTCTTAGAACAATGGACAACGCCTACTGGGCCATTCTGACCCTCGAGGAGACCGAGGCGCTGTGCGCCTCCAACTACCCTTGTCCGACTCACGGGCCGCCGGCTGGATCTTGAGTTGGAGGGTTCCTTCCTCCCTCATCCCTCAAGGTTCCGCATGCCAGGCGTCCATCACAAACCACTTCTACCACGAGCTCACGCCGGAGCAGCGGATGGATCCCTAGTGGGATCCCGACAACTACGACACATGTAATGCCTTCTTTGCTAATAGGCGAGAAAGGGAGCTCGCCAGGTACGAGGGTGATGGCCCGCCCCCGGTGAACCACAACGAAGCCGGCCGTCGTCTGTGGTGGGCGAACCATACTATCATCAGAGTGATGCGCTACATTGCCGGGGGAGACCATCCTCGCCTGCGGTTCCCACGAGTCCACCCGCCACAGAGCCACAAAAAGGCCCCACACCGGCCCGGCGGTAGCGGCATCGTCTTCCAGGAGACCCCTCCCCCTCCCGCCGTGAATCCGAGGCTGGAATGGCCCCTGGTATATGCCATGGATGGGCTGAGGATCCCCGGAGTGACAGGTGACGATGACGATGATGATGACGATGACGAAGAAGACCCTGAAGCTGCGTACTATAGGACTAGGCATGATTATGACTAAAGGGGGCGGCTTTAGTCTTGAGTGTTAGCTAGTCCCGGTTTGTCGTGGTTTTTAATATTAATAAATGTCTTGAGTGTTACCTAATAAATAGAGGGAAATGCCTATAAAGAGAGGGTTCATCTTTAGTCCCAGTTGGAGAAACCAACCGCGACTGAAGGGATTATGATGCCGGGCGCAACACTAATAATAGGGGTGAGTGTCGACATTATGTCGTGCGGCTTGTACCTTGTCCCGGATGGTGTCACCAACCGGGACTAAAGATGAACCTTTAGTCGGTTGGAGACACCAACCGACAAAACATGAGTCACACTAATAATAGGGGAGTGTCGACATTATGTCGTGAGTGTCGACATTATGCCGAGCTTGTACTATAAATAAGCATCCTTGTGAGTCCGATCCTCCGCCAGGTTTGAGGCATCTCCAAGATGGTTTCGAGAGCAGGGACACCACTACGGCCAGTTCGGGGAGATGCCGCGGAGCCAGGTCCTCGGCATCTCCGAGAAACTAGTCATAGAGGCACTCCTAATATGTGAAATTAGTTAGCTCCAGCGTATTTATCTAGTTAGAGAAGTTACAAGCTGCAAGATGGTTTTCGAGAAGGACACCACTACGGCCAGTTCGAGGAGATGCCACGGATCGATCCTCGGCATCTCCGAGAAACTGGTCATAGAGGCACTCCCTAATATGTGACCTCACGCGTTTGGAGATCAGATCTTAATGGTAAGTATGAATCGGGACTAAAGGCCCTCCTTTAGTCCCGGTCCAGCCACAAAACGGGACTAACACACTCAAGATTGTTTGCAGACAACACTATAAAAATGGACACATGGAGCATCTTCACTCATAAAATGTTACAATTATTACATATCATTTCTTCGCGTGTGTTCCTTTCTGATCCCGTCGTATCCATGGAGCATCTTCATTCATTAACATGATTCTTGGGTCATCCTTCACCGCGAAGGGCGGAATTTCATGAAACTTATCACAATCTTCTGACATGTCCTCCACTCCCACGATGTTTCTTTTTGCTGAAAGAACTATGTGGCGCTTTGGCTCATCGTCTGGTGTATTCTTTTTCTTATTTTTTCTTTTTCTAGGTTTGGTAGACATGTCCTTCACATACAAAACCTGAGCCACATCATTGGCTAGGACGAATGGTTCGTCTAAGTACCCAAGATTGTTGAGATCCAACGATGTCATTCCGTATTTCTTGTCTAACTCAACCCCTCCTCCTGTCAGCTTGACCCATTTGCACAGAAACAAGGGGACCTTAAAAGTAGGTCCATAGTCAAGTTCCCATATCTCCTCTATGTAACCATAATATGTGGTCTTTGACCCATCGTTGTCTGTTGCATCAAAGCGGACACCACTGTTTTGGTTGGTGCTCTTTTTATCTTAGGCTATCGTGTAAAATGTATACCCATTTATCTCGTACCCTTGGAAAGTCGATATAGTCGAATATGGTGACCTAGACAACAAGTATATATGATCTCCAAGAGTGTTTTTTTATGAGATGTTGCAACCAACCGCCGAAACTCTTCATGTGTTCATCTCTAATCCAAGAGTCATGCTTTCCAGGGTTGTTGGAGCGTAAGATTCTCTCGTGTTCCTCGATATATGGGGCTGCCAAGATAGAATTCTGTAGAACGGTGTAATGTGCTTTGGTGTAAGAATGTCCGTCCCTACATATTATTGATTTCCTTCCTAGAGTACCCTTTCCACTTAGTCTCCCCTCATACCGCGATTGAGGAAGACCAATCGGCTTAAGGTCAGGAACAAAGTCAACACAAAAATCAATGACCTCCTCTGTTCCATAGCCCTTGGAGATGCTTCCTTCTGGCCTATACGATTCTGAACATATTTCTTTAAGATTCCCATGAACCTCTCAAAGGAAACATATTGTGTAGAAATACGGGACCGAGAATGGAAATCTCTTGACTAGGTGAACCAAAAAGGCGTCATAATATTGAAGAAGGATGGTGGGAACACCAACTCAAAACTGACAAGACATTGGACCACATCATTACAGAAAGTGGTAGATCTTCGTGATTGATTATCTTCGAGATTGCATTGAGAAATGCACATAGCTTCACAATGGGTACTCGAACATTATCTGGTAGAAGCCCCTCAATGCAATCGGAAGCATTTGCGTCATAATCACGTGGCGTCATGAGACTTTAGGTTTTGGAACTTTTTTCTGCCATATTTATTATTCCCTTTATATTCGACGAGAAGCCAGACGGGACCTTAATACTGCTTAGGCGTTCAAAAAATATTTCCTTCTCTTGTTTGGTAAGAGCGTAGCTGGCATGACCTTGAAACCATTCTGGATGCAGGCCATCTGGTTCTTTCATACGTTGATGGTCCTTTCGTGCTTCCGGTGTATCTTTTGTCTTCCCATACACGCCCAAGAAGCCTAGCAGGTTCACGCAAAGATTCTTCGTCACATGCATCACATCGATTGCAGAGCGGACCTCTAAGAATTTCCAATATGGTAGCTCCCAAAATATAGATTTCTTCTTCCACATGGGTGCGTGTCCTTCAGCGTCCTTTGGAACAGATTTTCCTCCAGGACACTTTCCAAAGGTTACCAGTTGATCCAAACCTTTGACCATATCAAATATATCATCACCAGTACGCTCCTTAGGCTTCGTCTGGTGACATGCTAGACCGTTGAAATGCTTGCCTTTCTTTGTTAAGGGATGCTTAGCCAAAAGAAATCGACGATGCTCATTGTATACATTCTTCTTACAATGTTCCAAATATATACTTTCAGTCTCATCTAAACAGTGTGTGCATGCATTGTATCCCTTGTTTGACTGTCCTGAAAGGTTACTAAGAGCAGGCCAATCATTGATTGTTACAAAAAGCAATGCTCGGAGGTTAAATTCTTCCTGCTTGTGCTCATCCCACACGCGTATCCCGGGTTCGTGCCACAACTGTAAAAGTTCTTCCACTAATGGCCTTAGGTACATATCAATGTCATTGCCGGGTTGCTTCGGACTTGGATCAACACTGGCATCATAATGAACTTCCGCTTCATGCACAACCAAGGAGGAAGGTTATAGATGCATAGAGTCACGGGCCAGGTGCTGTGACTAGAGCTCTGCTCCCCAAAGGGATTCATGCCATCTGTACTTAGACCAAACCTTAAACTCCTTGCGTCATCTGCAAAGTCCGGGTACTTTCTGTCGATTTTTCTCCATTGCGACCCATTAGCGGGGTGTCTCAACATCCTTTCTGACTTACGTTCCTTTTTATGCCATCGCAACAACTTGGCGTGCTCTTTGTTTCTGAATAAGCGTTTCAACTGTGGTATTATAGGAGCATACCACATCACCTTCGAGAACCCTCTTGGGGCTCGCCCTCAACGTCACTGAGGTCATCTAGTCTAATCTTATATCAAGTGAAGTGCATACCGGGCATGCATCCAAATTCTCATACTCACCGCGCGATAGAGGATGCGGTCATTAGGGCATGCATGTATCTTCGAACCTCTAAACCTAGAGGCGTACAACCTTCTTTGCCCGTGCGTCTTGGCGGGCAATACGTTATCTTTTGGAAGCATATTCTTCATCATTTTCAGTAACTTTTCAAATGAGGAGTTAGGTATAGCACACCCAGCCTTCCATCGCAGCAATTCCAGATGTCTTTGCTTTTCAGACCATTTTCGCAATTTGAGTACAACAACTTTGTGTGATCCTCTAACATGTGATTGAACTTCTCCCTATCCTTTTAAGTTTCACAATCTCTTCGTGCATCGGAAATGGTCCGACCAAGATCATCAGCGGGTTCATCATGTGTCTCTTCTTCGTCCTCCCCTTCAGCATCCCCATGGAAGTATCTCTGTACTCAGGGAAACCATGATAGTTGTCATCCTCCTCCTCTTCTTCATTGTCTTCCATTATAACCCCTCTCTCTCCATGCTTGGTCCAACAATTATAACTAGGCATGAAGCCGGACTTCAACAGGTGGTTGTGAAGGGTTTTTGAGTCAAAGTAATCCTTCTGATTCATACATCCATTACATGGACAGAATACAAAACCATTGCGCTTGTTTGCATCAGCAACACGGATGAATTCATGTACGCCATTAATGAACTCGCCAGAGCGTCGGTCAATACCGTACATCCATTCCAGGACCATCTGCATTATAGTAAAAGTATATCAAAAACCATTACACAACATGATAAAATTATTACAAGTTATATTGAGAGCTTCTAAAGCATTAATTTTTAATTTTGAAAAATTTACATGCACCAATTTGTGAATTGGAGAAAACAATCAACATGATAAATTTGGAGTTTTTTATTATTGTTCTATCAGTGAAAACCTCATTCCATTCTAAGCTCTGAAACTCTAAAATTACACATTTCAATTTTCAGTAACTATGTGCCTAATCAAAATTTGTTACACATATATATCAAAATCCTTCTAGCTACTTCTAGAGCATGCATGCATTTGATCCATATCTCTATACTTCTAGAGCATTATAGAGCTAAAGTAGCAATAAGAGATGAAAGAATGAAGTTCTAACCTTTTAAATCTTTGGATTTAGGTGTTGCAAACTAAATCTTGACAAATCTTGAGAAAAAAATTGCATGAACTCTCTTGCTTCTTTGAGAAAAATGGCCACCATATGCTTTAGGGCAGTAGGACAGGAGGCAGAATATATAGTCGTGGACAACTAGTCCCGGGCCGTGACACGACCCGGGACTAATAGTCCACGAAAGGACCAGCTGGCCTGCTCCAGGTTATTAGTCCCGGACCGTATTACGGACCGGGACTAATGACCTGGTCCGTCCCGGGACTAGTCACTACGGCCATTTCTAGCCGTTAGAGGCCTCACAAGCCGGGACTAGTGCTCCCACTAGTCGCGGGATGTGCCAGGCCGGGACTGCTGGGCTTGTTCTGATCGAACCGAAGATGGTTTTTCCAGTAATGCAACCTTCAGTATGTTCCCACAGATAAAGAGAGGAAGGGCTTTAAATTTGATCATGTTTTTGGACCATCTGATGATCAAGGTATTTACTCTTCCTACAATGTCTAACATATCCTAACTTCAGTTTCAAATTCGTGGTTTTGTGATATGAAATGGAGTATCGCGGGGAACCAAATATGTACTATTAAATTCATAATCATATTCTGCTAATTCATATGAATTCATTCCTAAATATTTTAGATATGTTTGTACTATCAAAAGATGTTGATCATAATGTCATATTATAATTGTTCACTTTTAGAGGCTGTATTTGCTGAGATATTGCTGGTCGTGAGGTCAGTGATGGATGGTTTCAATGGATATACATCTTTTAGATGGGCAAAATGGAACAGAAACCTTCACTATGGAAGGTGTTCCGGATTATAGAGGTGTTAATTACAGGGCTGTTGAAGAATGGTTCAGGGTCTTCGAGCAGTTGCATACACATTTTGTGTGAGTATACTGGAAGCCTATAATGAAAAGATCAGGGACCTTTGTGATGACACCTCTTAACTGAAGTCAAAAAGGTACATCTCATTTCTTTCTTGTTCAATCTGATATGATAGTAAATCATGAAGTATAATATCTTGTTGAATCCAAAGGTTGGACATAAAAAAAATTGCTGACATGACACAAGCATTAAGCTAATATACTTTGACATCCCAATGAAATTAGTTTAGGCAATGGGATAATGATAGTCGACCTTCTGTTGTACTTGCATGTTGTTAGGGTCACTATTACGAGTGAGCATTTGGTTACTTTTGTCAGTCAGATTACTCAATCAATTCAAAATTGTTTGTAGGCATTCTATGGTTAGGTTATAATTCATTTTGCAGATTATATCTTGGATAAATCATTTTGTTGCAGACTACATCTTGGATATTCCTTTTGCAGATTATATCTTGGATAAATCATTTTGTTGCAGACTACATCTTGGATATTCATTTTATTTTCCAAGATTGACGGCTTCAAAGTGTTGTTAAGCGGCACTAGTGGAAAACGTGCCATCGGTCCCGATTTGTAAAGGCCTTTAGTCCCGGTTTCCTAACCGGGACAAAGAAATCGGGACTAAAGGCCTACCCCTTTAGTCCCGGTTCGGTCATAAACCGGGACTAAAGGCACTGACGGGGCGCGTCGAGTGTGCAGGACCTTTAGTCCCGGTTTGTAATACGAACCGGGACTAAAAGTTTTTTTTTATTTTATTTTATTTTTTTAAAATTGATTTTTTTTTCAATTTTTTCTTAATCCTTTGAATTATTTGACTCGTTAATCTCCCACATCTCTCATTTTTAACACTAATTATACTTAATCTTAGTTCAAATCGTACTTACAGTTAAACTTCCCATCCGGTCACCCATCCTCCATCCCCAGCACGCTTAACTTCTTCATTCCATCTCTCCTACCTGCGTGAAGGACCATTATATCTTGTTGTCAAGACTAGTATATCAATCTTATTAACTCATATCGATATGTGACACGTTTTTATTTTTTTAAATTAAGAACAACTATTTTTAGTAAACAACAATAAATAATTAATAATAACATTTTATTCTAATGAAAGTAAAAACTAATTAAATTAATATTTTATTCATTTTTGCCATTTATTCATTTAATATGACATAAACAATATCTTCAAATCTGTAAATCGAAATTTAACAAATAATATATCCATTATTATCAGAAAAATGCGAGGAATTCAAATATAACATAAAAATACTAAAATAATTTAATTTCTGAAATAATTTTTTCTGCACGTTTTGATAGGTTGTACTTTTTTACATGGTATACAAAAGTTATGGCCATTTGAATTTTTATAACATTTTTTGTAAATTATGTTGAAATTTATATTTGTTAATTTTATAACAACTAAATCACTTAATATAAGGGCACGTCTAATTTTTCCTGCGTTGGACTGTACGGACGCGAAAAACAAACTCTATTTAGTGCCCGGTTTTAACGCCACGCAATGAGGGACAAGGGCGCTTGCCTAATTTTCTTTTTTCGTACGTATTGTTTTTAATCAGTTAAACGTCTATCTAAACGTCTGGCAGTGTACATGGCATAACTACAGTTCGAAGGATTTTATTTTTAGAATTTTTTATAACCTTTAGTCAGTTAGATTATCACCATGGGACTAAAAGAATTGCTTGTACCAATCCCTTTAAATGCGGGTTGGTAATCGAACCGGGACTAAAGGTCACACCTTTAGTCGGTTGGTGATCTGAACCGGACTAAAGGGATTAACTGGCACTTTTAGTCCATTGGTGATCTAACCGAACTAAAGATCCTGTTTAACCCGGGACTAAAGTTTGCTGGCGTTCTAGCCGTTGGAACCGGGACTAATGCTCACATTAGTCCCGGGTCCAACTATAACCGGGATTAATGCTCCGAACTGGGATGGACGAATGACTATTTTTCTACTAGTGGAGGCAATTGCAGCACAATGTCATAAAATGGGCATAAAATGGGTCTGATTTTTATAAGTGAATGAAACATGTTAATACTTTCATTCAGCTACCTTTTTATCTCTGTCTTTGGCCGGTTGTAAACTTATAAAGCACTTGCCACATTATTTAGTTGCTTAAGCGTGAGATGCGGGGAGCCTTCTCAGCGCTCTTGCCATGCGCCATGCCCTTTAGTGTCTCTGAGTGTGGGCATACTTTTTTTTCATATAAGCTATGCCCGAAACGCTACGCGTCAAAAACAGGTTCGTTTTTTCCCATCTCCTCCTACGGCTCAAAACCCTAACCCTAGCGGCGGCGCTCTCTTCCTCACGTGGCAGATGAAGGAAATGTTTTACCTCCTCTCTTCGTCGCCTTCCCCCCGCATCACCCCCTCCTCGTTGCCTTCTCCCCGCATCGCCCCCTCCCTTCATGCCTGGCCGGCGACGGCAACATCTGGTCGAGTAGATGGCTCCCTCCCGGAACTTCTTCCCCACCACCATCCGCTCTCCCGTGCTTCATCGCCCCTCGCTCCAGTGTCGTCCTCGGGCGGAACGCCCGTGCCTCCCTCCGCCACCGGTAGACGGGAGCAGCAGCGATGCACCATGGGTGAGTATCCAGCGCCCTCCCAGAGTTGGGCATGGAGGCCGGAACCCGAGCCCCACCTCGCCTCGCCTTCACCAAGGTCTCCCCAGGACGAGGCCAAGACACGCGGGTGAGGGATTCTGCAACCGGATCTAGGGAAGCAGGTTGTATTCTGTAAGTCACCAAGGACTATTATTTTGCCCCTCCCATGTTCAGTGATGTTTCCAGCTGTGTTGTTGCCTCCAACTTTCAGTTTATTTTGTATCTTGGAAGTGCACCTTCTAATTAAAGTCCTGGTAGAGAAGCTTAACCGATCAAAGCATGTAGCTGAGGTAGGTGAGCGGGCGGCTTCCTCTTTATTCTTCTCCATCATGTACAAGTTCAGTGGTTGCTGATGACCATGGATTTCTTTCATCGACGAGGAAGCGATGAAGCACATGGCACCATCATCTCAGATCATGTTCTCCAGGTCAGAGCGCTCTTCTAATGTTGTGAAGTGGACATATGAAACCGCGGTGTTTTGCTAATTTGTTGTCTTGGCCGGAAGTGCTTGCTTGATGTCAATACCGTGAATGCCTGACAAATCTTAGATTTCGGTGCTTCCTATGAACAGTGTAGGTGTCCTTTTGTTTACCTGAGAATGCATCTCCTCATTTTTTTGCATTCTCTGTTAGTACCCTTTCCAAAGTAGGCTAAATAGGAGGCTTTCATCATTTCTAAAAGAACTTGAGTTGTTTTTTACATGCAGATGGCAACAGAGTCATATGATTATTTGCAGTTGGCTACATAATACCTAGCAGACGCTAACAAACATTATTAAAGATTCTTATTAAGGTATTTATAGTTATCAAACTATCCACTTAATCTTACTGTTGTCAACCAAACGGACGATGTCATTATCACTTGGTATCTTAATTTTGGTGTTGTTGACCATGTCGTTTTCTATTTTTTCTCACATATATTTTTCTATTGATTACTTGCTGAATTTATCTCAGTTTCATGTTTTCTGAATATTTTTGAATGCTTCCTTAAATTTGTGATCAGTTTGTTCATATGTTGTCGGCTCTAGGAATACTCAGACTAACGCATGGCTTTTACTGAAGATATCCATTGTGTTCAATGTAGCCAAGAGTCTTGGATGGAGACATACAAAAATGGCACCTTTGTAACACCCTCAGAATCGGCCCTATGCAAGTTTTAGCGAAACCCGCCAAACCCGTATAGAAACGATTCAAAGGTGCCCACCAGGCACTTTCGTGCGGGTGGAAAACGAAGTAATAACATTACACAACAGTCCTCGATGGGACCCACAGAACAGATATATATTTACAGCACGACTCCATGAGTCAAGAATACAGATATAATATACAAAGATCCAAATCACCTTGAAAATGGTAGAGCGTCCGACTACGGACAAGATGCAAATGGGGCTAAGAGCCCTGAAGAATAACCAATGGCGTCCATAACCCTGCCCAGGCCAAGCCGGAAGGGTAACCCTGCTAACGACGTCGATCTCAAAACCTGCTTAAACAAAAGGGGTGCCGACAAGGGGCAAAGGAAAAAAGAGAGAGCGGTCAGTACTGAGGCCAGTACACGGCGAGGCTAGAATTCGGCGGTCCTCGCCTACATAGGTATGGTGGACTGAAGCGGCGGCGGCGGCAGGCACTAAACAACCTATAGAGACTCGATATAACTGACGGCTATCAGAGAGGGGTAAGAAAGACCTATTCGGAACCAACCTAATGCTATCACCAAGCATACCCATCCTGGAATTTCCCCCTCGAGACCAAACGAGGAAGTCAACCGAGGAACTCACTCCGTTGGCAGTTTTATTCATCCCGTTATAGTTGCGGCAATTACTAGTCAAATAAAGATGGCATGAGTCATCCTGATATAATAAGCAGTGGGCAGTTTTAGTTAACCATTCCGTTGTAGTTGCAACACTTACTAGTCAGATACGATTAGCATGAGATACCCCAAAACCCAGCAGTTGTTGGTACTTTTATTTAGCCATTCCGTTGTAGTGAAGCTGATTACTAGTCATATCAGATACAAGTCAAATTATAACAGTAAACTTTAGTTATAGTTGTCTATGATCGAGACCTGTGCTCCAAGTCTTCCATAACCGCGGACACGGCTTCTCGAAAAGATTAAACCCTCCAGGGGTGCACCAAAGTATCCACACGCACTTCGACCCTTTTTGCCAGATCAATTAACATACTCCCGTCGGTATATCGGCGGTGCCTAAGTCATGACGTTTCCCAGACCCAAAGCAAGCACGGGGGGCCACCCCACTAAGTACACCCGCAACGAAGTCGGCCGGTCTCCGAGACGGACTCAGGGTTTGCGACAGTGGCTGTAAACGACAGGGGATCCCAAAACTGGGTCTGCCGATACCGCGAAAACTCTCTGCTTCCAAAACAGTACAGGTGCTATCTGTAACACCCTAAGAATCGACCCTATGCAAGTTTTAGCGAAACTCGCTAAACCCGCATAGAAACGATTCAAAGGTGCCCACCAGGCACTTTCGTGCGGGTGGAAAACGAAGTAATAACATTACACAACAGTCCTCGATAGGACCCACAGAACCAATATATATACAACACAACTCCATGAGTCAAGAATACAGATATAATATACAAAGATCCAAATCACCTTGAAAAGAGGAGGCGTCCGACTACGGACAAGATGCAAATGGGGCTAAGAGCCCTGAAGAATAACCAATGGCGTCCATAACCCTGCCCAGGCCAAGCCGGAAGGGTAACCCTGCTAACGACGTCGATCTCAAAACCTGCTTAAACAAAAGGGGTGCCGACAAAGGCAAAGGAAAAAGAGGAGCGTCAGTACTGAGGCCAGTACACGGCGAGGTTAGAATTCGGCGGTTCTCGCCTACATAGGTATGGTGGGCTGAAGCGGCAGCGGCAGCATGCACTGAACACCCTATAGAGACTCGATACAACTGGCGGCAATCAGAGAGGGGTAAGGAAGACCTATTCGGAACCAACCTGATTCTAACGCCAAACAAACCCATCCTGGTATTTCCCCCTCGAGACCTAATTCGAGGAAGTCAACCGAGGAACTCACACCGTTGGCAGTTTTATTTATTCAGTTATCGTTGCAGCAATTACTAGTCAAGTATAGATAATCATCCTGATAAAATAAGCAGTGGGCACTTTTAATTAACCATTCCGTTGTAGTTGCGACACTTACTAGTCAAATACAATTAGCATGAGATAACCCAAAACCCAGCAGTTGTTGGTACTTTTATTTAGCCGTTCCGTTATAGTTGCAATACTTACTAGTCAGGTAGAATGGTCGCAAGCGACAACCCAAGCAAGCAATTGTTGGCAGTTTTATTTAGCCATTCCATTATAGTGAAGCTGATTACTAGTCATTATAAAGTCAAATTTATAGCACTACTTTAGTTATAGTTGTCTATGATCGAGATACTGTGCTCCAAGTCGTCCATAACCGCGGACACGGCTTTCAGAAAGTTTTACCCGGTCGGGGTGCACCAATAGCAACACACACTCGATCAACCTCGGAAAAACCAAATCAAAACCCAAGGAGGCCTTCACGACAAAGCAATCACAAGATTCAGAAATATTTCAGGGGGCCACCCCTTGGAGTACACCCGCAACAAAGTTAGCTGACTCCGAGACGGACCCGAGGTTTGGATGGACGGCTGTGAACGACTGGGAACCCAAAACTGGGCTTGTCGACACCGCGAAAATGTGTCCCGATCCTAAATGCAGGTGTGCTCGCACAATCGTAATAAAGCAGTAGCATGGCATCAGTACAGGATAGTAAATAAAACCTCAAACTAGTTTGTGGCCCCAAGAAATAAGACTGAATCAAGCTCTAGCTCAGGGGGGTCCCATAATCCTCCCGGATGTGGATGGCGTGATAAATCAAGGAACAGGTATCAAGCACTCGGGGTCCTACGGGACACAAGTGGACGGTTAACAACCAAATAACATCTATTGCCCACCTGTGCCTCTGCTTACCTACTTCAATTTTAGTTGTTAAACAGTAAATAAAGTGAACGATAAGTAAAGCCATGATCATCTCCAACATCAAACATGCGGCCATACTCCAACAACTGTGGTACATGACGACACGCAACAGCACTTGAGCAAGCGACTACGACACGCAGGTCCAACTAGCTACCAAACCACAGGTAATAGGATGTGTCCAAGGCAATATAAGGCTGCAAGGAAATCACGGGTACGAAATCTAGAGCATCGCAACACAGCTAGCAATAGATCAACAGGAGGGAATAAATACTATAAAAGTAAGATAGGTAGAAAGGGGGAGATGCTCGCCTGAAAACATTGTCGAAGGTACCACCGAAGATCGGGTCGTCACTCGCATCAACTCAACGGCCTTATCCGCGAAGAAGCAAAACACTAGAATAAACACCGGATGCACTATTTAATACTACGGCAAAATATCGGGCATGATGCATGTATGATGTATGACATGGCAAAGGTGCGATGCAATTAGGTCATATTAAGCGGAACCGGGGTCCCGACATTTAATTAGATGGTTCATGTTATTTAGCTACCCCGCAATTTAAATGTTGTATAAACATGACCAAAATATAGCACCGGTTCGCTACATCAATTTAAATGAGGTCGATATGAGACTAGATTTGCCCGCATATGGGCCCCATATTTAATTATGAGGTGAATCGGCATAAGGCCCCCAAACCACACAAATATGCATGCAAGTATGGCAATTAATATGCAACAAGTTGTTATTACATTTATAAAATAGGGCTCGAGAAAAGGGTCACACATTAGGGTTCGACGATCTTGGGGTTCCGGGGTTCGGGGTTGGTCTCAGGGTTCAGGGTTCGACGGGATCGTTCTCGGACTCCGGGATCGTTCTCGGATGGCAGAGTAGATCTTGGCGTTCGGGTAGACGAACTTGGCATGGCGTCGGGCGCATCAGACTCGCCTTGGTCGTTGCCGATCTTGTCGTCGATGGCGGACTGGGGTCTTCGGATCCGTGAAGTAGATCTTGTCGCACGGTGTCCGGGGTAGATGATCTTGGCGTATTCGCATTGGCGCTCTTGACGTTCAGGTTCTCGTCTTCGCATCCGGGAAAAGAGGGCTTGTCGCACACGTGATCTTCGGGTCCGGGGTCTCAGGTTCGCGGAACGGTCTCGCGATCCGAGTGGGAGTACTTGTCGGTCCTAGGTTCCATGTCGGTATCCTCGGTGTCTCGCGGTGAAGCGCTTGCCGTGCTTGTGGCGAGTTGGCGATTATCGGGTTCGGCGCCGATGGTCGTTGGCGAACTTGAGGGACATCCAGAAGGCCCATAGGGACACAAGCCGACCCCCATGGCACACATACACGAGCACACACAGACGCACACACGGGAGGCAGAGGGCCTGAGGTGACGGTGGCGGGCTATGAGGCAGGTGGCGAGACGAGCCCGAGGGGGGCCCAGCGGCGGACGATGGGGCCGAGGCGGACGGGCAGCAGCGTGGGAGGGGGAAGGAGCCGACGGCGGCTGCAGAGGGAGAGGAGGCGGAGGGTCCGGTGGGCGAGCGCCAGCGGAGGCGCGACGGGAGGCCTCGAGGCGAGGGCAGCGGGGCGAGGCGGCCGGTGGCGATGGAGGGTCCGGGACGCGGTGGAAGGTGGCTCCGGGAGCGAGGCTTCATGGCGGCCGAGGGAGAGGGCGCGGAGAGGGAGGGAGGGGACGGGAGGTGCTCGGGAGGAGGACGCCTTTGTGGGCGGGCCGGGAAGGGGAGCGAGGTTGGAGAAGATGGGGGAAGGAGAGAGGCGGGGTGGAGATGCTAGGCGGCGGGTGCTGCATGCCGGGCGAGAGGCGGGCAGAGCCAGCGAGGAGGAGGCCTGGGCGAGCGAGGCGGTGGGAGGTTGGGGAAGGGAGAGAGAGGTGGACGACGCGGGGTGGGTGGAGAGGAGCGCGAGGTGGGGGACGGGGCCGGGGCGTGGGTGGCGTGTTGGGTCAGGCGGGGGTGGGTCCTGGGGTGGGTCCCGCGGGCAGGGCGGTTGACCGGTCCAGGGAGAGGGTGAGGTTAGTGGTGGGGGCTGCTGCGGGTCCAGGGTGGTGAGAGAGGGAGTGGGGGTGGGCCAGGTGGCAGATGGGGATTGGGTAGGGCTTGGCCAGGGATGATGTGGCGCGCTGCGAGTGGAGGAGGTGATGTGGCTGGAGGGGTGGGTAGTCTAGGATTGGTAGAAAAAGGTCTCTAGGTTGGACCGTTTTTAACTGGGGGTGGTCGACTGGGTCGAATCGGCCCGTTCGACTGCCCCCCTAAAAATAAATAAATGATTTATTTATTTAAAACAGGGCCTTTGCAACCCGATAGCAGACAAAACAAAATAATCCGGAGACCCGGGTTTGAATTTGAAAACAAGACGGGGCGTTTTAGAAAACAAAAACAGGCTTTGCGAAAATAGTTTTAGACAAACAATGCATGATGATGACGATGCAATGCACAAATTCAACGCGATTTTCTAGTAGTGGTTTTGCGGGATGCCACACTATCCATCGCACAATTTAAATAAAGCAGTAAAGCATGGCATAAGTACAGAATAGTAATAAAGCCCCAAACTACTTGTGGCCCCTAGTACAGTACTTTGAAATCAATTACTAAATCGATGGGGGGCCCATATCTCCCCACATGTGGTTAGCGCGCTCGATCTCGGAACAGGTGTCAAGAACTCGGGGTCCTACGGGACACAAGTGGACGGTTAACAACCAAATAACATCTATTGCCCACCTGTGCCTCTGCTTACCTACTTCAATTTTAGTTATTAAACAACAATTGAATTAACGATAATTAAAGCCATGATCATCTCCAACATTAAACATGTGGCAATACTCCAACAACTAGGGTACTTGACGACACGCAACAGCACTTGAGCAAGCGACTACGGAGCGCAAGTCCAACTATCTACCAAACAACAGGTAATAGGCTGTGTCCACGGCAATATAAGGCTGCAAGGGATAACACGGGCACGAAAACTAGAGCATCGCAACAGAGATAGCAATAGATCAACAGGAGGGAAATAAATACTATAAAAGTAAGATAGGTAGAAAGGGGGAGATGCTCGCCTGGAAACATTGTCGAAGGTACAACCGAAGATCGGGTCGACACTCGCATCAACTCAACGGCCTTATCCGCGAAGAAGCAAAACACTAGAGTAAACACCGGATGCAATATTTAATACTACGGCAAAAGATCGGGCATGATGCATGTATGATGTATGGCATGGTAAATATGTGGTGCAATCAGATCACATTTAGCGGAACCGAGGTCCCGACATTTAATTAGATGGTTCATGTTATTTATCTACCCCGCAATTAAATGTTGTATTAACAAGGCAAGGTAAGTCACCGGTTCGCTACACAAATTATATGGTGAATCGGCATAAGGCCCCCAAACCACATGACAATATGCATGCATGAACAATTTAATATGCAACAAGATATATCATTTATAAAAAATAAGGGCTTAGGGTCACACATTAGGGTTCGGAAGCTCTTGGTTCCGGGGTTCGGGGTCGGGTCTCAGGGTTCGTCGGGGATCGGTCTTCGACGATCGGTTGCAAGATGAAGAGCTTGGCATTCCGCGGCGGAGTGCTTGTCGTACCGGTGGCGATCTTGGCGGTCATCAGGTCCGGGAACGGCTCTCGGCGAACTGGTCGGTTCCATGTCGGCGTACTTGGCGTTGCGTGAAAAGGAACTCCGAGCCCAGGGTCTCGGCCACCGGATCCGTGATCGGTCTTGATGGCGGCCGAGGCATCGGATCCAGTATGTAGATCTTGGGGCCCAGCGGTGGCTGATCTTGTCGAACCGGGAGCCTCCGAGCTCCAAATCGACGATCTTGAATCCGTGTCGGAGAGCTCGGTTCAGGAACGTTCCTTAGGGTCTTTGAGGCTCTGAGGCAGAGTTCTTGGTGTCACGAGAGGTGCAAGTCGGAGTTGATCTTGTCATCGGATGGCAATCCTCGCAGCATCATTACCACGCCAGCCTCACGGGTTGGAAGTAGGTTGCTTCGATTCAGTCTCGGGGCCAACGCATACTTGGTTCAGCTCTACCATCTTCAAAACACAGGAGCGCACATAGAGCACCAAACAACAGCAGGACATCACCGGGTCGACCCCATCTGGGCTAAACCAGCGGAGGGTGATGCTGGTGCTGCGGTTCGCAGTGCAAGCAGGGAGGGGCGGTGACAGCAGAGACGGCCGGCTCGGGCGCCGCAGAGGGTGGAGGACGGTCGGGAAGAAGCTCCGCGGCCGACGGGCGGTCCGGGCGAGGGGAGAGGACGATGGGAGAGGGCTCGCGAGGCGACCGTCGATGGCGGCAGCTCGCAGCCACGGGCGGCGGGACGGAGGCGACCGACGGGAGGCTCGGTCGGGTCGAGCGGAGGCAAGGTCGGCGGCGGCGGTCGCGCCAGCGGCCGGTCGCGGACGAGGAGGAGGGAAGCGGCCGAGCGGGCAGGCATGGCGGCGGGCTTGGTGGAGAGGCTCATGGGCGGCGACGACGGAGGAGGAGGCGACGCGGCCGACGTGTTGAAGCTCGAGGCGCGTGGAAGAGGGGCGCGGACCACGGCCCTGGAGGGGTCGCGCGAGAAGCTTGAGGCGTGACGGAGAGCGGGCGGCGAGGAGGAGAGGAGGACCCGGGCGGCGGGGAGGCGGCTCGACGGGGCAAGAAGGCGGGGCAGCGGAGTTTGCCATGAGCTCAAGAAGGGCCGAGCGAGAGGGAGGGGGAGCAACCCCGGCGACGGGAGAACCACCCGGCGGCGCGGGATCGAGGGGGGGTCGAGAGGAGGAAGGTGGGGCTTGCGGTAGGAGAGAGAGGGGGGTCGAGCAGGGTGGGGCCAGAGCGGGACCGGGGTTGGGTGTGGGGAGGGGCAGGTGGCCCGTGGGACGCGGGCCCAGGGCCAGAGAGTGGGGAAGGTGGAGTGCATGCTGTGTGTGCGTGCATGGGGGGATCCAGGGTGGGTTGGTGTGTGGCGTGTGCTGAGTGGCAGGTAGGGACAGGGACGGTGGGACCGGGGTGTAAGGGAGAGGGGGTAGGTGGGGGCTAGGTGAGAGAGAAAGAGGGGTGTAGGTGGGCTGTGGATTGGTGAGGTGGCTGGGCTGAGGGTGAGGTGGAGGGGACGGTGAGGTGGCGAGCTGGGGTTGGTGGGTAGACTAGGATTGGGTGAAATTAGAACTAGGAATTTTAGACTAGGGTTTTCTTTTATTTTAAAATAGATTTTGTAAATAGTTTTAGACAAATAAAAGACCGGAACAGAACGATGTTTTAATTTGAAATAAGACGGGGGCTATTTAGAAAACAAAACTAGGCGTTTCGAAAATAGCTTCAGACAAACAATGCATGATGATAACAATGCAATGCACAAAAACAACGTGATTTTCTAGTAGTGGTTTTTGCGGGGCGCCACAATTCGACACCACTAACAATGGATCTCGCCCTCGAGATCCGCCTCATGGTACCGGAAGAAGGGCGGCGATCTGAGTCTTCTCGCATCGTGTAGATCCTCGCGACTCCACTAACAAGAGGTCGTTGTCCGTGATCGTCGAGAGAACGCTCCGGGAACAAAAGGTCGAAGGTAGAGGTATCAACAAATAAAGCCACCTCTAGCTTCGATGGAAAGAGGGAACCGATGCATTCTCATCCACTTCAATGTACACGAGCGAATAGAGTGAGTAGCCGGCATGGGGTCCAATCCATCACGCACCCAAACTATTACTCTGCGCAATCAGTAGAAAAGCGTGCAACCATTCTCGGAATCAGACTGAAGTTCTCGACAATCGAGGTTCAGAAACAAAGGAGTGATGCGCATCGCATCGACCGGCGAGATGATGTCGTCGCGTCGGAAAACACCGGAAGGCACGAGAAGGAACAAAGAGAAGTCCACCAGACGAAGGATTCCTCGGATAGCATGAAGACCAGATGTAGCAACACTGTTACCAAAGGAGGAAGCGAAACCCTGAAGTCACGATGGAACCCAACCACGAGAAATCCTGGACTCGAAGAGAGAGGAGAGAGCGGATTCAAAACACGCAGAGGTAAGAGGAGAATAGCAGAGGGGTAAGGAGTAAAATCAGACCTAATCAGAACTATCCAACCGATTTTGCAAAAATAGTTTTGACACTCTACTTCGGCCGTTAGCTAGGTTATCCTACAGGCTGGACTTGTAGGGTATCGCAACTGCTGAGCTCTGATACCACTCTGTAAAACCCTCAGAATCGGCCCTATGCAAGATTTAGGGAAACCCGCCAAACCCGCATAGAAACGATTCAAAGGTGCCCACCAGGCACCTTCGTGCGGGTGGAAAACGAAGTAATAACATTACACAAGAGTCCTCGATGGGACCCACAGAACAGACATATATTTACAACACGACTCCATGAGTCAAGAATACAAATATAATATACAAAGATCCAAATCACCTTGAAAATGGTAGAGCGTCCGACTACGGACAAGATGCAAATGGGGCTAAGAGCCCTGAAGAATAACCAATGGCGTCCATAACCCTGCCCAGGCCAAGCCGGAAGGGTAACCCTGCTAACGACGTCGATCTCAAAACCTGCTTAAACAAAAGGGGTGCCGACAAGGGGCAAAGGAAAAAGAGAGAGCGGTCAAGATCGAGGCCAAGACAGCGAGGCTAGAATTCGGCGGTCCTCGCCTACATAGGTATGGTGGACTGAAGCGGCGGCGGCAGGCACTGAACAACCTATAGAGACTCGATATAACTGACGGCTATCAAAGAGGGGTAAGAAAGACCTATTTGGAACCAACCTAATGCTACCACCAAGCATACCCATCCTGGAATTTCCCCCTCGAGACCAAACGAGGAAGTCAACCGAGGAACTCACTCCGTTGGCAGTTTTATTCATCCCGTTATAGTTGCGGCAATTACTAGTCAAATAAAGATGGCATGAGTCATCCTGATATAATAAGCAGTGGGCAGTTTTAGTTAACCATTCCGTTGTAGTTGCAACACTTACTAGTCAGATACGATTAGCATGAGATACCCCAAAACCCAGCAGTTGTTGGTACTTTTATTTAGCCATTCCGTTGTAGTGAAGCTGATTACTAGTCATATCGGATACAAGTCAAATTATAACAGTAAACTTTAGTTATAGTTGTCTATGATCGAGACCTGTGCTCCAAGTCGTCCATAACCGCGGACACGGCTTCTCGAAAAGATTAAACCCTGCAGGGGTGCACCAAAGTATCCACACGCACTTCGACCCTTTTTGCCAGATCAATTAACATACTCCCGTCGGTATGTCGGCGGGGCCTAAGTCATGACGTTTCCCAGACCCAAAGCAAGCACGGGGGGCCACCCCACTAAGTACACCCGCAACGAAGTCGGCCGGTCTCCGAGACGGACTCAGGGTTTGCGACAGTGGCTGTAAACGACAGGGGATCCCAAAACTGGGCCTGTCGATACCGCGAAAACACTCCGCTTCCAAAACAGTACAGGTGCTATCCATCGCACAATTTAAATAAAGCAGTAAAGCATGGCATAAGTACAGAATAGTAATAAAGCCCCAAACTACTTGTGGCCCCCAGTACAGTACTTTGAAATCAGGTACTAAATCGATGGGGGGCCAATATCTCCCCACATGTGGTTAGCGCGCTCGATCTCGGAACAGGTGTGAAGAACTCGGGGTCCTACGGGACACAAGTGGACGGTTAACAACCAAATAACATCTATTGCCCACCTGTGCCTCTGCTTACCTACTTCAATTTTAGTTATTAAACAACAATTGAATTAACGATAATTAAAGCCATGATCATCTCCAACATTAAACATGTGGCAATACTCCAACAACTGGGGTACTTGACGACACGCAACAGCACTTGAGCAAGCGACTACGGAGCGCAAGTCCAACTATCTACCAAACAACAGGTAATAGGCTGTGTCCACGGCAATATAAGGCTGCAAGGGATAACACGGGCACGAAAACTAGAGCATCGCAACACAGATAGCAATAGATCAACAGGAGAGAAATAAATACTATAAAAGTAAGATAGGTAGAAAGGGGGAGATGCTCGCCTGGAAACATTGTCGAAGGTACAACCGAAGATCGGATCGACACTCGCATCAACTCAACGGCCTTATCCGCGAAGAAGCAAAACACTAGAGTAAACACCGGATGCAATATTTAATACTACGGCAAAAGATCGGGCATGATGCATGTATGATGTATGGCATGGTAAATATGTGGTGCAATCATATCACATTTAGCGGAACCGAGGTCCCGACATTTAATTAGATGGTTCATGTTATTTATCTACCCCGCAATTAAATGTTGTATTAACAAGGCAAGGTAAGTCACCGGTTCGCTACACAAATTATATTGAATTATATGGTGAATCGGCATAAGGCCCCCAAACCACATGACAATATGCATGCATGAACAATTTAATATGCAACAAGATATATCATTTATAAAAAATAAGGGCTTAGGGTCACACATTAGGGTTCGGAAGATCTTGGTTCCGGGGTTCGGGGTCGGGTCTCAGGGTTCGTCGGGGATCGGTCTTCGACGATCGGTTGCAAGATGAAGAGCTTGGCATTCCGCGGCGGAGTGCTTGTCGTACCGGTGGCGATCTTGGCGGTCATCAGGTCCGGGAACGGCTCTCGGCGAACTGGTCGGTTCCATGTCGGCGTACTTGGCGTTGCGTGAAAAGGAACTCCGAGCCCAGGGTCTCGGCCACCGGATCCGTGATCGGTCTTCGGGAGCGGCTCTGAGGCATCGGATCCGGGATGTAGATCTTGGGGCCCAGCGGTGGCTGATCTTGTCGAACCGGGAGCCTCCGAGCTCCAAATCGACGATCTTGAATCCGTGTCGGAGAGCTCGGTTCAGGAACGTTCCTTAGGGTCTTTGAGGCTCTGAGGCAGATTTCTTGGTGTCACGAGAGGTGCAAGTCGGAGTTGATCTTGTCATCGGGTGGCAATTCTCGCAGCATCATTACCACGCCAGCCTCACGGGTTGGAAGTAGGTTGCTTCGATTCAGTCTCGGGGCCAACGCATACTTGGTTCAGCTCTACCATCTTCAAAACACAGGAGCGCACATAGAGCACCAAACAACAGCAGGACATCACCGGGTCGACCCCATCTGGGCTAAACCAGCGGAGGGTGATGCTGGTGCTGCGGTTCGTAGCTGCAAGCAGGGAGGGGCGGTGCCGGTGACGGCAGGACGGCGGCCGGCTCGGGCAGGGCGCCGGCAGAGGGGGTGGAGGGCGGCCGGGAAGAAGCTCCGGCGGGCCGACGGCGGGTCCGGCGAGGGGGAGAGGACGCAGCGGGGAGAGGGCTCGCGAGGCGACCGTCGATGGCGGCAGCTCGCAGGCCACGGTGGCGAGGACGGAGGCGACCGGCGGGGAGGCTCGGGTCGAGGTCGGGCGCGAGGCAAGGTCGGCGGCGCTTGGTCGCGCCAGCGGCGGGCCGCGAACGAGAGGAGGAGAAGGCGGCGGCCGGAGCGAGCATGGCGGGATTGGTGGAGAGGCTCGCGCGGCGGACGACGGAGAGGAGGCGGCGAGGGCCGAGCAGTGTTGAAGCTCGAGGGCGCGGAAGAGCGGCGGCGACCACGGCCCGAGGGGTCGCGGAGAAGCTTGAGGCCGTGGCGGAGAGCGGGCGGCGAGGAGGAGAGGAGGACCCGGCGGCGGCGGGGGAGGCGGCTCGGGACGGGGCCGGGCTAAGCGGGGCGGCGGTGGAGTCAGCGCCGGAGCCTGGGCGAGGCAGCTGCCGAGCGAGAGGGAGGAGGGAGCAACCCCGGCGATGGGAGAACCACCCGGCGGCGCGGGATCGAGGGGGGTCGAGAGGAGGAAGGTGGGGCTTGCGGTAGGAGAGAGAGTGGGGTCGAGCAGGGTGGGGCCAGAGCGGGACCGGGGTTGGGTGTGGGGAGGGGCAGGTGGCCTGGGGACGGCCTGTGGCCGAGAGTGGGAAGGTGGAGTGCATGCTGTGTGTGCGTGCATGGGGGGATCCAGGGTGGGTTGGTGTGTGGCGTGTGCTGAGTGGCAGGTAGGGACAGGGACGGTGGGACCGGGGTGTAAGGGAGAGGGGGTAGGTGGGGGCTAGGTGAGAGAGAATGAGGGATGTAGGTGGGCTGTGGATTGGTGAGGTGGCTGGGCTGAGGGTGAGGTGGAGGGGACGGTGAGGTGGCGAGCTAGGGTTGATAGGTAGACTAGGATTGGATGAAATTAGAACTAGGAATTTTAGACTAGGGTTTTCTTTTATTTTAAAATAGATTTTGTAAATAGTTTTAGACAAATAAAAGACCGGAACAGAACAATGTTTTAATTTGAAATAAGACGGGGCTATTTAGAAAACAAAACTAGACGTTTCGAAAATAGCTTCAGACAAACAATACATGATGATAACGATGCAATGCACAAAAACAACGCGATTTTCTAGTAGTGGTTTTTGCGGGGCGCCACAACCTTCTCATTATTTCCAGGTGTTTTTCTAAAAGTCATTACGGTTATGAAGTTTTCTGCAAGCTTTGAACTAACAAAAAACGTATACAAGGTATTCAAATTATGTAGCCATTTTCCCTTTGCTGCATTTCTTTCGTATTGTCTTATTGATAGTCGATAATTTGGACTCTGTACTGTTTCTCGACTCTATGCTATTTTTATTCTTATATATGGAGTCTTATTTTTTAAAATAAATCTACGAAAGAGGTTCCCACTTTATCCCCGTATCAATACTATATCGGCTGGTAGTTGATCATATCTCTCCATTTTGAGACATGGTTTCAGTTTACTTACATTTGTGATTCTAGATCTAGTTGCAGTTTTTTAGAACAAGTTAGAATGATTTAGTTGGTATGTACAACTTCCTATGGGAACTAAGTATTTAAGAGTGAATTAGTTGGTTTGCACTTCCCAAAATTCTATGATGTTTGTGCACAATTTAAGAAATAGTGACCTATTTTTTCTCTTAAAATCTTCAGTTATATGTAAAATAAACTTATGAATCAAGTAATGGTGTTGTTACTGTAATGAGAATTATTTTTAATTTTATTACCAAAATTAATTATTTCTCCCTATAGGTATTAAGATCCTTCTCACTTTAGGTGATCATTTGTCAACCTAGATGGGAGGAGCTGGATACGGAGCCATGACGGTGACCACCATGTTGCGGGCACCTGTACCATGTTGTACAAGCTCCAATAGCGGGAAGTTCAGCCTCCGAGTGGAGGAAATCAACATCGACAGCTTCACCAAGAAGTCTGGCTCGACCTTGACTTGCTTTGTCGTCAAGAGGGCTTGAAGATTCGTTCCTAGTTTTGCGGGTAGCCATTGAGGTTGCCCACAGAGTTGTTGCTTGCATCCACCGAGTGTTATTGCGAATGTTTCAACACAGATAAGTGCCTATTGTTCCGTCATTGAGATGAGGTAGAGCTATCTCCTCCTTTTATCTTCTCTCTGTTTGATGTTTAATCATGGAAGTGCTAGATGTTTAGTTTGTGTATGCACTTTATCTATTTGTTCTTAGCATTTTATATGTACTTGGTTATTTTCGAGTCCCGCATCTGGGGAGAAAGAGGAGAGGATAAATGATAAGAGCCTTGGGTAGTGGGACCGTCCCATAGTAATTTTATTACTCAAAAAATCAACCAGAACTTACATGACTGAACCGACTGAGAAATGAAAAATTACAAACCAGAACGAAAACTAGCTAGGCATTTACTATGTAAGACCCCACCACTGTAAAGGTAAAGGTCCCTGTGATTGTAATGCTAGTCCCTAGATCAAATGCTAGCATCCACAGTTTAAGATGAAGTATACAGAAACAAAGGTCATTATTACATCTTTATTCCAGAGATAACATAGTCTTTTACAACTCCATAGCCATAGGCTAGTACAAGAGTTCAACTTAACGAAAATAAAGTAAAGTCTTCATATCCATGTGCCACAGGCAAACATGTTGAGTGTAGACTCACAACCCTAATCCTCATCAGAGTAACCTGCAACATCACAAGTTATAGCCACAGTGGGTCAATACATTGAAATAGTATTGGCAAGTGATACCTTAGTAGAATAATAATTTCTAGCTTCTATATGAATTTGTCTAAGTGTATCTTAGGCTTGATTTGCTCAAAATAGGTTTTGCCTATCAGTTGAAAACACTAAGTTTTTGTTTGATAAAAACTCCCAAGGAACCACCAATAGACATTGGTGAACCTTTAGCCTTGTTCAACCACAAGTTTTTAACTTACAAATTGGGATGAGGAGATTCTTGATAGCTTACAAGTCTTCATGCTCAAATTTTCCATTGCCGGGGACACGGCTAAGTACTTAGATTCTTCCTTCTCGAGAGGTGGTGCACTTTCCCCACAAGACTCGACATGCATCGAGACAAGACCTTTCAGAAGTCTTCCCTTATACCAAAATGGACGCGCTCCAAACCTATCACCCCCTACCACCAACTGTCCATTTGGCTAAGTTATTGCAACCTATATGATCCAGGCAGAGCCCATATTGCCATGTGGCTGCACTAGAAGCTTCTTAACATTTGGCATCTCAAATCCCTTTGTTCCTGGGTGGCTTTTCATAAGTGTGATACACAAGGTAGACCATAGATATGGGCCATGTGTAACCACTCGACATAATCCAAACATACCATTCCACCCAGGTGATTCATTCACTTAGTTGTTTTATTAAGCAAAACACAAGTCAAAGACTTAGCAACATTTTCCATAGCATGTATATAATCCACCCTTGTTTGATACTAGCTAGGCTAAGCACGGCAATATAGCAAGTATCTTAACTTAGAGAAAATTCTAATAAGTCTACAACTACTAGGATTTCCGAAGCATAGCATATAGATACTTAGCAAAAACATCATGCAAGCCTTATTCAAAATATCACTAATGCATAGTCAAAATATTGGGACAAAAATATGAAGCACCACTTGCCTTGGTAGTTGGGGGAGTAGCGACAATCCTCACAATCACAATCACCACTAGCACCAAAATCTACACATAAAATGATAGCACCAAATTTATATTCCAAACAAATCAAGCAAAAATATATGAATGCATGCAATGCTTTGTGATGACTTTTCTTAAACCAAATAATACAAGTAAACAGTACTAAACATTAAACTAAACTTTTATAGACTAAATAGACTCAAAATAGCCTTTAAAACATTTTCTAAATAATTTTTATACACAAGATAAGCCTACAAATGTCTCTGCATAAAATTCTATTTTAACAGAGGCAAAATACAAAACCAAGCCTACAGATGTGTAGGATTTAATTTTTTGATTCCACTGATATATTATTTGCATTTTTTGGATAAACATAACAAAAGTTATTGAATTTACAAGTTTTAATCATCTAATTAAATCAAATTTGAATTTTAAATGAAAAACCCAGACACACGGCGGCTTCTGATTGGTCAGTACCGCTTCGGGGAGGATCGCGCTTCCGCGCCGTTGGATCAAATCAGATCCAACGCACTAGATCGGTTCTTACCCTTTCGCATCTAATCTAATCTACACCGCTAGATCTAGGATCTACGGTTCAAATCCTCGCGTACCCCTTTGCTAGATGTTTTAATCGCGACCGCTGGATCCAGATCCAGTGGACCTCGTTGCTCTGACCACTCGCTGGCGGCACAAATGTCCACCATGGCGGCTACGCGTCTGACGATGATGCTCCGGCGAGGCCAGAGGGCAAGGGTGGGGGTTCTGGTGCTTACCGAGGTCGTGGAGACGCGGAGAAGCTCAACGTGCTGGTGGACGGGGCTGGGGCGCATGGACACGGCGTTGATTCCTAATCGGAGTTGGCGTCAGCGTCGGGCTCGCTCGGAAGTGGACGTTGGCGACGCTACAAGGTACGAGAAAACGAGCCAAGGGCAGTGTTAGATGCACATGGACACGGCGATGCACGTGTAACAACCAGAGAGAAAGGGGGGCTAGGGTTTACTGTGATCCTTCGCCGGAGTAGTTCGGGACAGCGGCGGCGTAAGATCGAATGTGGACAGCCTAGCGGTGCTTAGAGGTTGTAGAGTGAGGGGAAAAGAGCGGAGTGGGGAGGGGGTTAAGTAGAGGGGGTCTGGGCGCGAAATTACTGCGTGGTTAACGTGAATTGATTCGCGAATCAATCGGCCAGAAATGGGCGGCGACGGCGTCGCTACGGCGTTGATTAGGGAAGATGATGACATGGCTGCGGGGCCAGCGCGTCAGTGAGAGGGGGGCGCGAGTGTGGGTGAGAAACAGAGAGGGGGAGGGGGTTTCCCGGGTGGGCTAGGTGGGCTGTAGCTGGGCCGCGGGTGGGTTGGGCTAGTTAGTTTGTTGGGTTTATTTTTTTCTCCTTTTCTTTTTCTGTTTTGTTTTTCTAGTTCGAATTTGAATGCCTAATTCAAATATGTTTGCATTTGAATTTTCTCCAGACTTTTGTACTGTGTTTGTAATGTCCAAATATGTGTCAAACATCTACTTACACTCAAAAACCATTTTGGGTTTGAAAATAAAAGTAAAACCATGCCTTTATTAAAATAAGGGTAATAGACATATAAATGGTTTTATGTATGAATCTTGTTTTGAAAATTTGTATGAGACTTGTATTCACTTTTGAAACACTCTTGATAAAAACAAGGTATGATTTGAAAGCAAAATAGAACCATTGCCTCTCTAGCTTAACTTAATAGGCATATAAATGGTTTCTGATTTTTAAATCTTGTTTGAAATAACCAAATGCTTATGAGTGCATGTATGATATGCAAACTTTATAAATCATGATTTTAGGGATGTTACAAATCTAACCCCGTTAAGGTGAATCTCTCCCTCGAGATTCGGATTCGCTAGTAGATAGGTGAGGGTGGTCTTTCCGAAGGTCATCTTCTCTTTCCCATGTTGCTTCTTCTTCGGAATGATGGTTCCACTAAACTTTGCAAAACTTGATAGTCTTAGTCCGAGTAACTCTTTCTGCAGTCTCAAGAATTCTGATAGGTTTCTCTTCGTAAGTGAGATCACTCTCCAACTGGACCTCTTCCAAAGGTATAGTATCCTTCAAAGAAGTCTCTTCCATCTTCGGATGGCATTTCTTCAACTGACTCACGTGAAACACATTGTGAACGGCAGACAGTGATTCAGGCAACTCAATCTCATAAGCCAGTTCTCCTTTGCGACTCAAAATTTTGAATGGTCCAACATATCTTGGTGCCAATTTTCCTTTGACTCCAAATCTCTTCACTCCACGAAGTGGTGAGACTCTCAGATATGCTCTATCACCTACCTCATAGGTGACTTCTCTACACTTTGGATCTGCGTAGCTCTTCTGGGACTGTGATATTTTCAATCTGTCTTTTACCAACTTGACTTTCTCTTCAGCTTCCTTGATTAGTTCTGGCCCGAACAAATTTCTTTCTCCAACACCACTCCATAGCAATGGTGTAGTACACTTTCTTCCATAGAGAAATTCAAATGGTGCCAACTCAATACTGGATGGATAGCTGTTGTTGTAAGAGAATTATGTGTAAGGCGGACTTTCATCCCAACTAGCACCATAGTCTAGGGCACATGCCCTCAACATATCCTCTAGAATCTGGTTGGTCCTTTCTGTCTGTCCATCAGTCTGGGGATGAAAAGCAGTGCTGAATTCTAGTCTCGTTCCCAATGACTCATGCAATTGCCTCCAAAAATGTGAAGTGAATTGAGTTCCTCTATCAGACACAATACTCTTGGGTACTCCATGCAGACACACAATCCTATTCATATAAATCTTGGCTAACTTAGCACTTGTGTAGGTTGTATTTACGGGTATGAAATGAGCCACTTTAGTTAGGCAATCTACCACGACCCAAATAGAATCATATCCTGATCTAGTCCTTGGAAGTCCGGTGATGAAATCCATGCCAATCTTGTCCCACTTCCAATCAGGAATAGGTAGTGGTTGTAACAATCCTGCTGGTTTCTAATGTTCCGTTTTCACTCTACTACATACATCACACAAATCAATATGTTCGGCGATGTCCTTCTTGAGGTTATTCCACCAAAATATTTCCTTCACATCCATGTACATTTTGGTATTGCCCGGATGAATGGAATATCGTGAGTTGTGTGCTTCTTGTAAAATCAGTTTCCGAAGCTCCGGATCTTGTGGAATGCAGATACGTTTTCCATACCATAATGTACCCTATTCGTCTTAGTGGAATCCTTTAGCTTTACCTTTGCTAATTTTTCCCTTAATCTCTTCCATTTCCTTATATATCTTTTGGGGTTCCCTGATCCTGTCCAACAATGTGGGTTGAATAACCAATGACATGAGATGTACTTCAGGCACTATCTCCAATCTGAGATCTTTGAATTAGGCACACTAATCATCTGGCAGTTCTCCCTTAGTGAGGCCATTCACATAAACTTTACGGCTTAATGCATCTGCTACAACATTTGCTTTACCGGGGTGGTATTGCAAACTCAAGTCATATTCCTTGATGAGTTGTAACCATCTTCTTTGTCTCATGTTGATTTCTTTCTGAGTGAAGATATACTTCAAACTTTTGTGATCTGTGAACACTTCACATCGCTTTCCCAAAAGATAATGTCTCCATGTTTTGAGTGCATGGACAATAGAGGCTAACTCTAAGTCATGAGTAGGATAATTCACTTCATGAGTTTTGAGTTGTCTCGAGTCATAAGCCACAACTTTCCCTTCTTGCATCAAAACTGCTCATAATCCTTGGTGAGATGCATCACAATACACTTAGAAATCTTTCTCGAAGTCTGGAAGACATAAGACTGGTGTTGTCACTAGTCTCTTCTTCTACTCTTGGAAACTGAGTTCACATCCTTCAGTCCAATCAAATTTCTTGTATTTCTTAATTAACTCCTTCATTGGCTTAGCTACCTTTGAGAAATTCTCAATGAATCTTCTATAGTATCCTGCCAAACCAAGTAAACTACGCAATTCTTTCACTGACTTAGGAGATTCCCATTCAGTTACAGCTGACACTTTTGCGGGATCAACTGCTACACCATCTCCTGACACAATATGTCCAACAAATCCGACTTCATTCAGCCAGAATTCACACTTACTAAATTTGGCATACAGCTTATGCTCCCTAAGCTTCTCAAGTATCAAACACAAATGCTCTTCATGCTCCTCTTTGCTCTTGGAGTAGATCAAAATTTCATTGATGAAAACGACAACAAACTTGTTAAGAAATTCCATGAACACCTTCATATTCATGAAGTAAGCTGGTGCATTTGTCAAACCAAATGGCATCACGGTGTACTTATACAATCCATACCTAGTGGTGAAAGCAGTCTTAGGTATGTCTTGTTCTCTATTTTTTAGCTAAAAATATCCTGATCGGAGATCAATCTTTGAGAACACACAGGATCCTTCTAACTGATCAAACAAATCATTGATTCTTGGCAAAGGATATTTGTTCTTGATAGTTACCTCATTGAGTGAACGGTAATCTATGCATAACCTTTGACTTCTATCTTTCTTTTTAACAAACTGGTGCACCCCAAGATGAAGAACTTGATTGAATAAATACTTTATGTAACTATTCTCCCAGCTGCTTCTTGAGTTCTTTCAACTAATCAACTGACATCTTGTAAGGTCTCTTTGCTATTGGTCCAGATCCCGGCAGCAAGTCTATCAGAAACTCAACATCTCTATCTGGTGGCATTCCAGGTAATTCCTCCGAAAACACATCCGGATACTCTCTCACAATTGGCACACTGTCTATGCTAACCCCCTTAAGAGAATTTAACTTACTCCCTTTTGATTCAAAATTAGACTTGAATCTAGTCCTTTTATTATCTGGGGTTGTGAGTGTGACAGTACGGTTGGCACAATCTAGTACTCCTTCATACTTCGTCATCTAATCCATGCCTAGAATAACATCCAATCCTTGGGAATCTAGGATTATCAGACTGACTGGAAACTTATGCTTTCCAAATTCTATCACTAGATCACGACATCCAAGACTTACTATCATATCTTCACTGGGAGAACTTACTTTTATAGGACACCCAATATTTTCAGTTGGGAATCCATTTTTTATCAACAAATGCCATTGATATGAATGAATGCGATGCGCTAGTATAAAAAAGAACAAGTGCTGGAATATAATGGAGCTTGAACTTACCAGCCACGACATCAGATTCTTCATATATTTCTTCCACATTGATGTGGTTCACTTGTCCCTTTTGGAAGGGATTAGGCTTGTTGGCACCTTCAACTTTATTTTATGGGCACTCATTAGCATAGTGTCCCATCTTCTTACACTTGAAGCATTCAACCTAACTGAGATCTTTCTTTACAGGCTGACTTCCACTTCCACTCCCACTATGGTGGCTCTTGTGTCCACTCTTGTGATTCTTATACTTGTCATTGTCATGACTGCGATGATGCTTGTTGTCATGGTGACGGTTGTGGCCATGGTGGTTGTTGTACTTCCCATGTTTGTGGTATCCAGAACTCCCACTATCATCATGATGGGAACGCTTGTGAGACGATCCCGAGCTGTGCTTATCAAAACTGTGCTTCCTCTTTCTGCTCTCAACCTGTTTCATCTTGTTTTCCAAGATGGTAGCCTTGTCACAAAGTGATTGATAGGTTGGAACATAGGCAACAGACAGCTGCAGGTTCAACTCATCATTAAGTCCTTCGAGGAATTTCTCCTTCCTCTTTGCATCTGTATCAACTTCATCCGGTGCATAGCGCGCCAGATTGTTGAATTCCTCAATGTACTCAGCCACACTGCGGTGATGCTGCTTCATATTGTGGAACTCCTTTTTCTTCAAGTTCATCACTCTGGATGAGATGTGAGCTGTACATAATCCATCCTCAAAGATAGCCCAAGTCACATCCTCAAGGGGAGTGGTGATCTGAAAGTTATCCCACCAGGTTGTTGCTGGTCCTTTAAGCATATGTGCTGCAAATCTGACCTTTTCCTCGTCGGTGCAGCCAACAGTCACTAAGTCCTTGTTCACTGAACGTAACCAGTCATTGGCTACCATTAGATCAATGGTTCCCGAGAACTTTGCAGGCCTTAGTCTTAGAAATCTGGTGAGCATGTCAAATGTTGGAGGATTATTCTGATTGTTGTTATTGTTGTTGTTATTGTTGTTCTGATTCTGGTTCTGCATGAACTGTGTCATCATCTGCATTAGTTGAGCTTGTGTTGTCATCAACTGTTGCATCTCGGGAGTGACGTTATTGTTGTTGTTTTGGTTGGGGTTGGCACGACGGGGAGGCATATGTGGTTTCAATAAGGATAAGAACGAGATACCCATAGATGCTTAACATGCACAATACATCACATAGAAACAATCACAATAACCAAGCTCAATATAACATAGAGTTTGAACGACATAAACAATAGGTTTTTAAAATGCAAACACACCATAGCAGGCCATCCACATGTTGGATGGTCATTGCGACTCAATAATCAAAGTATGGTAGATGAAAGATAGTCGAGTAGTCTACACTACTCCTCCATGTCGACCTCCACGTCAACAAGGGTAAGACCTACATTCTCCATGGCGGTCTTGTACTCCTCAACACTAGTGGTCAAGGCCTCAATATTGGCCCTAAGAGCCCTCTTCTGTGAGCGAAGCCTCTTGATCACTCACTGCTGGTGCTCAAGCTCGAAGTCCTTGGCCTCTAACTCTTCCTTCATCTCCCTGATCTTCTTGTTCCTGTCTTGGACTCTTTTCTCCTGGCTCTTGAACTTCTTGTCCTGGCTCTCAAATCTAGCCTCCATCTCTTTGACGATCTCGTCTTGTTCTGCGAAGAGCTTGTCCTTCTCCCGCAGCTGAACCTAGAGCTCATCATTGCTAAGCATGACGTTGGTCCTATCAGTGTCAAGGTGTCTAATAAGACCCTCTAGGTCCTAAAGGTACAGACGAATTGGCTCCATCGTATCTCTAGTAGCATCATCGTACTCTATAGCCTCACCCTCCTCGTCGCGTCTCTCGAACGGGTGAAAGTAGAGACCTCTAATCTCGGTGGAGTGCCTCCCAACCAGGCGTCCAAGTAACTCCTGCATGACTACATCTAAGCCTCTCTCCTTGTCATCATGCACCAGCTTGAAAGTGATAGCCTCCATGAGTGGCTCTGCCTGGCGTCCCGGCTGTGTGACTCTGAAGCCCCAAAGGTCCTTCCTCTCAAACTTGGTGAGCTGAACTGTTGTGATACTAGGAAGTGGAAGGCTGAGCACACTAGTGAGCTCAATGAGACGAGTACCAAAACGAGTTTCCTTGAACTCCTCGGCAGTGCTGATAACAACGTTAGGCATCTATTTTTATAAGATAGAGAAAGGTTAGGATCAACACAATTAGAGAAAATTCACAAGACAAAATAACACAAGCACATTTTTAACAACAAACACACAAGTCATGGCATACACAAATCCATTACAAACACCAAGGTTTAACTTAGACAAAAATTTGAAGTAAAAATGACAACTGTGGTGGTCCAACTAACGGAGTACGTTATAGTTCTCACTCACTAGACAAAATAGATATCAGGGCATCCTTAGTGGCAATCTGTCAATCTTGGTCACAAGACTCCCATATTAAGTCTATGATGTCTTCCCTTAGTCGTTGATTGGTAGCCTCTAAGTCTTGGGTATGCTTCTTTTCTTCTCTAAGGTCATTTTGAGTGTTGAGCATTCTGCACTTGAGTCTATCACCAAGTTCCTTGATAGCATACCAAGCTACATTTCTTGCAGAGTCAAAGAATGTTGTGTGCATTTCAGAGTTGGTGACCATGCAGAATCTTGACTCTTTGTGGTTGTCTTCCTTTGTGTAATACCCCACCAATACTCTTCTCCTTCATCCATCACAGGGAATCCCTTGTACATAACTGCACCATGTATCCCCATGGTAACCATAAGGTTATTGAGTGCCTTGGGAAACTTAGTCTCACACTCCAAAGTCATGGTCATGAGTGGTCCCTTCCTGACGGCTTCGTCAATGGATTTCATCTACAAATTGAGACGAGAAAGAAGATTAGAAAATTTTACGAGAAGAAAAAGACAAGTGTGGAATTTTCAAAGTGTTGAAATTTTCCTTAGTGGTTTCTTAGTCTAATCCAACCTAGGGTCATAATCCTACAGGCAACACAGTGCTCTCATACCATCTATAAGACCCCACCTTTGTAAAGGTAAAGGTCCCTGTGATTGCAATGCTAGTCCCTTGATCAAATGCTAGCATCCACAGTTTAAGATGAAGTACACAAAAACAAAGGTCATTATTACATCTTCATTCCAGAGATAACATAGTCTTTTATAACTCCATAGCCATAGGCTAGTACAAGAGTTCAACTTAACAAAAATAAAGTAAAGTCTTCATCTCCATGTGCCACAGGCAAACATGTTGAGTGTAGACTCACAACCCTAATCCTCATCAGAGTAACCTGCAACATCACAAGTTACAGCCACAGTGGGTAAATACATTGGAATAGTATTGGCAAGTGATACCTTAGTAGAATAATAGTTTCTAGCTTCTATATGAATTTGGCTAAGTGTAGCTTAGGCTTGCTTTGCTCAAAATATGTTTTGCCTATCAGTTGAAAACACTAAGTTTTTGTTTGATAAAAACTCCCAAGTAACCACCAATAGACATTGGTGAACCTTTACCCTTGTTCAACCACAAGTTTTTAACTTAGAAATTGGGATGAGGAGATTCTTGATAGCTTCCATGTCTTGATGCTCAAATTGTCCATTAACGGGGACACGGCTAAGTACTTAGATTCTTCCTTCTCGAGAGGTGGTGCACTTTCCCCACAAGACTCAACATGCATCGAGACAAGACCTTTCAGAAGCCTTCCCTTAGACCAAAATGGACGCGCTCCAAACCTATCACCCCCTACCACCAACTGTCCATTTGGCTAAGTTATTGCAACCTATATGATCCAGGCAGAGCCCATATTGCCATGTGGCTGCACTAGAAGCTTCTTAACATTTGGCATCTCAAATCCCTTTGTTCCTGGTTGGCTTTCCACAAGTGTGATACACAAGGTAGACCATAGATATGGGCCATGTGTAACCACTCCACATAACCCAAACATACCATTCCACCCAGGTGATTCATTCACTTAGTTGTTTTATTAAGCAAAACACAAGTCAAAGACTTAGCAACATTTTCCATAGCATGTATATAATCCACCCTTGTTTGCTACTAGTTAGGCTAAGCATGGCAATATAACAAGTATCTTAACTTAGAGAAAATTCTAACAAGTCTATAACTACTAGGATTTCCCAAGCATAGCATATAGAAACTTAGCAAAAACATCATGCAAGCCTTATTCAAAATATCATTAATGCAAAGTCAAAATATTGGAACAAAAATATGAAGCACCACTTGCCTTGGTAGTTGGGGGAGTAGCAACAATCCTCACAATCACAATCACCACTAGCACCAAAATCTACACATAAAATGATAGCACCAAATTTATATTCCAAACAAATCAAGCAAAAATATATGAATGCATGCAATGCTATGTGATGATTTTGCTTAAACCAAACAAGACAAGTAAACAGTACTAAATATTAAAATAAACTTTTATAGACTAAATAGACTCAAAATAGCCTTTAAAACATTTTCTAAATAATTTTTATACACAAGATAAGACTACAAATGTCTCTGCATAAAATTCTATTTTAACAGAGGCAAAATAAAAAACCAAGCCTACAGATGTGTAGGATTTAATTTTGTGATTCCATTGATATATTATTTGCATTTTTTGGATAAACTTAACAAAAGTTATTGAATTTACAAGTTTTAATTATCTAATTAAATCAAATCTGAATTTTAAATGAAAAACCTAGACACGCGGCGGATTCCGATTGGTCAGTACCGCTTCGGGGAGGATCCCGCTTCCGCGCCGTTGGATCTAATCAGATCCAACACAGCAGATCGGTTCTTACCCTTTCGCATCTAATCTAATCTACACCGCCAGATCTAAGATCTACGGTTCAAATCCTCGCGTACCCCTTCGCTAGATGTTCTAATCGCGATCGCTGGATCCAGATCCAGCGGATCTCGTTGCTCTGACCACTCGCTGGCAGTGCAAATGGACACCATGGTGGCTGCACGTCTGACGGTGATGCTCCGGCGAGGCCAGAGGGCAAGGGTGGGGGTTCTAGTGCTTACCGAGGTCGTGGAGACGCAGAGAAGCTCAACATGCTGGTGGACGGGGCTGGGGCGCACGGACACGGCGTTGATTCCTCGTCGGAGTTGGCGTTGGCGTCGGGCTCGCTCGGAAGTGGACGTTGGCGATGCTACAAGGTACGAGAAAACGAGCTAGGGACAGCGTTAGATGCGCATGGACATGGCGAGTGCACGTGTAACAACCAGAGAGAAAGGGGGCTAGGGTTTACCGTGATCCTTCGCCAGAGTGGTTCGGGACAGCGGCGGCGCGAGCTCGAATGTGGACAGCCTAGCGGCGCTCAGAGGTTGGCGAGTGAGGGGAAAAGAGTGGAATGGGGTGTCTAGGCGCAGAATTACTGCGTGGTTAATGCGAATTGATTCGCGAATCAATTGGCCAAAAATGGACGGCGACGGCGTCGCTGCAGCGTTGATTGGGGAAGATGATGACGTGGCTGCGGGCCACACAAGGAGAGGGGGCGAGTGTGGGTGAAACAGAGAGGGGAGGGTTTCCGGGTTGAGCTAGGTGAAATGGGTCGGGTGGGTTGGGCTAATTAGTTTGCTGGGTTTATTTTTTCTCCTTTTCTCCTTTTCTTTTTCTGTTTTGTTTTTCTAGTTTGAATTTGAATGCCTAATTCAAATCTGTTTGCATTTGAATTTTCTCCAGACTTTTGTACTGTGTTTGTAATGTACAAATATGTGTCAAACATCTACTTACACTCAAAAACCATTTTGGGTTTGAAAATAAAAGTAAAACCATGCCTTTATTAAAATAAGGGTAATAGACATATAAATGGTTTTATGTATGAATCTTGTTTTGAAAATTTGTGTGAGCTTTGTATTCACTTTGAAACACTCTTGATCAAAACAAGGTATGATTTGAAAGCAAAATAGAACCATTGCCTCTCTTGCTTTACATAATAGGCATATAAATGGTTTCTGATTTTTAAATCTTGTTTGAAATAACCAAATGCTTATGAATTCATGTATGATATGCAAACTTTATAAATCATGATTTTAGGGATGTTACATACGAAAACCGTATGGTAGAGCTGCAATCCAAGTCAGTAGATGATGGGGTCCTTCATACATACTAAATATGTAGGTGGTGTGGTCATTCACCATTTAGAGATCTTTCTTATATGATCTAAATTGCACTGCATATTATCTCAATTATGGTTGCATGCTTCATTTTTATTTCACTCTCATCTCTTACAATGTATTAATTAACTTATTAAATGCAGAGGATGGGTGTCTGTATATTAATTAAGCTGGTGGTTTAGGCTATCTGCTTTAGATTGTTTGTGACTTGTTGGATTTTCCAACTGGGTGTGGTCTGGGGAAGTTTGATGTGTGATACGTCAGAAATGTATCTATAATTTTTGATGCTCCATGCTTGGTTAGTATCTATTTTGCTTTGCTTTGTCTACACTTTGAGGTGCTTTTTACATGTTTTCTGGTACTAACCTATTAACAAGTTGCCACAGTGTCAGTTGCCTGTTTTCTGTTGTTTTTGGTTCCAGAAAAGTTAGTAAAGAAATATTATCAGAATTGGACGGGACAAACGTCAAAATCAATAACTTTCCATGGGGAACAATAAGTCCAAAGGGGAGACGGAGAGGCGTGTTAGGGCGCCAGCACCCCCCTAGGCGTGGGTGGGCCCTGCCACGCACCTAGGCAGGGTGTGGGGCCCTTGGCCACCGCCTCGGCCTCCCCCTTCGCCTATAAGAAGCCCCCGATGCAGAAACCTAAGGACCCGATCAAATCTCCACGAAACCTTCTGTAGCCGCTGCCACCGTCGTCCCTAGATCAGGGGGATCTAAAGTTCTTCCCGGAACTCCTAGGGGGGTGTGGGGCCCTTGTCCACCGCCTCGGCCTCCCCCTTCGCCTATAAGAAGCCCCCGATGCAGAAACCCTAAGGACCCGATCAAATCTCCACGAAACCTTCTAGTCCGCCACCGTCCCTAGATAGGGGGATCTAAAGTTCTTCCCAAGACCTGCCGAGGGGAGATCATCCCAAGGCCTTCTCCCAGATGATGCGTGAGTAGTTCCACCTTGAACTATGGGTCCATGTAGTAGCTAGATGGTTGTATCTCCTCCTGTGCTTTCATGTATAGATCTTGTGAGTCTGTTCATGATCAAGATCTAATCTATTTGTAATCATGCATGTTGTGTTTTGGGATCCGATGGATATTGAGATTATTATATTGGTTTGATTAATGGTTTTGTCTTTAAGATTCTATCATGTCTGTTGTTTGTGATCTTGCATGCTCTCCGTTGTTAGTAGCTATCTTGGCCAAGTAGTTGCTAGTGACTCCAAGAGGGGGTATTTATGCTCGATAGTGGGTTCATGCCTCTAGTTTCCAAGGAAGTGACAATAATCTCTTGATTGTAGATGTCTTTGCTACTAGGGAGAAAACAACGATCTCTTGTTCATGGAACATGTGGACTGTTTACTTTACACACTTTGCTTAAAGCAGTTGTTTGTTGCTTGCAACTTAATATTGGAGGGGGTTCGGATGATAACCTGAAGGTGGACTTCTAGTCACAGATGTAGTTGGATGGCGGTCTATGTATCTTGTTGTATTGCCCAATCGAATCTCATAGAATATTTCTGACTAGTAATTGCATTGTTATGCCTTGCTCAGTTCCCGTAATTGCCCTACTGTAAATTTTTTACCCTTCATGTCATATTGTGTATTTAAGGATTGCACCTCTAGTGAACTATGGATCCCGGTCCAATCTTTATCATTGATACATCTTCCACTGTTACTTGTTATTTGCTGCAAACCACCATTACCTTCCACACCATATGTTTAATCCTTTGTTACAGCAACCGGTGAGATTGACAACCTCAATGTTAGTTGGGGCAAAGTCTTAAGTTTATGTTGTGCAGGTCTCCGTGTTGTTTGCAACACCTGTGTGACGTTTCCTTCCTCCTACTGGTTTGATAACCTCGGTGTCTTACCGAGGGAAGACTTGCTGATGTGCTTCTTCACACCTTGTTCTTGGGATTCCCAACAGGCTCCACATCAACTGAGCCATCAACAAGTTTTCTGCGCCTTTGCCGGGAAGGCTAAGGATGTCTTCACTAGGGGAGTCCTCCACTTCCTTTCTCTTTACTTTATTTTTAGTTTGCTTTGTTTCTTTTGCTTGGTTTTGTGTGCCTCTTTTCAAAAAAAAACCAAAAAATTAGTCTACTCCCTCCGACCCGTTTTATTGTTCGCAGGGTTAGTTCAAAGTTAAACTTGCAAATAAACCCAACTCTATTCAAAACGTTACAAATTTGGCTAGATTCAAAATTCGAACTTGCCATCCTCCGTCGGCCCATGATCCCGTCGTCGTCGTTGTGCCGACGGAGGCGAACCAGCAGATCCAGTTTGGAGGCGAGGCTAATCCCTGGCCGTCCATCCTCAAGACGCAACCCCCGGCCGCTCGCCTCGATTCCTCACCTTTGGTGCTCGCTACAGACACGCCTCCCGACCCTCCGTGACCGAGCCGTCTTTCCCGCCTCGGCCGCCCTACCGCGATTCCGGCCCGCCACTCGAGCCCAGCGTCTTCCTCGTGGGAGATGGAGAGGCCCAGTCCATCGTCGCCGCCATGTGAGGTCCTCACTGCCGCGTCAAGCTCCTCGGCCTCCTCGCGGCCTCCAAAGAGCACTCATCCGCCGCGCTCTAGCACCACCCTTGCTGCGGCTTCAAAGATCCTCGCCGCCTAGCTGTGAGCACTTATCCGTCGCCACCGGCCAACAGCCAACATCAAGGTCCGTCTCACCGTGGCTCAAGCAATGTTGATGTCGTTGTTGAGTTGCTTCATCCTCTTAATCTCGAAGAACATCATCTAATTCCAAACCTGTCAAATAGTTACACATGATTTAGAAATCCTCCCATGATAGAAATGTAAAATAGAATTGGCAGAGGTTGTCTTAAGTTAAAAAGACAGTATAGCCAAATATGTACGAAATAAAAAAATGTGCAAAAAGATTTAGAAATGTACTGCTTCATGCTTGGATCAACTGAAGATTTGGTCCTCTACCAGATACTGCTTGACTGTTAGTGCAAGATATCTGACAGAGCACTATACATGATGGTTTTATGACAGCTCACTAAATATCTGGGATAGTACCACAAACTATTTCAACAATTAAAAATGCAGAGATGAAAGCAGCATTCAGCAACAGATAGTACCACAAATTATTTACATACTAGGACTGACAATATAGACAGTAGCTATTGGACTTAAACTAACAGGAACAATCAGATATGTTTTGCAAATGGAGTGTGTCAACAATAAGATTCATTTCAAGTTTTCAAATCATTGTACATGAAAATAAAGAAGAAACTGTTGCCTGGCGGCAACATATAGATATGCCAGAGAAGGACAAATTTGCAGCATAAAAACCATTTAGAGTAATGTAATTGACAAAAGTGGACAGAGTAACGCCTAATGTAAGACAGTTACCTTGATGGAAATTTGTAATAATGGAAAAGGTGAATTCATGTTTGAGATTTTCTTGTCATGAATAAGAATAAGAGGATTTCCATCTCCTGCAAACATATAAATAAAGGATAATTCAGAACATGTAGTCATCAAGTTCCTACAAGTTAAATAACTAATATGTGGGCATCTCATCATCTTTCAGGGTACTAATGCAGCTCAGATACAATGAATTATTCAGTAGAAAACATCTCAATATAAACGATTCATACGAGTACATGAGTGCTTCAGCATAAGTATAATAAGAAACTGATACAGTACATGATTAAATTCATTTGGAGGTCTATAAGTAACCAGCAATCAGCCCATATGTAACCTGCAATCAGTCCATATGTAGCCTACAATAGCATTCGGTTATCGAGAGTTCGACAGTTTATCAGTCCATATGACTGATAATTTGAAGCTTACAATCTGAATGGTTGTGACCTGAGCTAGGCGTAGCATGATGACAGCTCAAAATGAAAAAGAAAATTATTTAGACCAAAACAATCCAGATTTCAGCAACTAAAACGAGCCAAGATCAGTACTAGTCTATGTACCTTATGCACAACAAAGATCAATACTAGTACTAGTACCTTATGTATCTTCTAAAGTATGAAAAAGAAAATTATTTAGACCAAAACAATCCAGATTTCAGCAACTAAAACGAGCCAAGATCAGTACTAGTCTATGTACCTTATGTACAACAAAGATCAATACTAGTACAAGTACCTTATGTATCTTCTAAAGTATGTTGCTTGTTGCTCTAGATATAATCCATGATCAGTACTAGTACCAGTACCTTATGTACAGCAAAGATCAAAACATGATAGTACGCCATCTAGACAAGCACATCTAAGGATTCAGCAACAAGCAATAAGGCAATGGCATTGCACATATTCAGAAACAAGCAATAAGACAAACCTTCCTTTATCTCTCAAGAAACAATTCTTTTAAGAACACAATATTCTCTACAGTGGGACTAGCACCGAAATAACTTACCTAGCGCACATGCTCTGTAAAAAAGGGTTGTATCTGAGACTGAGACCAGCACTATGCATTTAATGATAAACAAAAAAAGGAAGATCCTGTTCTATGTGGTTCAGTAGTTGAGTATATTACGAAATCATTTAGACACAAACAAGCAAGAAAATTGAATTCAGCTAGTCGATCCTACAACAGCGATGGTAGCATTAATAATTTTTTTCTATATCACAACCATCAAAATTATTTTTAAATTCTTAAGGAAACCACTTGCAAAGTTGTTGTCGCTGCCCATGACATCCTGAGAAGGCAGAGGAAATTGAGCAGTACATGTGCCCGGGTTGCAGCTACAGGAGTAAACAAAACAAGATGAAAGCCAGGAGTATACAACACAAGGTAGTCTCCTGCCTATATCACAATTATGTGTCAAGTGCTCACGTCAACTACTGCATATGTTCCACATATGCTGCAGTAAGTTAAAAGGAAACACGATTGCAGGTGTTGTATATTTCTATAAACCCTTCATAGATTAACTTCTAAAGTTTTAAATGACCCAACCCATCTCATTAGAAGGTTTTGCTACGGATTTAGGATATACCACCCGACCAGTGCCTATATTCTCCTTCTTTTGTACTCCTAGATTACAGTTGAATAATAACTATAATGACAACTGCTTGAAACCTACCAACAGCAGTTTGGTCATCTCTAGTGACACAATATTTTCAGAATTTCCACAAGACTCTGCCATTGCTTCATGAATTGACTATGATGCTAGTCATTAGTCATCCTATATTCCTGTGATGTCCATCCTATACAGTATTGTGTTCACTACTGAATTCGATTGGGTTGTTGATTCTTGGACTGTTGTTATTTACTCTAGACTGGAAAAAATTGACACCTACTTTTCACATTACAGGAAAAAGGCATGAAATTGAAGGACACCTGCTGTTGGGAATCTACTAGTCATGTAAACGCGAGAGGGGGAGGTGGTGATGACCAACCTAGGAGAGGTGCCGGCCTTGCAGAGGCCCCTGGAGTGGTGGCCGGAAGCTGTAGCTCGAGGAAGGCGTCAGCTTTTGCTCCGGCTGGACGCTAGTAGCAGCAGCTCCCCCCGCCGGTGGCAGCAGGTCGCGTGGACGCCAGAGATCGAGGCCGCAGGAGCTCCGCCGCCTCCCCTGTCCTCGGCTCGCCTCCTTCGCTCAGATCCCTCGCCGTGCCTTGGCCGTCCACCACCATGAGCGCGAGGAGGAGGGGATCCTCTCGCACCTCCCCTCGTGGCTGATGATTTGGGAAGAACGAGTGGAGGAGGGGAGGAGCGGCGTTGGTCGATCTGGACGGGAGTAAGAGAGATCCTTGGGGTATGCAGCGGCGGGGGGCAGGGGGTGACGGCGGCGGGCGAGCTGCTGAGCGGAGCGGAGCAAGCGACCAGTGAGGAGAACGGACCGTGGACTGCGAAGTTTGTCGGGGATTTCATAGGTACTTTTTTGCAAAACGACCGCCGCGGCCAATAATTCGGGTCGGAGGGAGTAGTTTGGTTTGCTTGCTTTATTCAAAAACATAAAATAATTAGTTTCTACCCTAGTTGCTACCATGTCTGGTTTTGACCAATCTTTATTTTACCTATGGAAGAGATCTCCAGTTTTAAACAAAAGAGTGAAGAAAGTTTTAAAGAAGCTTGGTCTAGAATCTCCGCTTTACAGAGGGAAACCGAGCCTAAGATGAGTCTTTGTCTGGTTATTGATAGTTTCTACCGCGATATTGCTTTTCGTTATAGATATGCTTTGGATGCTGTGGCTGAAAAAGATATTTTTCTATATACTGAGGATGAAGCTTTTGATGCCTTAAAAAAATTATAATCTATGGGACACCTAGCAAGTCTGATTCCTCTTTCACAAATATTTTTGCTATGTTGAACACTCTTGAGACCAGTATTGCTGCTATGAATAGTTGCTATCACACACTTAGGGCTTACCATGATTATGTTTTCATAAATTCTGAGCCTTCAAAGTGGTTTCCCACAATCAAAGTCTCTATAAATACTACATTTTTTTATGCTCGTTGTGATATCATGTCTGAATTTTGTCTCATGCCTAAAGATATTTATGATTCTTTGAGTCTTTGGGTGCTTTCTGAAGGAGGAGAGGAAATCTCTCTTACTAATAATGCCACCTTATTGCCCATTGGAATAGTTGAAGCTGTGTTTACAAAAATCTCAGGGAAATTGTGTCTACTGATTATCTTGTTATTGAATGTGTAGGCAAATGACGGATTGCACTTGGAAGATTCCTACTGAAACACCTTGGAGCGATAATAGATGTGGTAAAAGGCATTATGCACTTTGCTCCTCCTGTAAGCAATCATATCTTCCCTAAAGAGAAGACGAAAGGAAAGAACAAGAGGGGCAATTCTTCATTTGAAAATACTTGATTATTTTTGCTTCTTGTGCCTAACTTAAAGGCGTTAAAGAAAAGTACTTGTTTGGAGATGACCCAAGAGTTTCCTTGAGTCTTGGAAGTTATTACTTCAGTAATGATCTCCCCTTATCCTTTTTGTTTGCTTTTTGTGCCAAGAATGACCTCTAATGAGAGGGAAGTAAGATTTGGGGAGTTGCTGTCTCGAAACAGATTTATGTCCTCCACCAAAAACATTCGTGAGGAGTCTCTGTAACTCGGATTAAGCTAAAAATATATGAATAAATCCCCCAGTATGTTAGCTAACTTTTGTTAGTTCAAAACTTTTTGATTTGATTAACAGAAGATGTTCCAAAAAATCGGTTTCTACCTGCTGGTCTGTTTTGACAGATTTCTGCCATTATTTGCATTTGCTTCTTATTGATTCCTCTTTGAGTTCTCTTCAGGTGAATTAAGCTTTTTGAAGGAGTTACTACAGTAGCTTGTGTTTTTAATAAAAATCCTTGTTGTTCCAAAGCTTTTCCAGAGGTCTAATATCTTTTGAATACACTAATATTGCTAATAAAGATTATGTGAAGTTTTGTATGAAGGAAAAATTTCAGGTGTAGAGAGAATGATGCAATAAGATGAATAATGGACAAAAGCTCAAGCTTGGGGATGCCACCATGGTGTCACCCCAATAAATATCCAAGATGTACAAGCTTCAAAGCTTGGGGATGCCTTGGGCATCCCCTTCTTCATCGATAAAAAGCTCAGGTTTGTTTAGACACTTCGTTTTTATTGTTTCATGCATAGCTATGTTGTTCTTGGAGCATCTTAGTTTTTGTTTGCTTTGCTTAGGTTGTTTAGTTTGCTTCAATAAAGTAGTTTGGATCCCCGTTATCGCTGTGTTGTTTTGCAAATAAGTTGCTTGGTGTTGGAAAGGAGTAATAAGTTCTTGCTTGCAAGTGCAAGAGGAGCTTGCATTGACTATGACTTAGACTTTAGCATGACATGCTAGGTGTTGTTTTGACCTTATGCTTAGTGATTATTTCTGTAGCATGTCTTGTTCCAAACAATTGGGATTGCTTAGTGTGCCTTGAAGAAATTATGCGTTGTTTTAACATGCAAAAGCATAGTATTGTGCTATTCTCCTTTGATGATTTGCTTGGGTTGACTTGGCACATGCTCACACCATGTTATTGAAGGGTTTCGCAGCATAGTAAATCAAAAAAATTCTACGGATGCGAACGGGAAAGCCAAGATCTAATCTAGGAGATGCAATCAACGAGAGGGATAGGTGAGATCTTCATACCCTTGAAGAAATCGCACAGCGGAAACGTTCAACAGAACGTGGGTGATGTAGTCGAACTAGCCTTCTCCTCCTCGCGGTCTGATCCGATCCAACGCTGCAAGTGGCGACGCCTCCGAGAGATGCACACGTACGGCACCGCGACGTCTCCTCCTTCCTCGGTTTAGCAAGTGGGGTGGAGAGATAGATTGGATCTACAGCACGACTGAAATGGATCGTATCGGCACCTAGAGGGGGGGTGAATAGGTGCTAACCAATTTTTTAATACTTTTTCAATTTTAGGCTTGACACAGAGTAAATTCTCTAGATATGCAACTACGAGAATTTCCCTATATGTAACCCTAACTACTAAGCACGTAAAAGAGGAGTGAGGAAACCGTAGTGGAGCACGCGGAGAGACAGGGATTTGTTTTACCGCAGTTCCTTCCTTGTTAAGGGAAATACATCTGCGTTGGAGGGGTGGGCGGTTCTAAGACCACCACGCCACAATAGGCCTCGCCCTATTCTCCGATGGATCTCGCCACGAGAGGCCTGATCCACCTTCTCCACTATTGGATCCCTTCGAGGCGGGAACCGGTGCCTTTTACAACACTATCGGGGCACACACCCACTACCGAATTGGGGGCTCCCGAGATGACAACAAGCTGCCACAAGAACAAGGTTTATCCATATAAACAAAAACGAGGATCTAGATATTTGCAAGAAATACTAGATCGGAGGTTCTCCAAATGAATGGAGAGGAGATGAAGCGCTTGATTGCTGATGATGAAGATCGAGTCCTCCTCCTTCGATTCCCAAAGGGATGGGGCCTTTGGGTGGATCTAGGTGGAGCACTCTTGGATGGAGCTTTATCCGATCCGTCTTTTTCGTGATGAATCAAGGGTTCCGCAGGGGAAGACCGCTTAAATACCCTCCCGAGATCCGGCCACAGACAACTTTGGGGCGGATTATCACTGAAAACTCCGCCCAAGGGCGATTCTCGAGGAAAGTCTGGCGCTTGCGCTTGAGGAACTTAGTGGAAATCTTGGGGGGCGGATAATCCGGCCCCCTCCTGGGGCGGATTATCCGGCCATGCCGGAAAGTCCGGCAGAAACTCCGCCCCCTCTTTGGGGCTTGCGCCAGGTGGGGGCGATTATCCGCCCCCGAGGCGGATTATCGGCGGGCCGGAAAATCCGCCAAAACTCCGCCTCTTCCGGGGCTTGCGCTGCTTAGGCAAAGGAGGCGGATTATCCGCCCCTGGTGGGGCCGGATTATCCGCCCCCAAAGGCAGAGTTCTTTTCCCTTTATTCTCAAATAGAGCTGCAACACTTCAACACACATTAAATGATCATTGGTATTGTTATCTAACACACAAAACACTAGGGATTAAGAAATGTTCTTTCAATCTCCCCCTTTTTGGTCTTAGATGATAATACTAGGATTTGTAATGAAACCGGCTATCGCCACCTTAAGATGAAAGGCGCTCCCCCCTAGATGTGTGCATATTTAAAATTTTGCATTTGAATACAACTACACACACTAGAGAGAGCACAACTTCCATGGCAAAGATAATTGGAACAAAAGTGGATTGAGGGACAAGGTCATACCACCGGGATGAGAATAGCCAAAGCATACGTAGATAATCCCATGAATCCATATGCCATCAAATATGTTCCATAATTCTAGAATTCCATGGGGTCCATAATAGATAAATCCAGAATTCCATGGATACCCAACATAGTACCAAACACAGTGGAGTACGACACAGTCTTACATAAGCACACACAAATAGCAAATGAGGTCACGCTAGAAAAGAGGCATAAGCAAGCAAATAAAAACGACTAAAATCGAAAAGTGTGTGCCCGACCCTTGCAAATCCACGAGCCCTAATAGAACTACTTCTCCCCCTTTGGCATCGAAACGCCAAAAAGGAAGAAGAGCGAAGCTAACTAGCAAACCTCTCGATGGTGTTTTAGAGGACTTGTGTGCAAGAATAGATGGTTCAAGGGGGGAGGGAAAGGCTTGGGTTGAGAGCATCAAACTGAGATGGTATTACACCCCCAAATTTGCAAAAATCAAATCAAACAGAAGCCAAATTTGAGTGTGTTTTCCATAAGAACATGAGATATGCAAGAAAATCCAACGAGACCCATGAAAAAAACAATTCTTCTCAAGGAAGAGGGTGGTGGCCGAAGCCACCATGTTGGAGCGCATGGCATGACACCACGAAGATGTATCTTGAGTTCAAAACCAATGCTCATCGATGACCCACATATCACAAAATGATATTAAGGGAAATGATTTTACTTGCTTTCGGCATTATGGGGGGAGGGTTGGCCCAATCAATTAGGACCACACTCCCCCTATGTCTATGACCACATCTAAACCAAATACATGAATAAGCGCAAGTGAGTGTGCAAGGGTAGTCAAGCCAAGCTCCTTGAATCTATGATATTTAGCTCATTCCTCAAATAACAGAATCTTGCTTCATCAAGAGGCTTCGTGAAAATATCAGCAAGTTGGTTCTTCGTGCTTACAAAGGATAGAGCAAGATCTCCACGAGCAACATGATCCCGAATAAAGTGCTTGCGAATCTCTATATGTTTTGTTCTTGTATGCTGCACGGGATTGTACGCAATTTTGATAGCACTTTCATTGTCGCATAATAGAGGCACTTTGTCACAATTGACACCATATTCCTTTAAAGTTTGCCTCATCCATAACATTTGTGTACAAGCACTTGCAGCAGCAACATATTCAGCTTCGGCGGTTGAGAGTGAAATACAATTATGTTTCTTTGATGACCAACACACTAGAGACCTGCCCAAGAATTGACATGCACCATAGGTTGATTTCCTATCATCTTTGTCACCAGCCCAATCTGAATCAGTGTAGCCACATAGAGAGAAACTTGAACCCTTGGGATACCATAACCCAAAATTTGGGGAATGAACCAAATATCGGAAGATTCGCTTGACCGCCACTAAGTGGCTTTCTTTAGGAGCGGCTTGGTACCTTGCACACACTCCTACACTCAACACAATATCGGGCCTAGATGCGCAAAGGTAAAGGAGAGATCCGATCATGGATCGGTATACCTTTTGATCCACGTCTTTACCCTTGGGATTGAGCTCAAGATGACACTTGGTTTGCATTGGGGTAGCAACGCCATTGAGATCCGTCATCTTGAACCTTTTGATCATGTCTTGGATGTACTTAGCTTGATTAATAAAGGTTCCCTCTCTAAGTTGTTTGATCTCAAATCCAAGAAAGAACCTGAGCTCACCCATCATGGACATCTCAAACCTGTCAGTCATAAGGGATGGACTCAAGACGAGCCACAGGAGCGTAAGTTTCGCCAAAATCAATTCCCTCCACTTGAGAGAATCCTTGAGCCACGAGTCGAGCTTTATTCCTCACAACAATGCCATTTTCATCATGTTTGTTCTTGAAGATCCACTTGGTGTCGATAACATTGCGGCAATCCTTTGGCTTTTCTACGAGCGTCCAAACTTTGTTGCGTTCGAAGTTATTTAATTCTTCATGCATTGCAACAACCCAATCGGGATCTTTAAGAGCATCAAAAACCTTCTTCGGTTCAACCATGGAAATGTGAGCTTGATGATCACAGAAGCTTGCTAGTTCTCTTCTAGTGGATACCCTTCGTCGTAGATCACCAACAACCTTGTCAAGAGTGTGACCTCTTAGTTCAAGATTCCGATCAGCACGAGCCTTGCGACGAGCCTCAATGTCCTCATTGTTTCTGGAGGGAGTTGATTCAATATTTTTATCCTTGTCTTGATTACTGACTTGCCCTTGATCTTGGTCATCGTTTCTGCAAGAAGATTGTTGCTGAACATTTTCTTCAGGCCCGGATAATCCGCCTTGGAGGGCGGACTATCCTACTGGAGGTGAAGAACCCGAGCCATCTTCTTGAGAATGCACGATGAGAGTTGGAGACCCAGGGCGGATAATCGCCCTGGGCCGGAGAATCCGGCCGAGCTTCAGAGTTCTCGACTTCTCCTTGGATCCTCCGAATGAGTTGGAGTGCTGGGGATTGTCCGCCTTGAGGGGCGGATATTCGCTGACTACCAACTTGTCCAGAGGATGCTTGATCTTCAGCAGATCGGTGTTGATGCGTGTTTTCTCCAACAAGAGGAGCTTGTTGATCTTGTAGATGAGGGCTCCACATGTGTGGAGCATTGTCCTTCCGATCCGCCACAAGGGGTTCCTCAATGGGCAGAAAAATCCACGCCCATTCTTCTTATGGCATCTTGGGGTATTTCAACATCTGCATCACAAACATCAACTTGCCCTACAAAGGAGCCGTTATTTTCATTGAACTCCACACTACAAGATTCTACAACAATCCCATGAGCTTGTTGTAGACTCTATAAGTGTGATTCGACCGTAATAACACAAAATACCTTCTAAAGCCTTGGACTCAAATTTTGACAAACAGACACCTTTAATAAGAAAGAAACACTTACACCAATACCTCAAGTATGAGATGTTGGGCTTGTTATGTAAGTATTTCATATGGGGTCTTGTCCAAGATCTTAGAAGGTAGAGCCGGTTTGATGAGTGACAAGCGGATATGGCTACTGACCCAAAATTATAAGGAGACTTGAATTCACTAGCATAGATCTTGCCATATCCATCAAAGTCCGGTTCTTCCTCTCCACACCATTTTGTTGAGGGTGTACTCGGCGTAATATTGGTGTCTAATCCCTCTTCGCTAAGAAACTGCTTAAAGTGTAGTTCTTGAATTACGAGCCGTTGTCACTTCTAATTGCCAAGATGGGAACATTGTGTTGACGTTGAACTTCATTGGCAAAGTCGATGACAGTTTGTTGAGTCTCACTTTTCAGCTTGAAGAAATATACCCATGTATATCTTGAGTAATCATCGACAATGACCAAGCAATATTTCTTCCCACCAAGACTTGCATGAGAAGGAGGACCAAATAAATCCACATGAAGTAATTCCAAGATCCTCTTTGATGACACAATAGTCTTCCTCTTGTGGGGAGAGTCATGCATTTTTCCTTCAACACAAGCCCTGCAAACACGATCTTTGGCAAAAGAGACATTGTCTTTTAGTCCAAGGATGTGGCCACCCTTTTGGAGACTTTGGAAAGTTCTCATGTTGACATGGGATAAACGGCGATGCCATAGCCAGCCCACGTCGGCCTTTCCGAATAGACACATCGGACCCGAAGTGGTTTTCCCGGAGAAGTCCACCACATACAGGTCATTTTGGACGTATACAACGAAAGCGACTTTTAGAGACTTGCTCCACAAGAGTACCACCAAATCATCATCGATAAAAACAGCAAAAACCATCTTGCCAAGGGCACGAACAGAAAGAAGGTTGTAACCAAGGGTCTCAACAAGCATGACGTCCACGAGAGAGATATCGTGGGCAACCACAACCTTGCCAAGACCCAGTACCTGAGATTTAGACTTATCACCATAGGAGACTGTGATATTATCATGATTTGGACGCATCTATGTGATGATCTCCTTGCTTCCGGTCATATGACCAGTGCAGCCACTATCCAGCACCCATTTTGACCCACCGGAAGCATAGCCCTGCAAGAGAATTACTTCTTGGTTTTAGGTACCCATTTTTCAATGGGTCCTTTCATGTTAGTAACAAGGGTCTTTGGGACCCAAATAGACCAAGCAATATATTCATCAAAAGGACCAACATAATAAGCATAAACATCACCATAGTCATCACAAAAGAGTTCATAATTCGGATTGTGAGACCCTGCAAAACAAATATTATTAGTCTTGTCTTTTGTGACAATCTTCTCAGCAGTGCTTGTCTTTAATTCCACATTCTTGGTCTTGTTCTTCTTGGTCTTCTTCTTCTTGGACTTGGTGACATACCCAAGTCCCTCTTTACTATGATTTGACCTTTGCTTGCCAAGGACTTCATCAAGCACACCTTTGTCCTTGGTAGTGATGTCCTTGATCACTTCTTTTTCCACATTAGCATTTTCCTTGTTACTATATGTTGAGTTTGACGAGCTAGGAGTATCATATTTGGCCAATCGACTTTGAAGCTGATCATGTGACTCATTGAGAATAGAGAACTCGTTTTTCAACGCCTTGTGAGCATTGTCAAGTTTCTCCAATTCCTCGGAAAGTCTATCATGAGCAGACCCAAAGTCAATCCTTTCCTTCTTTAACTTCTTTGCCTTGGTGACAGCATTGTCACGTTCCTTAACGAGTTTAGTCACAATTTCTTCATGTGACTCTTCCATAGACTCAAGAATCTCTTCAAGAGAGACCCGAGCTTCTTCTTCTTCAAGAGCATTTTTTAGGGATGCAATTTCCATTGCATCCTCCGTTTCAATTCTGCCCTTTTCTTCGAGGAGTGCTTCGTTTTGGGCCAGCTGATCCATAAGAGCCTCAAAACGAACTTTGTGCTCACCTTGCAAGTTAGTATAGAAATAATCCAAAGCAATAATCTCTTCTTTAACCATAAGACTAGCAGGATCATCCATGTCTATCATAGCCTTGGGAAATAAAAGTTAGAAGAAGTTACCTCGGAGCTTCTTGCCATGAGGCAAGTAGCATTCTTGTTGATGATGTTTTCGTTCGGAGAGTCGAAGAGAGATGTTGATGTAGATGTGGTGGCTATAGCAGCCACCTCTTGAGAGCTATCGTCCTCGTCCTCATCTTCACTCCCCGATGAATATTCTTCTTGAGCCACTAGAACAATCTTTGGTTGCTTCTTGAAAGGAGCATTCTACTTTACAAACTGTTTCTTACGTGGAGCTTTTGATTTGTCCTTGAAAATGAGTCTTCCTCCATTATCCTCCCTACTTTGATATGGACACTACCAAGTGCACCGGTCACCACAATTGAAGCATGTTCTACTTGGGACCATTTTCTTTCTTCCATAGGCTCCACTCTTGAGATCTAGTTCAAATTTTAGCCTTACGGATCTTTCCAAAAGTTTCTTGCATAAAGAGCCAAGTATTGTCCGTGGATCCTTTTTATATCCTCGGGACAGTCCAGACCTTCTACCACATATTCATCATGATCAATCACACTAGTCTTCAAGGCCATGTTGATCCCCTTTTGCATCGCCATAGATCAAGCACGAGCATCTTGAGATTCTTGGTCGCCACTTTGAAAGCCATTTCTTGCATTACCTCATTGGATGACATGAGGTGATAGTTATGCCTACCATGGAGACTTTTCAAATCAGGGCTTAAATGGCATAAGAGCACCGCATACTTGCGCTTGATCCAAGCATCATCAACATGAGTCGCACTGGTTTCAAGGTTGTAGCTATTGCCTTGAGCCTCCTATACATGTCCTCGTGGTCTTCTCCATCCATCATATAAAATCCTTCAGCTTCATTGCTCAAGGCATCATATCTATTCCTTCTCATACTTTCATTTCTGATGAAGAGCTCGGTGAGGGCATCCCAAGCTTCTTTAGCTGTGCTAAGATGCTGAATGTGTGGCATGTCTTTGTCACCCACCAAGTTGTATCATGTGTAGAGTTGTAGCGTTGAGTTGGCTATCGACCACTTCTCTTCTTGTGAGATTGTTGGGGTTTCCAACATGAAGACCATTTTCGATGATCTTCCACAACTCTATGGAGGAACTGCACACATGAAATTTCATCAAAAATTGCCATTGAGAGAAAGTAGATGCTGAAAGTTTGGGTGGATCACCCCTATTATGTATATGTGGGTGAGGGATAGGCAGATCAGGGGAATACACATGAGAAACCTCATTGTATCCATCCTTACCGCTATCCTTTTTCGAGGAGGAGCTCTTGCTAGTATCATCACCTACCACTTCGTTATCTTTGGAAACAGTTTTACCCGTTTCCTTGGATTGCGGAGTGGTATCCTCAGAGTTAGATGGAGGTGATGTTGTGGATGTGGAGAGACGCATTATAAATTGATGCATCTCTTCCATCTTAGCCTACATTGAACTCACCAAGGTTGTTTCCAACGTCTTGAGATCGTTCATGGTGACTACCTCCAGAGTATCACTCCCATCTCCCTTGGAACCCATACTTATCTTAGGCGGTTAAGCCCGAAATAAGAGCCGAGGCTCTGATACCAATTGAAATGGATCGTATGGACACCTAGAGGGGGGTGAATAGGTGCTACCCAATTTTTATTACTTTTTCAATTTTAGGCTTGACACAAAGTAAATTCTCTAGATATGCAACTACGAGAATTTCCCTATATGCAACCCTAGCTCCTAGCACGTAGAGAGGAGTGAGGAAACCGTAGTGGAGCACGCGGAGACACATGGATTTGTTTTACCGCAGTTCCTTCCTTGTTAAGGGAAGTACATTTGCGTTGGAGGGGTGGGTGGTTCTAAGACCACCACGCCACAATAGGCCTCACCCTATTCTCCGATGGATCTCGCCACGAGAGGCCTGATCCACCTTCTCCACTATTGGATCCCTTCGAGGCGGGAACCGGTGCCTTTTACAACACTATCGGGGCACACACAACCGAATATGGGGCTCCCGAGATGACAACAAGCTGCCACAAGAACAAGGTTTATCAATATAAACAAAAACGAGGATCTAGATATTTGCAAGAAATACTAGATCGGAGGTTCTCCAAAGGAATGGAGAGGAGATGAACCGCTTGATTGCTGATGATGAAGATCGAGTCCTCCTCCTTCGATTCCCAAAGGGATGGGGCCTTTGGGTGGATCTAGGCGGAGCACTCTTGGATGGAGCCAGATCCGATCCGGTCTTTTCGTGATGAATCAAGGGTTCGCAGGAGGGGAAGGCTGGCTTAAATACCCTCCCGGATCCGGTCGTTGCACAACTTTGGGGAAAACTCCGCCTAAGGGCGATTCTCCGGGAAAGTCCACCGCGCCGCTTCTTGAGGAATTTAGTGGAAATCTTGGGGGCGGATAATCCGGGCCCCTCCTGGGGCGGATTATCCGGCCATGCCGGAAAGTCCGGCAGAAACTCCACCCCTCTCTGGGGCTTGCGCCTTGGCGATGAGCAGGGGGGGCGGATTATCCGGCGTGTCCGGAAAATCCAGCCAAAACTCCGCCCCCCTTCTGGGGCTTGCGCCTGCTTAGGCAAAGGGAGGGGCGGATTATCCGCCCCTGGTGGGGCCGGATTATCCGCCCCAAAGGCAGAGTTCTTTTCCCTTTATTCTCAAATAGAGCTGCAACACTTCAACACACATTAAATGATCCTTGGTATTGTTATCTAACACACAAAACACTAGGGATTAAGAAATGTTCTTTCAACGACGACGTGGTGCAAAGGTGGAGAGTTTTTTACAGGCTTGGCGCCACGCCACAATGGGGAGAGAGAGAGGAGGGCAGGCAGATGGCTAGGGTTTTCGGGTGAGGGAGGCGCCCGCCCACCTTATATCAGGGTGGTCCGGCCCCTCCTCCAAGCCCTAGGCGGCGGCCCCAAGGGTGGAGTGGGGGCAAGTCTTCCTCTAGAAGGCCCCTAGGGTTTCCCTAGGGTTTTGGCCTACTGGCCTATAGGGCCTTTGTGCCCCTGGCCCAATCGGCCAGGGCACTCCCTCGTGGGACCACGCCCCCTCACAAGTGGGCCCACGTTGGTCCCACTCCTAAGCTTCTAGAACCTTCCGGTACAATACCGAACATTCCGAAACGATTCTGAAATCCAAAAACTTCTTTCCTTTATATGAATCTTATTCTCCGGACCATTCCGGAACCTCCCGTGATGTCTTGGAATTCATCCGAGACTCCGAAGAAAAACTCATAAACCAATTATCCATTCTATCCTAGCGTCGAGGCACGTTAAGTGTGTGACCCTACGGGTTCGAGGATATGCAGACATGATCTTTGATGGGGATATGCCTACTGGGGTATCCTCAGCGGGACGTTTCCGACTGGCCCAAAGGCTGGCGAGTGGGCCTGCAGAACGGCGAGTGGATCAAAGCCCATCAGGGTACTAGGCGACTGGAGGTCGAAGGCCCAAAGTAGTAGATAGGCCCAATCGAAAGTTAAACGATTGACAAAGTTGTAACCAATCGGTTGAGATATGTAAACCCTAGGGAGGTAAGCCTATATAAACCTCCCTAAGGGGTGAGTAGAGATACGTTCCTCATACACCAAGCAACTCGCCGCCTAGCCGAAGTTCGCCCATTGTAAACACCTCCATAATACAATCTAGCAGAGTAGGTCTTTACCCTGGGGCCGAACCAGGTAAAACCTCAGTCTCGCCTCATCTCGACCGCAGATGGCTGGCCGCCTTGCCCTTCGTTTCTACTACTCCGCCGACATTGCAGATCTCGCCGTGGTCATTCCCACGATGGGCGCCCACCGTGGCCTGGCCGGTCGGCCGGTGTTCTGCGGGCGAGATCCAATCGCCCATCAACGAGACGGCCGCCACCGCCGCATGATAGCGATTGGCGAGATGCTCCAGATCTTGCCAAGCCTACGCCCCGCGGCGCGACCCGTCACGCACAAGCGTGATCCCGCCACCGGCACGATCAGCCTCTTCGCCGGCTTCACCGACGCCGTCACCGAGGACTCTTTCGCATCCGCGAAGTCGCCACCACGCGATCGGCTCTCCGAGAGCCGATCCGCACGATCCACCGCCCGCCCGAGTACGACTCGCCCACAAAGAACGTGGCCGAGAATTCAGCCGCGGAAGACGTGACCTCACCGACGACGCCGACTACCGGCCACTCGCCGGATCCATCACCGCGCCTCGTCGCGGGCTCCATCGCCAGGTCTCCAACGCTGGAGATTTCGAGACCCTCCATCCTCGGATCTTCGACCGACTGGTCGGAGAACTCCGCCGACCTCCACGACGGTGCCGCCGCCACGCGCGACCTACATGGCCACCGCACCGATCCGCCGGAGGACCCTTTCTCCACTTCGATCCTCCTAACGCCACGGCGACGGAGGTCGAGGAACTCCGCTGAAATCGGGCGGAGGCAAGACGTTTGCCGAGCGGGGCGAAAAATTTCGCCGGCAGGTGACAATGCAGAATCCACGCTACCACCAGCAGCGGATCGTCACGCCGAACCCCACCGCTCAGGGCGCCACGAACCGACGACGAACGACCCGGCCAAGATAGCCGAGCGCGATCGCGAACGCGCCACCGTGAGGAAGCAACCGCCCGCCAGATCAACGGCGATGGGTGCCCCACCACCACCCAACCGCACTCCTGTGGACCAGCGGATAGTCGTCTCTCACGGAGCGCGACGCGAACGGCCTTCCATCGCTTCTCCACCCGATGGACAACCTCGTGGCAGGCCGAGCCGCCGACAAAGATCACGCGACCGCGACGCGCCTTACAGATCCAAGATGTCGTGGCCCTACTCGCGAAGGTGGGAACAGCAGAAGCGCCGACCGCAAGGGCGGTATACTCGCCTCGGAAGCGGGCGGCCTCAGCGGCCCAGCGGTGGCAACACCCTCAATTGCCCGCCGCCAGAGCCACCGCAGCTCAACGACGACCGCGAATGCGGCACTCTCCACCAACGATCCTGTGCCGGCGACCAACCTCGCCGCCGCCAATGGAGAGCCGATTGACGCCGCACTCACATCATCAACAACCAAATCGCGCGACGCCAGCCGACGACTTGCGGCACACCTAATTACTCGCCGCGATGGCGAGCCTATGGGGTCGCCACGACTAGGGCCCAAGTGCGGACCAATGATCCGAGGCGAAGTACCCACCCAACTTCAAGGCGCCAAGGAGATCGAAAATACGACTCGTGACGACCCCGCGTCCGGCTTGACACATACCTCATGGCAATGGGGATCGCGGGTCACACCGACCTACCGCCGCCCGTTACCTCCCCACCGATGATGGAGGGGCGTGCAGCAATGGATCAACACGCCCCCGTGACGATCGACCGGAGGAAATGCGAGACGCCGTCGAGCACTTCGAGTGCTCCTACACCCGCCACCACCATCGAGGACCTGGAACGATGCGTCCAGGGACCCCGCGAGTCGACCCGCAGCTGGGTCCAACGGTGGCAAGAGCTCTGGTACAACGCGGTCGGCATCCACCCGGACACCGCCATCCATTGCTTCAAGACCTCGTGCCGCTACGAGCCTCTAGTCGCCAAGCTCAAGCGACACGCCCGCACACTCGACAACATCCCCGACCTCCTCGAGATCGCCAAACGATACGCCGAGGAAGATCCCAATCAAGACGTCGACGACGAGTCCGGCGGACAACGACGCACGGGCGGCAACGACGGCAGCCGCCGAGCAGACCACGCTACTGTGGCACTTCGCCTCACGTGCAAGCGCCGCAACGATGGGCGAGTCGACTTCGTCGCCAATGCTGGGCACGCACAACGCGACCCCAAGAGCTACCGCCGCGACGGAGGGCAACGACGCGACGGCGGGAATTACAAGAACAAGCCAAGGTTTGATCCCGCGGCCCTCCTTAACCAACCATGTGCGTTTCACAGCAGGGAAGGAAAGCCCGCCACGCACACCACCGCCGACCGCCACACCCTCGTGGAGATCGAGAAGGCACGCACGCGGGAGGACACCGACAACGACCCGCAAAATGGCGGAAAATTCGCAAAGTGGCCGCTCGCTCCACACCTTCACCGCTTCAACACGGCGCGAGAAGAAGGTCATCGCCCGCTGCCGCCGTCAACGCGGTGGCCCAGACAGACGTCCCCGCCTCGAACTGGTCGGAGCAGCTTATCACCGAGCCGCAAGACCACTCGCCGCGCATCGAGTACCGGGACGAGTCGCCCGGTGGTCAAGCCCAAGGTCGGCGACTATCGGCTCCCCAAGACTCGGCGGACGGCGCAGCTCCATCAACATCCTCTACCTCGACACCTTCAGCGATCGCTCCCGCAATGATGATCGAGACAACCCACACCACGTTCCACGCATCGCCCCGGTCGAAGGCGTACCCGATCGGCAAGGTCACGCTACCCGTCACCTTCGCACTCCGCGAACTTCCGACCGAGCGGATCGTCTTCGAGCTGGTGCCCTTCGACCCTTACCATTGCGTCCCGGGCGCCAGCGTCGCCAAATTCATGGCGGCACCCACCACGCTGCATAACGCGATGAAGCTCCCCGGCCGCGGCGTCATCACCATCAACGGCGACTCGACATGGCCGCCAATGCGAGGCCAAAGGAGCCGAACCGCCGACGCCGTGATCGCGCGGAAGCTAGTCACGCCGATGAGCTCGCCAACACGCGAGCGGGTCAACAACGACGACCCCACAATACTCAAGAAGCCCAACTCAGAGGGCACAAACACCTCAACCTTTGAGGCCACGACGACACCGCACCGTCGAGTTGGTCCCAGCACCCCGGCCAGACGGTGACGATCGGACAGGCATGAGCCCAGCATAGGAAGGCGCTCATCGAAGTTCCTCCGTGAGAACAGGGACATCTTCGCATGGAAACCCTCCGACATGCTCGGTGTCCCTAGGGAGCTCGCGAGCACAAATTAAACGCCGACCCCAAAGTGCGACCATCAGCAAGCTTCGGCCATTCAACGAAGAACGCTGTCGGGCAATCGCCGAGGAAGTGCAGCGTTTACCGCCGCTTCATCCGCCAATCAAATACTCAAGTGGGGCAAACCCTCCGGTCGAAAAGAAAACGGACCGGAGAATGTGTATCGACTACACAACCCTGAACACTTTGCCCAAAGGAGCAGTCCTCCCGCTGATCGATCAGATCATCGACTCCACCGCTGGCTCGAGTCGCCATGTTTCCTCGACGCCTACTCGGGTATAACCAGATCAAAATGGCCGAGGACGAGGATAAGACGGCGTTCATCACGCCATTCGAGCCTTCGCTACACCGCCATGACCTTCGCCTCAAGAACGCCGAGCAACGCACCAACGGTGCATGCAAGAATGCCTCGCGAGCCAAATTGGCCGCAACATCCACGTCTACATCGACGACGTGGTCGAAATCCGCCGCCAAGGCGACCTACCGCCGACCGCAGAGACCTTCGCCAACTGCGGAGGTACAAGATAAAGCTAAACCCAGCAAGTGCACCTTCGTACCCGCAATTACTAGGGTACGCCGTCTCCAAACGAGGGATCGAGGCAAACCCAACGAAGATCGACACGATCGCCTCGGCCGCAAACCCGAGTGCTCGCGACGCCCGAGCTGGCCGGCGGGTAGCGGCTCTCGGCCGCTTTATCCCGCTGGCGAAAAGGCGATGCCCCTATACCGCTCGATGCGCAAGAATCCCACCTTCCATGGGACAAGGAGGCGGACGACGGCCCGCGACCTCAAAAGGTGCTACTCGCCGACCACTACTCGCCGCCCGTCGACAAGGAGCCCATGCTGGTTTACGTCGCGGCCCGAGCCGTCATTGTCAGTAATGGTCGTCGAATCCACCGAGGAAGGAAAAGAGCGCCGATCCAGCCGGTATACTACATCGGCGAGGTCCTAACCGAGTCGCGCCAGATACCCATGCACCAAAAGCTGGTATACGGTCTTGAGCTCAGCGCCGCCGACTACTTCCGTGAGCACCCCATCACGGTCGCCTCCTCCGCTCCACTACAAGACATCATCCGCAATCGCGAGGCGACCGGGCGGTCGCCAAGGGCCGCCGAGATCGGCGTCCACAACATTAAGTACGAGCCACGCAGGCGATTAAGTCACGTGCACCGCCGATTTCCTCGCCGATCGGGAGGAGGCCCAGCAGCAGAGAAGCCGCCGCATTCCACATCGAGCTGTTTGACGGGTCCAAGAACGCGACGGCGCAGAGCGGGATAGTCTTGACCTCACCAAAGGCGACAAGCTCCGCTACATCCTCCGCCGAATTCACGCCTGCACCAACAACATGGCAACACGAGGCCCTACTCCACGGCATGCGAGCCGCAGGAGATGAGCGTCAATCGCCTCGATGCTACGGAGACTCGACCTCGTTGCGGGTCAAGTCGCCGCACCGCGACGCGTCTCCCCTACCATGGCGGCATACCGCCAAGAGGTGGACAAGGTGGGCGGCCACTTCACCGCTACTCGCCGAGTGGATCGACAGGAGGAAAACGAGGAGGCCGACGCCTCTCGCATCGGGTCGGACGATCCGCACCACCACGGTGTGTTCCTCGACACCATCTTCACGTCGCCGCCTCCTCCAAGGAGATCGACATTGAGTCCCGCCCAACCAGAGGCAACCTTGGTCGCACTTCGTCACGAACGCACGATCGACCAAGCCCTACATCGCCTACCGAGGCGGGCAACCTGCCCGCAGACGAGACAAGCGCCGAATGATTGTTCGCGATGCAAGTCCTACACCATCATCGACGGCGAGCTACACAAGCGGCGTTACGGCGTGTTCAACGCTGTCCAACCTGAAGGGCGCAAAATCTTACACGACATCCACTCGGTATTGCGGCCACCACGCCGCTGGCCCGGTCGCCAAAGCCATGCGACACGGCTTTCATGGCCCATCACACGCCGACGCCGATATCGTCCAGCGATGCGCCGGTGCCGGCACGCCAACCGACGACGTTCAAGTTCGGCGCAAAACAATCCCCATCACCGCCATTCGCCGTGGGGCATGGACATGGTCGGCCCCTTCAAAAAGGCCCTCCGCTACACCCACCGCTGGTCGCCGACAAATTCACAAAGTGGATAGAAGCCAAGCCAGTCCGAAATGCGACGGAAGATCGCCACTAAGTTCCTACGCGAGCTCATATACCGCTACGGTTTCCCCAAAGATCATCACGGACAACGGCACAAACTCGCCAAGGGAGCAATGGCCGAGTTCTGCGAGGAGCACCACATCCGGCTCGACCTCGCGTCAGTCGCACACCCGGAATCCAACGGCCAAGCGGAACGAGCCAACCAAAGCATCCTCCACGGCCCGAAGCCGCGACTCCAAGTACCACTCGGCGCACACGGGTGCCGGGTCGAAGAGCTTCCTCCGCTATCCGGGGAATCCGCACCTCGGTCAGCGGGTCGACGGATTCACCCCTTCTTCATGGTCTACGGCGCGGAAGCCGTCATGCCAACCGACCTCGAACACGACTCGTCACGGATCGTCCACTATACGGAAGCCGCAAACGAACTGGCCCGCCAAGATGGGCTCGACCAACTCGACGAAGCGCGCGACCTCGCCCGATCGCGCACCGCTATCTATCAGCAAGGGCTCCGTCGCTACCACAGCCGACGGGTGAAAACCCGCACCTTCCAGGAAGGCGACTTGGTGCTACGCCTCATCCAGGACAAGAAGGGCATGCACAAGCTCTCCCTCCATGGAAGGCCCGCTCGCTATCGCGCCAGACTCGGCAACGACGCCTACTACCTCGTCGACGTCCGCGGGGACGGTGAACTCGACGTCAAGCGGCCGTGGAATGTAAATCTCCTCCGGAAGTTCTATACCTAGAACCCCACATATGTATTCTCCAGTCGCTATGAATAAAAGAAACGGTTACCACAAAATTCGTCTACTCTCCATGCCTTGTGCCACTCGCACTTTTCGTAATTAACGTCATGCTAAAATACGAAGTCAACCTTGGTACAATGACCGCACGGCTAAGTAGCGATGTAAGAGCACCGAGTCATTTCAGGTCTTGCATCGCCCACAACGCCAATCCGAGCCCCATCGAGTCGCTTAGCTCGACTGGTTTTACGAACCAAGACATCTGTCTCGCTTCCCCGACCCCGGTCCTCCGCATCCTTGGCATAGCGACTCGAACGGCTAAGTACCACGCTCGGGGACTGGATACCAGTTCGTCTCGATCGGACAGGGAAAACGCCAAGTAAGAGAGCGTGCCCAGGACTCGCCACGCGACTGACCCACCGGGCCAGGCAGGAGCGACGCGCTAACACAAACGCGCTAAGTCCTCAACCACCCTCGAGTCGCGCCTTGAACTACCAAGTACCACGCTCGGGGACTCGGCCACCCGGCCCCGTCACAGACGGAAAACGGTAAAGCAGAGAGCACTCGAGGAGTCGCTTTGGCTCTCCGAGCTCAAGTAGTCGACTCAACCAACAACACACATGATAAACAACAAAACATCATATCTAAGGTGAACCGCCAAAAGGGCGGACGCGGGGACTCACCCAAAATCAATCCAAAACACGCAAACAAATAGCAAAATGAACACAACGTTCCATTCAATCGCATATCGCATTGTCTTACATTACAAAATATGCCTACCGGCAGAATTGTTACTAACACTATTCGCAGCCGACGATGATGCACCAGCGTCCGGCGCCCGGATGAATACTGATTACGGGTTCGATGGATAAGTCGTCACCGCCCGCCATCGCCGCGGAAGGGCTGCTCGACCTTGAAGTCGCGATGCGGCGGCGTCGCTCGGCGCGACGACCGCTTCTGCACGGGAAGAAGGTCGCCCATCGCCCAAACACGCCCGAGTACGCTGCGGACGTTCCTGCAGCTTAAGAACTTCGGACAAATCCACCGCGCCAGACGATGAAGGATAACCACTGTCACGCCGAGGTCGAAATCTTCGGGAAGTGGGCGAGTCCGGCTCGAGCCGCCGACGCCCACGTCGAAAAGCCGACCGCCATGAACTCCACGGCCGGCGCCTTCTCCAAGTACTCCCACACCTCAACGAGGTCACTGGGAATAACCTCCGTATGACATCTCTTGAAGGTAGGCGGATGCAAGTAACAGCCGCCGAGTCGACGAGCATGCTCACGCACTCGCATCAAGAGAACTCGCTTCTTCATGGCTACCAATCATACGGCTGCTAGATGGAAACAGTTGTGAGCACCACGGAAACCACAAACAATATAACCACAAGACCGGGAAGACGACTCACCGATCAACGGGCGGGCGAGCCCGAATGAAGCTTTGAAGCGATGTCTTATCGCCCCGAAGCCCAACGATGAGGGCTTCCGACACCTTCCGTCTTCCTCCGGCAGAACGGGCCTTAGCTCGCCTGGATTCACGAGCTTCTTCTTCGCCTCCGTAGTTCGCGCTCGAGGTCGGCGATCCTTTGCTCAAGATGCTTAACGCAGATTGCCGCTTCGCTGGCCAAAGAGGACAAGCTCTGGCGAGCCACCTACTGTCGCAGCAATTGCACAAGCTCCTTGTTTACTTCTTGGAGAGCGCCTAACTCTTTCAAGAGCCGCAGCCAATCGCTCGCCGACTCCAGTTGTAAACCCCGCAAAGTTTCAAAGTCACACACGAAAACAACTCGTGCCCACCCGCTACAATTTAGCGGTGCGCACGGGACCGGGCGGCTCGAATATTACTAAGGCCCACCGCTAATTTAGCGGTGCGCACTTCGAGGATGGCGGCTCGAATATGATAAAGGCCCACCGCTACAATTTAGCGGGTGCGCACTCGAGGGCTAGCGGCTCGACAATTTAGCGTGCGCACTCGGGATGGCGGCTCGAAAATTACTCGGTGCCCACCCGCAATTTAGCGGGTGCGCCGGCAGCAGCGTTTCGAAAATTACTAAGTGCCGACCTGCTACAATTTAGCGAAACGCACGGGGAATGGACTAACGCACAAAACAAGTAACTATAAAGAATCGGGCCGCAAAACACCGACCGATCCTCGGGACTGAGGTACTGGATGGCCGCGCCAAGCATCTTTGCGATTGCCAAGGCCCACGGACGCAAGCAGCGCCGTGTGCCCGCGACGTTGGTCAATCTCGGCGGGCGGCCTCGGAGCAGGGTTCGAGTCGCAGCTCACTCGCCGTGGCCGCCTTGGTCATGAAGCGGGGAAGGTAGCACCCGCCCAAAGGAGCTCGCTTCTTCGGTCTAGGCAACAAATGCCTCCCTTGGGACGCGGTCGCTTCACGGGCGGCCCAGGCGACTGCCGTGTCGTCAGAGATAGTGACGATGTCATCGCCCTTGGCCTTCTTGCTGCCTTCCATGGAAGCGGCGACCTCATCCACCTTCCTCTTACGGGAAGGGTCCTCCTCGCTAGTGGCGGAGGGCACCTTGGCCACCGTCGGGTGGCTCATCTTCTTCACTCCGGTCCCACGACGAGACAATTCAGGAAAAACATTCAAAATACTAAGAGAGAAAGGCGGCAGTACACTACTTGGCGGCGGAATGAACGCAGCCTGCGAAGGCGGCCGATTTCTCCAATGGCAAGATCGAGCCCTGTGTCCAGTGGCGCCAGGGGCCCAGGACACGGACGGTTTCTTTGATGTTGAGGTAGCGGTTGGCGCCTCCAGGGCGCCTTCGGCGGAGGTTTCCTTGCTAGGAGCTGCCGCGACCGGAGCCTCCTTGCGAGGCGAGATCGCCACGTTCGGGACCCCTTTGCGAGGCGAAGTCGCCTCAGCTGGAGCCTTCCCTAACCCGGAGATCGGCGCGAAGGGCGGGGGCATTGAGGCCAGCGGTGCTTCCATGGATGGTGCGTCTAGTGGTTGTTGCCGGGCCGCCCGTCACCGGCCGAGCTGTGGGCATCGGAGCTGCTCGCCGAGCGCGGCGGTGAGGCCACCTTCGGCGGCTTCGTCCTCCTCCTTAGGGGGGCCCTCGCCTCTTTCTCCTTCTTCTTCTTCGCGGGAGTGGCCTGACGGAGCGAGGTGGTCTCCGGGAGTTCCTCGTCATCGTCATGGCGCCGAGGCTTCGCGCCTCGAGTTCGCTGACGCGTTGCGGGTCTTCGACCAATGGGGCGATCTCCTCTTCGGATTCGTCCTCATCGTCCTCATTGCCCCTTGGCGGAGGCGACTTCGCTTGGTCTGGGCGGATGGCCCGAGCTCGTCATCGGGTGGGAGCCACCCTTCCACCACTTGGAATAGCTGTGTTAAACATGGAACAAAGTTAGAATTACCGCTGACGCATATCGCGATCGCGAACAAGATCGGTTATTACCGTTGGAGCCGGACGCCGTGGTGTATGGAGGGAGCCCGCCTGCGCATCCGTATGCCGCTGGGTGATCCTCTTCGCCAGGAGGTAGTCCTCCAGCTTCCACTCGAGGCAGGCCTTCGTCGAGTCTTCTACCGTGTCTTGGTACATGTAGTGCTCGCGTTAGGCGGAACGATCGCCGCCCAAGCCAACAGTTATGCAGGTTCACCGTTGGAGCCCCTTCTTCTTCGCACGCGAATGGTGCGGAGCATCTCGTCGGCGACCATCCGCGATCGTCGGAAGCTTGGCGACACGGAGATTGCGGCTCGGAGCGGTCGGCCGAGTGGGATCGCCGCCTGCGTCCTCCGGGGTCGCCTCGGTCACATAAAACCAAGACTTTTTCCGGTCGCTGCCGCTTTGGCCGGCACATCAAGTCGAAGAAGGAGGCTTTGGATTTCAGTGAAAGTTAACCGCTGGCTAGCATTGTCGCTGCTCCTCGCGCTGATCCGTCCATGGAATGATCTTGCCACAAGGGAAAATAGGGCGGCAGCCCAGTAGCACTCGTGAACGCCACAAAGATGGCGAGCTGCTCGATACTATGGGGACCCGGATCCGAGGGCTGGATCTAGTAGGCGCAGCGCCGGAAGAACAGAGAAGGGAAACCCTAAACCCGCTCGAGGTGACTAGTGAAGCAGATGAACTCTCTCGCTGGTTCGTCGTTTCTCGGCCTGGGATTCGCCAGCCGGCCCAGGATTCCGGCCTCGAAGGAGGCGATTCGCCTGGTGCACTTGGATCTACCCAAGGTTCGGAGAGGCCATGGTGAGGATTTGCTTGGAGGTCGGAGGATTGCGGGTCGGTCGGATCGCGATCAACGGGTGGAAGATGTGCGATCGGGAGAAATGGTGGGCGGTTGGCTTCCGATGGCCAACCATTCCCTTATATAGCAGCTGCCCGCCAAATTAGGGGCCGTTACCGCCGATGATTACGCCAAAGGTTACCAAGTTACCTTAACGGCTAGTTTGACCACGCGCCGACGGCCACTCGGCCATTGAGTTATTCGCCGAGGTCAGCGCTGGTTCGGTACCCAAAGCGACTCGGTTCGCTGGATTTTTCCTTCAGACAGAGCCCGCCGATTCGACCGGATGCCAACTTGAGCCAGATACTCGATCGCCTGACCCACCGCCTAATCAACGACGGCCTCGGGACTACTGATGGGGATATGCCTCGGGGTATCCTCGGACGCTTCCGATCGCCCAAAGGCTGGGCGGGCCTGCAGCGCGAGTGGATCAAAGCCCATCAGGGTACTAGGCATTGGAGGTCAAGGCCCGCGAGTAGATAGGCCCAATGCAAGTTAAGCGATTGACAAAGTTGTAACCGAATCGGTTGAGATATGTAAACCCTAGGGAGGTAAGCCTATATAAACCTCCCTAAGGGTGAGTAGAGATACGTTCCTCATACCAAGCAACTCGCCGCCTAGCCGAGTTCGCCCATTGTAAACACCTCCATAATACAATCTAGCAGAGTAGGTCTTTACCCTCAGGGGCAACAGGTAAAACCCTGAGTCTCCGCCCTCATCTCGCACCGCAGATGGCTGGCCGCCCTTGCCCTTCGTTCTACTACTCGCTGCCGATTGCAGCATCTGCCGTGGTCATTCCCACGACAATCTTCTATCAATAATCAATAGCGGGATCTGGAAACCCATATTGACTCCCACATATTCATCGATGATCATATCGGATGAACCACGATGCCAGGATTCAATTAATCCCATATTTATATTCCCTTCGTCACGCGATATTTTACTTGCCCGAGATTCGATCGTTGGTATCGACATACCTAGTTCAATCTCGTTCACAACAAGTACTTTACTCGTTCCGTAATCCGATATCACTTTGTGATTAACTCCTTAATCACGTGCTTGCAAGCGATGTTGATATCGATTACCGAGTGGGCCCGAAGTATATCTCTCCGACTCGGGAGGGACAAATCCCATCTCGATACATACAACCAACAAGTACTTTCCGATCACCTGAGAGACACCTTTATGATCACCCTCTCATAGGATGACGTTTGATGACCTCAAAGCTTTCTTCCGATACCAGGGAGTTGCATTATCTCATGGTCTAAGGAATACAATATTTGACATAAAAAAAGCTTCGCAAAGATGAACACGATGACACGATCTAATTGCTCTGCTTGATTTGGGTTTGTCCATCATATCATTCTCCCAATGACATGATCTCATTATTAATAGACAACTCATGTCAATGGTTAGGAAACCTTAACCATCATTAATCAATGAGCTAGTCCATAGAGGCGTACTAGGGACACGGTGTTGTTCATAAACCACAGAAGTATCAAAGTTTCCGTTTAATACAATTATAGCATGGAATATAAACTTTATCATGAACAAGATATAATAATAACATCTTTATTATTGCCTCTAGGGCATAATTCCAACAGTCTCCCACTTGCACTAGAGTCAATAATCTAGTTTATATCTGGCAACAATCTAACACCCATGGCACTAAGGTGCTGATCATGTTTGCTCGTGGAAGAGGTTTAGTCAACGGATCTGCGACATTTAGATTTGTATGTACTTTGCTAATCTTCAGATCACCATCTATTATATAATCTCGAATTATATGAAACTTGCGGTTGATGTGCTTGGTCTTTGGATTATATCTTGGTTCCTTAGCCAGTTCTATGGCGCCAGTGTTGTCACACAATATCTCCAGTGGGTCCAAGGCACTTGGTACCACACCAAGCTCAGTGATGAAGTTCCTGATCCAAACTCCTTCACTTGACGCTTCTGCAGCAGCCATGTATTCCGATTCTACTGTAGATCCCGTGATCACGCTTTGCTTGCAGCTTCTCGAGCTCACAGCTCCTCCATTCAAAATATAAACGTATCCTGTCTGAGATTTAGAATCATCCGGGTCGGTGTCGAAACTAGCGTCGACGTAACCTTTTACGACGAGCTGCTCATCACCTCCATAGACCAAGAACATTTCTTTAGTCCTATTTAAATACTTTAGGATGTTATTTACGACTGTCCAGTGTTCCACTCCTGGATCACTTTGGTATCTGCTCGTCAAACTAAGAGCATTGGACACATCCGGTCTAGTACACAGCATGGCATACATGATAGAACCTATGGCCGAGGCATATGGCACTTTGCTAATAGCTTCTCTATCGTTTACCGTAGTTGGACACTAAGCCTTGCTCAATATCTTACCTGACAACATGGGCACTGAACCTTTCTTTGCCTTATCCATTCTAAACCTTTTTAGAACTTTGTCTAGGTATGTACTTTGGCTTAAAGCTATTAGGCGTTTTTGTCTATATCTATAGATTTTGATGCCTAATATATAAGCAGCTTCTCCTAGGTATTTCATTGAAAAACATTTGTTCAACTAACTCTTCACATCGTTATGCATACCAATGTCATTTCCAATAATCAATATGTCATCCACATATAGTACTAGAAATGTCACTGAGCTCCCATTCACTTTCTTTTAGATAGAAGCTTCATAGAAATTTGGAACAAATCCAAAGCTCTTGATCACTTGATCAAAACGAAGGTTCCAACTTCGAGATGCTTGCTTCAGTCCATAAATAGAACGCTGAAGTTTGCACACCTTATCGGCATCCTTAGGATCGATAAAACCTTGGTGCATCATATATAACTATTCATCAATGTTGCCATTGAGGAACGATCTTGACATCCATACGCCATATTTCATAATCATGAAACGCGGTTTGCTAATAAAATCCGAATGGACTTAAACATCGCTATGGGAGAGAAAGTCTCAACGTAGTCAACACCTTGAACTTGTCGAAAACCTTTGCGACAAGTCGAGCTTTATAGACAGTAACATTACCATCCGCGTTTTCTTCTTGAAAATCCATTTGCACTCAACGGCCTTACGGTCGCTAGGAGGGTCCACCAAATTCCATACTTGGTTTTCGCTCATGGATCCCAATTCAGATTTCATGGCCTCTAGCCATTTCTCAGAGTCTGGGCTCATCATTGCTTCCTCATAGTTGAGTTCACTTGTCTACCAACAAGACAGTTAAGACAGGGTTGCCGTACCACTCAGGAGGGGCACGTGACCTTGTCGACCTGCGATGTTCAGCAGTAGCATCGTCCGAAGTTTCATGATCCTCATCATTAGCTTCCTCTCTTGTTGATGCAGACGACACTGGAACAATTTCAGGTGCTGCGCTACTCTCCAACTCGAGAGAAGGTTCAACAACCTCGTCTAGCTCTACCTTCCTCCCACTCACTTCTTTCGAGAGAAACTCCTTCTCAAAAAAGGATCCGTTCTTTGCAACAAACACTTTGCCTTCGGATCTGTGGTAGAAGGTATACCCAATCGTTTCCTTAGGGTATCCTATGAAGACGCATTTCTCCGCTTTGGGTTCGAGCTTGTCCGGCATCAACTTTTTGACGTAAGCTTCGCATCCCCAAACTTTAAGAAACGACAACTTAGGTTTAACACCAAACCATAGTTCATACGGTGTCGTCTCAACGGATTTAGATGGTGCCCTATTTAAAGTGAATGTAGCGGTTTCTAATGCATAACCCCAAAATGATAATGGCAAATCTGTAAGAGACATCATCGATCGCATCATATCTAATAGAGTTCGATTCCGGTGTTCAGACACACCATTGCGCTGTGGTGTTCCGGGTGGCGTGAGTTGCGAAACGATTCCGCTTGCTTTAAGATATGTGAGAAAATCATAACTCAAATATTCACCTCCACGATCGGATCATAAAAAATTAGTTTTCCTGTTACGATGGTTTTCCACTTCGTTCTGAAATTCTTTGAACTTTCCAAACGTTTTAGATTTATGTTTCATTAAATAGATATACCCATATCTACTTAAGTCATCAGTAAAAGTGAGAAAATAGCGATATCCACCGCGCGTCGAAACACTCATTGGTCTGCACACATCGATATGTATGATTTCCAACAAGTCCGTTGCTCACTCCATAACTCCGGAGAACGAGGTTTTGATCATCTTGCCCATGAGGCACGGCTCGCACGTGTCAAATGGTTCAAAATCAAGAGACTCCAAAAGTCCATCAGAATGGAGTTACTTTATGCGTTTTACACCAATATGACCTGAGCGATTGCCACAAATAAGTTGAATTATCACTATCTACTTTGCATCTCTTAGCCTCAATGTTATGGATGTGTGTTTCATTGCTTTCGATATTCGAAGAAATAAACCATTCATAGGTGCATGACCATAAAGATGTTATTCATATAAATAGAACAACCATTATTCTACGATTTAAATGAATACCGTCTTGCAATAAACACGATCCGAATATAATGTTCATGCTCATGCTCAGCGAGCACATAATAACATTTATTAAGGTTTAAAACTAATCCGAAGGTAAAACTAAGGAGGCGTGCCGGCCATCACATCAACTCTTGATCCATTGCCAGCGCCAAGATCATCTCATCCCTTTCTAGGCCGTCTATTCCGTAGCTCTGTTTCGAGTTACAAATATTAGCAACCGAACCGGTATCAAATACCCGAGCTACAGCGGCGCTAGTAAGGTAAACATCAATAACATGTATATCAAATATACCTTTAATGGTGCCGACCTTCTTGTCCGCTAAGTACTTGGACGGTTGCGCTTCGATGACCCTTGTCTTTGCAATAGAAGCACTCGATTGTCGGCTTAGGTCGGACTTGAGCTTCTTCTCGGCGAGCAGCAACGCGCTTTGCCTTTCTTGAAGGACTTCTTTGCACCCTTACCTTCGTAAAGCTAGGGGCTTGTTAACCATCAACACATGATTATCTTTCTTGATATCCACCTCATGACTTTGACTTAGCGAAGAGCTCGATGATCGTGTCGGTGGAACCAATCTGATTGTGAGTAACTACAAAACCTTTGTAGCTAGGAGGGAGTGATTGCAGAACTCTGTCAATCTTGAGCTCTTCTAGAATCTTGCAGTCCAGTTTCTCAAGACGTTGAGTGTAGCTCGACATCTTAATGGCGTGCTCACTAACGGAACTCCCTTCCTCCATCTTGCAGTTAAAGAATTTCTCAGAGATCTCATATCTCTTAGAATGGGCATGAGTCTGAAACATGGTTTTCAGTCCCTCAAGAATCTCAAAGGGCCCGGCGAACTCCTCAAAACGATTTTGAAGGTCCGATTCCATAGCAAACAACATGGTGCTCTTAATCACACCATAATCATCTTTCTTGCGACGATAAACAGCTTTTTCATCGGTGGCGCATCTATAGCGAGGGCGACACCTAGCGCTTTCTCAAGGACATAGTCTTTTTATGCGCCCGAGAATGATTCTCAGATTGCGGAACCAGTTGGTGAAGTTAGACCCATTGTTCTTAAGCTTTTCTTTCTCAGCAAAAACGTCGAAGTTGAAGTTGGACTTAGCCATTTGATCTACAAAATTTGCAAGTACAATTTAGACTATGTTCATGATAACTAGTTCAACTTAATGAAATTACTAGATGAACTCCGACTAAATTCAACATCTCTCAAGTTGTTTAGTGAACATGATCCAAATTCACCACACCTAATCCGATCTTCACGAGAAGAGATGTGGTTTCAATGGTGGACAATAAAGTGTCGATCATATCATTCATATGACTCATGCTTAACCCTTCGGTTCGTGTGTTCCGAGGCCATATGCATACATGCTAGGCTCGTCAAGTCAAGCCAAGTATTTCGCGTGTGCAAAGCGGCTTGCACCGTTGTATGTGAACGTAGAGTTTATAGCACCCGATCATCACGTGGTGCTTGAACACGACGAACTTTCGCAACGGTGCATACATTGGGAGAACACAATTTTATCTTGATCTTTAAGTGAGGAATCATCTTATAATGCTACCGTCGCGATCTAAGCATAATAAGATACATAAAAGGATAAACATCACATGCATATAACTTTATGTGACATGGTATAGCCAATCTCCGCAATGATCTCCATCTTGTGCTTGGCGCCACATGATCTTCATCACTCCACCATGATTGCCTCCACCACGAATAGCAACTACAACTATTGCTAACTACTTAGCGATAAAGTAAAGCTATTACATGGCGCATAAGAAGTTGACACCAGGGCCATACACAATTATAAAGACAACCATATGGCTCCGGGATTTGTGTACTCATCGACATGCAAGTCGTGAAATATTACAATACATGATCATTGCATACAACATACACATCATATCTTGGGCCATACCATATCACAGAAACACTCCCTGCAAAAACAAGTTAGACGCCTCTACTTTGTTGTTGCATGTTTTACGTGGCTTATGGGAGTAACAAGCTAAGAATGATACTTACCTACGGAAAGCCACAACGGTGATATTATGGTTGCCGACATCCGGTGTAAATCCCATGACAACTATAGTGAGAGAAACTGGCATCCACCAGCCGCATGTGTGGAACAAGTCACATGTCAAGTGCGGAGCCGGTCTCGCAAACGAGGTCGCGTAAAGTTGGCCTGGACCGCTTCGCTCACTATCCCGCGTCATAATAAGTACACAACAAGAGGCTTGTAACAAAAAACATCAACGCCTGCAACAAGCATGTTGCGTTCTACTCGTGAAACACATCTACGCATAGATCTAGCTCTGATACCACTGAAGGGTTTCGCAGCATAGTAAATCAAAAAATTCTCTGGATGCGAGCGGAAAGCCAAGATCTAATCTAGGAGATGCAATCAACGAGAGGATAGGTGAGATCTTCATACCCTTGAATAAATCGCCTGGCGGAAAGTTCAACAGAACGTGGGTGATGTAGTCGAACTAGCCTTCTCCTCGCGATCCGATCCGATCCAACGCCGCAAGTGGCGATGCCTCCGAGAGATGCACACGTACGGCACCGCGACGTCTCCTCCTTCCTCGGTCCAGCAAGTGGGGGGGAGAGCTAGATTGGATCTATAACACGATGGCGTGGTGCAAGGTGGAAAGTTTACTGGCGAGGGCTTCGCCTCTGTGATCGGGAGAGAGAGAGAGGAGGCGGCGGTATGGCGGATAGGGTTTTGGGGTGAGGGGAGGGTGCACCCCCTGCCCACCTTATATAGGGGGCTGGCCGGGCCACTTGCCCCCTCCTCCAAGCCCTAGGGCGGCGGCCCCAAGGGTGGAGTGGGGGGCAAGTCTTCCCCCCTTCTAGAAGGTCCCCTAGGGTTTTGGCTGTCTAGGCCTATGGGGCCTTGTGCCCCTGGCCCAATCTTGACTAGGGCACTCCCTCGTAGGCCCACTCCCCCCTCCGACAAGTGGGGCCACGTTGGTCTCATTCCGGAACCTTTTAGAACCTTCTGGTACAATACCGAACATTCCGAAATGATTCCGAAATCCAAAACTGTTTTCCTTTATATGAATCTTATTCTCCGGACCATTCTGGAACCTCTCGTGATGTCCTGGATCTCATCCGAGACTTCGAACAAAAACTCATAAACCAATTATCCATTCTATCCTAGCGTCGAGGCACGTTAAGTGTGTGACCCTACGGGTTCGAGGATATGCAGACATGATCTTCTATCAATAATCAATAGCGGGATCTGGAAACCCATATTGACTCCCACATATTCATCGATGATCATATCGGATGAACCACGATGCCAGATTCAATTAATCCCATTTATATTCCTTCCCGTCACGCGATATTTTACTTGCCCGAGATTCGATCGTTGGTATCGACATACCTAGTTCAATCTCGTTCACAACAAGTACTTTACTCGTTCCGTAATCCGATATCACTTTGTGATTAACTCCTTAATCACGTGCTTGCAAGCGATGTTGATATCGATTACGAGTGGGCCAGTATATCTCTCGACTCGGGAGGACAAATCCCATCTCGATACATACAACCAACAAGTACTTTCCGATCACCGAGAGACACCTTTATGATCACCCTCTCATAGGATGGCGTTTGATGACCTCAAAGCTTTCTTCGATACGGGGAATTGCATTATCTCATGGTCTAAGGAATACAATATTTAACATAAGAAAAAGCTTCGCAAAGATGAACACGATGACATGATCTAATTGCTCTGCTTGATTTGGGTCTGTCCATCATATCATTCTCCCAGTGACATGATCTCATTATTAATCGACAACTCATGTCAATGGTTAGGAAACCTTAACCATCATTAATCAATGAGCTAGTCCATAGAGGCGTACTAGGGACACTGTGTTGTTCATAAACCACACAAGTATCAAAGTTTCTTCTTAATACAATTCTAGCATGGAATATAAACTTTATCATGAACAAGAATTATAATAATAACATCTTTATTATTGCCTCTAGGGCATAATTCCAATAGTTATGACTATGAAAAGTCACCATAGCCTCTATGATCATTTAGTCCTTGACTTGTAGTACCACTCTATGCTTTGATTAATAATGCTTTGTTTACCTTTGCATGATTATGGCCATTATTGCTCTCTTATTTGGTTGCTCCCAGTCCTTTGCTAGCCTCCACTTGTGTGAGTAAGCTCTACTCATGCTTCCAACTTCCAAGAAACCAAGTTATTCCAAAGTGTCCACCATAAACTCCTATGCATGTTGTGTTACACAATTCCAAGTATATTCTTGTTTTCAGCTATCTTCCAATTAAAAACTATTTTGTTATGTGAAAACTTAGTGATTAAAGCCCCCACAACCTTGATGGCACACTTTATATTCTTTGCCCCTAATAAACTTGAACCATTGTGTAATCTATGGTGTATATGTTTGCACTTATACGTTGGAATTAGTAGAACCGTGCTGTCATGAGGAACATTTTCAACATTGCACTTGTACTTTGTACTCAGTTGATATCATGCTATTTTGTCTATGGATGTCACTAGTGTGAAATAAAGAGGGAACTTGTAAGTCCATGGAGTTTGTATCCTGTGTTAGAGAAACACCTGGGCCGCTAGCCTAAGCCATGCCTAGTCATGGTGGAAACTTTCAGCATCACCATAATGACATCTATGAAGCATTCTTTTTATAAAAAAAGACACATTGAGAAAAGAGGAAAGAGAGAAAAAAACACCATATTTCCATGGTAAATAAGAAGATTCTTTGAGATGCTCATTATACGCTTGCCTTGTCATTTTGGTTATGGGAAAGCTCCTGTACCATGTGCAAGGGGTACCTTGTTGGCGGTTCTCAATGATAAGCAAATACTTACAATGACAAGAACTTACAGGTGACTAAAGTTGAGTAGCATGAGGTGTGACCCTCGTATTCAAGGGACTTGAGATTGCCAACTTATACTTAATCAAGCATATACTCCATCTTTGTTCACTTTAACCTTAATCACTTCAAGATGCTTATGATAGGGGCAATGAGGCTGAAAGCTAACAAGTACCATAATTTTGGAGCTCTTTTGAAACTTTAAATCCTGCTTCCTTTATAAAGGTATTTCTTCCACCACTATTGAGTCTCCACCTTCTACCTTTAGGCACCATTAAGAGAGCATAGTTGTCATTACGTGTGCGGTGTTCCAAAGCTTATTGATTGATGCATATTGTGATATTACTTGTTCTTGTGCTATTTGTTTCTAGTCACCCTTGTGAACTTTGTGAAGGGTTTCGGCATAGTAAATCAAAATTTTCTACGGATGCGAGCAGAGGAAATCAAGATCTAATCTAGGAGATGCAAACAACGAGAGATTGGATTAGATCTTCATAACCTTGAAGATTCATAGTGACGTTAAATCGAGCGTGGGTTATGTAGTCGTACTTGCTTCTCCTCCTCGATCCGATCCGATCTAGCACCACAAGTGGTGGTGCCTCCAGTGAGATGCACGTGCGATACCTCGACGTCTCCTCCTTCCTTGGACCAGCAAGTATGGTGGAGAGACGGATTGGATCTACAACACGACGGCGTGGTGTATATGGTGGAGAATTTCTGCAGCAGGGCTTCGCCTACAAACAGTCGGGAGGGAGAGAGGAGGGCAGCAGGGCGGCTAGGGTTGGAGGGGAAGGTGTGAGGGGTTGGTGCGCCCCCAGCCCTCTTTATATAGAGGGGTGGGCGCAGCCCTAGCTGTTGGAGATATGCCCTAGAGGCAATAATAAATGTAGTTATTATTATATCTTTGTGTTTATGATAAATGTTTACATTCATGCTATAATAGTATTAACAAGGAAACATTGATACTTGTGTGATTTGTAAACTTAATTTGAAGTCCCTAGTATAGCCTCTATACTTCACTAGCTTGTTGGTTGATAGATGATTGTGGTTTCCCTATCATGAACATTGAGATGTTATCAACAACAAGATCATATCGTTAGGAAAATGATATGGTGGACATACTCCTATAGATAAGCGTAGCATAAAGATCAAGTCATTTCAATAGTTCAATTGCTATATGCTTTCTGATACATAGTAACCTAATTCCTTCGACCATGAGATCATGCATATCACCTTTACGGATGGATGCTTTGATGACATCAAACACCACACCGTGGCGGGTGGCTATAAAGGTGGCATTGAGTGTTGAAAGTATTGGTTGAGACACATGGATCAAGAGTGGGATTTGTCCATCCATATGGCGGATAGATATATTACAGGCCCTCTCGGTGGAATGTAATCCAATTAGCTTGCAAGCATGTGGTAGCTCACAAGGGATCACATATCAGGGAGCGAGAAAAGAGTACTTATCGATGCGAGGTTGAACTAGGTATGCGGAGATAAAGCGATCATGACCTCGGATAAGTAAACTATCGTGAGACAAAGGGAAATTGGTATCGTATGTAAGTGGTTCATTCGATCATAAGTAATCATAGAAATATGTAGGAGCCATATGAATTTCAGATTCCTCTATTGGTTATTGTTGGAGAAGTGTCTCGATCATGTCGCATAATTCACGAACCGTAGGGAGACACATAAGGATTCGGCGTTGTTTGAGTAGTTATGGTATTATGAGAAAGAGATCGAATGTTGTTGGTCTCGGATGGGATCCGGGATATCACGAGTGATCCGGAATGGTCCGGAGAATAAGATTCATATAAGGAAAGTCCGTTTGGAGTTAGGAAATGATTACGGTGTTTTCATCGGGAATGTTCTAGAAGGTTTGGAATGTCGGCACTCCGGAGGAAGGGTACATGAATGTGTCATTACATATTGGAATGATTGCATCATGTACTAAGTGTTCTTCTGTTCCAAATAAAGGATTAAATTGAATCCTAAAACAGAAAAGTCAAATGGCGGTTTGAAAGTCAAGCGGCTAAAACAAGCTGTGGAAACAAGCAAGAGGAGGGCAAAACCGAGTTGGGGAGGGAATCCCTCCTCCAACCGGCGGCGCCTCCACTAGGCCGAGTTGGGGAGGGACTCCCCTCCCTCCCCTAGCGCGCCGGCCCCCTCCACCTATAAAAGGAGGGGCAGGGCCTCCTCCTCTAGACACACAAGTTCCTAGCCTCTAATCTAAATCCTAGCCCTAGACTCCGGTTTAGAGCTGTTTTGGTTTAGAGCTTCTAATTGCCCTAGCCTTCGGATTAGATCCTTCTAATTGGTGTGTCTAAACCCTAGACCACTAATAGTTCTCTCTCATACTCCACCATTCTCGCTCCGGCTTAAGGCAAAGCCCTGCGGGATCTCCCCTCTACTTCCGGTACCACGTCGTTGTGCTGCCGGAATCGCGAGGAGAGTGCTACAACCTCTGCTTTTCTTTGGAACAAGGAGAGGAAGGTCTTCGTCAGTACCGAGCGTGTGACCGATCAGCGGAAAGCTGCGGGAACTGGTAGGAAGGATCGTCTACGATCTTGAGATCGGGAAGAAATGCGACTACATCACCCACGAGAATCCGCTCTCGTTAAACACTTTGGAATCTTGAGGGTAAGTTATTCCATCGACTCGTTGCTACAATCTAGTAGATAGATCTTGGCTTGTTTGTTTGTATGCGATAGAAATTTTTGTTTTCCATGCTACGAAACCCTACGGTGGTATCGGATCCGTGTCTATATGTAGATCATTGCCTGAGTAGAACACAATGGTCATTATGGGCGTTGATGCTTTTATTGTCGATTGCTTCTTGTGTACTTTGCATCTTGCGGTATGTTGGGATGAAGCGGCCGGGCTAACCTTACATGACATCGTTCATGAGACTTGCTCCACGCTTGACATGCAACTTGTATTGCATAAGTGGCTGCGGTGCTGTTTCTCCTAGCATAGTTAAGATACAATTTACAGCGGGTGATTAACAATACTAGTATCAATGTTGTGGTTCATGTTCGTAAGTTAGAGCGACACTTATAGAAAGCCCCAAACCACGTAAAACATGCAAAGAAAGTAGGCGTCTAACTTTGTTTTGCGAGGGGTGTGCGATGATGTGATATGGCCATGATTGTGATTATATTTGATGTATGCAATGTTCCTTATTGTAAGTTAACTGGCGAGAATATATGGTTGTCTTTAATTTATGTTAAGACCAGCGTGTCTATTCAAAGTAGTTGTAATAGTTGAAGCGGTGGATGACAACCATGGAGGCGTCATTGACCTTGATGCAATCTGGGTGATGATGGAGATCATGTTCGTGCTTGAAGATGGAGATCGGAAGCACAAAGAAGAAAGGCCATATCATATCACATATATATATTGAATTGCATGTGATGTTAATCCTTTATGCATCTTGTATTGCTTAGTAGACGACGGTAGCATTATAAGATGATCCCTCATGCACATGAATTTCAAGTCATAAAGTGTTCACCCTTAGTTAGCACCGTTGCTAAAGCTTGTTGTTTCGAAGCACCACGTGATGATCGGGTGTGTTAGATTCCGCAAGTGTATACAACGTGAGAAAGCCAGATTTTCTCATGCGGAAACTAAGGTTTGATCTTGACGAGCCTAGCATGTACAGACATGGTCTCAGAACACGGATCACCGAAAGGTAAAGCATGAATCATATAGTAGATATGATGAACATGACGATTGTTCGCCATTGAAACTATATCAACTCTCGTGATGATCGGTGTTGATGTAGTGGATTTGGTTCTGTGATCACTAAAACAATGTGAGGGATATTGTTTTGAGTGGGAGTTCACCTAGATTAAACTTATTAATTAATTTGAACTCAATTTGTCATAAACTTAGTCTAAACTATTGCAAATATGTTGTAGATCAATGGCAGCCCCTACCATCAATTTTAATGCGTTCCTAGAGAAAGAAAAGTTGAAAAACAATGGAAGCAACTTCGCGGATTGGTTCCGCAATTTGAGGATTGTCCTCACAGCTAGTAATTTGACCTATGTCTTTGGATGCACATTTGGGTGACCCACTGCAGATGATGCTCCCGATGAAGTAAAGAATGTTTACCTTGCTCGGAAGAATCGGTACTCCATAGTTAGGTGTGCTATCTTGTATGGTTTGGAATCGGAGCTTGAGAAAAGGTTTGAGGATTGAGACCCATATGATATTGTCGAGGATCTCAAATTGATTTTTGAGACTCATGCGGCAATTGAAAGCTATGAGGCTTACGAAAAGTTCTTTAGCGCAAGATGGAAGAGGCAGCTCGTCGGTGAGCATGTGCTTAAAATGTGCAGACGCATAAACAAACTTCAAAGCTTGGGTATAGTGATTCCTAATGCTTTGGGGATTTACCGTGTCCTCCAATCACTACCACCAAGTTACAAGAACTTTGTGATGAACTACAACATGCGAACATGAACAAGGCGTTGCGAACTCTTTGCCATGTTGAAATCTGCAGAAGTGGAGATCAAGAAAGAGCACCAAGTGTTGTTGGTCAATAAGACCACCAAATTCAAGAAATGCAAGTCTAAGCAAAATGGACACTTCAAGAAGGGTGGTAAGAAAGTTACCACGCCAGCGAAGAAGACCAAGGCTGGACCTAAGCACGTCTTGAGTGCTTTTCTTGCAAGGAGAAGGTCCTTTGGGCGGAATTGCCCAAAGTACTTGGCGGATTTGAAGCGGCAACATCAAGAAGAAAGGTATATCGATATACATGTTATTGATGTGTATCTCACTAGTACTCGTAGTAGTGCACAGGTATTTAATCTTTGGGTTGCTCATATTTGTAACTTCGAAGCGGTCTTTGCAGAATAAACGGAAGCTAGCGAAGAACGAGGTGACGATGCGCGTGGGAAATGGATCAAAGGTTGATGTGATCGCGGTCGGCACGCTACCCCTTCATCTACCATCGGGATTAGTTTTATACTTAAATAATTGTTATTTGGTGCCTGCGTTGAGCATGAACATTCTATCGGGATCTTGTTTATTGCGAGATGGTTACTTGTTTAAGTCCGAGAATAATGGTTGTTCGATTTATATGAGTAATATGTTTTATGCACATGCACCTTTGATAGATGGTCTATTCTTATTGAATCTCGATAGTGGAAATACACATATCAACAACATTGAGGCTAAGCGTTTGAAATCAGCGATAATTCGACCTATATGTGGCCTGTCGTCTTGGTCACATTGGGTGAAACGTATGAAGAAACTCCATTAGATGGACTTCTTGAATCACTTGATTTTGAATCACTTGAAAGATGCGAAGCATGTCTGATGGGAAAAATGACTAAGACTCCATTTTCTGGTATGATGGAGCGAGCTACGGACTTATTGGAAATCATACATACCGATGTGTGTGGTCCAATGAGTGTAGCATCGCGCGGTGGTTATCGTTATGTTCTTACCTTCACGGATGACTTAAGTAGATATTGGTATATCTATTTCATGAAACATAAGTCCGAAACTTTCGAGAAGTTTAAGGAGTTTCAAAGTGAGGTAGAGAATCAACGTAACAAGAAGATTAAATTTCTATGTTCTGATCGTGGAGGTGAATATCTAAGTTACGAGTTTGGCGAGCATTTGAAGAAATGCGGAATACTTTCACAATTGACACCGGAACACCACAACAGTAATGGTGTGTCCGAACGTCGAATCGAACTCTCTTAGATATGGTTCGTTCTATGATGTCACTTACAGATTTACCGCTATCATTTTGGGGTTATGCATTAGAAACGACCGCATTCACTTTAAACAGGGCACCATCTAAATCCGTTGAAGCGACACCGTATGAATTATGGTTTGGGAAGAAACCTAAATTGTCGTTCCTTAAAGTTTGGGGATCGAAGCCTATGTAAAGAAGTTACTGTTAGGATAAGCTTGAACCCAAAGCGGAAAAATGCGTCTTCATAGGATGCGAAGGAAACTATTGGGTATACCTTCTATCATAGATCCGAAAGCAAAATCTTCGTTAAGAATGGATCCTTTCTAGAGAAGGAATTTCTCTCGAAAGAAGTGACTGAAGGAAAGTAGAACTCGGCGAGGTTGTCGAACCTTCTCTTGAAATTGCGGTAGCGCGACGGAAGAAGTTCTGTGGTGCTGCACCAATAAGAGAGGAAGCTAATGATGGTGATCATGAAACTTCGGTTGAAGTTACTACAGAGCCTCGAGAGGTCAGCGAGAACTCGTACCACTCCAGTTGGTATGATTAGTTATGAATGTCATGTTGGTGGACAACACCGATGACCCCGAGACATACGAGGAAGCGATGATGAGCCCAGATTCCAATAAATGGCAAGAAGCCATGAAATCGAGATTGGATCCATGTACGAAAACCAAGTATGTACTTTGGTGGACTTAGGATGGTAGGAAGGCTGTCGAGAACAAATGGATTTTAAAGAAGAAAGCAGTCTTGATGATAATATTCTCGTCTATAAAGCTCGACTTGTCGCAAAAGGGTTTCGACAAATTCAAGGAGTTGACTACGATGAGACTTTCTCACCCGATGTAAGCTAAAGTCTGTGAGGATTATGTTAGCAATCGCTGCATATTATGATTATGAGATATGGCAGATGGATGTCAAAACAGCATTTCTCAATGGAGACATTAATGAAGAGTTGTATATGATGCAACCCAAAGGTTTTGTCGATCCTAAAGATGCTAACAAGGTATGCAAACTTTAACGATCCATCTATGGATTGAAGCAAGCATCCTGAAGTTGGAATCAACGTTTTGATAAGGTAATCAAAAGTTTTGGTTTTATACAAACTTATGGAGAATCTTGTATTTACAAGAAAGTGAGTGGGAGCTCTGTAGCATTCTTAATACTATATGTGGATGACATATTGTTGATTGGGAATGATGTAGACCTTCTTAATAGTGTCAAAGAATATTTGAATAATAGTTTTTCAATGAAGGATCTTGGCGAAGCATCTTACATATTAGGCATAAAGATTTATAGAGATAGATCGAAACGCCAAATATCATTGTCACAGAGTAAATATTTGGACAAAGTTCTAAAGAGGTTTGGAATGGAAGAAAGCAAGAAAGGGTTCTTGCCCATGTTGCCCAATACGACCTTGAGTAAAACTCAAAGTTCGACATCGGCAGAAGATAGAGAAAGGATGAGTAAGACTCCTATGCCTCGACCATAGGATCTCTAATGTATGCCATGCTATGTACTAGACCCGACATTGCATATGCTGTTAGTTTAACTAGCAGATATCAAAGTGATCGAGAGTGGATCATTGGACAGTGATCAAAACATCCTTAAGTACTTGAGAAGAACTAAGGATATGGTTCTTTCTTATGGAGGTGATGAGCATTTCGTTGTTAGCAGTTACACCGATGCTAGTTGGAACACCGATCCGATGATTCTAAATCACAATCCGGATACGTATTTATTTTGAATGGTGCGGCGATTAATGGAGGAGTGCAAAGCAAAGCGTTGTGGCGAGATATTCAAGCGAATCGAATACATGGTAGCCGGAGGCTTCACAAGAAGCGATATGGATGAAAGAGTTCATTACAGAGCTGGGTGGTTCCTAGTGCTTGGACCCAATGTCTATCTCTTGTGATAACATGGGCGCCATAGCCAATGCGCAAGAACCAAGGTCACACAAGAAGTGAAGCACATCAAGCTACGTTTTCACGCTATTCGATAACATATCCAGGATGGGGATATAAAGATTTGCAAAGTACACTGAGATCCGAATGTGGCGGATCCGTTGACTAAACCTCTCCCGAGGGCAAAACATGACCAACACCAAAGCGCCATGGGTGTTCGGTATATTACCATGTAATCTAGATTAGATGACTCTAGTGCAAGTGGGAGGCTGTTGGAGATATGCCTAGAGGCAATAATAAATGTAGTTATTATTATATCTTTGTGTTTATGATAAATTTTACATTCATGCTATAATAGTATTAACAAGGAAACATTGATACTTGTGTGATTTGTAAACTTAATTTGAAGTCCCTAGTATAGCCTCTATACTTCACTAGCTTGTGGGTTGATAGATGATTGTGGTTTCCCTATCATGAACATTGAGATGTTATCAACAACAAGATCATATCGTTAGGAGAATGATATGGTGGACATACTCCTATAGATAAGCGTAGCATAAAGATCAAGTCATTTCAATAGTTCAATTGCTATATGCTTTACGATACATAGTAACCTAATTCCTTCGACCATGAGATCATGCATATCACCTTTACGGATGGATGCTTTGATGACATCAAACACCACACCGTAATCGGGTGGCTATAAAGGTGGCATTGAGTGTTAGGAAAGTATTGGTTGAGACACATGGATCAAGAGTGGGATTTGTCCATCCATATGACGGATAGATATATTCGGCCCTCTCGGAATGTCATCCAATTAGCTTGCAAGCATGTGGTGGCTCACAAGGGATCACAAGGATCACATATCACGGAGCGAGAAAAGAGTACTTATCAACGAGGTTGAACTAGGTATGCGAGATCTGACGATCATGACCTCGGATAAGTAAACTATCGTGAGACAAAGGGAAATTGGTATCGTATGTAAGTGGTTCATTCGATCGCAAAGTAATCGTAGAAATATGTGGGAGCCATATGAATTTCCAGATTCCTCTATTGGTTATTGTTGGAGAAGTGTCTCGATCATGTCCGCATAATTCACGAACCGTAGGGAGACACACTTAAGGATTGACGTTGTTTGAGTAGTTATGGTATTATGAGAAAGAGACCGAATGTTGTTTGGAGTCTCGATGGGATCCGGATATCACGAGGTGATCCGAATGGTCAGGAGAATAAGATTCATATAAGGAAAGTCCCGTTTTGAGTTCGGAAATGATTACGTGTTTTCATCGGGAATGTTCTAGAAGGTTCGGAATGTCCGGCACTCAGGAGGAAGGGTACATGAATGTGTCATTACATATTGGAATGATTGCATCATGTACTAAGTGTTCTTGTTCCAAATAAAGGATTAAATTGAATCCTAAAACAGAAAGTCAAATGGCAGTTTGAAAGTCAAGCGGCTAAAACAAGCTGTGGGAAACAAGAGGAGGGCAAACCGAGAGGGAATCCCTCCTCAGCCGGGCGCCTCCACTAGGCCGAGTTGGGAGGGACTCCCTCCCCTGGCGCCCGGCCCCTCCACCTATAAAGGAGGCAGGGGCCTCCTCTAGACACAAGTTCCTAGCCTCTAATCTAAATCCTAGCCCTAGACTCCGGTTTAGAGCTGTTTTGGTTTAGAGCTTCTAATTGCCCTAGCCTTGATTAGAGCCTTCTAATTGGTGTGTCTAAACCCTAGACCACTAATAGTTCTCTCTCATACTCCACCATACTCGCCCGGCTTAAGGCGAAGCCTGAGATCTCCCTATACTTACCACGCTGCCAGGCCTTCTTAGGAATCGCGAGGAGAGTGCTACAACCTCTGCCACTTTGGAACAAGGAGAGGAAGGTCTTCGTCGAAAGTCCGAACGTGTGACCGATTGCGGAGCGCCTTAGAACGCAACTTAGGAAGGATCGTCTACGCGATCTTGAGATCGGGAAGAGTACGACTACATCACCCACGAGAATCCGCTCTCGTTAAACACTTTGGAATCTTCGTGGGTAAGTTATTCCATCGACTCGTTGCTACAATCTAGTAGATAGATCTTGGCTTGTTTGTTTGTATGCGATAGAAATTTTTTGTTTTCCATGCTACGAAACCCTACACTAGCCCCTCCCCCAAGCCCAAACCAGCGGCCCCAAGGAGAAGGAGTTGGGGGCAAGGAACCCCCCCTTCTAGAAGGTCTATCTCGAGTTTAAAACCCCCTTGGCCGGCTGGGCCCTATGGGGCCTTGTGCCCCTGGCCCAATGCGGCCAGGGCACTCCCTCATAGGCCCATGCCCCCTCCCGGAAGGTGGGGCCACGTTGGTCCCCTTCCGGAAGGTTCTATAAGCTTCGGTACAACCGATTAACCTTAACAATTCGAACTCCAAAACTGCCTTGCCTTATATGAATCTTATTCTACGGACCACTCGAACCTCTCGTGATGTCCGGATCCCATCCGAGACTCGAACAAAAACTCATAAACCGATTATCCAATCTATCCTAGGCGTCGATACACGTTATGTGTGACCCTCCGGTTCGAGAATATGCGAGACATGATCTTCTATCAATAATCAACAAGGGTCTGCACCCATATTGACTCCACACATTCATCGATGATCATATCGGATGAACCACGATGCCAGGATTCAATCAATCCCATATATATATTCCCTTCGTCTCGCGATATTTTACTTGCAGAGATTTGATCGTCGATGCAGTCATACCTAGTTCAATCTCGTTCATAGCAAGTACTTTACTCGTCGTAATCCGATATCACTTTGTGATTAACTCCTTAACCAGATGCTTGCAAGCGGTGTTGATATCGATTCCGAGTGGTCCCAAGTATATCTCTCCAACTTGGGAGGGACAAATCCCATCTCGATACATACAACCCAATGATACTTTCCGATCACCGAGAGACACCTTTATGATCACCCTCTCATAGGATGGCGTTTGATGACCTCAAAGCTTTCTTCCGATACCGGAGTTGTATTATCTCATGGTCTAAGGAATACAATATTTGACATAAGAAAAGCTTGCAAAGACGAACACGATGACACGATCTAATTGCTTCGCTTAGTTTGGAGTCCACCATATCATTCTCCCAATGATATGATCTCATTATTAATTAACAACTCATGTCCATGGTTTGGAAACCTTAACCATCATTAATCAATGAGCTAGTCCTTAGAGGCGTACTAGGGACACGGTTGTTCACAAACCACACAAGTATTAAAGTTTCCGCTAATACAATTCTAGCATGGAATATAAACATTATCATGAACAAGAATTATAATAATAACATCTTTATTATTGCCTCTAGGGCATAATTCCAACAGTCTCCCACTTGCACTAGAGTCAATAATATAGTTTACATTTGGCAACAATCTCACACCCATGGCAATCGAGGTCTTGATCATGTTTTACACGTGGAAGATGTTTAGTCAATGGATCCGACATTCAGATCTGTATGTACTTTGCTAATCTTGGATCTCCATCGCTATATAATCTCGGATTATATGAAACTTGCGGTTGATATGCTTGGTCTTTGGATGATATCTTGGTTCCTTAGCGAGTGCTATGGCGCTGTGTTGTCATTAATATCTCCAGTGGGTCCAATGCACTTGGAACCACGCCAAGCTCGATGATGAAGTTTACGATCCAAACTCCTTCACTTGACGCTTCTGCGGCCCATGTATTCGCTTCTCTTGTAGATCCCGCAATCACGCTTTGCTTGCAACTTCTCCACTCACGCTCCTCCATTCAAAATATACACGTATCTGTCTCGAGATTTAGAATCATCCTTGTTTGTCGAAACTAGCCGACGTAACCTTTACTGACGACTGTTCATCACCCCATAGACTAAGAACATTTCTTTAGTTCTATTTAGATACTTTAGGATGTTCCTCACGGCTGTCCAAAGTGTTCCACTGGATCACTTTGATATCTGCTCGTCAAACTAAGAGCATTGGACACATCCGGTCTAGTACACGCATGGCATACATGATCGAACCTATGAGGCATAAGGCACTTTTCTCATAGCTTCCTATCATTTATCAGAGTGGACACTGAGCCTTGCTCAATATCTTACCTGACAACATAGGCACTGAACCTTTCTTTGCCTTATCCATTCTGAACCTTTTCAGAACTTTGTCTAGGTATGTACTCTGGCTTAAAGCTATCAGGTGTCTTTGTCTATCTCTATAGATTTTGATGCCCAATATATAAGCACTTCACCTAGGTCTTTCATTGAAAACACTTGTTCAAATAACTCTTCACATCGTTAAGCATGTTGATGTCATTTCCGATAATCAATATGTCATCCACATATAGTACCGTAAGCGCCACCGAGCTCCCACTCACTTTCTTGTAGATACAAGCTTCAGAGCAATTTGGAACAAATCCAAAGCTCTTGATCACTTGATCAAAACGAAGGTTCCAACTCCGAGATGCTTGCTTCATCCATAAATAGAACGTGAAGTTTGCATACTTTATTAGCATCCTTAGGATCGACAAAACCTTCGTTGCATCATATACAACTCTTCATCAATGTTGCCATTGAGGAAAGCGTCTTGACATCCATCTTCCATATTTCATAATCATGAAACGCAGCAATTGCTAATAATATCCGAATGGACTTAAACATCGCTACGGAGAGAAAGTCTCATCGTAGTCAACACCTTGAACTTGTCGAAAACCTTCGCGACAAGTCGTGCTTTATAAACGATAACATTACCATCCGTCGTTTTCTTCTTGAAGATCCACTTGCACTCAACGGCCTTTTCGCTAGGAGGGTCCACCAAAGTCCATACTTGGTTTTCGCTCATGGATCCCAATTCGGATTTCATGGCCTCTAGCAATTTCTCGAGTCCGGGCTCATCATCGCCTCATAGTTCGTAGGTTCACCGTCTTCTACCAACAAGGCAGTCAAGACAGGTTGCCGTACCACTCGGAGGGCACGCGACCTTGTCGACCGCGACGTTCAATAGCACATCGTCCAAGCTTCATGATCCTTGTCATTAGCTTCCTCTATCGTTGGTGCAAAGACCTTTGGAACAATTTCGGTGATGTGCTACTCTCCAAATCAAGAGAAGGTTCAATAAACTCGTCTAGCTCTACTTTCTCCCACTCACTTCTTTCGAGAGAAACTCCTTCTCAAGAAAGGAACCGTTCTTCATGACAAACACTTTGCCTTCGGTTGCGTGATAGAAGGTATACCCAATAGTTTCCTTAGGGTATCCTATGAAGACGCATTTCTCGCTTTGGGTTCGAGCTTGTAAAGCATCAACTTCTTGACGTAAGCCGCATCCCCAAACTTTAAGAACGACAACTTAGGTTTAGCACCAAACCACAGTTCATACGGTGTCGTCTCAACGGATTTAGATGGAGCCCTATTTAAAGTGAATGCAGCGGTTTCTAATGCATAACCCCAAAATAATAACAAATCAGTAAGAGACATCATCGATCGGACCATATCTAATAGGGTTCGGTTCCGTGAGACACAACAACATTGTTGTGGTGTTCCGGGTGGCGTGAGTTGTGAAACGATTCCACTTGCTTTAAGATGCGTGAGAAAATCATAACTCAAATATTCACCTCCACGATCGGATCGTAGAAACTTAATCTTTCTGTTACGATGGTTCTCCACTTCACTCTGAAATTCTTTGAACTTTTCAAACGTTTCAGATTTATGTTTCATTAAATAGATATACCCATATCTACTTAAGTCATCGGTAAAAGTGAGAAAATAGCGATATCCACCGCGCGTCGAAACACTCATCGGTCCGCATACATCGGTATGTATGATTTCCAACAAGTCCGTTGCTCGCTCCATCATGCCGGAGAACGGGGTTTTGATCATCTTGCCCATGAGGCATGGTTCGCATGTGTCAAATGATTCAAAATCAAGAGACTCCAAAAGCCCATCAGAATGGAGTTTCTTCATGCGTTTTACACCAATATGACCTAGACGACAGTGCCACAAATAAGTAGTATTATCACTATCTACTTTGCATTTCTTAGCCTCAATGTTATGGATGTGTGTTTCATCCCTTTCGAGATTTAGAAGAAATAAATCATTCACAATAGGTGCATGACCATAAAAGATGTTACTCATATAAATAGAACAACCATTATTCTCCGATTTAAATGAATAACCGTCTTGCAATAAACAAGATCCAGAAATAATGTTCATGCTCAACGCAGGCACATAATAACACTTATTAAGGTTTAAAACTAATCCCTAAGGTAAAACTAAGGAGAGCGTGCCGACGGCCATCACATCAACTCTTGATCCGTTGCCAACACGCATCATCACCTCATCCCTTGCAAGCCATCGTCTATTCCGTAGCTCCTGTTTCGAGTTACAAATATTAGCAACTGAACCGGTATCAAATACCCAGGCACTACAACGAGGGCTAGTAAGGAAAACATCAATAACATGTATATCAAATATACCTTTGATGGTGCCAGCCTTCTTGTCCGCTAAGTACTTGGACGATATGCCCAAAGGACCCTTGCCCTTGCAATATAAGCACTCAGTGTCCGGCTTAGGACCAGACTTGAGCTTCTTCTCAGCAGGGGAAGTGCGCTTGCCGCCGCCCTTCTTGAAGGGATTCTTTGCACCCTTACCTTTCTTGAAGGTGGGCTTGTTGACCATCAACACATGATTATCCTTTTTGATGTCCACTTAGCGGCCTTGACTTTGCGAAGAGCTCGGTGATCGATGGAACCAACTGATTATGAGTCACTACAAAACTTTTGTAGCTGGAGGAGTGATTGCAGAACCACGTCAATCTTGAGGTCCTACGAATCGTGCATTCCAGTTGCTCAAGTTTGAGTGTAGCCCGTCATCTTAATGGCGTGCTCACTAACTAACTCCTTCCTCCATCTTGCGATTAAAGAACTTCAGAGATCTCATATCTCTCGTAGCAGGCTGAGTCGAAACATGGTTTTCAGCTCTTGAGAATCTCAAAGGGCCCGGATAGTCTTCAAAACGATTTTGAAGTTCGGTTCCATAGCAAACAACATGGTGCTCTTAATCACACCATAATCATCTTTGCGTTGATGACAGGCTTTTCTCATCGGTTAGCCTTGCGTTAGGGGTCACCTAACGCTTTCCCAAGGACATAGTCCTTTGACCGCCAGAGAATGATTCTTAGATTGCGAACCAATTGGTGAAGTTAGACCCATTGTTTCTAAGCTTTTCCTTCTCGGTAAAAACGTTGAAGTTGAAGTTGGACTTAGCCATTTGATCTCTGATTGCAAGTACAAATTAGACTATGTTCATGATAACTAGTTCAATTTTAATCAAATTACTAGATGAACTCCCAATAAATTCAACATCCCTCAAGTTGTTTAGTGAACACGATCCAAATTAACCACACCTAATCCAATCTTCACGAGAAGAGATGTGGTTTCAATGGTGGACAACGAAGTGTCGATCATATCATTCATATGACTCATGCTTAACCTTTCGGTTCATGTGTTCCGAGGCCATGTCGTACATGCTAGGCTCGTCAGTTAGACCCAAGTATTTCCGTGTGCAAAACTGGATTGCACCATGTATGTGAGCGAGAGTCTATAGCACCCGATCATCACGTGATGCTTGGACACGAAACTTTCGCAGTGCATACTCGGGGAGAACACAGTTTTTATCTTGATCTTTAATTGAGGAATCATCTTATAATGCTACCGTCGCGATCTAAGCATAATAAGATACATAAAAGGATAAACATCACATGCATATAACTTTATGTGACATGGTATAGCCAATCTTCGCGCAATGATCTCCATCTTGTGCGTTCCGGCATGATCTCCATCACTCCACCATGATTGCCTCCACCACGAATAGCAACTACAACTATTGATAACTACTTAGCGATAAAGTGAAACTATTACATGGCGTATAAGAAGTTGACACACAGGCCATACACAATTATAAAGACAACCATATGGCCATGCCGGTTGTGTACTCATCGACATGCAAGTCGTGAAACATTACAAAACATGATCATCGCATACATTATACACATCACATCTTGGGCCATACCATATCATAGAAAACACTCCCTGCAAAAACAAGTTAGACGCCTCTACTTTGTTGTTGCATGTTTTACGTGGCTTATGGGAGTAGATGCTAAGAACGATTCTTACCTACGGAAAGCCACAGCGGTGATATTATGGTTGCCAAACTCGTGTTAATCCCATGACAACTATAGTGAGAGCATCATCCACCAGCGCATGTGTGGAACAAGCCACACGTCAAGTGCGGAGCCGTCTCGCGAACAACGTCGCGAAGGTTGGATTGGACCGTTTCAATCTCACTATCGCGTCATAAGAAGAACACAAACAAGAGGCTTGCACAGGAAAACATCAGCGCGAACAACCATGTTGCGTTCTACTCGTGAAACACATCTACGCATAGATCTAGCTCTGATACCACTGAAGGGTTTAGCGGCATAGTAACTCAAAATTTTCTAAGGATGCCAAACGAGGGAAAGCCAAGCTCTAACTTAGGATATGCAAACAACGAGAGATATTGGATTAGATCTTCATACCTTGAAGATTCGACAGTGAACGTTCGTTAACGTGGGTGATGTAGTCGTACTCGCTTCTCCTCCTCGCGATCCGATCCGATCTAGCACCACAAGTGGCGGTGCCTCCGTGAGATGCACACGCAGCACACCTCGGCGTCTCCTCCTTCCTTGGACCAGCAAGTATGGTGGAGAGCGGATTGGATCTACAACACGACGGCGTGGTGTATATGGTGGAGAATTTCTGCGAGGCTTCGCCTACAAGCATCGGGTGGGAGAGGAGTGCAGAGGCTTAGGGTTGAGGGAAGGTGTGAGGGTTGGTGCGCCCACCCTCTTTATATAGAGGGGTGGACGCCCAGCCCTCCCCCAAGCCCAAACCGGCCCCAAGGAGAAGGAGGGGGGCAAGGAAACCCCTTCTAGAAGGTCTATCTCGAGTTTAAAACCCCTTGGCCGGGCCCTATGGGCCTTGCCCTGGCCCAATGCGCCAGGAACTCCCTCATAGGCCCATGCCCCTCCCGGAAGGTGGGTCCACATTGGTCCCTTCCGGAAGGTTCTAAAGCCCAGACAATACCGATTAACAAAACAATTCAACTCCAAAAACTGCTGCCTTTATATGAATCTTATTTTCCGGACCACTCCGAACCTCTCGTGATGTCCGGATCCCATCCGAGACTCGAACAAAACTCATAAACCAATTATCCAATCTATCCTAGCGTCGAGACACGTTAAGTGTGTGACCTGCGGGTTCGAGAATATGCGACATGATCTTCTATCAATAATCAACAGCGGTGCAGGCACCCATATTGACTCCACACATTCATCGATGATCATATCGGATGAACCACTATGCCAGGATTCAATCAATCCCATATATATATTCCCTTAGTCTCGCGATATTTTACTTGCGAGATTTGATCGATGCATCAGTCATACCTAGTTCAATCTCGTTCACGCAAGTACTTTACTCGTCCGTAATCCGATATCACTTTGTGATTAACTCCTTAACCACATGCTTGCAAGCGGTGTTGATATCGATGCAAGTGGGCCCAAGTATATCTCTCCAACTTGGGAGGACAAATCCCATCTCGATACATACAACCCAAGATACTTTCCGATCACCGAGAGACACCTTTATGATCACCCTCTCATAGGATGACGTTTGATGACCTCAAAGATTTCTTCCGATACAGGGAGTTGTATTATCTCATGGTCTAAGGAATACAATATTTGACATAAGAAAAGCTTCGCAAAGACGAACACGATGACACGATCTAATTGCTTCGCTTAGTTTGGAGTCATCCACCATATCATTCTCCCAATGATATGATCTCATTATTAATTGACAACTCATGTCCATGGTTAGGAAACCTTAACCATCATTAATCAATGAGCTAGTCCTTAGAGGCGTACTAGGGACACGGTGTTGTTCACAAACCACACAAGTATTAAAGTTTCCGCTTAATACAATTCTAGCATGGAATATAAACATTATCATGAACAAGAATTATAATAATAACATCTTTATTATTGCCTCTAGGGCATAATTCCAACACTTTGAAGGTGTCCTATGCATCTATTTGCTACTCTATGAGGGACAAGCTGAATGCCACTATGCCATATTTTCTATATGTGAAACAAAAAAATATTTTTCAATGCATGTTATTCATGATCTTTGTTTGTAGCCTTTCATGTTGCATGCATAGTTACTATGTCCTATTGTTAGAACTCCTTCTTTCATGCACATGTTTAGAGTTCTTTGATCCCAGCTTTCAATGCTTGCAAATGGCTAGATCTTCATTGTGAAGGTGCATGTCACCTTAAAAAAATATTCTTTTTATCACTTACCTACTCGAGGACGAGCAGGAGTTAAGCTTGGGGATGCTTGATATGTCGGAAACGTATCTATAATTTTTGATGCTCCATGCTTGTTTAGTATCTACTTTGCTTTGCTTTGTCTACACTTTGAGGTGCTTTTTACATGTTTTCTGGTACTAACCTATTAACAAGTTGCCACAGTGCCAGTTGCCTGCTGTTTTTGGTTCTAAAAAAGTTAGTAAAGAAATATTCTCGGAATTGGACGGGACAAATGTCAAAGTTAATAACTTCCTGTGGGGAACAAGAAGTCTAGAGGGGAGACGGGGAGGCGTGCCAGGGCGCCTGCACCCCCTAGGCGCGGGTGGGCCCTGCCCCGCGCCTAGGTAGGGTGTGGGGCCCCTGGACACCGCCTCGGCCTCCCCTTTCGCCTATAAGAAGCCCCCGATGCAAAAACCCTAAGGACCCGATCAAATCTCCACGAAACCTTCAGAGCCGCCATGCCGTCCCTTGATGGGGATCCAAGTTCTTCCCAAAGACCGCCGAGGGGAGATCATCCCGGAGGCCTTCTCTCCGGTATGATGCGTGAGTAGTTCCACCTTGGACTATGGGTCCATGTAGTATCTAGATGGCTTTATCTCCTCCTCGTGCTTTAATGTATAGATATTGCGAGCTCCGTTCATGATCAAGATCTAATCTATTTGTAATCATGCATGTTATGTTTCGGGGATCCGATAGATATTGAGATTATTATGTTGTTTTGATTAATGGTTTTGTCTGTATGATTTTATCATATCTGTGTTGTTTGTGATCTTGCATGCTCTCCGTTGTTAGTAGCTATCTTGGCCAAGTAGTTGCTAGTGACTCCAAGAGGGGGTATTTATGCTCGATAGTGGGTTCATGCCTCTAGTTTCCAAGGGAAGTAACAATAATATCTTCGGTTGTAGATGTGTTGTTGCTACTAGGGAGAAAACAAAGGTCCCTTGTTCATGAAACATGTGGACTGTTTACCTTACACACTTTGCTTAAAGTAGTTGTCTGTTGCTTGCAACTTAATACTGGAGGGGGTTCAGATGATAACCTAAAGGTGGACTTCTAGTCATAGATGCAGTTGGATGGCGGTCTATGTATCTTGTTGTATTGCCCAATCGAATCTCATAGGATCT